>JAHMRZ010000006.1:1200000-1800000 GCA_021020635.1 Fusarium sp. PT
CCCCTCCACTGCAACGTCTCACTGAAGGAAAGGAAATCGGAAATCCTTCTTTAGGTTGTTGGCGCCTCTGCTCTTTTCTGCCCGCTGTCTCTCAACTCATACCCGACTCTATCTGCATACAATAACAAAACAACAACAGCCAAACCCCAGCCCACCTTGTCACATATATACTTCTACTTCACATACTCACGATACTCTATACTCTATACTCGATACTCGATACTCGGGCCTCCTCATCCTTTCACTGTTTCCGTCACCTCAACCCTCTGGCCTCTGCCTTTTTGGCTCCAACGCCCCGCTCTTCTGGCGCGCTACTCAGCTCAGTCTCACTTTTTTCGGCTCCCTCTCACTCTACAATAAACCGCCCAGCCGCGCCCGACTGGGTCAACCCTCCCTACTCTCGGACAAACGCCACTACCACTACCCGCGAATTCGCGAACCTGGAACACATAAAGTCCTCGACGTCCCCCTTTGGACGTCGCCCTTGATCATGCTGGAACCCCAGGCCATGAGAGGGCCTATCGACCAGACCGTTGGCTACGGACATTCACGAACTCGAACAACCTCCTCAAACGCCTTTCCCATGCAATTTCAAACTTCTCACCTCGCCCAACCGGGCCCCAATTTCTCGCAGAGCCGCCGCTCACCCTCTGTTGGCACTTTTAGTACCTCGTCGAGTATTCCTCCCCCTGCCGCCTACCGCTCTTCTTCACAATCTGAGCTTCGCCGCTCGACATCAAGTCGCTCAGGCGGGGCCAGCAGCCAACCCTCCAGCTACGTTGCCCTTCTCCGAAAACAAAAGGGAACTGTCTGGTGTGATCGTTCGCAATATGAGGATCCACGACTTCTTGCTCAACAACGTGCTGCAAAGATGCGAGCGACCCTAGAGGTTGTCGGTGGGCGCAGCGGTAAATCTGGCAGCACCGGACGAACCAGCACCGGTCTCAGTACAACAAATAAGGTAGCTGCGAAGATTCCCAAGATCCGACACCACGGAAAGACTCCTGTGGTTGGCTATGCTCCTGGCGAGAACCACGTTGGTGTCGGTGGTGTGCCCATGCGACTGAGTGCGACTGAAGTTGAGGCTGAGAGCAGCGAAGACGAGAATGTGCCTGGCAACAACCGCCTTCATCACCGTAGAACGGGAAGCAGCGGACGAAGCAGCACAGCCAGCAGCCGTCGAAACCTTGCCTACCGCACATCCGGCGGCATGGGTAGCCAACATAGCCAGCATAGCCGAAGGTGGAGTCCTGGCGACACTCCTGAGCGCACTGGCAGTTTGGTGGAAGCTACACCTGAAGTTATCGTCAACGATGGTGCTAGCGGTAAAGCTCACAGCATGGCGAGTGGCAGCAGCGGCGAGCGTGCCGACAACGTGGGCGAGCTGACCAGCAATGCTCCCAGACTGGCCTCCAACTCACTCATGCACTCGGCACTCACCCGAGAGAAGAGTGTCAAGTCAGCCGATGAGCTAAGGAGACGAGGAAGTGTCGATGAGCGAACATCAACCCTTAGCTCTGGCCGTCTTTTCATCGCCAACCCTGATTAAGATTATTTTCACGCGATACACACCCCTCTACTGGCTATGAATCACTATATTATGACACGATGAGCCAAGAGGAGATTTCTTTATTTCATTCGTTACAGCGCACCTCGGGACAAGAGGTGGCTTGCATTGGCCGGCGTTCAAGCATTGTTTTACTGTCGTTTATTTTCCAAATCACCTTTCGTTTTCAGGGTCCATGTCCATACGCCCTACGAATTTCCTTTTTCAATCTCTCGCTGTCATCTCTACACCTTGGATGGACGAAGTTGTGCATTTGGAGCGGGGACTCCACTGTCGTTGAAGGATATAGTGTTTTGAAAGATACCTCTGCCTCCATAATCAGGATTCCAGATAAAAGTATGCTTTAATGAGATACCACCCCTTGATCTCACCTGAGAACAGGGGGCTTCAACCAAAACATCGTGTCTTCTGCCCTTGTGTCTTGTGAAGTTGAGTTTTTTGTGGATCGAGATCTTGTAATTAGGATCGGCTGCCTCTCGTGTTGTCACATCGGGAAAGTTCTCTGTATCTCAATGCCCCAGTGACGTTACCGCTCTGCGAAGATCAGGGTTGTCAGTCAGCCTGACTTGATGTTCCACACTGTATCCGTAAGGTCATCCAGGTCCCTTGGTCCCTTGGCTGCGCCAATGGTTTGTGCTCGGTTGCTGTTACGAGATCGGCCCCTTAATGATATCACCGGGGATCCCTATTCTCAGTTGGAAGACTAGGGAGGGATGGCAATTTCAGCAGAAATCGCATGGTGATCCAGGCACTTGCGGGTCGATGACCTAGTCCTGAGGGGCACCAGCCACAGACCCTGAATTATAGTCAGCCGAGGCTTAGCCGTGCCTCCCCTGTCGTGCCTTCCTGTTCACCACGTCAACTGATAAAGAGGGGACGCGTAAATTGCCCTCTTGCCGTTTTGGCGCCAATAACGCGTTGAGCGCGCGTTTCCATTAACTTTGATCCCTTTTGGGCCCTGGCTTCCTTTTCCACTTGGATGCTTCATGCCACTTGCGGACTTCGTGCACCTACCAAAGCGACCTTTACTTTTTCCTCAATCAACAAATCGCAGGCTTCAAGGCACAAGAATCATTATCGAATGAAGTGTTCATTTGTGCCTTTCTCTAAACTTCTTCTCATCCGTCCCTTATCACATGATTTCCCTTCTTTGCACGATACCTGGAAAGCGCCTACCTCGCGACCGATAGTAATCCTATACTTCGCATACTACCCAAACCGCATTACTTTCGCCTCGAGCGAAGCCTAATTGAGCTATCGAGCTCCGATCAACACACAATGCCTCTCTACGAACTTTCAACGAACATTCAGGAATCTGAGGCTACTGGCCGCAAGAGAAGTCACGATGAATTCGCAGGCGAAGATGCTAGAGTTGAAGCTTCTGAAGATGTCAAGCTGCCACCATCAGCTTCAGAGCAAACCAATGGGGGTTGCTGTGAGTAAGGACTAACTGTTAGTTTTCACTTATACTGACTCTTCATAGCAGTGCCTTCTGTAAATGGTGAAAGAGCCACCTCACCGGCATCGTCAGAGCTTAGTGAGCCTGGCCCTTCTACTCCTCCTCGCGCCTCTCCTTCACCCTACACGCCCTCCAAGAAGCAAGCAACACAAAGTACCATTACCTCGGCATCCAAATCGGCGACTACCCTACCAAAGCGAAAGAAATTGACCCCTCAAGAGAAAGCTGAGAAGGACAAGGCAGCAGCCGTACTAAAGGCAGAAAAGGCAGAAAAAGCGAAGGAGGCTGCTAGATTAAAGGAGGAACGTGACAAGAAGGCTGCCATACGTGCAGTCGAGAGATCCCAGGCGGAAGCGGAGAAGGCTGCCAAAGCCAAAGAACGTGACGATAAGCGACGTCAGAAGGATGAGGAGAAGAAACGCAAGGACGAGGAGAAGAAGCGGAAGGAGGAGGAAGAGGAAAAGAAGTCTCGCCAGCAACGGACACTCGGCGCTTTCTTCAAGATTCCAAGCACCCCCAAGAAGGTTGCTGACAACACCCAAACTAAGATTGCCACGCCAGGGGATGGAAGCCCAGCCAAATCCATCAGTAAGGATTCGAAAACCGAGTACGAGAAGCTTTTCAAGCCTTTCTTCGTCAAGGAGCACACACGAGTCGCTCACATCGGACCCGAGATGGACACGGAAACACGCGAGGTCAAGTCAAAAATACTTGACGAATGTGTTACTGGTCAGCGAGAGGATGAATTGAAAGCTTCCCAATTTGATCCTGTTCGCCTTTTCACCCTACCAGACAGACCTCCTAAGCGAGGCATGCTTCATCATCCTGTTAAGCACATCATGGAACAAGTCTACAAGGAGACAGAAAAGGCGGAAAACGCTGGTCCGGAGCACGCTGATAAGATCATGCGAGACACCCGTCAAAAGCTTTCCAAAGTGCCCATGAAAATTATTTCGTTCTCGCAAGATGTTCGACCACCCTATTACGGAACGATGACTTTCAAGCCTTTTGCCCTTGGAAAAGCCAATATGAGCCAATTGGCCCGCAAACCTACAGGAAGACGACTGCCCCTCGATTACGATTATGATTCAGAAGCTGAGTGGCAGGAAGAAGAAGAAGGCGAGGACCTTGATGTTGATGACGACGAGGAGGAAATGGACGATGAAGACGACATGGATGGATTTCTCGACGACTCGGAAGATGCTGGTCTGTCCCGACGACTTTTTGCAAACACATTGGAGCCGAACAGTACTGGGCTTTGCTTTGAGGATGGAAATCATGTGGCGAACAAGGTTGTTTACGAACACAGGATGGAGTTCATACATGGTAAGTGTGGTTGAATCTGGGTGAAATGGAGCATCAACTAACTGATCCTAGACGGACTTGAGCAAACCTGGGGCATTGATCCATTCTCGACGCAATATTGGGAACCTGAGATCAAGACAAAAACGATCAAACCTACCAAACCTACACCGGCATCTGAGACCACTAACACGATGCCACCACCTCCCACGCCTTCCAATGCATTCTCAGCATTGACAGGCGGCAATACTAACGCCGGAGGTGATGCACTGAAACTCGTCAAGTCGGAGCTTCTTGATGACGTGAAGAGAGCTATTTTGAACAATAAAGCTTTGTCCAAAGTTGGAATTATTGACTTTCTTTATCACCAATTTCGGGACAATGTGTCTCGTACCGAGGTGAAGAACACGGTCGAGATGGTGGCAGAGAAGACTGGCAAAGGACGCTCCAAAGAATGGGCATTGAAGAGTGGACATGAGATCACCTCATGAAATTTGGAAGAATCGGAACAACATGATTTATTTTTGGCTGAATATTAGCGTTGGAGTGTATGGTCTGCATGGGATTGCTTCATGAAATTCACTGGAAGGGGAAAAAAGGGGTTGATGGCCGGATTTTTGCAAGTAGTAAGGGTTATATCGCGGTATCTGACTTTGATGCGGTAAATTCGGAGTAGATACCCTCATGCTATTCAAGCCGGTGAAGAGAATACCAATCTATAGGAATTAATGCACTGAAGAAACTGACGTGAATGGCTATTTCGGGAGTTGAATGCAGGGCGAAAGTCATTTAAAAGCTGTTGACGATGACGGAGTTTGCGGGGCCAAATTAGAACCTTGAAGCTGGGGGAACAACGCGTGCCCCTGAAGATTGGGGGGCATCCACGAATAGAAGTGGACGTGTTTCTGGAACCTTTTTCATTCCTCAAAACACAAAACATTTACGATTTATTCTACATACCGATAAGCTCAACGCCTCGTTTCAATACTCAAGCCACTAGCCAGCTCATTTGTGTATTTAATTGATTGGTGGCGCTCGATCGCTGAACTATCCTTCTGCCTAGGTCCTGCTGGCGATTACGCAGCTCGCCTCTTGCGCCTCGGAGCTGTATAAGCTCTCGATCTATCCCACCACATTCCTTCAACTTACACGCAATGACAACTCGACCACAATAACATCCCTCGATCGCATTAAATCTCTCGACATCTCCCGTCATTGGCAGCGCGACATGTGCGCTCGCCCAGTATGGAGGATCCATGGGGTTCTCCTTGGACCAACGACTCGCCCCCGAAGATAGACCTTCCCGCGCCGCCGCCGCATGCGCATTTCACTGCAGACCATTCGGGCAGCTCGCAGCGCGTTTCGCCTGCTCACACGCCATGGAACGAAGACGATGACGCCTGGGGCGGCTGGGCTGAGGCGGGCAAGGACAGCAGTCCGCGCTGGGGAAGAAGTCCCGGCTTGCGGCCGATAGGGGGCAGTCCTGCTGGGTCAAGGTTACCATCGCCGTCGGTGGATCCATGGGGACGCACACCGACGTTTGATATGGCACGGGTGCGGAAGGAAGACAATGGGGATTCGGCGATAAGTCTTGGTGAGGGACTGCGACCGATTATAGGACGGGTTGCGACGAGGACGCCATCTCCCGTTCGTTCACTTAAGGAGAATGCGGCAGACGTCTGGCAGCAGCCGGATCCAGCACTTTCACACAGGAGTATTAGTCCCTTGCCGAACGAAGATGAGGGCCGACCGGATTCGCCCAATGGAGAGCCCAGGCCAGCCTTACAGCCCGAAACGAGACCGACACCGTTACGACAACCGTCAAACAAGGTTTCCGAACTTGTGGAGTTGTTCGATGATATGGCTAAGAGCACCCACAGCGTCTCGCCGGTTGATCCGGCGATGCGAAAGGTTTCTGATAATGCTTTGTCGTTCCAGGAGAGCACATCTGATACTGGAGGTGGTGGTCCGGAAGAGTTGGAAGAAGATCTGGAGCTGAAAAATGAACCCGAGTCGGAGTCTGAATCAGATTCTGAATCCGAATCTGAGTCTAATGACGAGCTGAAACTGGATCAAGGGGTGAAGGAGGAGCCAGAGTCCGAACTAGGACCAGGAACGAAACCAGAAGCCAAGATCGAGGAAACACCCACAAAAGGCGATGATGGAGCGGTTGAAGTGACTAAAGATTCGTCCAACACAAGCGATCAAGGCGAAACAGAATCGGATTCATGGTCGGACTTCGAATCGTCTACTCAGGATCCTCCCAAGGGCGAGACTCGGGAACCACGAATGGAAGCTCCCAAGGAGCAACCATTGGTGGTCGAGACTACGGACAAGGTAGAAGCTTCTGAAAAGCCAACAGCACCACGACCCAAGCCACCGTCAGTGCCCTTCTCAATCGACTTGTCAAACCTGGACGATCTCTTCCCCTCAGTCGAAACCTCCTTTCCAGCCCCAGAGCCTGTCCCTGATGTTATCATTGACGACACCTTCACTTCAACCTCGGAGCGCAAAGCTTGGTATCTCATGTCAAGACCTGGCTCAATGCGGAAACACAATATGGGAGACGATGAGAATTATGTCCGCGTAGGGTGGCAGAACTCCCAGGTACGCGAACAGTCGATCAGGATCGTGAGACGATGGATGGAGGAAGATTCTATCACAGGACGTGTTGTGCTCGGTCGAAGAGGCGGTGCTGCGGGTGCAAAGATCTTCAATTGGGATTCAGCAGCGCCCTCCACAGAGATCTCAATCTCTGAGCTCTTGGCACGAAAGAATCACTCGAGACAGACTTCGGTGGCATCTAAAGGAACAGCGGCGTCGCCCACAGCAGCAGCATTTGGATGGAGTAGCGAGCCAGTTCCTTCGTCAACTGCCGCCGCACCACCCTCTGCGCCTCGTACTTCGAATGTGAGCGAGCCGAGTTCAGCAGCAGAGACATCACCTGTTGAGGCGACACGGCCTCCACCTATCGCACCTCTTGCAAAGCCACCTACCATCGAGGAACCTCCATCTCCTATAAAGCCCATACCCCTGAAACCTACAAACCGACCTCTATCTATAACACAGCCTATACCTTTTCCCCCATCCCCTACGATTTCTGAACCTCAATCCCCCATACATCCTCCTTCACTTCTTTCAACAAACCGGCCAGTATCAGTATCGCAAGCACCGACGTCTCCCCTGGCGCAACCCCCGACAAATGCAGGATGGGGCGAAGATGAGGAGGAGGATGATGATGATGACTGGGGAGATATGGTTTCGTCGCCTACAGTCGATACAAACGGCGGCTTTGCCTCGATGGATGCGATTGCTGATTCTAATCCGACCGACAAGGGGAATGCTAGCAAACCGTTGATTGCTACTCAATCTCCTGTAAATGATGCCTTTAAGAGCACACCCGACATGGAGACGATAAGTAATGGTCGTCCTTCTATGGACACCTTATCTGTACCGACGCAGGGTTTTGCGCCTAATAATTCTCAACCGCCTACGACCATCTGGAATTTTCCATCACTTAAAGGTGTGAAGTCAAGCCATTCCAGATCTACCACGGTTGATATGAGTGCTTCGCCTGGGAAGAGTGTGCTGCCTAGCCATTCGAGATCGACTACGATCGATATGGGGACTTCGCGCGCGCCTCTGGACGGTTTTGCATCCGCAGACTTGATGTCAAATCAAGCAAAATCCCCCGTTGAAGTTGCCGACAAAGCCAATACATGGGACTCTTGGGGCTTAGGTTTACTTGATGATTCCAATAAGCCAGTTCAACCAAGGGAAAACAACTTGTTCGCAAGTCAAACCCCACCACCTCGTACCATGCCTATTGACGCACTGAAAGAAACGGCTTCCCCCAAAAAGCCGCGACCGATGTCACTACCTGTCCCACCGCGACCGCAAACGGATGTGGAATCTCCTAAAGACGACGAGACGGTCGCAAATATCCTTCGAGATCTCCCGGATCTCTCTTATATGTTACGATAACGCGAAGCAGCCATGATGAGGAGTAAGAGATGGAAACTGTGCATGTCATGGATTTTGCCAGTAGGGAACAGGGACTTGCTTTTACATGTCATATATATGTATATTAATCATTGATAAGGCGTTCGTTTGTTTGTTGTGTCAACAAGAGCTAAATAGGGTTACTGTCATATAATTTATTTTGCAAAGTACAAAGTATGTGAAGACGCTGTAGACAGTGATACAACACTAGATGTGTGTCAAAGAAGGTCTATATCTAGCGACTGCCACGCCAAAAGAGGAGAAAAGACAAACATTCATATTAATTGGTAAAGACGTGGCGACGTCGAGACTTGTCTGAATTTCTATCTGCCAAAGGGTAGATCAAAGTGGATTGGGATACGACGACGGATTAGTCCAAGTTATATTAATGATTTGATTCTCAAAGTTATGGTATAAATGTAGCACTAGGGTCAATACGAATAAGTGTATGGTAAGATTCAAGATGCTATTGAGTATAAAGCTGCGCTTGAATCCCAGGTCTGCTCCTCATGCTTCTCCTTGCTGCGTGACCATCCGTGGCTATTTCAGGTATGATACACCAATATCATGCAACAACGCTTTTATAAGCTCTGGGTTTTCGCATAATTAATCAGAGTAAGTGTAGTATACATATGATTCTTGATGAGGCTACCGATTTGGAAACAGTGTAGGCATTAGGACCCATGTCGGCATAAATAAAGCTCCCTAACAATCCAGTAGTTAGTATTTAATCCGATAGACCACAACTTGGTTTAACATACTGACAAAATAATTGCCTATTTGATCAAAAAATGGTTCTCTGAGCATTGCAGTTGTTTCCGTTCTTGACCGTACTTAAGTGGAAGAATATTCGAAGGACAATACTGATATTTTATACCGTTATGCGAGTGCCAGGAGTTGAGTATCGACAGGCTAGCAATTTAATACCAATCCCACAGGCGCACCCGCGAGAGCCATAGCATTGCTTGATGACGGCGCTTGAAGAACTGGCAATCGCCACAAACATATGTCCTGCTGTACTCTTCGGCGTGAGGCTCAAGGGCCAATGTCACACCCTCGTTGCACGCGCCTCTTCCGTAGGTGCCGCAGTCGTCGCAGTCTGGAAGAAATGTCGCCGTTTCCTAGAGGCGGTATTGCACTTCACAGTGGGCGCAGGTCCTGTATAGGACGAGAGTCTGGCACATTTTGCTAAGTTTATTGTCTATAGAATGTTGGTGTTGAGGTGCTTCTGTAGAGGGGCATGAGATGTCGATATAGTTTGGTTTGGTTTGTTGAAGAGATAGTTTATAAAGCTAATAGAGGGTTTCTATTTATGGATTACAATGTGCTAAAGTGAAGGAGGAAAAGGAAAAAAAGAGACAAAGAGTGGTATTTATACTCTTGACAAAGGATGGAAGAAGATCATTCACTTACAACAAACGGCTCGACGCGCGGCCATTCACCGATTCACCTTGCAATACGACGAAGGTTCATTTTTCATTGAGATGCACTAAAATGTTTGTGTATTTACGACCTAATTCTGTTAAACTTAGGACTGTAGGGTGGACATACAAGGCAACTTGTGATACTACTCTCCAGAGCTGTGTGATGATGATATAACCAAGGACTTCAGATCACATGGCTACCATACGCGTTGCTTTACATTGATCCCTCCAGTCGACTGCCTACTTGCCTTTGTGCCCATTCTCCTCCATGATTTTGAGCTGGAGTTCCAGGCTCTCAAGAGTCATCTTGGAGCGACACGATCGACACTTGTAGTTGGCGTTTGTATCCTGGAGAGACTTATCAGGGCACGTGGTGTGAATCACAGTTGACTTGTCGTTACTTTCTGTGTATTCGACAAGTTCGACTTCTTTGCATGAGATGCACTGGCGATGCCAAATCTTGCTTTGGGACATTTTGTTGATAGTCTGTTTTTGCTGGTAAGTGTGATGGTTTTTCTGTGAGTTTGGTCAGCTTGGTAAGAAAGATGATGATATAGAGATAAGGGAGATAGGGAATGTCGGTTACTTATATAGTAAATATGAAAGAAGTGTTGATGAAGAGGGATATTATTTAGAACAGTGGCTCATCATTATTGTTTCAAGGCAATAGAGTATTTTCATTTGAACAAAACTTAAAGTCAAACCCGAACAATGGGCTCAGGATAATAAGATTGTGCAAACTGTGACAGTATAGAATGGTAGAGTGAACAAGTAAGATAAAGTATTTAAAGGTCTTATGGTGTTCGTGCAAGTTATTCTTCTGATGTTTGGAACAGAGCATCGATATGTTCCACTGTTGGCGGTCCTCAGTACAAAGCATGTTCTTAAGTATCTTTATTACGAATATTCTCTGAGTATCTCTACCTCACGGATCTAAATCCATACTCAACCCAGGAGGCGCAAACACAACCCGATGAGTCCGAATTCCTCTCCCTGATCTATTCAATCTCTCTCTCAGACGCCCACTTCGCCTCAACGCCGGTGGCCTACAGTCCCTGCAATATCTCTCCCTATGCCACCCTGTTGGTCGAATCTGTCGGTATATCCAGTTCACACCCTGGCTACAGGCGCCGTAGGTAGCTAAGTCAGTGTTCTCTGCATCTTCGCACATTGGGTTATAAGCTCTTGATATTTCGTGCTGCAGCCTGCAGTTGGGACATTGGGCCCAGAGTATGAAGCCCCTGCACATGCTGTATAGTAGTAAATGTGTGGCTCCTGAGGAGTGTGGGTGGGATAGTGGTGAAAAGGGGCAATAACTAGTTGGCTTCTATATTTGGAGAGGTAAGGAAGAGAGGAGAGCGACGTAGAGGGAATGATCTAGTTCTTATTCCTCTGATGGCCAGCATCTGATTCAGAACTTGAGCGTCTAGTACTTGTTTGGCAGAGGGTATGGTTAGATTTAACTGTGAATTGGTTCTACGAGATTATTCAGAGTATCACCAGGTTTACTTTGGTCTATACGACGTTCAGTCACAAGCATCCAAGATACCTTTATCACAACCACCAGAACAGTACTCACACAACTCTATTTGCTACCATTATTCTTCTACTAATATACAAAGTTCCACCTCAATTCACTAAACATCTGTCTTTCTCCCCTTATTAGCACGATACAACCTCGTAAAAGCCCCTGCCTCATCCCCCAACAACTCCTGAGGCGGCCCAAACTCCACCAAAGAGCCCGCATCCAATACAGCAACCTTGTCAAAATCAAGCAGCGTATCAATACGATGAGCGATCATAATAATGGTTCGGTCTGAGAACTCTGTGCGGATAACCTCCTGCATCCTTGCATCGGTCTGTGTATCGACGCTGCGAAGTGTCAATGAAAAGGAGACATGAAGCATACTGATGGTGTGACTTACCTGCTTGTTGGCTCATCGAGTATGAGTACCGAGCTTTTCTTAAGCAAAGCTCTTGCGAGGCAGAAAAGCTGTCGTTGCCCGTGGGAGAGAAAGTTCTCGTCCATCTTCTCATCCAAGGGATCCTTGTCATCATCAACCTTGGCTTGAATAACAGACCAGATTCCTACTCGTTCCAGAGCGTTTCTAATCTCCTCGTCTGAAGACGCGTTGCAAGGGTCGAGGTTGGCTCTGATGGTATCGCTAAAGACAAACGGATCTTGGGTCAAACAGCTCAGACGTTGACGGATCAGATATCTGGGCATAGAAGATATATCTTCTCCGTCAAGACTGATCTGGCCGTTGACAATTTCGGCCATGCGAAGTAGAGCCTGGACAAAGGAACTCTTTCCACTGCCACTTCTGCCACAGATTCCGAGTTTCTCGCCGGGCTTGATATTGAATGACAGTCCACGCAGTACAGGCTCACTCGTGTGTCTACTATAGTCAGTATATGAACAGAAGATATTCACTAGACAACTTACTCATACTGAACGTCCACATTCTGTACTTCTAAGCCGCCATCTCTGGGCCAATGCTCTCCCGGCTCACTATCTTCCCCTATCTTCTGCTCATTCGGCGCAGCAGAACAGAACATTCGAATTCGCGCAACGGCACCCAACGAAGTCTCCAGAATCGACCAGTTGAGAACTATGCCCTTCATGTTAGTACCAAGCCTCATCATGTTGACCAGCGCAATACCCAACAGCGAAGGATTGATCTTTTCGCGAAGTGTAACGGCAAATACAACGAGAATCACTGTCAAGAAGGCCACCACCATGTCTAGAACCAGAGTAAGCCATCGCTGAATACAGTTCAAAAGGTATGATGGCTTTTGGGCTTCATCGATACGAGTTAGGACTTTGTCAGTGTAAGGTTGGGTCCAGCCAAAAGCTCGAATTGTAGCAAGACCGTTGATGGTCTCAAGAAAATGCCCAAACAAGGGTGCTTTGTGCTCAATTCTTTACATGCTGTTAGTATATGTGGGGTGTTTACAGAGACGACGTGTATCTTACTCTAGAAGACGTAGTTGCTTCGAGGTTCGGACGTAGAAACGCTGAATAGCGACGAGAATAGCAATAACAAAAGGAATCGAGATGGCAAACCAACTCACGGCCGCCATAGCGAGACCAGCAGCGCCAAAGCATGCAGCAACCTCTGAGCAGCAGTTAATACCGTGATTCACTTCATAAGATCTGCAGAGTTCTTACCGAATAGGAAGATTGAGGAAGCAATTGGGAGAATGATGTCCACATGGCGCAAGTCTTGGCTGAATCTGGGAAAGGTCAGTGTAATTCCAAGGACTTAGCCGTGGGTTTCATACCTGTTAATCAAAGAACCTGCCTCGCTATTGTTGAGGAACGACAAAGGCGCACTGAAAGAACATTAGTCAGTTGGACCGTAATAAAGCGTGATGATCGAATACCTTATAGCAGCCTGCAGGAGTCGCGAATGAAGCACTCTTCCACTGACAGGTGCACAAACCAAGAGAAACATGCTAATGCATCGTCAGTAGAGCCCAGAATTTCCTAGATGATGCAACCTACGCGATAGCCAGCGTAATACAGACTCCTTCGAACGCAGACAGGACTGTATAGATACTAAGCCAGTAGGCAATATCAGTACTGGGATGTCCCTTGCCGTCACCCCACCAGGTGATCCAGACATCTATCACAAGTCAGTTATATCTTTCTTCTCACTCTTACTCCTGGACTTACATCGGAAGGCTGTGATAACTCCTGCGCTAGCGATCAAGAATGCTTGAAGACCCATATTGTGTAGTCCGTTGGACTTGAAATAGTACAAGAAAACACTTCGGTCACTTGGGATTTCAACTGGTTCTTCTTGCACCTGACTCTTAACCTCGGCCTGGTCACTCTCCCCAGTAGGCTTGGCATCAGTCGAAGGCTGGTCGTCATTCTCATCGTGGCTTGAAATATCGAGGTTTTGGATATATCCTCCTCCAGAGCGTAGATCAGAAAAGGTGCCCTGCTCAACAACTCTCCCGCCCTTTTCGAGAACGACAACAAAGTCGGATTCAGATAACCTATTCACTAGACATATTATCAGTTGACTGAGTATGACAAATCAATATCAACTTACCTGCGTGGGTAGCCAAGATAACAGTGGTCCCATTCTTTCGAAGGAGTCCACCTTTGCCAAAGATTCGAGTGAAGATGATCTGCTCAGTCACCTTGTCAAGCCCACTGAAGACATCGTCAAAGATAGCTATCGGCTTCCTCGAGTATACGGCACGAGCAATGGCAATCCGTTGCTTCTGTCCTCCACTCAGCTTAACCCCCTGCTCACCGACCTGCGTAAGATCACCCTCGGGCAATCGCCCCAAGTCGATAGTAAGATCACACGCATTAACAACTGTCTCAAACCAAGCACTGTCATATCCTCTAGACTCCGCAATGACGTTGGCACGAATTGTCGCATTCATAACCCACGGAGTCTGGTCGCAAAAGGCCACCTCGGACGAATTGAGAGATACATGGCCGTTGGAGGAAGTTGTTTCGCCCAAGATCGCCTTGAGCAGACTCGACTTGCCTGAACCGACTGGGCCAACCAACATAGTAAGCGATCCGTTCTTATGACCTGGAAAAGAAGTGTTGATGTTTTCAAGAACAGCTTTCTCGCCCCAGTTGAAGTTGCCGTCTGCAATTAAGATCCGTGCTCCATCAGCTCCGATCGGTATATCTCTCATGGGCATTGCCTCAAGGGTTTCCTGCAAACGGTCCGAGTGCTCGTGGAGGGAATTGAAAGAGTCTTTAGAACGACCATGAATCTGACGGCGGTCGACTCTTTCTTCCAATTTGAGAAACTCTTCTACGCGCTTGAAACAGCCAAAGACCGAAAAAGATCCTGGGATGCTTCCAAGAAGACTCGATAGGGGGTCCATCATAACGCCCAAGATCGATAACGCTGTGATAGCCTGGGCTGCAGAGAAGGGTTCGCCGTTACTGAGCTTCGCTGCGATGGCGTACGCGCCAAATGTAATTGCCTCGGTCATACCAACGTTGCAGTTTGCTAACACAGTGAGTAGAAAAACATGACTGATGAATAAAGGTCGACTTACTGATGCAGTTAAGCCAAACTTGAATGAGACGGTAGTGTTTACCAGCATTAATCTCGTCATCTCGTCTCTGAGAAACAATATCCTTGAACCGTTCTGAAAGCCCAAGCATCTTGACCGGTTTCATGGAAGACAGAACCTCAGAAGTGAGGTTAATTCGGCTCTGAGTTGCCTTCTGATATTGAATCTGGCGTGCGACCATCATCTTGCCGATGGAGCCTGAGAGGAACAGACAAACTACATAATTAGCATCGACCTGTTAGAGTTTCTCCTGGACTTACTGATTGCTGTGACAATAGGAGCAACGCAGACGGCGCCGAGTTGTGCTGCCAACATGTACATGGCAATTCCAACAGTTAATGAGTTCGCCCAAGACTCTACCAAGAGAAAGTGAAGTTTTTCGATTAGTGTTTCAACATCGTTACCCATGAGAGTTACGGCTGAAGACTCATTGAGGTCATCGGTAGGAAGCTTCATCATCTTGCCGTAGATCATGGTGATGAGGCCACCGCGGACCATGGCGCCGGCTCTGAAAGTGAGATGTTCGTACCAAGCTGTAAGAATCTACAAAGATCAGTTTTGGAGTATGACTTCATACGGGTATTATCATACCGCGGCGCCGATGAAAACAAAAGCAAATGCGCCAATCAAGCCATAACCCAGGTTCATAGTCGACTCAGACTCGGGCATAGTGAGGAAACGCAGGGCACTGCTAACAAGGAAAGGCTGAGAGATGCTCAAGGCAATCATTCCAATTCGAGGAGGTATTATTCCTAAAAGTTCCCATCTCAAAACACTGATGATAGTCAAAAACAGAGAAGGCTTCTTGCTGCTTGAAGTTGCTGTGAATCTGGTTAGAACAGTCGTGTCGTTAGCTTGTGGCGAAGCATACCTTTCCTCCAAGCTTTTCCGAAGCGAACTGCGAGCTTTTCTGAAGACAATTTCTCGTAAATGGTCGGAAGGTCATTGTTGGTCAGGACAGTGGCCCAGCCTGAGATGAGCAGCGAATTCAACCAGACAAAGAACCCACGGCTGAAAGGGCCACTTGTGCTCTCTTTGGAAATACTCTTTTCGTCAGAGATCAAAATCCTACGCTTCTCAATTGTTTCTAGCACCAACAGGGCCAATTTGAAGGCGGTTGAGCACGACAGGATTGCCGCATAAGCTATGTTGATAGAGAGAAGCCATTCTGTTCGAAGTCGAGCAGCGTCAAATAACAGTGAGATGAATAAATAGACAGTAAGAAGAAACGACGGTCGGATGGACTTGACGTGCTCGACATGAGCTAAGACAAGGATTGAGAAGGCGGCTAGAAGATTGAGAATGGCTGCTGCGAGTGAGAAGCGAGTGTTGAGCTGCTTTACAGAAGGGACGAGAGCGACCAGAGCGACCTGCAGAGCTGCATATACAGCCGACGTGATCTATCAGTGCAAGTCAGTAAGTAGAGATGAGCTCATGGCAGTAGAACTTACAAGCTTGGGCGTGTAAGTCGCGTGACGCTTGGTCTTGTCCGGGCTTCTGAGCAAATAGAAAGTTCGTGGTCCAGCAATTACCAGAAAAAGTGCAGATGGAATGATATTCAAGATACTCTCTTGAAAGGATACTAAAAAGGAATTAGTCAAAATGTCATCGTAGAATCTTTTGTGCTCTCACAAGTGAAGTCGAATCCGCCGCGGCATCCTTCAGTCCAGACGCTGGGCCCAAAGAGGCCATCGCCACAAGCTGTTGAATTATAGTTGTTGTAGTTGTCCATCGTGATGACGGTGAAGCCAGGGACCTGTGCTCTGGTGAATATAAGTTGCAGCAACTCAAAGGGGCAGTAAACCGTCTTGATGGCCTCAACCCCAGGTCCTTATACAAGAGCGCGCGGTAACACGCAACGCCTGCGTCGACGACAAGCGTATGCACTTGGGTATGCCGACTTCTGTCCTCGTACGCCTCTGTGTTGCGTATGCGTATGCTTCAGGATATATGTTAGTATTGCCAAGGAGCATGTCACAGAAAAGGGTCTAGATAGTAGATCGTAAGCATAGCACGTATATCGGGTGAATTTCATCCGCAACAGGGATCAGCTCTATTGAATGAGCATTTCCTCTACGAGTTTGGCTGAGGGTCTATCATTTGTTAGCCAGAGACGACTTACAAAAGTACCTTGACACAACCTTATCTGGAAGGTGACTGGTGGATAAGCGACACTATCACTAAAGAGCATTAGCCTACGATAAGTGTCAAAGTCGCGATGCTATGATACAGAGCATTAGTAAGTGACTGAGTGATAGTTGAACATTTGGGTATCTTTAGTATAAATAATGAATAAATAAATATTTTTAATATTCAAGATTAGACTGTCGCTTCCTGGCAATCCAAACTCTTCCAGCACAAACCACTACCGAAGCCGTAGAGGATCATCCGGCATATAATCATCTGTTTCGTATCCGTCATTGTCCACTGGCTCTTCTCTTGAGCGCTTCTTGGGCGGCTTGACAAAGAACAGCGCGATCCAAGCAAGAGAACAAAGAAACGAAACATAAAACCACGGCAAGCCCATCCAGATACCCTTCTTCTTCAGACCCCGATCGAAGAACCACGCCAGAACCGGCCCTCCAATAAAAGACCCTACCACCTGAATCATGGTTATCAGCGCATACAGTCGAGCAGTAAACTCGGGCTGTACATAGTGTGTTACGGTCGCGCGCGCCAGAGGACTGTCTGCTGCGCCAAATGTTCCGATGAATAGACCGAGGAAGAACATGACAACATTGTGACTAAGTCCTTGCCAGAAAGCCCCAAGGACGAGTATACCAGTTGAAATTCGCGTCAGAAATAGGTCTTTGCCAAAAGCTGTCATTCGAAACCGAGGGCCCATGAGAATACCCGAAACCCTCGGTAAGCCAGCCAGGATAATAAGGTTAAGGATGCCCAGAGGAGAAAGAATCAGGCTCACTTCAGCCATTTTCCACTTGAAGTGTTTGCTGATGTACTGGCTCATGGTAGTCGTGTAAGCAGTGTATCTCGCGTCCTGGACGAAAAAGGTCACTATGATCATAGCAACGCTGGGGTCCTTGAGTATTCTGATTGACTGCTTGAGGTCATTGATCCCGTGAGACATGTGCTCTTTGAAAGTGGTCGGGGCATTTTTACCACCCTGAGCCTTCTTGTTCCTGAGGTTGACAGCCAAGGTTTCGGGGAGAAAGAACAAGATGCACACGATGACAGGAACCGTGAAAATGACAAGATATATGGGTAGCCAAGGGCCGTATTTGTTCATGAGAATGCCAGCAATGACTGGTCCAATGATACCCCCCGAAGTCGCACCAAAGGTAAGCCATAGGAAATGTTTTGCTCTAGAAATTGCGTTAGTACAGCAGTCAAGACCGGATTGCTATATCCTCACTTGTCTTCCTCCGAGCTCACATCAGCAGCCATCGAATAAAGAGTAGAAAGCATGACTGGGACACCACCGCCAAATAGCTGAAAGAAGCCACCCATGATCAAAAGATAAGGCTTCTCACGAAGTACGCCTTGAAAGGCCTTGATACTGAAGGGAGTAAAGAGGAAGCACACGGCGATGCCAGCCCAAGCAAACATGACAGTTGGTTTGCGGCCAATCTTGTCAGACATCATTCCATAAGGGAAAGCTACGACGAGGCCTGTGTAGTATTAGTACTGCAGCTTGTAGGAATGTGCTCATTCACGATTACACTCACCAATAAGAGAAGTGATAAGGCTGTTCCATCCATACAGATATCCTAGTTGAGACTGTACTTCATCCACCTTACATTTCATCTCATCAATTATATCGGTAGAAGTATCCTTGTAGTGAATATGACAAAACATATCCTCAATTAGTCTTGCCGTAGGTAAAAGCAATAACATGCCGCTGAAAACAATCGCGAATTTGATGAATGAGACCAAGATAACAATTCGTTTTGGCGAGCGAACGCCCCATCTCGAGAATCGATAGCTAGGAACTGGCTCCGTATGAGAATGGAAAGTGTCGTTGTCGTTCAATGCGTCATCTTCGAGTGGCTCTAGATCAAGCAGAGGAGCATCGAAATGCGACTCCAACTCCACGTCTTCGCTTGAGACGGGCTGGTACTTGGTTGGCATCTTGCCAGCAAAGGATAAGAAACTTTAAGGAATGACTCAGAATACAGCCATTGATGGCAAATGAGAATAAGACGGTAACGATAGTAAATGAAGAAGAGAAGAGAGTTAAAAGCTTAAGGGAGGCTGAGCGCGAAACGAAGCTAGAAAAGTGACTAAGCTAGGTCGATCCCGAATGAAGTCGGCTTGAAGCGTGTGGCCCGGGCTGCTGTTTGTCCCCTAGGTCCCCTACAATTCAGTTCTTGGCTGACAGTTTCAGGGGGTGAGAAAAGCCCCACGCCAGTGCCCGTCAACCCCTGTAGCTGTAGCTGAGCCTCTGTAGGGCTGGCGTGGCCTGTGGCCGTGCGGATATGCGCGTATATTCCATGCTTCATCGGATTGGTGACCCATCTGTTTGCGAAGGAGGCTTGACATTGTGCATCGTCATAGTCCCGTGCAGAAGTTCTAACAATAAGCTACCTAAAAACATGTACGTGGATAGTAATGCAAATATAAAATATATGGTAATTAAAGTATCTTGCATAAAGTTATTATAAAACTCTATAAGATTATACAAAATAGGGTGAACTTGTTGTAATTCATATGAGATTATATAAAATTAAGGAGTGTATAAAATACCTATACGGATAGAAGAGAGAAAATTATTAGAACTTTCCAACGCTCACTATAGAAGATCTGTGCGCGCATTGTTCCCAAAATAGAAAGAGAGAAAAAGTACTTAATTATATAAGATTTGTTGTATCAATTCTTTGATCATGCAGCATTTTGTTCATACTCGACAATTGCCCGTCATAACGAGACGGTTATGATGAACTATGTTTCCCACGGCGGGGCCGCAACCCCGCATCCGGTGCCTCCGTCCCGGCTCCGTCTATAACAGACGTCACGTCACCTTGAATCATTATCAAAGAACCGAGCTCCATCAAACACCCAAACCATCATGTCGTCAACTCCTCTTCGCATCGGCTACGTGCCAGAGCACTTCTCCACTCCTCTCTATTTCGCCCAGAAGCACTTCGGCCTCGATGCGACTCTCATTCCCTTCCCCTCCGGCACGGGCCATATGGTCACTGCCATCCGCGCAGGCGAGATCGATGTAGCTGTTGGTTTGACCGAAGGCTGGATTGCTGGTCTGGGTAAAGAGGGCGTTGAGGGAGATGGCGGGTATCGTCTTGTTGGCACTTACGTTGAGACTCCTCTGTGTAAGCTCTTCACAACCTCACTATGAGAAATACACTAACCACAAACATGTCAGGCTGGGCTATTTCCACGGGCGCAAAGCGTCCTGAAATTACCTCCGTTGATTCTCTCAAGGGCGGCAAGATCGGCGTGTCGCGCATTGGCTCAGGAAGCTACGTGATGGGCTTTGTCCTCGCCGACCAGCACGGCTGGCTGACTCCCGGGGCCGCTGCGAAGCCCTTCGCTGACACCGTTGTTCTCAACAACTTTGAGAACCTTCGTAACGCTGTGAACAGTGGCGAAGCCGATTTCTTCATGTGGGAGCACTTCACATCCAAGAAGTTCTACGACTCTGGTGAGATCCGCCGTGTAGGCGAGATCTACACCCCCTGGAGCAGCTGGAAGATCGTCGCCTCTACCAAACTGACTCAGAATGGGTTGGACGCACGCGTTAAGGATCTGTTTGCGAAGCTGGATCAGGGTATTAAGCACTTCAATGATAACCAGGAGGAGGCTGTGGCGTACATCTCGAGCAGCCTTGGCTACACGGAGCCTGATGCGCGTGAGTGGCTCAAGACTGTCAAGTTCCCGACAAAGACGGAGGGTGTTGGCTCCGAAGTTGTTCAGAATACCGTGTCTATCTTGCGAAAGGCGGGAGTTTTAGTTGAGGGCAACGGCATGGAGCCGCAAGCTATGGTCTTTTCATCATAAGATAAACTCAATCTAAATCGATACCTGAAAGTATAGGCGGAAATCTACCAGGTGGATTCCTGCCCTTTAACCTTACTCCGGACTCCATTCCCGACTCCCCTCATGGACAACCCCTTTGATAACCCACCAAGCAAGACTCTCGTCTACATCAAGGGTTCCTTGCAGCAGAGCCGCCGCACATGATCGTAAAGATGAGAGAGTTGGTTGCAGTGTTCTCTAAACAAGGTATTCTCTTCCATCTCACGTATGGCGTGTATGAGGTCCATGACACGATCACCATAGGAACTGGCGGACAAAGGCCAGAGGCGTACCACCCTGAGCTCTCGGTGGTATTCGATAGAGGATAATGTCCGACAGCTTGAGCATGGTGCCACCCTATATTGTCGATATGTATCAAAGTCATCTTCATTGAGAAGAACCCCCTTTTCGAAATGCTCGAGCTGGTAGGATAGAAGGCGAAGGCATTTGAATATCGTATCAACGTAACACTTGCGCGTTTCCAGCATGGTTTTGTCTGTTGCAATAGGTCAGTCACAATCATGGTATTATCCAGGCTCCAAGTGTATATGTTGTCTTACCAACCAACTTCAGACGTTGCAGATTCGCCCACACATCATCTCCAATAGAGCCTTTCAAGTCATCGGGCAGACTCTTCTGTTCCGACCTGCAGAAGAGAACTAGATTATTGCGAACCAACGTCTTCACGGAATAAAGATCGAGGCGGACAGCAACCAAAGCAAACAGCAGCCAGTCTTTCATACGGTACAGATACTTTTCTTCTCTTCCGACGTCGAAAATAACCTTTGTGATACCGCGGAAGAAAAAAGAATGGTCAGAATCGTCCTGCCCAAGCCCTTGCTCTGTGCGGCAGGTGCGTTTAGGTGATCCCAGAGCTTTGTGCACCTGGACCATGTAGAGCAACAGGCGAGGGTCGCCACGACAATCGACGAGAACATCGTCGCCGTGAACGAGTCCAAGGACTATCTCGATCGCTCTTTTCGCTCTCGGGTCATTGAAATCGAGGCCCTTGATTTCGAGCTTTTTGCCCTTTCTCAGAGACTTCAAGCCCTTCCAAACCGGGCAGATACTCATGCGCTCTATGTTGACTGGGAATTTCAGTGTTGTCTCTTGGGTCGGCACGCGCAACATGGCGTGGCTTGCAGATTTGGGAGTCTGAGGTATCTTGTCGGTCTTCCTCTTCTTCGGATGCGGTGGCATCGTGCCGGATGATGATGGATTCGGCATTTTTCTTTTCTTCTTGTCTTTCTTTGCTGCCATGATGCTTCGTGGGGTAGGAAGGTTTAACAGGTTGCTTCAATGATAAGCTCTGGGAGGAAAGGTAACTCAGCGAGTTGTTTTAAGGAAATTAGGCGGGTAACGTTAACTGAGGATGCTGATATTATGATTCACTGGCGGGTTTAATGGCACTGCTGAGCGGATCGCAAAAACGAAAGGCACGCTTGAACGGGTACCTGCCTAGGAGTCACCAAGGCACTGTAGGGGATGATGCTGCAAATATTCTCGAGACCCAGCAAGTATGTGTGAAATAATTATATCATATCTGTGGTTGATATTGTGTAATCTTTGCCTCAATTTCTACTAATTGTATCTCAACTTTGTAACTGCAAATCGGAAGATTGAACTATCCTACAAGGTGATATCATATCTATCAAAGCTTTATGTTATGAGGCAACTATAGTTCACTCCGTGGTCTATAAACTATGTGTTGTGCTACCTTCATTGGTTTTCATACATAATAATATCCGTCGTAATTTTTGGGGACCGCCGCATCGCCTAGTCTACCTACCTAGTCTACTATCTCACCCATACCAACACAAATCACACCCAAGTCTCTACCAAGAGCCAATCCGCCATCATCATCACAACTATACATCTTAAATGTTCTCATAGTAATACCTCGTCCCAGCATCATACTCCAGCAGAACCTCCGTCTGCATCGTATCAACCGGTGCCACAACCTGATGCCACAGATATATCTCAAAGGCCCCGGACATGATAGCAGGCACTGTAATAGCGCATCTATAACCCCCCTCGCCTTCGGGGCTCAAAAGCATGATGAGGTTCCGTCCTGGCAGAGGCCAGAACCCTGGAGTGTCGTCGGCTGGTTTCCAACTGACTACCATTCCCGGCCGGAGACGCTCTTTGAACGGAACCTCTGCCATCTCTGGCCGTAGGTCGCGGCTTGAGAGACCTTCTTTCTCAGGTTCGTCTGACTCGGTTGCTGGCTGGGCTACCTTCTGGCTTGTCGTTGACTTGTTGTTGGATGCACGCTGGGAGTCGATGTGCAGACGCCAGAACTTGCCCTGGAAGGCGGTTGCTTGTTCGAGTGTGACATCCGGAGTCTTGAGGCAGCGTGTGATGAATTCTGGAACTGGGAGACGGAGGAGCTGGACTCCTGTCTCTTCGGGTGCAAGCTTTGAAGGGGAAATAGGCGGTGCTCCAGACTGTCATGGATATCAGTCAGCCATAGTGCTTAAAACTCAGTAAGGGGATGACTCACGTTCTTCAAGATCCAGTCGTGGAGTAGATCCTGGGGCCACGTACTCGGCTTCTTAGCATCATACTTTTGCACCACCGCCTTGGGCACAGTCACTCTGAGCATCTCTCCGTATCTAAGTGTATTTTTGGTTGCGCCAATGTCCAAGAAACTGGGGTTGACACAAGCCACAACAACAGTCTTGCAGCTCCTCTCGGCAGCTGGGTCAAAGACATGTTTGAGGACCTTTGTCAGAGCACTTTGTCGAAAAGGTACATGAGTCTTCTTTCCAGTGCCTAGCCCCACAGTGTCGACACTTGCTCTGCCGCGGATGCAGTCCTTCAGCACTGAGAGACTCACATTGATCTCTCGTGACTCTTTGATGCGCTGAGCAGAATGCTCTGTCACGTCACGAGCTGCTTCGGATCCAGCAAGATCGATGAGATACATAAGTCCATCGTCGGATTGGGGCAGTTCAGGGTTCTCCAGCCGGATCTTGCAAATGGCATGCGAGCGCGATGAGGAGTCGTTCTTCTGCGTCGAAGCCGTGCGTCGAAAAGACGCCGCATTTTCGATATGCTTGATCAGATTATCAGCGTCGGTAGCCTGATATTCAGAGGCACCAGCAAGATGAGTAGATCCAAAGGAATCCTCCAGGATAGATACTGGTTTACGTGCGTTGAGGAGGTCAAAGGCCGAGTTTCCCGCGAGTTCGATAATGGAGATAAAGATGTTCCTAGTGCCCTGAACTTCGTTGGAAAACAGAGTTTCAGCAATAAGACGCTCTAAACCGCTGACGGTGAATGTTTTGCCTGAGCCTGTCTGGCCATAGGCGAACATGGTGCTGACTCCGCCGCCCCAAGCCCATGGGACAAGAGGCTTGACGAGCTCTTGATAGACGCCCTCGGTTGTATCATTTGAGTTGAAGACTCTATCAACATGAAAGTTCGATGACTATTCCCCATCAGTATCTCCCATGGACATGAGCATATATCGTGTACTTACAAGCATAGTTGGAGGACCTCTAACTCGCTTTCGCAGCTCGTGCAAGTCTACAACACCTGGCAGATTGTTTCTTGGGAAAACACCAGAGATCTGTCCCCCTTCTCTTTCCTCATCCAGCATTGGCCGAATTCGAGTAGCAATAGTGATATCAGGGTTGGACTCATCGCTGCTGGATTTGGTCTTGATAGGCTCTGGTTTGAAGCGATTCACCAGTTCCTGGTAGCGTTGGGCATTATCAAGGAAGAATTGATCCATGGCGAGTTGGTAAAGTTAAGAAAGATTTAACTAGAGAAGGTGGTGTGTTTGGTTGTTTAGCCACATACAATATCGATATCGCTGTTGGTATATCATGTTCATATACTCTTCTCGAATAAGGGTGCCTAAACTACAAAATACAGCAGAATACGTTGTGGGGCGCCACCACAGCAACCCCCTAAACCCTTATGCATGAATGTACCAATCAATCGAGAGGATACCTGATGTTTCTTTGTTTTATCAATCTGCTCCTATATCAAGGAGATCGTTGTGCTACAGCCCTCGTGGTCCGGTTGTCATATGTGATAACCAATGGCCAATGACTTTTGTGCCAATTGGCGGTGGTTTGTTAACGTAAAGGTCTTAGGCCCGATGCACTTATTTGGACCTAAATCTATCTTCAAAACGAGGCTTAATTATCTATCTAATTTGAGTTATAATAAATGTAAAGTACTATAGTTAAATATAAGCATAAAACACTTCGGGAGTCATCACATAACACAACCGTGGACATGATTAAAACCCGGTGTCTACGTACCCTGGGGAGCCCACTTACCCTACATCACTCACTTTCCACATCAGACGTCAACAATTATGACCAGAACCGCCAGGCAACTGTTTCAGAAGCCTGTAATTTATATCCTTAGTAGCTTTCAAACGCTATAGATATGTCATAGTCACTGTTTAATCTGCTGCCTGGATCCCTAGGCCTGACTGTTGAGGTTGGCCAAACAGCAACACAGTGGAGTTGTGTCAGGCAACAGTTTAACAACAATTTACCTACTGACCGCCATGTGATTATAGCGAGAGTAATTTCTTTTTGATAAAGTGAATTCAGGCAACTGTTTGGAAATCACTTGTGGATACTCATAAATTACATGCCATAAGAATATGCCTAACCAGGGAAATGGGTAGGCTTAGAGAAGGAGTTTCGAAAAAGCAGTGATACCCTCTGATCACTTTTCAGCAAGACCATGACCGCGGGCTGGAGGGAATGCACAACGCATAGACCCTGTCAAAGAATAGCAACCAACTAATAGTGCATTAGATCAAGGAGTGGTCTATATGATAGATTGGTGGGAGGAGACGATTAAGTATACAAGGAGCATCAATATAGTTGCAGTATATAGCTATAAAATAACATGACAGTGGTTAACTATGTACCTATAAAATGACACATGATTCGCTATCAGGCTAATTGGTACTGAGATAATGACGAAGAGCTCGTGCTATACTTGGCAATTCGCGAACAAAACTACTGTTTGGAAGTTTGGGTATCTATCCTGGCAAATAGTAGCATGGTTCTCTGTGTACACCATTTGACCAACAACATGAGTTATAACAAACCCTCATCAAGTTCGCCTGACCTTTCCGTAAGCCTCATAAACAGAATGGTTTGATTCCAATTAGGACTCTTGATGGCCAGCTCCGTAAAGCTGAACTATATATCTACATCTCAGAGTCAAGGAGTGCATGATCTAGGCACAGCTGGAGCATGCCTATTTGCAGATGAACAAAGAAATACGACCTATCGACAATCTAGTCGGCCGCATCGTAGGATCTTTTAGCAGCATCGATGTGCAAAATCCACCAATACTCACGCTCAACACTGTGATATTCCGGATCCCATTCTTTGCGACCCAGCCTATGATCGGCAAACATGTCAGCACCGATCGGGATCAACGGATATTTGACAAGGAAATCGATTGCCGTATCAACAACCATTTTAATCTATTGCCTGGTTTTCGGTGCCCCCGACGTCGTACCAATCACAAAATTGACTTTGAAAAGATCGTATCCCAACATGAAAATCTGACACCATGGGTGGCCACCATGTCATACACGTATCTGGCAATGCTTATTTTGTGTCTCAGAGAGTGAGGATGGCTCCATGTCTGGCGATAGATGCCGAATATTTGTCACGAATCGGAATCGCCATTTGTCTGTGGGTAAATTTTCAGATTGAATTGTGATATAGAATATCAGTTTGATTTGCAAAGCCTAGATGTTGGTATAAGCAGGTTACCCTGAAGCATTATTGTATTCGAGCTATATGTTAGTCTAGGAGATTTAGCGAAGCAAAAGATTTGAACATCTAGTAGGACCCGGTGATATGATAAAGAGATGACACCTGGTCGCTTCTTTTCCAAGGACAAATCCTTCGGGCATGTCTGTAGATGATTGCCACATATTCGTTGTTGTGATATCACCAGTTTGCGATCGTCAAGTCAAACAACCTCATGACACTCCAACAAGAAAGGATCATTGTCTGATGATGCGCCTATCTGGCTTATCGGTTTGTCTTCATCCAGGCTTCTGATAAATTGATCTCGATCCACAATTGAAGGATTTAGCCAAAACCCCATGTCTCTGAAATGAAGCTCATCATTGCCATGCCCAGTTGTTGCTGTCGTTCAAGCCCCTACCCTATGCCTTCATTGGCCTGCACACGCGCTCGATCAGTAAATGCTTATCTCAAAGGGGTCGCAAAACGACATCATCAGTGTCGTCATCTTGTCTCGCTGGACTGAAAGGATATCTTGGTCCAGCCGCCGTCAGACTAGCGATCAGTGCACAAACTTGTCGATCACTTGCGCGCACCGAGAAAGGCCAGCAGCCACAGCCAGTTGAGTTAGTTGCTTTTCCCTTCTGATCGGGCTGCGGAAAGCCTCCGCCGTCAGATAAACCTTTGCCTTGAATAGCCACCGTCAGCACCACCACCACATCCCATCTCTGACTTGTCAGGCTTGTTTTCCCCGGATTTCCAGAATTCTGCAATGCCACCCTCCCCCACACAGGAATGGCCGCACACCAAGCGGTAAAGCAAATGACGGGAGCCAAAATGCAGGTTCAGATCGTCAAACTTAAGCTCGCTAGCCACTTGGCTTTGAGACTGTTCCGTATTTAGCAGTCCAACTGCAATAAATGATAGGAGCGGAAAACTTTAAGTTAAAGAGATTTTGTAGCCTCTTCATTTCATGGGCTGCCACCGGCCCTTCGTCGGTTTGCGTATCAATGAAGCCTGGATATTACGTACAAGCCGCGAGTGAAGATAGGGGAGTGAGCTCTTGGATTGTCATCACAGCCAGCTGAACAGGGCAAATTAGGTATCCACCCATCTGACGAGCAGGACTTGTCATGTCCGCCGAGGGATTGGAAGTCTTGTTGATAGGGCAGGGCAGGGCACGGTGGTTTGCTGATATTAACGCGATGCACGTCGTCCCATGAGACGGCGGCCTTGCCTGCGGCACTGCAAGTATCCATTCTTATGTGGAGAAAAGGAGGCTTCGTACTCTGTACTCCAGACCATCTCGGGTGCTTCGTGAAAAGTCTGGGGAATGCGGGGGACGAATGAGGAACATTGTTGTTGCCATGACCGTTCCACTATCTGGAGGAATGCACATTGAACGGTCGACGTAGAACGTAACCAACTGCACAAAGATTCGGAGCGTTGCCTTTGCTCGAGGCCCCATGATGCGTATCAACTGGAACTTTTGCACTATGCACTATCAGAGCGGAGAGCCCTACCATGCAGCAGCGTTTTCCTGCCCACGAGGTTTCATGCTGTCAGGGCGTGCATGCGCTTGAAAGTGTATCAGCGGTGAATTGGGCACATTCAAATTCACATATTGCCTTCTGCAAACGTACAAGCCTTGCATTAATGAGTGGTGTGGCTGTTAATTGAACCACCATCATGCTACTGTATCCAGAGCCTGGCCCTTGACGGCTTGACGGTTTTTGGGTGCTCGGCACAAGGACGATAACTGTTGAAGCTGCACGAGCCACCACAAACGACGGTAACAGTCCGAGACATAGCGTTAGAATTCTTTGCGGCCATTCGTCTTCGGAGGCCGAAGTTTAAGGTAAGCCATAACTATGCGTGAAGGTACTTGGCCAGTTTGCTGCAGCAAGTATCCGTACCGCCAATCCATATCCCCGCGTTAGCAATCTCATGACACACCAACACCAAGAGACGCGGGGTCGGTAGGGTTCTCCATCTTCTTGTCGGGGGCTGTTGGAGATCAAGGGTGGTTCAAAATCACTTGGTTAAACTTGTTGGGAAAGCCCCTGGCCCGACTTTTAGTCAAAACCTCAATGCTATTACGTGATGATAATAGAGGCAAGCCTAACACGTGAAGCAAGAAGCCGACGTGTAAAAATTGACATCGGTAGCTGCCCGCCTAGTTTGCGGGGAAATCTGGGGGACGTGGAGACGGTGCTCCAGTGCCCCCTTCATGAGAAATATCAGGGACTTGTTGTTGCAAACCCTTGGAGTTTGGCATCCCTTCTCGGACATGTCGATCAAAACCGTTGACATGAACTCTTGACTCCTCGGGCCCTAAACCATTCAGGCATATTGTCCAGGGGAGCCTCGGTTCACGCTGAACCAGGATGTGAGATTCACTTTTCGATCTCGGGTTTTTCGGATCGAGCATAATCCAATCAATCAATCGCAATAATTATAACTTGCAAATTTCGATGTCATGATACACAAAAAAGAGGGAAAAAACCAGCCATGAGCAGCCATGATGTGTGTTTGAGTCAGGACCGATCATAGCCGACACCAGACTTCTAAGCTACACCGGACGAACACCAAGCTGGCAATTCAATAGGATCAATCGAGCATAAACGGTCCTAATTGAAACTAGTGGTTCATCCGGAGCAGTCGGGCCCTTGTGTCGAGGACTAATCTTGATTCGTTTACCATCTCCTTCCCAGCAACGTAGCATCCAACCTCATCTCAAGCTTGTGGCAAATCGGACATGGACCCTAACACGTCAACATCGGCTGCCTCCCTTGCACAGTGACAGCAGAATCTCTGATTTGCCAGAACACGAATCAACAGGCGATGGGAATGGCTATTTTGGAGCTGGTCTGAAGAGTGTTGGCAAAGCCTAAAGGTATGAGCAGTCGATAGGGGAGCAGACCGACTTCTCATCGAGTCTAGCAAATAGCCGCGTAAAAGAAGGCATGGGACTTTCGGCTAAGCAGGGGTTATGTGCAAGAGGCTCGAACTGTAAACCAATTTGAGGAACGCCATCAGAATCAACTGTCGGACATTTGTGTCTCGGGTATTGGCGAACAGCAACGGTGTCCTTAACATGGGTCAGCGATTATTGCGCAAATGAATATCAAGGGCCGAGCAACAACGTTGGTCAACGTCTGCAAAGGCTGGAGGCAACTCATCGCCAGTCCAAGATCTAACGAAACAAGAGACGATTTCGACACCCTTTGATTCAAGTTCATGCTCTAAAACTCGGGCGAATGGAGTTGACTCTCATTACGGAGTACGGACAGAACATATTCATATGCCCTTCAGAATGTAAACGGTTACCGAGGTGGTTGCTAGACTGAAAACGGTCTCTTTCTAGGCACTTTAGTACAACGATAAGACGTGACTATGTCCGCTGGCTTGACGCGATCCTAGGTCCCTGGTTCACTTAGACCTTAGGCCCGCTCTAGTTTTTCGTAATAATCGCCTAGTTCTTAATTCTCCAGCGACGAGAAACGAGATGCTCATCAATCGCATCAACAACCAATGAAAATAGCATAGCACAACTGAATAAGGTTGATGAGCAGGGTACAGGGACAGTGATGACCGAGATGATTGGCATGGGCATGCCTCATTGTCAACAATCGAGCCTCTAGGCGGCCCCTGTCATCTGGGAGAGATTGGGAGTGAACGAGAGAAGGGCTTTTTGTAAAGTAAGAGGCTTAGACCCTAGGGCCTCGCTTCTATGCAGCATCGGTCGGTCCTTCTAAGGCACGATTCGTCTAGCGTATGCGGCTAGACCAAAGTCATGGTTGATTCGGAACGGATGCGAATGTAGACCCTTGTCGTCCCCGCAGCGTTCCCCTGTCGATACTTTGGATTGACTGCCTTGTGCGTTGAGGAAGTGCTATAAAACAAGAGGCGCCGGTAGTCGTCTCTAGGTCACGGCATTCGGTCATTAAAACCCGTTGACTAACCGTGTGCCTTACCGCGCCGTCCGCCGGTGAAAGTACATACCACTTCCACCCGCTCAAACTCCAATGTTGCAGCCACTGCTGTCACCAAGCGTTTTCAAGCAGGGGGCATGGAGTATTTGGTCGGGGTTTGACGACAACCCATGGCTACAGTGACTTCTGTAAGCGCACGGTCGATGATCCGACCCTTATTCTGCATATTCAGTTGCAGCCAGCCCACATAGTCACTCAAAGACAACTCCCGTGGATCTTGGCTTTTGCCGGAGGAAGATAAGACTTTTGCCTAGCAATGTCGGTGAGTAGATGGTCCGGTATCAAAATGTCTTCAACCAGCCCGTTGTTGTTTCCAACCAGCTTTGGGGGTTTTCAAGGTCGGATTTGTAGGGGCTGACGTTAGTCCTTGAACTAAAGCCTCGAGGAGCCTTGAAATACTAACCCGTAGGATTTCTCTTCTGTCTGGATCTGATTATACTTTCGTTTTAAAAATTCAAATATCACCGAAGATCATAGTTGTGAAAGTCGTGGGTTGGTTCGTTCATCCCGCAAGCTCTTGTTTGAATTAGAGCTGTAGAGACTAGAATGCCAGATTTGAGGACTAACCCCTGTCCTGTTCGTGCTCCCATCCTTCGGGATGATCCCGGTTTAGTGGCCACTTCCTAATCCCTGACCGAAGGATCGGTACTCTCACAGACACCGATGAAACTCTGCAGTCTGCATTTCTGCAGCTTTCCTCCGTGGTTGCAGCAGCTAAAGCTGACCCGCGCAAGATGATCATTACCTTATCGACTTCTGATAGTGTCTGTTAGAGATTGGTCTGCTCGGGACCGGCCGACACTCGCTAGCAACGTTGGAATGGATTTGACCAGTACCGAGCCAGTCATGAGCCTAAAGATAGAAAACCCGAGTAGAGGGCGATCGTAGTTTGCGAACGAGTCAAACTGTACTGCATTTTGATAAGGGACGGTGATAATGCCGATTATGTATACATCAAGGAGAGTTGGCCGAAGTACCTAAGCGAACGCAGTGCGGCTGCGCTACACTCTGTGTTCCTTACTGTATGTGATTTGATATGTTACCACCAACCAGGTGAACATCATCTACCAGACAAGGCGTCAACTGAACCTCTAATAACCCCCCCGGCTCTTGGTCGAACTGCAGCCAGAAGTGTGTGTAGTGACGATGCGAAGGAGATGTTCTAGAAAGGTGGCTGTAACGACTGAAGCTTCCAAAAGCAGGGAGGGTTACTTCGTCGAATTTGCGCACATGCATGAAGCACATATTTGGGGGTGGTAGACAACCATGCGTCTCTTTTCACGATAAGTAGCACAGGGCACCGAGAAGCAATGGTGGTGTGACACCGCAATCAGGTGCGTGCGATTGTGATTATTTGGCGCCAGAAGTCTTTGGAAAAGCTTCCAGAATTCATGTTTGTGCGACAATGTGACGATGACGACCGTTGCAACTGGCTAAAAACCGCGCGATGGAAGATGGTGTTGAAGTGGTACCAGATGACGAGAGCGGCTTGCGCAGGTGTGGCTGTCGGCTTTCAGTGTAATGGTAGCATCCATCTCTGGCATGCAAGCAGCCATGTACTTGGCATTGTTGAGCTGGAAATCTTGGAAATTTGGGCGCTATTTGTAATGAACAAACTTAGTAGCATCGCGAGCGTTGCACGTAGTGTACAATGCTGGTTTCACCCCGACCAGTGTCATTGGGGCTTGATCCTTCAGGTAGAAACAACAGAGTATTCAGTTGTCCCTGCCTGGCCCTCGGGTTCTGCCCGTGTCGCCATATTATCTCGTCGAGACTCCAGACCGCATGGGTGGAGGTACTGGACACCAAGCAAACAAGCTGGTAAACTGGCAAATCGTCTCTGAAGCTGTGAGTCCATGAATGATGTACTGACGGGCGCAATTCAGCACAGTAGGAGGGGGATGAGTGGGGGAACCGACAGGGGCTAACGAGTGCATGGCCAGAGACTCCTGGCCTAGCCTGTGTGACATGGCTGAAGAAGCCTGGTGGAAGAATGTATAGAAGCTCTGACATGGTCGAATTGCTTCTGAGGCGCCGCCACGATGCCTGCTGCGCAGATGCGATTTAACTTAGCCTGTTGTGATTAATTGGTCACACAGGATCAACCGCTAAGCGTACGATATTTCAAGTACGGCTTTCCAACAGAATTTGTGCCCGCGATATTGCCGCTATCCGACTTACTTGCCATGATAAATATGGCGTGGTTTGAAAATGACCGGATCAACAAAGCAGACGGAATGAGCATGTCTGTTTACCAAAACGGCCGTGGATGTGCAGTAATCAGTGCGCTGATTGCCTTACGGCATGGGGGTAATCAGCCCTGTTCAGGCCATTCTGGACCTGGGACCACAATCTGCCATGTGTTGTACGCGGTTGTCTTGCGTGTGATCCTGCGCGGGGGAGAGATTTGTTGGTTCCACTGCCTCTCACCAGTTTTGGACTTGGGTTCTTAGGACGACAGTATGGAGATATGCAAGGCAGGACGAGGCAAAGCGGACGGGCGGCAACCGGCAGACGCTGATGTTGGATTTGCGAGCGGATACTGTTCTGCCCTGGCTTCACGGGTTCGACGTCGCCAACCCAGCAAGAGAGCGTGAAATCTATCTGCCATGGGCGGCGTTGTTGCCAGATGCGTTAGCACCTGTGTCTTGGTATTGTCTTGCTCTTGCAATATCCCCCCTGTACTTAGTTGATTTGCACAATGCCTGTACGATACGCTTAAATGGAGATTCAAGGTTGCAAACGAGCTGCAACCGAGGTGCTTTCGAGATTGACGTGACGGCACAAGCAAGCAAGCAAGCAAGCAAGCGTTGCCAGCAGAGAGAGGCTAAAGAGGATAGAGGCATGACATGGCATGGTAGGTATGGATTGATCGTGAGCCTTGGCAACCCCTGGCTCCTTGGGCTCTTTTGCTTCTGAGAGGCCGGGAGATTTCGTTTTGTCACAGCGCGAGTGGTTAAGCTGTTGATAATGGATGCACAGGGAGTGGATGAGGTTGTCCTGGGTGGAGATGTTGACGGTAGAGACGAAGGAGGACAAGCCTGTGATAGGGCAGGCTGGTTGCAAAAGGACCTGACCTGACCACGGTGCATACGGAGCCCCGGGAGTGGATCGCTTTAGCGCCTATGCCCTGTGGACAGTTGCAGCGGATGATTTTAAGGTGTACCCGGCGGCGTCTTGTCACCCATGTCTAGGACATGGTCCCAGGATGTCTCTATGCAGCTCTCCCTGTTTGGTCTGGCCTGGCTTGGCTCTTTTGTTGCTTGAGATAGCTCGCACGCAATAAAGATCTTTTGTTTCCATTACGGACATGATAACGGATATCTTATCTCACCGTTGCCAGGAACCATTGGAACCTGCAGATGCCGATGCTCTCTGATCGACGACGGCCAAGACCTGCAGCACGGATACGTATGTACGATATCCAGTGACAGTCGGAGAAGTTAACTTATCGTAGCCTCGTCGGCGTTTCCGAGACAGGCTTGGAGTTTGAAAGATGGACACTCTAACACTGCATCTAGCACTCGGTCTGTAGTTAGAAGTGACTACTTGAAAGACGGTCAGTTGGAAGCTTGGACAGAGAGAATTTCTGTACCAGAAGCCTCTTTTCCCCTGAACTTTCAGAATCTTCTACCATAGCGTCAGACTATCTGCACGCCAGACTGTCTACGGCGTCGGTGCCAGTCTGCAGGTTCCTACTTGATCTTAGTCCCAAACCGTCACTCTGCCAGCCCGTTGTGTCATGTATCATGATGTATCTAGAATCAAAGCATGGACCTGGACCAGGACAAAGCTCCCATCAGAGTTTACAACACTGGATTGATCTTCAGGTGTGCCTCGGTTGGGACCGGTCAACGGATTAATCAACCTAGACAAGCTAATAATGGAAGACAGTATCGTAAACAAGCCACACCGAGAAAAACGAAACTTGCCCAATCTTGTAGGCATAGCTGGGTTCCCTTGCAAATCTTCGATATTCTCACAACGTTCTTAGCCAGTCTCAATTATACCCGGCGGATATTAAGCCTTGAGGCTCATGCTCTATTCCCTTTGTGCAAATGTCCCCGACTTGGCGCCCACTGCACGCACTCTTGCCCGGACACGGCCTAGATTCTTAACCTTGTGCTGTTTTCCCGCGTACAGGATAGATCCGTGGCAAGCAAGTCCTTCATTCAAGATCGTTACGAGAAGATCAACGGCCCAAAACCCGAAGAATTGGGGGGACTGGAGCGGAAGAGAGCGATTTGAGACATTGCTCTAGCAGGGACTCGACGAACCTGGCCAAATCAGAACCCCCAGACAATGTGGGAACGGTCAGGGCAGTTGTACCGCTGTAATAAACGACGAGACGCTAAGGGTGCCTCGCAGCGCTATACCGACGGCCGCTAAGCCATTAAAGGTGACAGAGCCGGGGCTTTAAACCCCCCCGTAGCCCACCGAACTATGGGAGGAGGCTTCAACCCGACCTGAGGCGGGTAATGGTTGCTTACCCCAAGACTTACTTACATACATACAGTACACGGCTAGAAACGAAGAATGAACCATTTTCCTGGGGCTACATCAAAAGATACTTGCAACAGCCACCATTTTACTAGGCGAGACGGGGTATCTATCTCGCTGCAGCCAAGGCATAACGTAGTTCCTCAATTTAACAGCAAATACGGAGTAACATTGATTTGTTTGGTTGTGCTTTCTATTATTTCGTGCATATGGACCATGGTTCACAGGGCAGTCGCCAGGAGGAAGGTACCTGGCCACATTCACGCAATCTTCGATCCCGCCCCTCCTTCCATCCCCCCGTTTATTGTCATTGATGAGTGACTGGCAGTTTTGTCTCCCCATATTTCTACTCTTTCTCCAAACAACCTGACATGGCCCACGCTTTGATCTGTCCTAATTATCTCCAAGTCACCGCAAGCGCAGGCATAGGCATTGACCAAGATAGAGGCAGAGAACGAAGACAGCTAATGCTTGGTCCGCTTGAGTTGAGGATATTTTCTTCCGTGTAAGGGTAATCCTTACGTTGAATTCTCGCTACGTCGTTTGCCTCGGCCGAAATAAGAATCATGGATACCCCCCGCTGATCGTCTCAGTTGCTAGAGGCCGCTTGGGCTTGGGATGATGATGCCAACGCCAATGCCAGAAGCTGGAGACAGAGACAAAGACAGAGACAGAGCCAGAGCCAGAGCCAGAGCCAGAGCCAGAGCCAGAGCCAGAGCCAGAGCCAGAGCCAGAGCCAGAGCCAGAGCCAGAGCCAGAGCCAGAGCCAGAGCCAGAGCCAGAAGAGCCACAGTCAAAGCCAGAAGAGCCACAGCAAAGAACCGGAGCTAACGGTGCCCCCATCTTCATCCCCCGTCCCCCATCCTCCTCCACTCCTGTACCTCTTCAGGCGTCCCGCTCTTGATCTTAAACGTGCCTATCTGCTGTAGGTACTGCTGCTCCTTGCAACCCACACCCCTCCACACACACACCCTGAGAACAGTGCTCTCCATCATGATCCCTGTCGCGGCTTCAGGGTCTTGCTACTACTCTCAAGTACTGGGCGATACCCTCCTCAGTCTTTAGACACCCCTCACCTCTTGTATTTGGTCCTCGTCCTGCCTTATACCATCCCAGAACGCCACTTCCATATCTATACCCCGTTCCTGAGACGTCTTGTATACTTTAACTTCATCGTTCCGCCGTTTTTAACAACTTCCCATTGTCTTCACTCTTATAAGTCTGCTCATACTTAGACTATCAGCTGTGCCACTCTCAACTATCAACCTCATCTCGACCCTCTCGGTTTACATACCTACCTGGCTCAAATTCTTCATCCTATAACTTGACCTGGATATCTCTCCCAATATTCACACACTACTTGCGTACTTCACCTCCTGAACTTTCGAAGATGACGGCTCCTATGGCACAACCGACTGTTACGGTCAAAGATCCCTCCGCAGTGCGAAAGCGCAGAAGACGTGCCCCTGCTGGTGGTGCTTCTGATGATTGCTTTACCTGCTCTAAGAAAAACATCAAGTGTGATCGTAGACGGCCATACTGCTCTCAGTGTCTCGAAGTCGGAAGCGAATGTTCTGGTTATAAGACACAGCTTACTTGGGGAGTTGGCGTCGCTAGTAGAGGCAAGCTCCGTGGTTTGTCTTTGCCCATCGCGAAAGCTCCTCCTGTTACTCGAGAGCCTAGAAAATACTCAAATGCTTCTTCCCGGCCCAGCTCTGCTATTCCTCGTCATAAAGCTGAAGATGAAGCCAAGCGAATGCGCCAGGGACCCATCGATATCCCTGCGGTGACCCAAGTTGCCTCTGCGCCTACTACACCTTTCACTATGGCAGGATACGACTACATGTCCATCTCACATCCTGATCACTCAGCTCCTATCCATCAAGGACACTGGGGAACTGTCAACTACTCCCAGGCACAAGACACAACACACAACCTTCATCGATATCCGGTGCCTCTCGTCACAGAAAACCTCTCATCCTCCATCGACCCCCTCACTCCTGGCTACGCATCACCCATGAGCCAATCTTACACGAGAGACGATGTATCTTACGTTCACAGCCCGTCCTACATGTACGACAGCTATACTACAGGCACTAGTTCTCCTGGTCCTCAGAGCCCTCCTTCGTCTCTCTACATCGAACACGCGAGAACATTCGCCCCAACCTCATGTCCCAGTCTCGCCCATGCTCCTTCAGAGATGAGCTCCAGCCTTCACTCTCATACCGACACCTTTGATTCGCATCTGGGTAACAGGATCGTTCGAGATTGTGATTCATTCGGTAAGCTCAGACGGAACCAATAAGTGCCTTGGTTCTAACGTGCGCAGGCGTGCCTGAAGTCGATACATACAGCGCCAGCTACAACTCTATGCCCATCTCCTGGCATTCACCTTCGATGCAGGATGAAGATGTCAAATCTCATCACTCGGACTTTGCTCCCTCGGGTTGGCCCACTGCTTCCGAAAACCAATCAGTTCATGTGAGCCAGGACCTCATCTCCAAGATGCCCTTTTTCATGGATTACTACGAGAACATCATGTGTCCTTCAATGGTCTTCATCGACGGGCCACACAACCCTTTTCGAGACCATATTCTGCGACTAGCTGCAAACAGCCAGAGTCTGAGCCATGCCATTTGTGCTCTTGCATCCTGCAATCTCCGCATGAAGAGGAAACTGAGTCTCGGACGTGATACACGAGAACTTTCTGAGAAGTTGATGGCTGACAAACATGCCGCCGAAGCCATGGCAGACACTCAGCCCGACGACCTGTCCCTCGCCGAGGAATACCAACACCGTAACCTGGCTGTGCACCTATTAAACGAGCAACTCAACGACCGGACGAAAGCCATTCACGATTCAGTCCTCGCTACGATTCTTCTACTATGCCATTACCGCATGGTTGAATCCGGTATCGCAAAGTTCCACACTCAGTTTGCCGGAGTCAACAAGATTCTTGCTCTCCGAACTCAGTATCTTTCGGCATCGACGGATTCTGCCTGGATGGAAGCAATCTTCAACTACTTTGACGCCATTTCTGCTAGTATCAACGAGCGCGAAGCTCAAGTTTACCCCGATTTTCGAGGAATGCCTGATTCTCAACTGCTACCCATGGGGGCCGAAAACCTTGTGGGGTGTGATCGCGAGCTCTTCGGAACCATTAGCAAACTTGGTCGTCTGAACCTTTTGTCTCAAAATCGCCCGGTACAAAAGCCAGCAGCTCCTCGAGGGCCTCAGGAGGCCCCTGAGCGATCTCCCTCATTGTCGTACATCTCTCCATTGGGTCATGCTCGTCGAGAATCTCTTACTGCAGGGTTTGATATGACAGGCGGCCAGATGGCAGACATGGGTAACGCCACCAGGCAAGAACTTGGCGGTAGCCAATTCAACATGATTCTCAATGAGGATCTAGCCACGCCTACAGAGACCCCGGCCACATCCTACGAGGAGAACCGTTCCCTGTTCTGGCATGAGTGGAAAGAATCACGTCTCGCCCTCCAAAACTGGAATTTCGATGCATCTCGGGTTAGCGCCTCGCTCCCTGAGCCCTGTTCACAAAGCCAACTACGAGATCTGGAGTCACTTTCCGAAGCTTTCCGTTATGCTGCGCTGCTGTACACAGAGCGACTTGTGAGCCCGTCGCTACCTTCGGGCCACCAGAGCATTCAGAGCCTTGTTAGCCAGGTTGTTTATTACGCAACGAACCTAGACACTGGTAGTAGCGCCGAGAAGTTTCTGCTCTGGCCCCTTTTCGTGGCTGGCTGTGAGTGCGTCAACGAACTGCAGCAGAACATGGTTCGGTCCAAGTGTCGAGATATCATGTTCCGCTCTGGTTACATGAACAACCTAGCGGCTCTCGAAGTGCTGGAGAAGCTGTGGGCCCAAGACTGGGCGGGCGAAGAGCCGTTGGCACTGGGAGCTAGGACGGGGGACCAACGCGGACCATTCAACTGGACCAAATGCATCGGGGGACCCGGGGTGGAGGTGGAGTGGATCATGTTTTGATGTGCAGGGGTATTCGGCGATTGACATGTGAAGGCGTTTGTCCTGTTGGTGATGAGAAACAGGGATTTGTATTACACGGGGCTACCATTGCATTGCGGATTTCAGGCGTGGGTAGGGGTTGGTGAAGTTGGCTTACATTAGTCTTGGTGGTGTGTCAACTTCGGGACTACTTGGGAATTGAGTTTGGAGTTCATGTCAGGGTAGAAGGGCTAGCATCATCTTGTATTATGTAACGCATCGCAACACAACAGCATACGGAACGGTTTCGTTAGACAGGGAGCAAGGCGTCTTCGGCTTAGCATATTGGGATGGCTTATTGGAGTTTGATACATGCTAAAAAGGTCCAGAGAGACCCAAATCTAAGTCTTCTTATCCGTACACCTGAACCACCATCTCCTGAGTGTCAAAAGTAGTCAAAGGTGTCATAGTTCAATGCACTTACAGCGAGTAATGAAGATATCGTGGCGGTTCTAACTGTTGTAGGACGTTACAGGGCTGGACTAGCCCACGGTATAACTTCTAGTGTTCAGCCTCTCGATAGTGCAACTCGTAGACCAAGTGCTGAGTTCTACTCCCAAAACCGCAAGGCTTCTCTGCTTCTCTGCTTCCAACCTCAACGGCGCCACCGCGGGGTGCCTACGCTGTACCTGGCGGAGCCGGCCGAAGCCATGGGTAGTGTAGGATGTCTGAGGCAGTGATGAAATGGGAGCGATAACAGCGCGGTTAGCTATTTGATTGGTCGGTGAAGCGAGACAGTGGCTGGACAGGACGTCAAAATGCAGGCTATCAATCTTAGGGTAACAGCAGATTCTTCTCAGGCCCTATTTGACGGGGAGTACCTAGAGAGAGAGAGTGTGGGGGATGGGAAATGGGCAAAATGATCGACATGAAGGATGTTTTTAGTGCTGCAGCTGGAGATTTTTTAGATGGATCCTCTAGACAAGTACCGTGGTATCCGCAAAGTGTTGTGTAAACGAATTTGATACTCGGTATTGCAGTTACGTACTGCCCTCTTTGATGCTACCTTGCTTTTTTTCTGCGCTGTCACTTTGAGACATGCATCTGTATGGCGATCACTCGTGTCACTTTGTATGTGCGTTTAACAGCTGCAGGTGAACATACAAGGTTATTCCATGCTTAGTCCCAGCTTGGTTGTCAAAGATTTCGTCTTGAACGCCGAGGCATGCGTGGGAGAAGTACCCTCCCAGGTGGGTTAGAAAATAATAGAGAATCGTCATAAAGATAACAAAAATACTAAGGAAGTTAGACTAGCTTTAGGTGTATAGATCTGACCGATTCTTTATGTCCCCCACCTTAACAGGAGCTTAAACTCCCTTTTTTCTTTCTGACCCGCCTGCCCCCTAGTAAATAAACCGATCTTTTCAAACTTCTGAGGTCTTCACAAGACTAGAGGTTGTTTCTCTTTTTTTTTACTTTTTGCCCTCTCCACCTTTGTATCCGACTTGTCTCCTGAAGCTAGTAGGGGTGGACAGACGCCACGACATGTAACAATCCTACCGAAAGCCTGGCAGGGCAAGGATATGAGCAAGATGGCTTCGGTGGGAACAAATGCAAGGGGAATTATAGCTAATGCCGGTTTCAGGAGCTACGGTCATGGAGATTATTTCGTGGTGTTGGTGTATCGAAAGGGGGGACCGAGGCTGGGGATGGGGCTGTGGGTGGGTGTGAGGTGTGAGCAAGTAAAAGCACTAGACCTGAGGCTGAGGAGGGTTTGTCGAGTTTGAGATTGGGATGCTATTCCCGACGAGGTAGGTCAAACTCATATATAGGTTGATCTGGGGGAAGAAGCTTGTAGTGTGGCTTTGTAGGGAGGTGGAAGTGAAGGGGTGGACAGGTCACCGAGAAGATCAAGAAGCCATCTAGAACTATCAAGGGGTGTAAGTGCAGATGCAGATGCAGCTGGTCATGGGGGACGGACTACCTACTGCGCCCGCAATCACATGTACCTTTGTAAAACATGGAGATGAGATTGATGTCTATACTTTGTTAGAAACGATGTTGAGCATGGTCTCTCTAGAGTAGCGGTGTTATGTAACTCATGGGGTTTGCGTTACGGCATCCTAATCGACATTGTTAACCGCGTCTGCCGACTAGTCCTCGTCGAGGTCCATCGGGTCTGGTTCCTCTAATGTAATTCCAAAGATATCCCTGGTTCTTGTAGCGTGTAGAGGTGGCGACGGTGTAGTAGCGCGCTGTTCTGTGTTCGATATCGAGTCGTCCTCCTCGTCATCGTGGTCCAGCTTGCTCGAGCCTTCGCTACTGTCTCTCTCATGCTTTTTGTCCCACTCTGCAAATGTTGGAGGAAGAGGCTTTGGTGTAGCTGGAGGTCTATCTCTTCTCATCCGTCGTCTCTGCCTGTGTTGTTCGGCGAATTGTGCTACTCAAGTTAACATCCTCTCCTTTGATCTACCCCTTAGACTTCTGCTCACCAGTGATATTCCAGTATACCTCATTATCCTGCTCCATAGCCAGTTGTTCGCCCTTGCGAGAAACGTCTTTGACCACGATAAGGTCCCATAATCGCAAGTCCCTCAACTTCTCAATCCGAGCCAAAGCCTTTTCTGGCTCCCAAGCATGTTTGTGCAGAACATCGTAGAGCATGAAGGCATACTCGATCGTCCATTCAGCCACCCACTGGATCTCTTCAATACGCATAATACGGGCTTTTTCATAGCGTTCGTCTTCGAAGTTCTCTTTGGCCCTCGCGGTTGCGTCCAGCTGCCGACGGATCTCTGGGTGAAGTGTCTCAGGAATTTCGAACAGGTGATCCGCCCACTTGTTGCATCGATCGTCGAGGTCTTGGTTGGCTATCCTCTCGTGACAGTCTTCGCATAGCCAGAGGTAGTGAGTGATGACGAGAACCTGCTGGTCCGGAAGGGGGCATAGATCTTTGCATCCCGCGGTGCAGGCAATCTTAAAGAGGGTATTGTGCTGACATTGCTGAAACTGGATAAAAGCGATACAACAAGGCATATTGATAACCAGTGTCCTGCTGCGGGTTGACTGTTGAGTCGCGTGTAGAAGGGGGAAAAGCAATACGCGTACGGTATAATGGGCAGCTTCGAGGTCGCGAGCTTAATACTCCAAGGTAAAGTTTCGACACAAGGCGCTGCAGGTTAGAACAACGTGCCTCTACTCCAGCTGCAGGCTGCACCTAACACAACGTCCTTCTCCAACCGGTCCGTCGCAGTTGGAACGTCGAATATCGTTGGGGAAGTAGCCACAGGGGACATGGTAGGGACAGGGTGGGAGCCTAGGTGGGCATGAGAAGATGCTGGCTGAAAGCCATTGCAACTGGCAATGACCTCAGGCTGCTAATTGTTAGGTAGTTGTTAGGTGTTCTTCCACCGTCTGAGGCTTGACGTTGAACACGAAGTTGCTCATTGTGTGCGTGTGTGGCTGCTGTTGAACTCTCGGTGCACATTCGGCCGTAAAAAGGGGCGAGGACGAATGAGGAGTTGAGGTTGACGAGGAGTCATGATGGAAAGAGCCGGACTTTGCCAGTTGTATGCATAACTGTTGCCATAATAAGTCCCGATTGAGCAAATAAGAGAACTCAAGTCGTCACTTGGCGCAAAACAAACTTCCTTTCCGATTGTTGTTCTCGCGACGCGATATGATACGGTAGTTTATGCGGGTATCCCTCTTCCCAAAATGCCAATCTAGAATACAATAGAATTTCACACCTCAACACCATGCCTCGATCCGAAATATTGGCGTAATGACCAATCATGAATACAGCAGAACCCAATTATCTTATCCACAGCCCATCTCTATCCTCGCTTCTTCCCCATCACAGCAAGTCAGTACCCCCTTTCCCTTCCCCTTATGATCTCGCGTCAGCAAGAGTGAGTTCAGGGAAATACCGAGAGAGCTTCCTCGGGTTGCGCACGTCGGCGCACGTTGGCTCGTCAGTATCCGAGATCTGATCAAAGTCATTCGACCCTTGGCCCTGGTTGTTATCCAGCAACTGGACGGATCGTCTCTTAACCTTGATGTTCCCCTGTGCTGGGGCCGGTCGATTGCTTTGCTCACTCGGTGGCGATACTTGTGTTGGCTGTGGCTGTGGCTGTGTCTGCGTTTGCGCCTGTGGTTGCGGAACAGGAATTGTTTCACACACAGGAGCTGGAGTTCTTATCTGGCGGCAGACGTCGGGGCTGAGGCTTCTCGATGGGCCAAAGCCAGTTGTGCCTGTCATCATCTTGCGATAACCGTCCAGTTCATGCTGTTGGCGATCGTTTACCGCGGGACTGCCAGTGTCGCTTCGGTTCTTCTCGTTTGATGTAAGGCCCTTGGCTTGCACGAATGCACTGGAGCGGATGTGGTGAGGATCGCGCTCGTAGTACTTATCGATAATAGGATGAACCATGACAGTCTGTCTGTGGATGGTCAAGATGGAATTTGTTGGTACGTTGACCCAGTTTTCTGCTTCAAGTCAGTATATGCCCAGATGCTGATTGTAGAGTTATTCATACCTCTTTCGAATGTCAATGGCTCACTAGCGACAAGAACAATATCAGCGCCTCGGTCCTTGCGCTCCATTTGGTATTGCTTATCGTTCGCAGCCTTGGTACGAGTTGTCCATTGGGTTCCAGAAGAATAGTACAAGCTGGCGGCCTCATCCTTGGAACTGCTGATGTATCGAGTGCAAATCACGCTGTGGCCATCGGTGACGGCAAAGTTGAGCAAACTCCTAGTATCGACATCCTCATTCTGTAGGACACTTTCGGGGATCGCATCGGTCATCTCGTTGATCTGCGCAATTGTGCGCTTCACGGCCTCTCGCAGGGTGGTAGGGTTAAAGCCGGTTTCGGGGCAAGCGCTGGGATCTTGTCCGAGTCGCTCCAGGGTATCGAGAAAGAGGGCAAATGCCCATTCGCTGTCGGTGCCGCCCTTGACGCCCAGGTACCACTTGTCAGCCAGACGCTCGCCGAGGCGACGCTTGATGTGTTTCCATCCACCGAGTCCTCCATTGTGCATCCACATCAAACTACCGTGTGTAAAAGGGTGGCAGTTGTCCTCGCTCAGGGAACCCTCGGTCGTGGCACGGACATGGCCAAAGATAAGGCGGGATGCGGTCTTGGAGGCGATGCGCTGCAGGTTGGTGCAGTTCCAGGCGGGAATGGTGGATGTGAAAAGACAAGGCGCTGCGCCAAGTTTAGGGTCGGTGTAGAAGCCTATACCGAAGCCATCTGCATTGTTCTGACCTCGTCTTGTATCCTGCAGAGCGTCGCCTCGGTCAGATATGACGTTGCTTTGAATATCGGTCAGAGTGTGGGGTGACTCACGAGACGCAAACGAGAATCAAAAGATTGCTTAAGAATAGAATGAGTAGGATCGAGAATCAGTGATGATAGAAGAATCTCGTCACTTCCTTTGTAGACCTAAAGAAACGAGGTGTAGGGTCAGCGTCATGTTCTGCGACCGAGATGCCGGCTTCGGAGGCACAGATAATAAGGGACCTTTGTTATAGGGGACTCACCAGAAACCGGCACATGATTGTATCTTGTGCGCGCAAATAGAATAACTTGGCCAGAAAGAAAAGTGCAAAGGGAGGAAAGGCGTGAGAAATAGTAATTAAAAAAAAAAGGGGATGGAGGGAGAAGTTGTTTGGGGAGAGAAAAATAAGGGATTGCGTGTTACTGTTACAAGAGGACAGAGACGATTGTGAGAGAGTGATTATGGTGAGGGATGACACCATTGGCCCTGGAGCCCTTCCAAGGGTTCCAAGTTGCTTTTTCCTGCTCTAGGGCGTCTCTGGCTGGCTGTCGGTGAACCGTGGACGGGCCATCGGCTTTGGCGGGAGAAGGAATTCTAAGACAAGGCTGAGGGAATGACCAATGAAGGGGAGATAAAAGATAGGGGCACTTTAAGGGATTGGGGGAGCTTGAGCTTGTGCTGCTTGTACAAGCAGAGCAGACTAACGTGGCATTTGATGTTTATGAGTTGTCTTGTGGGATTAATACCGGATGATAGACTCAATGTGACAACTAATTCATATGCGATAGTGTTCAGCAGCTGCAGCATAGCAAGCATCAATTCCTCATCCTCATGAGGCTGTACTTGCTCTATCCTTGCAATTCAGACTGCAAATTCCGGGGAATGATCCGCTGTAAGTGGAGTATCACGGCTCTCGTCTAACATTTGCCATCGAGTTCCCAGGACTCCGTAAAGTGAGTCAAACAACTTAATACTCGAACATTCTTATTTAACTTTTCATTATGACTCGATTTGTCTCATCACGTCATCGGCCCCTTGTGAAGCCGTGATGGGAGAGATGTCTTGTATAAAATGATCAACTAGAATATCAGTCAACTTCGGGAAAAAAGAAACTCCAGTTCAGTGAGAGACCAGCACGGGAGTTATCAGCCGGTGGCCGTCTTTAGCACCGTTGAAAACTCCCCTGCAGCCGTGGAAGCAAGGAACTTCGAGAGTTCTGTGCCACAGCTGTAGCTGGTCGTGTGCCAGGATGTGGCTCATCGCCCCCAACTGTGGCGCTCCCATACGCCATTTACGCGAGAACACCGCGGAGCGTGTAAATGGGCACTGTCGCGAGCGCGTCCTTCGGTCCACTTTCGCTTTAAACCCCAGCCTTTTGGCTCCTCTGGCAACCGACATAGACCAAGAATTAGAGCCTTCCTTTCCATGCTACGTCGTACATTTTTTTGCTCGCCATGCTCAATGTCTAATCTGTACATCGTCTCTGCAGAACCTTATCATATCAAGGTCTTGAACTGAACACTCAACGCCCTATATCGAAGTATCTCGGTATATCCTCCAACTCATACACTTTCATCGACGACCAAAGGCGGCGTGGCCAACGGTCTGTTGCCTGCCATGTCCTCTCTGGAACCCGATACCCTGCCCACGCCTTCATCATCGTCACGGCCAAAGGGAACACCTTCAATTACACCCCGGCGCTTTAATCGCTTCTGGCAGCCGAGGCAGATCCAGACTCAACCGCTTCCAAGGTTTAGGACTGCTCTTGGTAGCTTGGACGAGACTGCAACCAACCAGCAGCCCATCTCACCTCAATCGCTCTTCAGTGACCCCATCTTGCCCTCTTCTCCAAGTGATAGATTCAATGATGAGTCACGGAAGAGAAAGCTCCAGGCGGACCCCTCTGAGGTCGAGGCTGAATTCAAGAGGCCGACTTTGAATCTGGATGATATGCCACCTCTCCGATTCAATGCCACGCCTAATTCAAGCAGAACGAATATTAGCATTAATAATGAAGCTCAGACTTCTGACAGTTTTACGCAAACTCCAGTTAGTTTGGAGACCTTGGATAGCTGTAGAAAAGCTACTCTGGTAAGCCCAACTGTCCCAACCTCTCCATCATAGATGGCTTTACTTACAAATCGTCAGAGCAACTTCTTCAAAACTAGCCGAGGAGTTGCTAGAACACCGAAAAAGACACCTGCTCTCAGTAATACACCCAGCTTTGTCGAAGAACTTGAGCCTGAAAATGTATGCAGTTATATCCCTTATCTCAATGGCGTCACTGACATCATCGTTTTTAGGAACTAGCCAACTACGTCCCCCAACCTGTTCGAAAGTTCGGCAATCGAGGCTTCGCATCTCAGCTACTCAACCGCGAGCATGGATTTGGATACTCAACCGGCCAGACGCATCTTCACACACCCGCCTACGACCCCCGAGCCGAGACAGCCAGGTTTCACAGCCGTTGCATCGATTCGTACGAGTGTCTTGCTCCCAGTGGCAGTCGCACCATTCCCTTCTGCCTCGCAAGCACCCATAACGCTCCCGTGACGGCTGTCGGTGATGAAGAAGGTTGCGTTAGGTTCTTCGACACTTCTCCAAACGATGATCCAGCCGAGGAAAAGGACCTGGGCGTCCACACTGTCCACGACAACGCGATCTGGGACATGGACTTTTCCAACGACGACATGCGTCTTGCAACTACTGCTGGAGATGCCGCCCTTGTGATGGACGTGACGACCAAGACTATCGCGGCCAGGCTCTCAGATGGTCATTACAACTCTACTCGGCAGATTGCTTGGCAGAAGAAGCAGTCTGTTGGCAATGTATTGACCACGTCAGACAAGGCTGGTCGTATCCGTCTATGGGATTTGCGATGCCCTTCATCTCATGTCAGAAGTTTTTCGACATTGGGTCGTAGTGAGACAGGTCGTCGAACTGTCACTATGCGAGATGATAACATCAGACCGTTCCAGGCGTCCACTGTCAACACGCTTGACAACACTCACGAGCGCACTGCCCATGGCAAAACCTCTCCCGCTTCGGTCACTGCCATCCAATGGCTTCCTGAGGGTCGTGAACATCTTCTACTTTCCGCCTCAGAAGCAGATGCTGTTGTTAAACTCTGGGATCTCCGATACATCAACCGTCGACACCAAGACAGGAGTACACCTCTAGCTTCAACCACCGTACCTTCCAACCATGCCTGGCGCTCGTATGGTATCACTTCTCTGGCTCTCAGCAGCGATGCCTCCCGCATGTACGCAGTGTGCAAAGATAACACCATTTACGCCTACTCCATGCCTCATCTCATGCTCGGTCACGCCCCTGAACTCGAAGACCACGCCACGAAGCGAAGACCCATTGCTTCCCAAGGCCTTGGACCTCTGTACGGTTTCAAGCATGACTCATTTGCCGCGCGAACATTTTTCGTAAAGTGCAGTATGCGACACAAGGGTCTCTCCCACTCATCTGACCTGCTCGCCGTTGGCAGCTCTGAGTCTTCAGTCGTCCTGTTTCCTACTGATGAGCGATACCTCCGCTCAGCCTGCGCTCAACGTGCCCATCTTCTCGACCCTCCAGGATCAGCACCTACACCCTCCCGCTCATTCTCATCTACCGCCGGCGCCGAACCCACCTCATCCACCATCCCTATCTTCCGCAACGGCACACCACTTATCCACGGCCACTCCCGTGAAGTGTCAAACGTTAGCTGGAGTCACGATGGTAAACTTGTCAGCGCGTCCGATGATTCCGTCGTCCGTCAGTGGCAAGAAGACGAGGGTCGCGCGCGATATTTCAGACAAGTTGGCGATTTCGGCGGTGAGCGGTACTTTGCAGGCTGGGCAGATGTGGGCGACGACTGGGATGCTGAGGACGATGAGTAACGAGTAGTGCATAGCGTTTTTGATATTATACGATACCCCCAGCCAGCATGAGTGTATGAAAACATGTATGCTAGTTAGCAGAGATATGGGCCGAGTAGCATGAGGGCATTAACGAATTGGTCGAATGGACATTTAAAATAGCGTAAACGGGGGACACCTTTACAAAGTGGTTTCACAAGGTAGCATTCATGAATTAAATCATACTGTTTCAATGAGGCAATGATATCTAGGCTTCTGTATTGTGATGTAAGCTACTGCTTCTCGTAATCTAAGGTCGTAATCGTTTCTCTGTGTAGAATGTATACACGCGTGTATGGGTATTGAGGACAATCGTATGCATGTGCTCTGGGAATAAAAAAAAAGCAACCAACTCCAAATTCAGACACTTATTTCCCGACGAGGGGTATCCTGAATGCAACCAACTCCGTAAAACTCCAAACAAATGCAATTGCTATGCATGGCATAACAGGCTCAACTCCGCTCTCTCATGCTTCTACTGTCATCAACTCGCGATCTTGTCGGGCAGAGCAAAATGCCCCAAGAACAATGACGGCAACAGTCAATATTATCAACCAGTTGATGAAGCTGATGCTGTCAATTCTTTTGGAGGCAACTCGAAGACACTTATTCAACTCATGTTCGGCTCCAGTCGTCTTGTCTGGCAGGTGCATCGGTCGTGGTAAGGTCTTGTCAAATCTCATAGACTTGGAAAAGGCCGGACAAAGTTCAATGGATGCATCATCCATGGAGATACCAGGATGGCCGGTCGGGACCTTGATTCCACTCTCTGGCTCCACAGGCGATGAAGCTGCACCGTTGTTCCAGATCTTCCAGGCTAACTTAGTGCCCTTCGATGGTAATCTTGAAGATCGCTGGATTCGGTCTTTGGCGATAGAAACGCTATCCCTGAGACGCGAACGGAATGGATGAAATTGATCGACCAAGTTAAGGAGTGATGATGTCGTACTGCCACTATCCTTGCGCGCTGGATTATCGCAGACCTTGTCGAGTTGCTGAACTAAGAGTGTCATGCTATCAAAAATGCAAATCGACTCTTGAACGATATCGTGCTTCTCACTTGCTGTCAATGACCCCTCGATGCTAGCGAGTCGTCGCTTAAATTCGCGTTTCAAATCTTCTCCATCCTCAGGAGTTTGGAAGTGGAAAAATCGGAGGGGCATCGTGTGAGTTGCATGACAGTGAAAGTCGTCTATCGGGATCTCTTCATCTGACAAACCACTGGCCCGCTTAGTTGGCCTCGGTCTCTCCTCGCAGGGAAGATGACTTGGAAGAACTGGCGAAGGTAGACGATCCCAGAATTCATCTCCAGCCGATTCTAGTGTGGCTCTAATGAAGCGACCACCAGCAAAGAGTGCCATAAATAAGATGTAGGAATAAGCCAACAGCACGTGAGGTCGATTTTGGACCGATCGTTTAATGTGTTGAACGAAATCCCCCAGTCGGCCATTCTCTTCGGCCAAACGCAGCTGCTCTTCGACAGTACTGCTGGACCAGCCCGCCAAATTGGCAATATCCGCTTTTAGGCGATCTGAACGCATTAATCCAGGAAGATAAAGTTCCTGAAGTAGCGATTGCAATCTACTGCAGTCAGACAGCTCATGAACATCGGAAGTTGGCAATGTAGCGTTGCCTGAGCTGTATATACTGGTGTCATTATTACATGTATCAGATTCACTCCTAGGCAAATCGGCAGGTAAACCAGACTCGAGGATGTCGCGCCATAATGTCTCGAATGTGATGTATATAGGTGTAATGTACAGCAGTCCAGAAATGTAGGCAGATGAATCGGTAGCAAGAGGAGGTAGTGCGAGCGGTAGCCGGGCGATGATGAGCTTATTAAGCTTTGCGTGCACCGATCTTGTTGCAATAGCTATTAATTCGGCCAAGGGACGATCGTTTTGGTGAGGTTGAGGTTGAGGCTGGGAATGTTGTAAGACGTCGGGTTGAGGAGACGCCATCTCCCCTGTCGGTTTGTGCTGCTTAGCCACGATGAGGCCAGGACGTGGAACTGGAGCGACTGGAGTCGGGGTATACTGCGGATGGTTTTGAAACGGTAGGAAAAGATGAAGTTCAAGAGGAGAATAAGAGTAGACTTAGGGTACAGTAGGATCGGGATAGATCAAACTAGGTCAAGAAAATGGTAGGGTTGTGGTTGTGTAGGAAGAAGAGTCGAGATTGAAGGCCCAGGTCTAGGTCGAGGTCCCTGCAGATGATAGAGGCAACATGGAGATTAACTGGGGAGCTAACTTATGAGGAAGGGGGTCTTTGTTGGTGATGCGAGGTGATGTATGTGTGTTGCACCTTCCTCATGGCAGTTAATAAGTGAGAATGAGAATGAAATTGTGAAAGAGCTTCCTGAACGCTGAGTTGAGGTCCCTTCTTTCACTTTGTTGTGTCTGTCTATTTTTTGCTTATCAAGCCACACTGCACACTGCACACTACGACCACAGATTCACCGTCCGAGGCGTCACCAAAGTTGGTGGATAAATGCAAAATTATGATGCAGAATAGCCCAAAATGCCATTCCTGGCAACGCCAACGCCACAACAGGAACATGGGCCATGCAGATCCCCCTCATGACAAGGGCCCATGACGGGGACTGCTACTGAAAAAAGAAGCTCCCCCACTTGTGCATGTGAGGTCATGATCGGGCTTTTGGCCTGAGATCGGTCTGTAGCGTCGCGTTGCTTGGCGCTGCATCCAGTGGACGCTTTTAGTGCTCCGGCCACTGACGAGCCCAGGGCTTCGGGACAGCTCCGGGGCTGGGATTAGGGATCAAGAGATGCATTGTTTGAGATTGGACATGGTCATTGCTGGATATATTACCATGGGAGCGCATTACAATCAAGGCATATGCATGTATGATTGACAACCTGAACATAGGGTCTTTCAGCTAACAAAAAGCAAAACCGCATATAAACAAGGACGAAATATTGGGCTCCAGTTCATCTCCACTACTACGTACGAACAAAACAACAGACGAAAAACAGAAGCAAAGACATGACATGATTTCCCACTTCATAAGCGCCTCACATATTTCTTAGGTTCTTCTTAAAGCCGGCGCCGAAGAATCCGTTCCTCATAAACCCTTGTTCTTCATGCTCTTCCTGTTCCCCGATCCCGATCTTACCCTAGCCTTACAGCGCTTCTCCACTGGCCGTGCTCTCTCGATCGTCACAGTTTATCGCATCTCAGGATCGAGAGTATAATTAACAAAATTCAGGGTCCAGACCCAAACGACTGAATCAAAACCCTGCTTCGATCATGGCTTGTTTTTCTCACATGCTCTGAATCGGTAAATACAGTTGCATTCATGCATTTAAGCTTTATCTTCCCTGTCTTGAGGGTTGTAAATGCTACTCTAATCATGTCGTGTGGTTGAAACGCCCTGTTATATCCCATGCCATGCATAACTCGCTCCTGTTACTGTGTGTGTGTGTGTGTGTGTATTTAGTAATGTGCTGTTGAAAGCAACCCGAACGCCCCTTAATCCAAACTCATGCATGTGTCGTTATCTCATGATCCATATACCGTTTCTACCCCTGCTGACCTCTCCAGATCGTCGGGCTTTTTAGAATCCTCCCCGTCGTGGCTTTCTCGACTGACCACGATAAATGAAATAAACACAACTGCGGCACCTATCCAGTAGGTGAAACTCGAATATTGTGAGTATTGTAGAATTTCGCCAATCAAAGACAAAGGAATTGTCAGAGATAGGCCAACTGTTACCACCAAAGGTGTCGTCATGAGTAGAGCGAGCGCCCATGAGATGTCACTGATAAATGAGGATATCGCGTTGAACTATTCACGAGTCAGTGAATTAATTTCCTGATGTGAAATGAAACCCTTACAATGATGATTCCCCAGATTGTACTGTTTGGTGGTAATTCAAACTAAAAATGGTTAGACCAAATCAACACCAGTGGCACGACAACTTACTGGTTCCAAGCCTGTCCAATGTAGGATGAAGAACAGAGGCCATAGAAGAACCACATTGAAGACTCCGACAAGTCCAAAGAACATCTGCATGTCAACTTTGTCCTCATTCGGGACCTTGCGCTTCATCACCGTCACGTAGAGACCATATATGACGGCGCTAAAAAGTGCTAGAGCGTCTCCTACAGCGATCTGTGCAGATGACTTGTGCGGAAACGACCCTCGGTCCTCGTCACTCTTGCCAGACAGGTCCACCGTCGAGATGAGAATGACGCCGGCAAGAGACGCTCCTACACCTGAGATCTTGGCTGTCGAGAAGCGCTCAATCCCAAATAAAGAGCAAAAGATGAGCGTCCAGACGCTGCTCGTTGACGTTAGGATAGTGACGCTCGCGACGCTCGTGTACTCGAGACAAGCCGAGGAGAAGTAATTCGCCAAAAACCAAAGCATACAGAACTCAAAGCTCAGAACAGCAGTGTCCTTGAACGTCAACTTCTCCTCTGAACTTGTACTCTCCGTACTTCCATATCCTTGCGCTATCAAGCGCTGGGCGGCCTGTTCGTCTTCGGTTTGTTGCATGGTCTTTGTATAATTTGTGCCGTGTTTGTAATCGATCCAGAGTTGGTTCGTATCGTGTCGTAGTCCGTGAAAGCCGGAATTTCGTAGGTACTTGAAGAACTTCGGTATCAACGAGATTGCGAATACTGAGGTGTTGAGATAGACGACGAAAAAGGGCTTGTTATACGTCTCGTCGGAGAACATGTACTGGGACATGTGTTAGTGCCACCACCGTTTGGAGTATTTTGAGTTTCTTACACTGGCGATAAAGTTGTACATCGTCCACAAGAATACCGTCAATAGCAACAGACTGAAACCCAGCGTTCTTCGAGCGACACCACTCAAGCCCAACCGAGCCCTCAACCCAGCTGGCGACTTTGCTCTAGGCTCGAGAAGAGGACTCGACGGCACTGCCGCATCGTCTGTCTCATCTTGTCCATATTGACGCTCGCGCGACTGCGTTCCCTCGTCCGAAAAGGTCGACATAGCCGGTGCCATGCTCAAATTCTAAATGCGACACCCCAGATGCGCGCAACTGTGCGCGTCTCGGCCCGAGTCGCGATAAGCGAAAATCAACGACCTCTTGACGTAGTGCGACGATATCCAGCAACAAAGAGAGTTTGGGGCGGGCTTGGGGACTTTTTGAGTGGAAGTGCGAACAGCGAAACGGTTATATATAGTGGCGGATGTCGGTGACGGGAATTATCCAGGGTCTTGAGCACGCAATTAGTTGAAGCGGGGAGGGTTTGCGACACATTGGGGTAATCATTCGCAAGTTCTGATTGAGATAAGGGTTCTAACTATATTTTTTTTGAGCCGGTATCGGGGGTTTGGTTGGAATTATTTCCGCTAGTGGCATTAATTACATCAAGTTGTATTTAGCTAATCGCTCGGGCGGTCAAACTGACACGTCCTTTAGGGTGAGCCACTCACATGCGCATATGGGGGCCTAGATAGGTTGACTTGAAATCAATTTATGCTATCGCACTTTACTGCCTTTGATTAGCTTATTCATCGCGTTGCGGTATACATCTATCTGCCGGCTAATCCTAAGAAGCAATATATGATTGAACTCGCAGTGATGCTAGATACACCCAGAAGAAGAAATAAAGCTGTTGCTAGTATTTTCCTCTATCCCATCTTGGTGTCTCTTAAAAGCAGAGGAACTCTCCAACAACCCCTGCGTGATGTTGTCGACAGCTACCACCGCACCCGGCATAACTAGGGGCGGATATTAGACATTATTTTTTAACCTACTAGACGATCTTTAATACTTGACTAGGAGTAAGAGGTACTATATTGGAGCCCATGAAACCTTCTCTAGAGATGTATTCTATCTACTAACTCTTGTATGAAGCGTTATTACCATGGATAGCTATAGTTATCTAATTGCTTTCTAGTCTGGTGTTGTAGGTTTGAGAAGGAGGCTACAATCGTGTAGGCTGTGCCCCTACTTATGCTGGGTGCTGTAGTCAACAAGGATTACTCCATTTTCACACCTGCCACTATCATTCTAGGGTTGGGGCTAAAATGTGAGGACGGTTGGGTTGAGATCTCTGTATGCTTGCTGCACCGCCACTACACACCGCAGCAATAGTGATGATATGGATGGGTGCAGGGGTAAGATCAGCTGGCGTTTAAGGCAGACGTGAGCTCCTTTCCTGCCGAGGGCTTGTTCTACTCTGTTGTCTCTGACACTTCCCCCCGCCCTTTTCATTTTCTTACTATTCATTCTCTGTTGCAAACGATGCAAGATGCCATTCCCTAAAATCTTGAGATTACAGGATGACAAATGGAAGAATCCTGAAGACTCTATAGGTGCATTCATCGGATACCTGCGTGGCGGCCGGTATCGCTGTTGGGAGGCAGCTGGTCCGGTTCGTCTGGCGTTTAGGAAATTGAGCCCTGAAATCAAAGATTGTCTTGAGTCTTCTGGCATTCCTCCTACTGATATCGTGTCGTGGTCGATCTATATGGTTGGACATGACGAAAAGAATGCAGCACCAAAGCTTTTGATTTGCTCCACGGATCCCAAGACGCGCAAGGACATCAGGAAGCTTATCAAAGACAGTAAGATCATGGAAAAACACCCTGGCATAGGACTTGAGGATGTTTCGACACTACCCGACCGCCACGTTATAAGAGAGCTATCATGAGAGGCCATAGAGGCCATAGAGGCCACCCTCCCTTTTGGCTGTGATATCGATGGAGCGGTTTTGGCCGACGGGTCAGAACCAGTACTCGTAAAGCAAATTATGTTCCAGATCCGAAAGCCCTTCAAGCTATTATTTAGGCAGTGGAAACGATCCATGGCCGAATGTCGAGTCCACAGAGGACAACCGATGTTTCGGTGAGTTTGATGTATCTCAGCCTCGAATTTTTGGAAGATTGATCTCAAGCTCACTGTCCAAAAGCAATCCATCATTGGACTACGCCCTCATTGAGACCTCAAAGATGGTAGAGAATTGTGAGAAGTCATCCTTGATCAAAGCCTCTCAAGTCTCGAGTATTGGAGAGATAGGGTCAGACGACATAAATATCGTGGCTACGACATCTCCACATTGCTTATCTCGCTCCAGCCGGGGAGATCTCCAGACACATCCAGGCTCGCATTGGCTTTGACCTCGTATGAATGCCGTAACAAGATGAGCAACACTCAAAAGACGGTCTGCAGCTCATTGCAAGATCGTCCTCTGACTCTCAGCCATCTCGAGACACTCTCGTCAATTCTCAATCACTCACTGTATGCGAACGTCACACCAATGGCATTATAGACTATGTCGACGATGCATTCGATGCCAAAATTAAGCCGTCGTCTGTTCAGACAACTGATTATCCCTCCATGACACATACATGAAACACTCCTACATCCAGCATGGCGTTCCCAGTCAGTGAGTGGTTACAGGGATTCAGAGCCGAATTGCCATCCCTCGAGCTCCCTCGAACTGGCATAGGTGCTTCTTCTGCTTTAAGGAAGCTGCCCAGGCGCCAACACAGTCGTTCAGCAGACACTGATACAACCAGTCAATACATGTTATTAATACGATATCGATCTGGACTCAAGAGGCACGATTTACATCACACGTCGTCAGCTTCATATGGTTCTAGCGGCACAGGCTCATCAAGTGCACAACGAGGTGAGGCAGCAGACAGTCTTACACGCAGATCAGTTCTGCCTCCGGATGTTGAAGACGCTTGCGAAACCAGCTTCTTCTGGCTGTTCTCCCCCGGGCAATTCTCGTCAAGTGAGAGGTACGAATGTTGCGTCTGCAAAAAGAAAATATCCCATATCATTACGCATGCCATCGATCATCATGGGCTTATTAGGGGATTTGATCCAAACAATCGATCTCGCAGATATCTAGCAAGCTGTCAGATCTACAACCCCCTTATCATGGCAAAAGGCAGATACGCGAAATGCAGCTCGTTACATGAATGGAACGATGCAGACTTTGCTGACCATACACACCATGGTGTTATTGTTTGTTTACGCTGCTGGCGTAGAGTTAGCAAGGAGGAAATAAAGGAGCATATAGCTGAACCTATATGTGAGTCCCATTCGAAATGGCCAAAGGCCATGAAATTATGGGTTCTGTATACCGCGTTTTGCTCTGGAACTCAGCTGCCGAGCCGGCCTCCCAAAGACCTGGGGCGGCCCAAGTTTTCTCCTCGACCTTCTCCACGAACTCTTGGTCATGATCAAACGGCAGCGACAGTCGACAATCTAGACGCAATGATATCACTATCTGGTACACAATCTTTCCCGTCGGGATTGCAGTTTAGTTCTTCACTGGTTACAACTACCATTGGGGAGACAGCAGGATGTTCACATTCGCCTAATCTGGATGAACCGATGTGGTTGTTATTGGAAATTAACGACATGAACATGGATGTGAACTGGATGGACTACATAGGGATTCTCCCCGACCTTCAAACGTCACCCGAAGAGGTATCCGTAGATCCTCGGCCTCGTCAAATAATGGATACACTCCAGGACTTGGCGCCCGAAAGACAGATAGCAGCCACTCAGCAGGCTGATGCCGAGCATGTTTCAGCGTATTACTCAGGGTATGACCCAGGCTTTGACACAGGAAGTCCAGACCTGATGTTTATGTGAGGTGGTCCAAAAGCATCTTTTTCTTATTGTTTCTGGAAGAAAGCCCCTTTTCAGAGGCTTTTGAGACCGTCCGTATAATATTTCCAAGGACTTTCGCCTGTCTGAGTTATGGTGGTTTCAGGCGCGCACCTTCTTTACTATATTGCACTCACTCTGTGTTTGAACTAGACCAATCGGGTATTATGAATCATGAGGCGAATTATTCTGCGATTACTATGGGATACGAACATCTCATAGACTGTGTGTTATTCAGTCTGGCTCGCGCCAAAAAAAGGTCCAGAGCTAACTTATATTTTCTTCAAGCATGTGTTTTAGTTGGTAGGAGGTGGAATTGGCGCCAGTTTCTATTGCAAAGGTGTTTGGATACCTATACTATGATTTCTGGTTTATGAATATTAGTCAAATTCTATGTATGGCTTATTCTACAGTTGTACGAGGTGTAGTAGCTTACCTTAGGCATTAACTATGAGCTTAGGCAGGAGATGGAGGAGCCAAATCCGTAAATTCCCCTTAGTCTAAAGGAGCTTTCACAGGTTTATTAGCCGGTCAATGATTGGTAGACTGGGTTCACAAGAGTCGTGTATAAGTGCCGCCAAGACATAGCACTTCATGATAATCAGATGTTATGAGTGCACATTGCAAGCATGATTCAGTTCTTATATTAGTTTATCTAGGGGTACGACACAAGCCTCAAAGCTTCTCATTAACCACTGCACCTGCATTTACCCCCAACAGGGTATCTCGTTTTAGATTGAAGGGTTCAACACAGGCACATTTTCGGGGTATAGACATTTCGTTCCATCATAAAAAACTTAAACCTTCTCAGAAAGAGCCTTGAGGATAGGCTCCTCGAGGGCCTCGGGCTTGGTGGTGCTGGCCCAGCGTCCCTTGACCTTTCCGTCACGGCCAACGAGGAACTTCTCAAAGTTCCACTTGACGCGCTTGAGGCCGAGGAGACCGGGCTGCTGCTCCTTAAGCCAGGCCCAGAGCGGGTTGGTGCCGTCACCGTTGACCTCAGTCTTCTGCATGATGGGGAAGCTCACGCCGTAGTTGATCTGGCAGAACTCCTGGATGTCGTCGTCGGTGCCGGGCTCCTGGCCGCCGAACTGGTTGCAGGGGAAACCGAGGATGACAACGTCCTCGGGGTACTTGGCCTTGAGGCTGGTCCAGAGCTTCTCGAGGCCCTCATACTGGGGGGTGAAGCCGCACTTGGAGGCTGTGTTGACGATGAGGACAACCTTGCCCTTGTAGTCGGCGAGAGGAACCTCTTGGCCGCGCTCTGAGAATATGTGTTAGCTGAATGAAGGTTGGAAGTGAGTGTGATTTTGTTGTTGAGAGGCGGGGTATGCAATTGGCTTTGAGGAGATTGAGAACATACTGTCAAGCGGCTTGAAGTCGTAAAAGTTAGTAGCAGAAGCCATCTTGGACGTTGTACTCAGTTGGCGAGTGTTGTTAAGGGAGAGGTTTCTGTTGCAAGAGTTGCTGTGATTCAGGGCAAGTCTTGAGTTGTTGTTGAGAGGTGAAAATAGCGGGGGACGAAAAGAAGTCAAGTGGATGGTGCTGGTGGTGTATTTATTGAGACAGCGGGAATTGACCCTAGCACGCCACAGGGACATTGAGTGCTGTAGACAACTGAGATTATACAAGGTAACGTTAGAACAGGGCAATTGAGAGCTGTAGCTGTTCGAGTTACACCACAATCAACGGTAATTGATTGCTTGAAAGAGCTCCTGCTGGTGCTTCTTTCTACAAGCCTCGGCACTTGGCTCCATTTTTGGTATGGTGACGTATTCGAGGTGGAGTTGTTCGGGGTCTCGAATTCCGCCGGGACCGATGAGTGTTTCTAGAGGTAGCCTAGACCCAGAGTATTTTGATGTTTACTATAGCAGATTAAGAAGTTTTATATTCATTTGAAGGTATAAGTGAGCAAGTGTCGTTAAAGTGCAAATTGGGATGACAGCTCAAGACTGTTTGCTACTCGCTAATCGAATCTCGATATAAGAGACAGTAGAGCCTCAACAGTACAACTCGAGATAACATTCAATTTAACCTTCCTTACACTCATAATCGGCCTCGTTATATAATTCATAAACATCTCTTCTCTTGACTATTTGGAATCAGTCCATATCGGCCCAACACTCGCCCCGATTATCCCCATCGCTATTCCCCGGCTCGGTAATAGCTCCGGCTCGGATGTCCCCACCCGTCGCCGAGTCGGCCGCTTCTTTATCGATAAGAGATAGGCCCTGTCAAGTGTCAAGTGGTGGCGTCTAGGTCGTACTGCACGTCACTTCTGATCTGAGCGATTGGGGAACGGCCAAAACGCTGCGACTATCACGCCAAGTACAGGCACTCAGTGACTTTTTATTTCCAACGACAGTAGTTTATCAGCCTCATTTACTAGCAGTTAATTGCCCTTTGACCGCGTCGCCATGGAGGGAAAGAGACATATTGTCGTCGTTGGTCAGTCGCCCCGCCACCACCATCTACATACTCACTTCCACCTTACCTTACCTCACAATCCACACATACCTTGATAGCCTCGCCCTGCATCATATCAAACTTCAACAAGGCTGACAAACCCCTCAGGAGGTGGTATCATTGGCTCCACTACAGCCTACTACCTTACCCGCCATCCCAAGTTCAACCCAACCTTGCACACCATCACCCTGCTTGAGGCTGCTCCCACTGTTGCTCAAGGCGCATCTGGCAAGGCTGGTGGTCTTCTCGCTCTCTGGGCCTATCCGGAATGTCTGGTTCCACTCTCATACCGCTTGCACTCCGAGCTGGCAGCTGAGCACAACGGTTCTCAGAAATGGGGCTATCGCCAGGTTGGCTGTGGCAGCTTTAGAGCTGTGGTATCACGAGATAAGTTGAACTCGCTCCAGCTCAACGGAAATGGAAATGGGAATCAGGATGGAAAGACGTGGGAGAAGCTCCCCAAGCAGAACGGCGCAGCAAAGGAACTTCTGGAGGCTGCAAACTTACCGAAGGATCTCGACTGGGTGGACCGTGAGATCATCACCGACTGGTCTGAGATGGGAGCACCCGGCAAGACAGAGACATCTCAGGTTCATCCGCTACACTTTACAACATCCATTGCCGAACTCGCCCAGAAAGGTGGCGCTCAAATACACACCAACGCCAAGGTGACGAAAATCAACTCTTCAAAGGCTGGTGTTGAGAGCATAGAGTATCTGGATCGCAACACAGACGAGAGAAAGACCATCGACTCCGTGACAGACGTCGTTGTGGCGGCTGGCCCCTGGACGAGCAGAGTGCTGCCAAGAGCCAAGGTCGAGGGTCTAAGAGCGCATAGTGTTGTCTACGACACAAACGTCAGTCCATATGCCGTCTTTACAGATATCCAGCTTCCACCAGACTTTGTCCCTGAGCATCGTGCCAAGATGGGAAAGAAGAGGAAACACAGAGGCAATGTCGATCCTGAGATTTATGCAAGACCGTTCAATGAGGCTTATGCATGTGGTAAGTGCACACAATCATCTATGCCAAGAAGAATACTAACATCATGTAGGTGAGCCCGATACAAACGTGCCGCTCCCAGAGACGGCAGACCAGGTTGAGTGCGATGAGGCTCAGTGCGACGACATAATCTCATACATCAGCACCTTCAGCCCTGTGCTGGCCGCCTCACCCATCAAGGCCAAGCAAGCATGTTATCTCCCGCAGCATGTTAGATTCGGACACGAAAGCGGACCTCTGATCGGCAAGACCAGTGTGCCAAACCTATTTGTTGCCGCGGGTCATACATGCTGGGGCATCCAGAATGGCCCTGGAACAGGCAAGCTCATGTCTGAGTTTGTCTTCGATGGAGGGGCACAGAGCGCTGATGTCGACAAGTTGGATCCTCGAAAGTTTAAGGTTTAATGATGCTTGCTGGTTTGTATATAGATGTCTCCTATGAATACGATGAATGAGGGTAAGAATAGAATCCACGGGAACTCTGAGGGTAGTTTCTGTGCTTTTTAAAGACAAAGGAATGTGTACCAACTACCTGAGTATAGCTAATGATGAATGCCTCATTATGATTCATATCTTTGTTATGGAATATTCATATACAATGCTACGAGTTTCATTATTCAGAAGTCGTGCATTGTACAGTTCTATACAAAAGTTCCGACAATAAGCTAGATATCTAATATACAATAATCTATAGATAAATTATATATAAGTTATTAAATTTTATATAATACTATTAAGAGAATAATAAAGATTATATAAACTAAATAGAGTTTATAATACTTTATATAAGATTATAGAAAATACTTATAGAAAATAGAAAGTTATTAGAACTTTTGCATGCCCACTGTACCAAGAGGTTGGTGGTGAAGCTAGAACCCACAGGACCCACCTCTCTTATCGATAAGATATTGCGATCAAATTTTGGCGGGCATTTTTTGAAGGTTCCGTCTACTGCCTCGAATACATCGCCATCTCTACAAACCAGTCTCAAACACATTATCAACCATGGGTCGCGAACTACAAAAGAAGAAGGCCCGCTCCGGTCGCCAGCCCGTTCGCCAACTGAACAGAACCAAGAAGATTCTCAACCCCCGAGGCAACGATGCCATTGCAAAGAATTGGTACGCCACCCATTACTCTGAAGAGTCAAAGTCTGCGACAGAGGAGGAAACATGCTAACATAGACTGAAGGAATAAGAAGGAGACTATGTCCCAGAACTACCGTCGTCTCGGTCTCGTAGCCCGTCTCAAAGCTCCTACCGGTGGCACAGAGAAGAAGCTCGGCGCAACCACAACCCGCGCATACCCCAACGACCCCTTTGCCATCGCCAGCATCGAGAACGCCGTCGTCTCCGAGGCGCGAGTCGAGCGCGACGCCGACGGAAAGATCATCCGCATCATCGGCAGCTCCAAGCCCAACCCGCTCAACGACCCCCTCAACGATCTCGACGACGACAGCGACGCTGAGGGCCCTGCCGAGGAGTGGGGCGGAATCGAGGATGATGATGCTGATGCGACCGATGTCGTTAAGAGCCTGCTGGAGCAGAGCAGACAGCCTGACCTGCCTAAGAAGAGACACCAGAGCACCCGTGAGAAGGAGTGGTTGGATAAGCTAGTGGCCAAGCATGGTGATAACACAGCTGCCATGGCGAAGGACCGCACGCTCAACCCCATGCAGCAGACGGCGTCGGATATCGCCACGCGACTCCGCAAGATGAACCAGGAGTAAAGAAGAGTCTCAGATTAAAAGATAGAGTATTTGTTTGGGGGAATGGCTTATGTCGAATCGCTGTCATCAAATATGGAGCATCAAAATTGGCTTAGAACAGAAGGCGTTGGGAGTTTGGCTCGAGCATCTTCGAAAATCAAGACATCGTATATGGATCCATTTACACGACCAAGGTTATAGACTGTTCAAACATACAGGATAACTACAAGTATCACAAAATCCAAAATGTTTCGAATGTGTTTATGTGCAATGTTCTAACTCATATGCATCCAAGGCATCGTCAAATCTCCTTGATTTCTGCGCAATTCATGACGCCGTTAACGCCTCTCCCTCAACCAGAGACGTTATCTACCATACAAAAATGTGAACCGCATTCCAGACGCGTACGTTTCCCGGCTATTTCCTCACCCAAGCAAAAACAAACACCGTTGCAATAAAAAAAGAGAAGCCAGTATATATCCTTTCTTTCATTTACATGCCATCAAGACTTAGTGCCCTCTGTCGTAGTTGCCGGCGGGGAATTGGACAGGAACATCCTCATAGGGGTGGCCGCCTGTGGGGTTGGCGTAATTTGCTGGCATAGAGGGAGGAGCGCCGCCGGAGTGGTACTCGGTATCGTTGTCGAAGAGGGTGTTGTTTCGGGGAGGGAGAGCACCGAAGCGATCGGGATCATCGTCATCAGCGCTGTAGGGGTTGGCATCGCCGTAGCGGGACTGGCCGTTGTAGCTGCTGTTATTGTAACCGCCGCCGTAGGCACTACCTCCTGAGGGCTCATGGTCGTCCATGTCAACTCGCTCGTAGGCCTCGTCACCGTGGGGAGCCATGGAGAAAGCAGCCTTGTCGGGATCGATGTTGTCGCTGCCCATCTGTCGGTTGTCGTAACCTGGCAGGATATTGTGATTGTTGTAGTAGTTGAGAGTGAAGGCAGAAACGAAGGTTGTACCACCGAAAAGAATGCTGCAGAGAGTGTTAGTCAATGATTTAGGGGATGTAAGTAGAAGCACATACGTTACAAGTACACCACAGCCGACAATGCCCTTGCTGATACTGCAGGCAGTACCGCATTGACCAGCAGCGTTGTAGGAAGCCTGGGTAGCAAAAGCAGATAGCCAGATGACGGTGAATGCAGCGTCAACAGCAAGCATGGCATGAGGTTGAGCAAAGCGACGAGTGCGACCCCATCGCGGCGTCATGATGAGGAAAATCCATGCTGGGACAGACAAGAAACACTGTAAATTGAATCATTAGCCAGCCGTTGACATCATGAAATAGCCGTTTTGATTTTGGCTTACCACTCCAAACGTCCAACCGTTCTTGCCAGTGACTTCTGCATCCTTTGCGTTAAGAACACCGATCTGCAAACACCATGCGACCAGGGAGAAGATGATCTGGAAAGAGTGAAGACCCAATTTCAGGTTAGGGACGATATCGGGATCGATTTCGAACCGCATGGTTGGAGATTGATTCGAGATCGACGTAAATACAGATATTCAGAATATGGCGGGGAGAATTGAGGGACGCTCTAGTCGTCAAAGAAGCCGAAACGAGGCTGCTGATGTATATGTGTGCCTTGTCAGGCTTTCAGCTGAAAATCGAAGGGCGGAGAAGCTATCGGAGTTGAAGGGTCGTCGTCAATGCTTTGAACAGAGGAGCTCGCTAGATAAGATAGAAATCAATATATGCACAAGAAGCAAAGAGCGTTTATCGTCAGAGCACAGTACAGCGAATGCGTACAGTGTTGTGTTGTGTTATGTTTGTGTTGACAAAGGATCAAAGTCCAGTCAAGACGAGACGTTGGGCTGGGTCTGAATTAAGTTCAATGGTCCTTAGAAACCCTGACGAAACAGGTCAGATTCCCCTAGCCAACAGGGCTCTCTGGCTCCCCCATGACGCCCGCCCAGACACAAGCCTCCACTGTGGAAAATGGGGAGTCTCCAATTGGAGATTGGCTTGAGGGGAGTGGGCCACGCGTTGCTAGACGCAACAGCAGGGCTGTTTTACTGTGGCAGTGCGAGACTGTGGCTTGCTGTTTTTGCCTGTGAACCGCTGGGTCACTATAATCCATTAATCAATGGATATCAGCACTAAATTAGGGAGCGCTGATGAACCCAGAGGTGAATTGACAAACATGTCTTTTTTTTTTTGGTATAAAATATGCCTTATTCTGGCGGTAAAATCTAACTGCTCGAGGCTCGCCAAGGCATCCATCGTCTACTTCTCATGTGGTAGCTGCGCCACTGCAGAATAATCTATGGGGACTACGGATACTCTAGTAGCATCTCTAGACCAATCACATGTTCGAGGTCACGAGAATTGCTCTAAATTTCTAAATTTATGCTTCAGCTGAGTGACAGGTCTTGGTACGTCACAAGTCCGAGATCGACCTCTCGGAAGCGTTTTATGTCCATGCTTTTTAAAATAAGAAAGCCGCCGCTATTTGAGGATTCAACGGCTAATTCAGTGTATATTCCTTCTTTTTTACATGACCGACGCCTGAGAGCGGCCGCGTATCCTCTGGTCCGCCACGATAATTACGTATACTGTTGACTTGCTCCCATGACGTTGTCGTTCGGAAGTTGCGGGATGTTAATGCGGTTTTTGGTTGCACTGAAGTGGAGATGTGGTTATGGAAAGGCAAGTACGTAGTGTAAAACAGAAACTTAATATGATTATTTTACTCATAATATTATTATTGATATCCAACTCACAACAGCAATACATTTCACGACTGTATCACAGATCACCGTTAAAATGTCGCAATTATGCGACATGAGCCACAGCGGATACGGGGTCCAACCTAATCTGCCTGAAACGGTCCCCGTCAACAAGGATCAATGCCGCTTATCGTTCCTTAATCTCGCTGCGAATAGCTTCATCAAACTTCGGAAAAATAAATTGCCATATCTTGGAGACCTGGCCTGCTTGTCTGCCGCGTTATCCTGTTGCTAAACTACGCTGAGTTGAGTAAAACGATATCACTTTATCTTACTGATAGAGGAGCTTCAAGTAAACTACTTACCACCTGACATTAGAGCACTCTCTTGGCTCAACTCGACAGTGATATATGCCTTCTTCTCTTGGAATTACAGTATGTCTGAAGCCTTGTCGCCCGTGTGGGTTCAATTTGTAGATACAAGGCAGGAACCAGCTAATGAGGAGAACTTAACAATGTACTCACGATCACGGCATGCCGTTCAAGAGCTTTTAAAAGGAACATTGAGCATTGCCCGACAAGAGCATTTTGCACACAGTCCTGGGCCGTTGATTAGCAACCTACTGGTACATGACATCAATGCTGGAAGGCATCACTGAGTGTTTTACTCAAACATCACAGCAGTTCATTGGACCTCCCTGGTGAACACATCATCAACTGCCTCAACCTTTAGGAGCATAGACTTTACAGTTACGTAGCGACACTTGAAAGGACTGCTTCATGCAGAAAAGCGTATGACCTATGACAGAACAGCTAACAAGATCTGCATCATCCTTCCAAAAGCCTTCACGCCAAGCCCAGTCTGGGAATGCCTTCAAGGTAGAGAATTCCTCTGATAACTTAATCGGAAAGAAACTCCGTCATATTCTCTACCTGATCTACCTAACCAAACAAGTCACTTATCACACCTCTTGTGCTGCAGGGTGGCACTCAGCTAAGTTCGTTTGACATATTCTTTATTGACGGGTATCTAACTAATGTTCTGACTAGGTACTCATATCTTCCCATCTGGCCCTTTGTGGGCGCCTCAGTCACTACAGTGGTATCTTTGTTTCGAGTTCAAGAATTATATCCTCCTCTGGGTCTTCTTACTCGGCCGTGGTTATCGTTATCAGACAAAAGAAAACTTTCCGAATTCGGATAAGCTATGCAATGACAACGCTGAATGCATTCTTGTGATGTCCCGTCTCTTTTTCTCCTTCATTTTGTTGTTTTAGTTGGTTAGGTTCTTAACAGCAGTGCTATAGGCACCATCAAAGCTATTGCCACACCAGCTGCTGGTCTTATACCAGCTGCTGCACTGCCTGTATCACTGGAAGGTGCTGCCCTTGGTGCTTCGAATCGCATCTTAGCATAGCTTCTGATATCCCGGAATGGGGTACCGGGATTCTTGACATCAACTTTGTCGACTCCAAGGTCAGAATCTCGCTTGAAGGCAAACTTGACAAACTTGGAAGTATCGGGTCCGTTGACCTTGTACTGCAAGACCTTGTGCTCGAGGATAGTGTTCTCAAGAGGTCTGAACTCGCTGTCGTTTGAAGGCGAGCCAGTGGCTTCTGTGTCTGCGACCTCAGTACGTAGTGTCGAGGGACGCTGGAAAGCAGACTCAACCGCTGGTACTGCTGTGGGAACGACCTCCTGATATGGCGAAGCACCACGGGGATAAGTCATAGTGGCTGTCACTGGCTCGTCGCCGCAGTTGTTGCAAGTCTCAACACCAGTTGTGAAGCCGTAAGGGACAGCGGTCGGCGTGGCATCAGCTGGCATAGCTGACATGCCTCGGTAGACCTCCTTGACTTGATAGGGGAACTTGGAGAGGCCCGTTGGAGAGAAGACATCAAGCGATGTGGTGTATGTATTTGTGTAGGCACAGTCTGTGCATCGACAGTCCTGACACTCAGGCATCTCAACAGTCCAGTACTTGTCCTGTCCCTGGGTAGGCTCAGCAGGGCCGAAGCTTTCTTGTGTTGTGCTGAAGCATTCTGTCATAGTCCGTGTGGTATAAGTGTATCGTTGTGCGGCAGCCTGTGCAGACCACAAGGCACCGAGGAGAAGAGTGTGCTTCATTATATGAAAAAGAGAAGAGGGTTTATTGATTCGAGTGAGTGAAACAGATTGAGACATTCAAGTGAGACAGGATCTGCGATGGTTATCTACCTACGATCAGGGTCCTCTTCTGGGAACGGCAGGCGAATCAACGTTTTACGGGACCTTGCAGGATCGCCCTTGCATAGAACTCTATCTTGCAAACCAGAATCGGGAAGATCAGTTACCGACATCATAACTTTGCGATCTATCACCAAAGATGAGAGAGATGTCAAGGGTCGGCCGCTTCACTTGTTCAAGAGGCACAGGCACGGAGTTCAAGGTTCAGCCATAACGTCGTTGAACGATCGGCAGGATCTGGAGCCTATCACGGCCAATAACCCTTGAACTCTGTCTAGGTAGATCTTTTTGATGACCAAAGGTTCATGTTACAGAGCAAAACTTGCTTTGATGCTCGGATACTGGCCACTACCATACTGTAGAGTGAGTGCAGCCACTCTTTTGGTGTAAGTGTGGAGTGGATCGGACTAAGAGCTCCTAGGCAGAGCCTCCCCGGATAATGCTCCGGATGATCACTTCGCTTTACGTGTCTAGACTCTAGAGTCTAAATTCTATGACAGGCCCTTGCACTGGTCCCCGTTACGGGCCGTAGATCGGTCACTGGGAACAGAAAAGAGACGCCTGCTATTTCCGTTGAGTGGCGCCTGTCAAGATGCCAGCCCGGAAGCTAAAAAGGCGTACAGAGCGGTCCCGGTTGGCTAATCTTGGGGGTCATAGCTCCTTTGATGCTGCTTTTGATCAGCCTCGAGCTAGCCCTGAAGCGTTGTGACCAAAAGGTCCAAAGCTGACTCCAAACGGTTCTTCAGCAGAGCAACGGGGTCTTGTTGTTGGTCCTGATGCAGTCTCTGTTGTACGGATTGGGATAACTTTGACTTCACATGACTTATATGACAGAATCTGAGGCGAAATATGATGCTCAGATCTTCAGGAGTCTAGGTAAAGAGAATTGCCTTCATTCAAACAACCAACACACAGTCCATTTAAGGAACTGGTCCGTGTACCATCATCGTGCCATTCTGCCCTACAGCTCCAGACTAGACAGTGAGCTACGGGCAAAGATCAGACGTTGTCCAGCGTCGTCTGTGCTTCACGCCTAATGCACGAAGTAAGGCGAGGTACTAATAGCACCACGAATCTATTTCCCTTTTGGGGCTGCACACCCTCCTCTAGATACGCTTTCTTCAGCATTTCCCAACCATGGGATGTAGGCCAAGTAACTTTACCCACAAACGACGTGGGTTCCTCGACGGACGCGGAGTGGCGTGGTAGGCCTAGTTGTCTCAGACGCCTACTCCCTAGCAAGCCATATCAAATGGATGACACAAATATCTGGACATATTTCGATACATATTTGGCGGCATATTATTTACACGCTCTGTGACTTAGTCTAGATCCCAAGCCATCTTAGCCTCAAATAGTCTCGCCCACGTTGTCGAGGTGGTAAATGGATAACTAGTGGTTAGCCAGACGACCGATTCAACTATTCAACAAGTCCGTCGGCCGCTGAGTCTAGATCTCCCGCAGTCAGGCTGATTAATGTCTTTTTATTCCCGCTCGAAACTGTCCGAAGTCCGTGCGTGCATGGGAGCTATGACTAGAACTATTGCTTTTGTTGAATAAGCTTGTGCTCCTGTCTGACTTGTCCTTCACTTCCTCCAGACTAGGAATGTGGGCTTCTCATGTTGAAAACGAAAAGAATCAACTCTTTCATCGTATCAAATGTCTAGTAGAAACTTACGCAATAGAGACAGCACGCGGTTGATGCATCACCACATCAACTCCCATCCTCTCCAATAATACTGATTTGCCAGTTTACGATCCTCCTCTTTCGAGTGACACAAACCTTGGCGGGGAGGAATGATCTCCAGAAATAATAAAGCTAGAGTCTCAAAATGGTCGTTTCTTGGCCTGGAAGAGTTTACTCGCGTCACACAACTCACCGAGTGAAGAGTGCTATACCCGCTTAGCTTGGGGTGTATCGATATCAGACATAGTCTAAAGCTATCTGCGGCCCGCAGGGGGGGTATAAGAGGGCCGGTTTAGTATTTCAGCCACGATATTTAGGTGAACTCGCCGCATTAATATCACCTCATTGCTTCGGACTCGTCTAACTGAGTTCACGCTCGATAGCGGAATATAGGAGCGGAATAGCAGAAGTACTTTCTTCAACTTTCGTGGCATGTGCTCAGCTTTGGTGGATTGGTATCAGATATGTCCTGAAGCTATCTAACGCTTTATAGTTGACTGTGACTCTGGATCGTCAATTCTTCCCGTCTGAAGGCATTATCTGCCTATTCGATAATGCTTTACTTGGTGAAGCAACTCACATCACAGCCACCTATGTTCATAAGCTGATGGGCAATCCTGAATATTGCAAAAGTCATTTGAGCTAAGCATGAAGACAAGTTTTGATCCCATGATACAAGAGATATCTCCTTTCGGTGTTCTCCCAAATTCCGGCGTTCTAAGACAAATGCAGACAACCACCACAGCTTCAAGTTTTCAGTGTCCGATTCAAGCCTAGACTATTGTCAATCGAAGACTGGTTATGTTTACCTCGGTCTCGTTGAGAAAGCCTAATCAGGGCATCTCTACTACGTAGTAAGTTTTGAACATGCGGTTGTGATCATGGTAATGTTTTAGAGCTACCATCTAAGGTTTTCTGTTCGTGGAGGCTTTCTAAAACTTTATCATGAGCTTGTCAAACGCATTCGCTCGTCTTAACCTGATACGTGAACTCCTGACTTCTTACCAACCATCCTGAGAACACTCAATCAATAGCAATCCATCCCTCAGCCTCCAAAAGCTCTTTGGCTCTCACAATCGCGTCCTTTGTAAGGCAAACACAGATATTCTAGTCTGCATCGCCCAAATCCTCTCCTTTCCGAGGCAGGATGATCACAGTACCCTCCCTGAGCCCGGTCATGCAAGGAACAAATCGAGGCTGGTGGTCCTCTTCTAGGTATGAGAAGTGAGCCTCTAAGTCCGCACCGTAGTTGGTCCAGTCCTCACAGATAACGCTATCCGTATGTGGCCAGAGAGCACGGTCACAGGCAAGCTGGTCTTCTGCAGGGCTGATGGCTTGCTTTAGCCCATAAAGTTGACTCATATACTTCTTGTTGATCTCCCGCCTGGCTTTGCGAATTAAGATGCCTGCACGAGCCAACCGTAGACGATCCGAAGAAAACGGCCTTTCCAAGTCGTCCCATCGAATAGCACGGCCGACCAAGTTCGTAGCGTTGCAGGAGGTAACTGCATTAACGGTACTATTGCCATAGTAGTAGGGATTATTCTCGTGTCGCCCACTTGTTGCGAGATGTCCTGGTACCATGATATTGGCTCTCGTAACATCATCGCTCTCTACAAGGCCAGTTTCAGATCGTACTCGAATGATAAGAACCCAGAAAAGCGCGAATATAAAGTCCTGAATCAGGGGAGAGTCTTTTGACTTCAGTTTCAAGGCCCGATCTCGAACTTTTAACCAGAGTGCATTGACACTGCGTTCAGCGAGACTGAATATTTTGAACGCCAGGTCGTTTTGGGATGTTCGCTCCTCGACCTCACTAGTCTTGTTCCAATCAAAGCATGGAAACTCATACTTTGCGTCTATCCCGGAATTGAGCATCTCAGGCATGTCCCTCTCGTAGTCTGCAGCACAAATTAGTCCTCTTTTGGTCGCCAAACTATATCCAGGAGTACAATCACGTACTTGACATCGGACGTGGCGGGTGGCCGGCCTGCATGGAGAAGTTGAGAAACTCTCGAAAGAAGTTGGTTATGAACTCCCCATCGAAGATAGTATTGCTGAAGGCGAAACTCAGAAAAAATAAGCCCTTCAGAAGGCATACGTTGAGCGCAATTGGTGCAAAGCTATCAGCATTATTGGGATCGTGATCTCGCAATGCCGCTAAAGTCGACGGATATTGGTTTGATGATAATTTGTGAATGTTTAAAAACGGAGGTGCAACCTTCTGCCACGGTTTGACAAAAGTTATCAGGGAGCGGACAGAGAGGCAATCCAACTCTCTTTTGTATGTGAGTACAACCTCTGAGACTTGATCATTGTCGTCTTTGATGACTTTGAATTCACCTGCGAGGAAAGGCCAAAGCCCAAGGGTTTTTCTAAAAGCTTGGGTAACCTCCCCGAGCATCGTCGTGAATTGTACTGTAGAGTAACTGTGTACGCGGCACGGCATAACCAGCATGATGCGAGTGTAGTCTCGCTTGGCGTTTTTCTCTATGGGGGTAAGTTTCAGAGTAGCGAATGCGGCCTTGTTCTTCGATTCCAGGTCCTCGGAATTACTGTTCATCGCGTCTTCGGATTCATCGTTTCTTGACTTGGGCTTTGTAGTAGGCCCTCGATCCGTCTCGGTGTCTATCCCTGAATCCGAATCTGTCTTCGCCTCTGTTTGGATAATGCTTTGGCTGCTAGTTTTGCCGTTGGCTGAAACTTCATGCTCATTATTATCAGTCATGGTCAATACTTCAAGACTTGTGATAGGTAATCCAAGAAATCCTTCCAAGAGTGATGTTTATTGCTGTGTGGTGTGCTTTTGGAGTGGAAGTGTAGGATGAAAGGTTCATATCTCCGTCAAATATTGGATGCCTAAGCAGATCTGACTCTGCCGGAAGCCGTTTCCCATAACATGGTGTCAACTGTGGAAGGTACAAACATCTATTACCACTGCCATAAGATTAAACCGCACTGACGGCAGGTGCATCCAACTAATACACAGGTACCTGTTCGTGATTCAACACCTCCATGTACTTCGTCCTCTGTTGCTGTTAGACTCGATCACCTCTATATCTTCCACCTTTTCATGCTCCTGACCTCTTTTCGTACATAATTACCGTCTCTCAATGGTCGAATGCAATGTATGCTGCTTCATAAGCGAAATACAAATCAGTGCCAGGATAGCAAACGCCAGCAGTGTGAGCCAGACGCCCCTGAAAGCCTCCACGAACGAGCTTATAACACCATCATACCATCCATCTGGGAGATGGTTGACTTCATCGAGATCGTCTCGGATGCGACGGATCTCATCTGCGGCGCCGGGCTCATCACCGAACCTCTCCCAAAGTCTGGCTTTGAGAATATTTTGATACACGGCTGAGCCAATGGTGACTCCCACAGTACTACCGAGACTGCGGGCCAGATCTTGAAGTTTATTAGCACTACAAAACGCACAGGTCTCTGCCTAGGGAAACTTACAGGTTGCAGATGTGATGACGGCTTGTTGAGAATGGTCCACAGCAGCGATGCATGCCAGTAGCGTTGTTGTGAGTGTGCAGCCGTATCCAGAACCAATCAAGAAGAAAGAAACGCCCATCAGCCACTTGGGACTATGCTCGTTCTGGGCTGTGAGAACCACGACTCCTGCAATGAGGACAAGCAGACCTGCAACACCCAGCTTGGTATACTTTCCAGTCTTCTTCATGATGAAGCCAGCAAATAGAGATCCGATCGAAATTCCAATTGGGGATGGCAGAATCTGGATGCCGGACTGCGTGGCGCTACTACCAAGAACTTGCAGGTAAAGCGGGACGTAGAAGAGGGCGCCCATAACTGTCATGGTGCAAGCAAGGTTGCATAAACAGGCGTTCAGGACAGTTCGATCGAGGAGAAGCTTCACAGGGATAATTGGCTGACGCGCCTTGCTCTCCCAGTACAAAAACAGGCCAAATGTGATGACTGCCAGAGGGATTGTGGTTAGCGGGAGAGGATGTGTCCATGGGACAATGTTGCCGCCAGAGTTTAGTCCTAGGAGCAGGAATATTAAGAATGCCGATGTCAAGAAAGCTCCCATAAAGTCGATACGGGCAAGGAATGACTTATCCGACTGCTTGGGGGGTATCCTGACTAGGAAATGGACAGCCACAGCAGAGACAAGTACCGGGGGGACCTGTATCAAGAAGGCAAGTCTCCAGCCTTGAGAAGTGTGGTCGTTAATCAAGCCGCCAAAGACACCACCAAGCATGGCCCCGGAGCCATAGCAGATATTTCCCAATCCCTGAATGATACCTCTCTTGCGGAGCGGAACCAAGTCTGAGCCAAGGAAGGTCGAGATGCTCATCAATCCGCCGCCTCCAATGCCTGCAACAACACGTCCAATGATCATGGTTGTCTGGTCACGAGCCAGACCGCAGATAAGATTACCAGCAGCGAAGAATAAGTTGCTGAAGACGAGACCTGGACCTCGACCAAAGATATCTGTCAACCGACCCGAGATAGGCTGGCATGCAGCATTGGAGATGAGATAGGCAGTTGCAAGCCATGAAAGCAGACTTAGGGACTGGAACTCGCTCGAGATTGGCCCTGATAGAGTTGCAATAATAGTAGAGTCGACGGCGCCCAAGAAGACACCTATCCATGCCGTACCAAAGATGAGGGTAAGTCTGGCAGTCGACACCTCCTCAGCAATCACTGTAGTCTCCTCTTCTTGTCCTACCGGAACACCTGGAGTTTGCTCCTCCCCTCGAGCCTCACTGGCCGGTTCAGCATCTTGGTCTTGGTTTTGGCTTGTCGGTTTGAGCAAGGGAGTTCGTTCATCGCCTGCACTTGCGCCGTTTGTAGCAACGGCTGGTGCCGCGCTGCCGCTCGGAGTGTCACGCATCTTCAACCTCTGGTTCAATCAATAAAGAGAGGACCAAGGAACAAACAGGTTCAGAGATGATGAGAATTTTATCGTTGTCTCTGTAAGAATTATGTGAGATTGGTTTGAAGGATGAGAAGATGTTGTTACCCCGGAGTATCATTCCGAGGCTATTGGCGGCCCTTCGCAACCACTAGTCTCAAGGGACAAGACGCGATGTAGATCGTGGATCAGCCAATGACGTCGACGAGCCAGGACGTCTCATTCAGGGTAGGCAGGTGGTCAGGACTGAGAATGTTACTGAAATTGGATTTTGTATCTATCTTATGAGAAGGAGCAGGTCAGTCATGATTGCACATAATTGCATATTATGTATTGAAGAAAAAATGGACTCAATTGGATCCAATTCATGTGCGCCGCCAATAACTAAGAAGTGCTGTTTCAGTGTAACAAAACACGAAAAGTCATGTCAACTTATTTCAATTCTTTTACTCGTTTATGTACTCATAAGCTTGTGATCATGATCAAGTCGAGACGTATCCAAACTCGACTATCAACTGCCAAGCCAATTGGATTCCCTTTTGTCATTAAATGCAACGCTATGCAAACTCATACCCGTCCATGAACGGCGCCATTGGCCAATTGGACGAGCGAATAACAGGTTCAAACATCAGCCATGAACTATAGTGAGTTCTCAATCTCCATAATCTCCTTGACGCCCTCCGCGATACCCTTTGCCTGCTCAGAAGTAAGACGGGGAAGAGGTCGTCGTGGGTATCCACCGTAGCCATAGTAGCTCTGGATAGCAGACTTGGTACCGGCAATGGCAGCCTTGGTCAGCACCCAGTCAGCCTTGGACAGCTTCTGCTGAAGAGCCTGGGCTTCGTCCTTCTTGCCCTTGACGTAGAGGTCCCAGACCTTGACACAGGTCTTGGGCATGACGTTGGCGCCACCAGCGATGATGCCACTGCCACCGCTGACAAGAGTTTGGACGGTGAAGTCGGCAATACCACCAAAGGCGAGGTAACCGGAGCCCTCTTGGAAGGGGGTCTTGGCGTCGGAAGCGAGCGCAACTCGGGTGAGTTTACCGGTGCTTCCACAGGTGAACTTTGTGCCAACAATGTTGGGGTGCTGTCCGAGCTTGATGAGGAGGTCGCTGTCCATGTCAAGGCCAGCGACTGCACCGGGGTAGTTGTAGAGAACAATAGGGATGGGGCTTGCATCGGCGAGGTCGGTGAAGTAGTTGGAAATAGCGTCCTCGCTCATCTGGCCCTTGTAGTAAGAAGGGGGGAGGACGAGAGCAGCAGCAGCGCCGACCTCATGAGCCTGCTTACACAGCTCAATCGTACCCTTGACGCTGCCCTCGGTAGCTCCGAGGAAAACAGGAACTGATTGGAAGCCAGCCTCATCCAGAGCTTCTCGAGTGGCCTTGGTAACAGCAATCTTCTCCTCGCGTGTGCAGTGAACGGCCTCGCCATTGGAGCCCATGGCCACAAGACCAGCCAAACCAGCTTGACCCAATCGCACGGCATGCTTCTTGATGACGGGGATATCAAGTTCCTCAGTCTCGGGATCGAAAAAGGTCATGACAGGAGCGTAGATTCCGGTAGGTAGCGAGGCAGGAGAAGCGGCGTGGCCATTCTGGCCATTGGCAGTACCGTTAGAAGAAGTCATGATGGGTGGTATAGATAGGGTGATGGGGGGGGGGGGGGTTTGATGGATGGTTGTAAGAGTGACAGAGAGGGACAACAGAGAGAGAATGAGAAATAAACGAAATACAGAAACCAGCAAATACGACCAGGCCTGGGTTTAAATGAAACAAAGAGGGACTTTATAGCGTAAAAGTCTCAAGGCTCAAGGCATCATGTCGAACCGACAAGTGTGCCTTTTCGGTACGTTAACGGTAGCCGTAACCAGTTTGGGGGTGGATTCACCTCGGAAAGTCAAGTGCTCCAATACTCGTGTGGGTATTGGCTCCATCTTCCCCCAATTGGAGTATGCAATGCAGCTAAATATTGTGGTGATGTCTGTTCTGTTGCGTGACAACCGACAGAAGAATGATATAGAAGCCAGACGTTCTGCTGAGGGAGATTGTTACTTGTAAGACCGTGGCATGCCGTCCAATTCTCTTCCGATCTCTTCTTTCAAGCAAGACGTGACGGAGAGTGAGATATGGCAATGCAATGATATGACGCCAGAACTTCGTGGCTAACGGATAGTTTAACGGTGATCAAAGCCATCTGTATCGCTGTACCGTAACTGGGACAGGGCCAACGCAACCAGATTCCATCATGGATGCTGGGTTGGCCAGTTCCTCAACATGCGAGATCGGCATTTGAGATTTGGAACGCACCACGCTTGGTGGCAGTTTGCGATCCGAGAGCTCATGGATGCATTCTTCAACAGCCTCAACAGCCTCAATAGACTCAACACAAAGCCTACAATACCGTACCTGTTTGAGCCCTCGGCCTCACTCTTGGGCTAGCCTCGACGTGGGGAACCGGCTAGACGGGACGGGCGAGAAAAAGAGGCTGTTCAGCTTCTTAGGCACCGTTGGATCGCTTGGGAATCCATGTTTCACATCCCGCGCTGATGTTCATTAACCGGCCGGGATGCGAGTTCAGGTTTGGTCGAGAGTCACCCTTTGCTTACACTCTGAAGCTTGAATCTCGAGCTGGCCATGGTTTATACGGCGTACAGAAGAGGCAAAGTGCATGTTCTGGTGAGGTCAACTCCGGAGCGGCTGAATTGACCAAGTCATAGAATTGTTTGGCCAGAAAGGGACAGGTTGGACGTGTGAGTTATTTTACATGCGTGTAAGTGGTGATGCATGAGGACATGGTGTTGATGGGGGGTAAGCTAGGATTGTTCTGTTAATAGTGGGCGGAGAATTAAAGAATTATTGGTAGTGACCTATGCCCCCAAAGTGGTAGCCTGTAGGTGGGATTTAGGGGAGTCACGAAATGTCCAAGAGTTGACATTTCTGTTGCATTAAACACTACAGTTAATTGACTACTTGATTCACACTACATAGGTAAACAACTAGTCTGTACAATAACAGTATTCTCGTCAATTTGTCCATACCAAAATCATATCACTTGTAATCCTTGGTTAGTGGTTAGTGTTACCGAGCCATGAGCCGGAGATTTCCTGTTCTGTGGGGGTGAGCAGCGTGGGGGAGTCTGACCTTACCCCTCTAGCCCCTCTAACCCCTCACTGTTACACAGACAGTGGACTCGCTTCACTTGCAATCCACTGTGGTTTATAGTGGTGATACTCATAGTTTGGGGGTTATTGCTTCCAGAAGTCTTATTCAATTTGATAGCATCCTGTCAAGTATCCGTAGAGAGACGCTTCTTTGACTGACTGACTAGTCTAGTCTAGTTCAAGCAATCGATTAGTCCTATCTTTTCTAGAGTGTCATGTGTCGTCCATCATGGTAACTACTGTCCTCTGAAGATCACCCTCTCCAACTCGTAAATCTCCCGAGGGGAATTTCCCCGCCCCCGATATTACACAGTATCGATCTTTGACAATGTAACAACACGTTTCAAGTCATGAAAGCGAATCAATATCAATACACTGCAGGACAATACAATACCAGATCCTATCCACTGCCTTGTTGCTCCGTAGAGAACGTCTAGAATTCCTCCCCCAGATTATCAAAACCGAGGGTTCCCCACACTCACATGAGCATCATGACTCCATAAACCCGTCGCAAGCCAAACATTGGGGGGAATTCAACGCGGGGACGGGACTCTTTTTTCCTCCAATCGCAAGCGGAGAGAACCCCGAATCCTCCCCCAGCTTGGGAACTCATCGTGAAGCTTGCGGAGACATGAGCGATCCTTCATAAGGGCAGTATTGAACCTTCATGTCCAGCTCATGATTGCACTCTACACCTCTCCTCTATACCAATCTCGAGCTTGACTCGACCTGCCCATGCTCTAAATCGTCATTTTGAACTCGTTTTTATACCCTCATACTCTATTTGCCTCATCATAAGTCACAATGGAGCCTCTGAATGTCTTGATGGTAAGTTCACCCATTTTACAACCAAACATCGAGTATTAGCTAACAACTTACTCCCAGATCGGTACCGGAGAGTACACCACCGGCTTCGTCGGTGGAGGTGCCTCTGGCTCAGACAAGAAGGTTGGTGTTGTTGGCCTCAGTCTCTTTGACTTGCGCCGTCGCGAAAAGGTCAACAAGCTGGGCATGGTTGGAGTCAATGGCAAGAAGTTCCCTGCTATTCGTACGTGTTGCCCCCAAGGAAATCCTTCCTCAGCCAATTGCTAACTTCCTCAGGTGAACATCTCGATAAGAACATCCAGCAAGTCTACAACAGCCTCGACACCTCCTTCGACTCATTCCCTGAAAACGACAAGGTCGACCCCGATGCCTACAAAACCGCCATCGACGCCCTTAGCCCCGGAAGTGCCATCACAATCTTCACCCCAGACCCTACCCACTTCCCCATCGCAAAGTATGCCATTGAGCGCGGCATCCACGTTATGATCACAAAGCCTGCTGTCAAGGCCCTCGAGGAGCACCAGGAGCTGGTTGACCTCGCTCAGAAGAAGGGCGTTTACGTCTACGTTGAGCACCACAAGCGCTACGATCCCGCCTACGCTGATGCCCGCGCAAAGGCCCAGAAGCTCGGCGACTTCAACTACTTTTACAGCTACATGTCTCAGCCCAAGTCGCAGCTCGAGACCTTCAAGGCCTGGGCTGGCAAGGAGTCTGATATCTCCTACTACCTCAATAGCCACCACATCGACATTAACGACTCCATGGTTCAGGAGCGCGGCTACGTGCCCGTGAGCGTCAGCGCCTCTTCCTCCAAGGGTGTTGCCGTTGATCTGGGTTGCGACCCTGCCACCGAGGACACCATTTCTCTGCTCACCACATGGAACAAGAAGGACGACCCTAGCAAGCGCGCCGTCGGTGTCTACACTGCTTCATGGACTGCGCCCCAAAAGGCCGGCGTCCACTCCAACCAGTACTTCCACTACCTCGCCGCCAACGGTGAGATCCGTATCGACCAGGCCAAGCGAGGCTACGACGTCGCCGACGACTCTGTCGGTCAGATGATGTGGTACAACCCCTTCTACATGAAGTATGCCCCCGATGAGGATGGCAACTTTGCCGGCCAGACTGGTTATGGCTACATCTCTATCGAGAAGTTCGTCGATGGCTGCCGCGCCGTGAACTCTGGCAAGCTCAAGCCTGAGGATCTTGACGCTAAGCCTCTCCCCACTCTCAGAAATACCATTGCCACAACGGCGATCCTTGAGGCTGGACGAAGGAGTATTGATGAGAAGAGGGAGGTCAAGATCGTGGTTGAGAATGGCAAGTGGAGGCTGGAGTAATGAGTTACAGAAGCGAGGGAAGGATAAATATCAGATGTTATATGTATATATGTCGGATGGTTTATGACCAAAAGTAATGATCAAGCCTTATTTTATTACCATGCTTGAGTGTTCCGACGTATAACAAGTAAATGTGTTTATACTCTGCGTGTAATGCGGGGTGGATACTAAAACACCAAGCCCTCCAACTCTTGAGCTCCACCAAAAACTCAACACCATACTTTATATACCTGTTATTTGTGTCCTCTTCTTTACTCTATTAAACGCACCATAGCTTCTTTCAAATCCCGCTACACTCAACTTTTATTCATCTACCAAGCACCGCCATCATGGCTGACCCTCACTTCTCGGACCTCATCTTCCCCCAAAATGAACAACCCTCCATGTCCCAGCTCATGGCCTCCCTCAAACGCACGACACTCACCATCCACAATCGGCTAACCAGCATCCGCACCGATGCAGAATTCGTGGATAGAGTGTCTGCCTCATACAGTCCAAGACCCCTTGTTGCTAACGAGCGCTGTGGGAGCTGGTATATCCCCCCAGAGCGTAAGGACGCGAGTGCTTATTTCAAGAGCACGGATGGTCATGAACGGGCGTGGAAGTTCAGCACGAGGAGACTCAACTTTCATTTGGTTGAGATTATTGAGAAGAATGATGGGTATGTATAAAATGGGTGATCTTTCACTTCGCTACTTTGTTTGTATTCAGGAGTTAACATAGTGGTAGTATCATAATCGTCGACTCTACTCGTCGTGGAAAGAGTAAGTCCCTAGATACATGATAAATAACGTCATGAAAGAAGTAAGACCACTGACTTATATAGGAATGCCTGACGCTCTCTCCTCGACAATCCCCATCTGGTGCACAGTTCTCAACCTCATTCTTCTCCCCTCACATCCCTCTTCCGCCAACCTCTATCTCCCTGCCCATCTCCCAGCAACAACTCACTCTCAAATATCAGCCCTCGTCCCCGAATTCGTCGCTTCCTTGAAAGCTCTAAATCTCAACCTCCCAACATCTCTGACCAAACCAATGCGGCCATTCTGGGTAACCCCCGACTCGTCCCTCCCTTCACCAGAAGATACAGCCTCTATATTCGACGAGTTCCGCCCCGTCATCTGTTGTACGGCTAGTCGTCGTGTCGTCGGCAGTGAGATGGACGAGGGCGGGTATATCCAAGGTGCCGCTGACGATACTGAGATGTGGGCGTATGATCTTACCGCGCCATTGTTCTGGGAGAACCTCGAGGAGCTTCTTGTGACGCCAGAGGCTGAACTGCCAGAACTCATATCGAAACTGGTGAATGATCATGCGGCTAGTAAGAAGGATGAAGGGCCTCGGATACAACTTACACCGCACATATCCGTATGCGCTCTACCACTTACAGCCAACCCTTCGGAGTGTCGTATTGCCATAACTCAAGACATAACACCAAAGGATTCATGGATCCAATCGAAGACTTACATGCAAGTTGGTCTCGGGAAGAGTAAACTTGCCAGTCGAAACCTCCGTACTTCACTTCCCGACATATGCGACTTCGCTGCCAAGTACCTCGCTTCAGTTACAGAATCTGATCAACAACGAATTGTTGTAGCATGCGAGTCTGGAAGGGACCTATCAGTTGGCGTTGCTCTTGCTATATCATGCTACCTGTTCGACAACGAGGGAAAATTCAGAAACTCAACAGAAGATGTTTCATTTACAAAGACATCCATAAAGTCGAGACTGGGTTTCATCATGACAGCTTATCCTGGGGCCAATCCTAGCCGCTCCACTTTGCAGAGTGTCAATAGCTTCCTCATGGACTGGAGAAAATAACATCATGCGCGAATGCGCGGTTTTGGACACAGGGCATATAAAAGATCTCGGCAATATGATCTGCAACGTATTTGTCTGACGAACCATGTCTTGTGACTTAGATCATCAACCCTTTGCTCGCAGGCGTCAATGGGAGCTTTCGACGAACCAGTATTAATTGAATTTATTTAGGCACTGTTGCCTATGTTCTTCGCTATGTAATCGATTTATAATATTTGGGTATTTATCCAAGCATGTTGCTGTCATGAACTCTTGTCTCTTAAACCTCACCGGCCTCAATCTTCTGCAGAGCAGCAGGGAACTCAGACCAGTCACGCATGATGACAACAGCACCAGCTTCCCTCAGAGTCTTCTCCATCTCGTCCTGCTTGTCCTCGGCATAAGGACCGACGTAACCAATGACCTTGATGCCAGCACGAGTACCGCTAAGAGTACCACTCTTGCTATCCTCAATGGCAACAGCCTCCTCGGCCTTCTTACCCAGCTTCTGCAGAGCGTGGAGGTAGATGGCAGGGTCAGGCTTGCTGGTGGGCTTCTCCAGACTTGTGGCAGCAGAGAAGACAACATCACCAGGGAAGTACTTGTCCTGGCCAACCTTCTCGATAGAAGCGCGGACACGGCGAAGGGCTGAGGAGGAAACGACAGACATGGTGTACTTCTTGGAAGCTACGAGCTTCTCCAGCTGCTCATCAACACCAACGCAAGGGCGGAGAGACTCCTTGAGCTTAGCAATGACGGCGTCCTCCTCCTTGCGAACATATGTCTCGAGGTCCTCGGGAGAGATGTCGATGTTGTAGTCCTTCTTCAGAGTGGTGAGCATGCCACGGAAGTTTTGGCCAACGAACTCCTTGATGAGGGTCTCGCCGGTGAAGCGCATTTCGACTTGACGACCCTCGCAGATCTCGTTGATGAGACCGGCGCAAGCCTCGAAGGCGAGCTCCTCGGAGAGGACGAGGGTGTTGTCGCAGTCGAACAGGAGGGTGGTAATCTACAATCGTATGTCAGCAAGTGCTTAAGTTGGACAGCATTAAAATCATTGCACATACCTCAGGCATTTTGGCGGATTGTAGTGACGAAAGTTCCAGAGAGGAGATAACAACAAGTTCCAGAGGGAATTGGGTGTAAATAAGAAGAGGAGCAACGAAGAAGGCCGTGGAAATATGGCGGAGCGAGTGATGGAGGTAAAGAAAGAAGAGACAGCAGTAACGGAGCAACTGTGGGGGAACGGGGGTTTTATGGGCTTGCCTTGGTTCGATGGAGAACTTCAAACCACGGCAAGTGCCAGTGTTCTTGCTCCTGCTCCTGCTTCTGCATCATGCTGTAATTGGAACATGCAGGTGCGACTGAGGCGCCCGGTCAAGTCAGGCAATTACGGGGGGTTTCCGGGTTGTCTGTCTGCCAATGCACGGCAGAGGTTGTTTAACGTGCATCTGCTGTGTGTAAGACGACCAATGTTGAGAAACCCCGCGGGCATGGACATGGGGAAGAAGAGGAGCATCATGACTGGGTAGGTATTTCTTTGATATAAACAATGAAGAGATTACCTAAGTATGTGTTACTGATTTGTAAACTATCTACTCAAATGTCAACCCATATTTGTTTCAAAATATCATGCCGTGTTCAACACAAAAAGAGAAATATTTCAGAACTATTAACACGTGCAAGGTCAGTCAAAACAGAACCCCTCGCTGATGCAACAACATATCCAGAATCAAATCGAATGCAAATGCCCCTCCCCCTCCAAAGGTACATAAGGTCCGACTAAGAACCGCTCAGTGTCGTCATCACTGCACTTTGAATGATCGAATCCTTGTTAAAACCACACGCTAAAAAGGGCCCCGTTTTCATCCATGATCCATTCCACCGGCCCGCAATCAGCGTCGTCTCTTGAGCCTCTGGCAACTGCAGCACCTGGCACAGGCTTGGGCCGAACCGTTGAAGAAGATACATCGCATATGTAAGCATATGTGAAGTTGTAAGACATGCCGCTGCAGTTGTCGGAGAATTCGAACCGACAACCCGTTTATCAACAACATGCATATCCCTGTACGGTGTACAAGTAAATAGTAACACTCGGCAGCAGTGGAACCCCCAATCATCACCCTCGTCATACTGGACTCCTCTTGTTGTCTTTGAGGGATTTGTATCAGCCCATCTTGAACCCTTTAACACCAAAGCATATCTAAATCGGCCGGATCGTGATCGCATTAACAGGGTGCTCAAATCTGCACTTAAGTAATTCACTCAGTTAAAATCAGTGCATCTTCGATCTGTCTTTGTATTATGACAGCTATATAAGAACTCGATTCTACTACAGACACTAATTAAAACAGCCGTCAAATGGATATCAAAAGGCCATATGCTAATCAACTGCCCACCACTCTCCTGTCGCTCTGTACTCATTCCCGATTTCCAACCCGGGTCTCCCATGACCAAGCCCGGGCTGTTGAACTTCGTCTGTTTTTCATTATTCATTATGTCCCCAACGCCAAAACACCCTTTTCGTGTAATGCAAGTCTTATATGAATCGATTATCGATGATGTCGATGTTGAAATAAGTCTTCAGCAAGCGCATGACATCCGGCCCAAGTTGTAGGAAACCTCGCGTGCGATAAGTGTCTACAGAATCTCCCTCAGCTTCTGCTTCTGATCGGCAGTCAAGCTTGCTGGGAAGTTGATCTTGTACTTGACAACAAAGTCGCCTCGCTGGCCGGGCTTCTTGGAGATGGGCATACCCAGACCAGGGTATCGTTCCTCACTGTTAGGCTGGGTGGGACCTGCCTTCTCAAGGTTGATTTGTTTGCCGTCAATTGTAGTTACCGTCCTTCGCCATCCACACAAGGCCTCCTTAAGCTCAAGTGTTACGACGTGGACGAGATCGTTGTCCTCACGCTTGTAAAGAGGATGTTCTTTCTGCGAGATTGTTAGTTATCACTTCGTGGCCGATGTTATCATTAAGTAAGGCTTACCTCTTCAACGAGGAAGTGTAGATCCTGGCGGCCTCCTTCAACCTGATCACCAACTCCGTTAAACTTGATCTTGGAGCCCTTCTTCAGGCCTGGCTTGATAGGAACCTCAAGGATCTGATCCGTCTGTACCCGCTTTCCAGATTCATCGTACGTCTTACGCTTAATCTTCATCTTTTTGGTAACACCATTGAAGAGCTCCTCGAGCGTTAGGGGCAAAGGTCTCTCAACTGTGGTGACCTCGGGGGTTGCATCTCTAGGTCGAGACTCGAAGCCTGAGCGCGCGCGTGAAGCGCGGCTTCGAGCACCACCACCGCCATAACCACCAAACATACCGGCGATGTCATCCTCGTCAGCACCACCGTGCATGCCGCCAGTGGCTCCGCTGCGCATAAACTCGGCAAAGATGTCTTCTGGGTTGCTGAAACCAAAACCACTAGCGCCACCGCTGCCAGTGTTGAAATGGAAGGTTCGGGTACCGCCTCCTCCACCAGGCATACCGCCTTCGAAGTTGAACCCGTTGAAACCACCGGGCATGCCTCCAGCGGCGAAGGGATTGGCGCCAGCACCGCCCTCCGGTGGTGCTGCACCTCCGCGGAGGAGGAATTCGAGACCATATTGGTCATAGATCTTGCGCTTCTCGGGGTCGGAGAGAATCTCGTAGGCTTGGGAACATTCTTTGAACTTTTCAGACGCATCGGGGCTGTCCTTGTTCTTGTCTGGGTGCCATTTCAAAGCCGCTTTTCTGTACAGATAGTGGTTAGCTGTGTTCGCTTAATTGCGATAGTATGCGGATCGTGCGGAAGCTAATATTGAGAACACGGTAAGACATGCGCTTTCATCCATTGAATGCAAAATAATGGGCTGGCCACATCGCATTCAAGGTAAACATGTGGTGGGAAAGTGGTGTGTATTGCGCTTCTGCAGTCCCAGGAAATCTATGCACTTACTTGTATCCCTTCTTGATCTCGTCCTGAGTAGACTCAGGCTTGACGTTGAGGGTGTCGTAGAGCTTCGTCTCCTTAACCATGGTAGCGTTCGGTGTTAAGTTAGGTTTGTGATGTGGTCGAAATGCAATGAGGCGAGATGCAATCGATGGTAGGTGAGGGGAACAAGAAATAAAAGGTTGCTTCTTATCGATCGCTAGTTGATGTAGTAAACAAGCACCAAAAGTGCGACACTAGGTTGGCTTGTGATCGTAGGTATGGCAGGTAATAACTACCTAGGAATATGAATAGGGTGAAGTGAAGGAAAGAGGATGGTTGAATGCAAGTGCGAGTTTACGAAAGAAGAGATGGTTAAGGTTGAGCAAGTGGGAGAGGCGTGATAACTATGGGATCCGCAGCCGAGGATTAAAAGTCTAGCCCAGTGACGCTTCAAGGTCCAGAAAGCACTACGCCATGCTACCGTGACAATCCAATCCAGAGAAGCTGTGCTGAACTGGGAATACTGGGGCATGGGACCTTGTGGAAGCTTCCACCCTGAGGAAGGCTAGAAGGGGAGAAAAGTCACCGCAAGGTCAAAGAACTTGATATGGAATAGACGCTGGAGGCTGGCTGACCTCCAGCTTCCATGACTGCCCATGGGCCAAGGGTGTGGGGGTGACGTCGAGTGAGGGTCGATCCCTAGAACAAAGAGGTAACTATCATGTACCTCGAATTCTGCTTCTCGACAAGTTATTCTTTGCTTGCATACATATCTCCTCTAGTGACTCGGCGTGCATATGCCATCTTTAGCAGTAATTGTAATTGCACTCGATTTACGGAGTACCCAAACTCAATTCCCTCGGGTCATGCTCCTCCCATGTTCTCGTGTCAGGCTCAATCTGTCGATACCTGACGGTTTTTGCAGGGATAAGTGACCTATGACGCTACCTAGCCGTGGTGGATAGCGCCCCAGACGCCCGATTTCCAGTACATAGAAGTCAAGCAAAAGCTTCAAATGGAATTGAGTAGGGTTTCTTCGGAAGCATAAGGATATCTATCAAGCCATGCTTGTGTCATCAAGTTCTCTCCCTTGTCTTTGTGCTCTGCAATACCTCGTACTAATCTGTCGTGAACCCAAGCTTGTCATGGTGACTTACGGATTGCGTTCCCCGCTAAGAGCTGCAGCTATTCCCGACAACCCCAGTTTATGGTCGAAGCTTCTAGAACCTTCTAAGCTCTTTCTTAACCTCTGCAACTCAGAACTCCTTCATGTTTCAGAAGCAGTCCTCCAGGTACAGAACAGACAGGCTATTAGGGCAACACTATCGTTGCTAGTGTTGAGGGACATTGAGGTGACTTGATGCTTTCCTACATCTAAAAGTGGGACACTCGGTTATCATGATCGTTTTGTATTGCTACTGAAGTTGTGTACTGTATCTATCTACGTGGGAAAGTTCTATCCTAGCTTTGATAGATCATAGTACAAACCTCTACTAAACTTGAGTAAATTTGTTATTTAAAACTCATGTTAAGAATTTATTAATGATATTATAAATACTGTAAGTCTGATCTCTCACCAGTGTTCTCAGAGAATGTAGTAGTTATATCTCAATTACTAGAAGTGTTACACTAAGCTGACAAAGATTAGCTGAGACTTGGACGGCGGACAAAGTCATGTTGGTCCTCGAAAACACTTACAGATTGGTTCCATCAGTGCTACAAATAAGAGGTTCTCAGAGTAAGTCGTACTAGCTCTACTGCTTCATATGCATATTACAGCATCTGGGTTAGGTCTTCGAGCTTACCCTGGATGGCAGTCTCGTGTTACAGAACCTTGTGTAGAGTACATGATTTTGAGTTCCACAGACTCTATCACAATGCACCTGGACTCATCATGACAATTATAAAGCATACAATATACCTAGTAATTAGTTGCATGGATTTCAATTACGGCTAGACTATGGGCTTAGCACGTGTAAGCCAATGCCAAGCATTTCTTATCTTATCGCGTCTAGCACGCACCCCTCCGCTGCCACCTGCCCAGCGCAGCTCGAATAGAAGCTACCATCTTCATTCATTCTTCAGTACAACACCTACAAGTATGTTTCGGCGGAGACACTTCTATTTCTCCTCAAACTGACTTAGGAAACTATTTTCTATCAACACCCGACTTTTTTGGGGGAGGATTATCGACTACCGCGTCTATCGTATCAAGCTCATTGCGCGATCGTGGTGGGAGGATCGATCATAGCATCGCATTGACAGACAGAGCTTAGCGAATTTATAAAAAGCATTCGACTTCGTCCTACGATACCAACCACGACATCATGGCGTCTTCGGACCCTTTAGATGAAGCGGCCGCTCAGATCATTGAGGTTTTGAACATCGACCGACATGATCATGACATGATTGTGCAAGCTCTCAAGGTCGGCTCCGAGCTAGATCCCTACAAAGTAATCATGCGACTAACACATATATCCTCACAGATGAACCATGGCAATGCCGAAACGGTAATGGATCAGTATTTCGAGAACCAAGACGGCGTACGAGCATCCCGTTAATGGCCTATATGGACTACTTGCTAAAGGGACGCAGTTCAGAACGAAATATCAAAAGCTCTGGGATGATTCCATGTTCAACGCTGACAGAGACGGGGTTAACAACAATGCTGGTATCTGTCTGTACATCCTTTATCCATCCTTTCGATGTCAACTGACTCTGTAGCCTTCCATGTTGAGTCTTCCGACCACGACGTCATCCAAGGCGTAACCCCTCCGCCAGATTCGCGCTCATTTGGCGCTCCTTCGAGACCTCCTTCGCGATCAAATAATCGATCTCCTCTGGGTATGATGGTGGACTGGACTGCGGCACACGTGCCCGGTATTGCTCGCACTCACTCCGCTGAACATGTGCTAACTAGACCATACGCAGGTGTCCCAAACAGCCAAGCTGAGGAAGATGACGATATGCAACGAGCTATTCGAGAATCTGCGCAGGAAGCGGGTATAACAATGCCCCAGCACGAATCCGGTATCACAGGTCCCTCGGAACCTGCGCCAGTCAATGCCTTTGGACCCGCCAAACGAGAAACATACGATGAGAGCAGCTGGGCTATGGTCCCAACCGGGCCTTCCAAAGAAAGTTCGCCGAACGAAGTACTGCCATCAAAAAGAAAGAGAGTTCCAGGCGCTCCTGTCATGCTTGTTAACAGCGGTATACAAAGTGGTCATCATCACCTCGGCGGGCTTCTCACAATCATACACGAAATTCCAATTGCGCGGAATGCACTCCTCGGTATTGGTACACCTGCGACTACGTATGGCCACAGTAACGATTGGTGGAGAGGACAGGAAATATTATCACCGGAAGTTCTGGCAAAGATGGCTCAAACAACGACCTGGGACCATGGAGAGCACAAGAGCGACTCTGCGTTTGACGAGGAAATTCACCGTCTAATGGCATTCTTGGACTCGACCGAGCGCGCATACGGCTCAGTATCTGTCCTGGCGGATCTTCTGGCCCATCCCTACGGCACTGGTATGGAGAAACAATTCTACGAAACACTTGGACGAAAGCACTCGGAGTCTATTCGGCCAATATTGCAAGTTGCTGCTCTTGCAATGTTTCACGGTGACGATCTCGAGGAAGACGCTAAATTTGGCCTGCTCGAGATGGACCACTCACGGAACGATTACAGATTCATCAAGACCCTGTACGAGTCACTCGACCATGTTATGTGGGGCGATACTCTTGGATGGGACAAGATTCACGAAGGCTCTAAAATGGCTTTCTTCAGAGAGATGGGCGAGGTTTTTGTGCTCAATACTGCCGGAGACGGACCAGAGGACTCGATCGAAATACCTCAAGAACTCTATCCGGAGAAGTACCTCATGTCCCGCAAGGACGAGGCTCGCCGGATTCAACGTGGCTGGTGTCAGACAAAGGAAGAAATGACTCGTATTTCAGACGAGAAGGAACAACTTTATCGCTTGAAGGAGGCCTGGGATAGCGGAAAGATTGACGACAAGCGCGTGCTGTTGAAGAAGACAGCAGACCAGTGGGGAGAATACAAGAGTTACCTGGAAAGCTTTGCCCGATTTCGAACGTTGGAGAGTTCAGGATTTGATACCAACAAATACCCTGACTATCGTACTGCTCCTCCTGATGTTGACGACATCACGCACAAGCTACATGAGACGGTTGTGGATGTGACAGACTACTCGGAGAAGCTACTTGCGGACCTTGAGACGAGGATGCAGGGTATGGTCTAGTCTTGCAAATGAAGAAAGTTTTAGCTAACACGATAACAGGACTCGATGCGGAATTGGAACAAATTATGGCTAAGCAAAGGGCATTGGGGAGACTTCTCACTGTGCCGGACAAGCCAGATCGTCCCAAACCTATGACCTGCAAAAAGTATCTTCTTCGCGGAGTGGTCACAAACCCCGGCATCGTGTATGTTTGCCAACGCGAGGAAGCAGACTTGATAGAGTTCGATGGCGAGGGAAGCAAGGATCAATGGTGGAAGCTATCGTTTACGCCTAATGGGGACCAAGCTGTCCATGCAGAGGTAAGGCATTCGTGCATACCTTATGACGTTGAATTTTGTTGACAAAGCCACAGAAAATGGAAATCGAGGATGTCTTGAAAGGCATGTGGAAGGAAACCAAGAAACCGCTGCTTGTATATGCAACGGAAGAAGCTCTTGAGACACCAAAAGCACGTCTTTCTTCCCCACTAGAACGGTTTGTCAAGGCGGAGAATAAGGCCTTCCGACAAGAATTATCTCAAGAAGACTCTACGGCTGAGGAAGCCAAGCGAGCACCAACCTTCGAACCTATCTCGCCTTCTAAGAGAAAGCACCGGTCAGACAGTGGCAGCTCAATGGACAGCAACCGAGCATCTATCGGGAGCGACAATAGAAATGGATTCGATAACCCTTTTCCTGACCAGGATGAAGAGGTCGGCACTGAGATGACGGATTATAGAAACAAGTCCGATTTTGCCTCTGATTTTAAGGATTATCAAAGCAACGTCAGGCAATCAGCCTGGCTCTCGACCCGACCCCAGGCTCCGGCAGAGCCCATGACAGAATCGACATCGGCTACGATGACACCTAGTACAGTGGGAACTGACTATGTAGATAGCGCCATGTCTGCCGCGGAAGAATCTCATAGTCCGGAGATGCAAGAGAAGGCTAAGCCGCCCCCTTTCATGTCACTATCGAGGAATCCGTCAGAGCAGAAGGAGTCCATCAACTTGATGGATATGGACATCCCAGACGAGAAGCAATAATTGACTTCGACAACGATCAAGCCGACGGCTACAGTCAACCGGGATGAGAATCGCCGAATCGATTCAAGAGGCGCAGCAGATTTTCAGGTCGCTGCTATAGTCGCAGCCATTGTGCTTGCTCTTCAGGGGAATAGGGGGATAAGTGGTTGACAACGAACTCTGCCATCTTACGACAAGCGGTGCAGGGTTCTCAGATTAGCATTTGAGCGTATGGAGTTTCCAGTCTTTCCTGTATATCCCGACTAGAAAGGCAGTAGTAACATTACTTCGAGTTGTTCTTGAGGAACCACATCGGTCCAAGGTATTGTGGATGTCCTCAATATATGTCTAATTGTCTCTTGCTTTGACGTGTGACAAATTTCGAACATCTATCACGGTATCTGTAGTGAATATTTATGAAATTTTTTATTTGTCTATAGGGAAATCTGGCTTGATAAAAACACCCGTTGCTCCTCGTAAACAGCTTGCATAAAATCAGAGACAAGAGATATGTCACCTCTCATCATGCCAACATGCCACCACGCGTGCTGGCAGGACCTACCCCAGCCAGAACAATTCTTGTATTAAACGCCCAGAAATATAAAACCAGCCCGCTATGCCCCACACTGTAGATGAAAGATAAAACCATGAAAAGGCACGGGAAAATCAGACAGGATGGGGGAACCACCGCCTGTCCGTCTACTTGACCTAGCTGGTAAATGCGTGGTCTCGCTAGGAAGCTTGACGCTGGTCTCGAACGTCGTCATCGTCGTCATCATCATCGTCGAAATCCTCCATATCCTCGTCGCTATCGCTACCGCCAAAGTCGGCTTCTTCGTCCGTCATATTCCAGAAATCAGCGTCATCATCGATCGGCTTCTGTGGCACGACAGCGAGTTCGGAGGGCGTTGGCATTCGGGAGCCTGCAGGGATGTCTTTCTTGGATTTGTTCACGATATCCTCCGCGAGCATGTTGTACTGTTTTTTGTGGTCGCGGTAGAGGACGCTCGCGTCGACGTTTGCAGGAGAGTTGATCTCGGGGTCGTCGAGGAGGAGTAGGACTGATCGGAGAACGGATTCGACACCATGCAGCACGTTCCAACGCTCGCTAGCCAATTCACCTGACTGCTCATCTTCGCCTGGCTTGTGGAGGATGGAAATGCAGAGGTTTCCGTCGGTATAAATATTGGGATGACAGATGTTCTTGGTCAAGAACTTGAAGGTGGGAGGCTGGTAAGGGTAATCTTGGGGAAATCTCATCTCGGCCTTGAGATAGGCTCCGTGCCAGATGCTGTCGGGGTTGACGACCCAGAGTCCGAGTTTCCAGCGCAATAGGTTCGAGTCATCGGTCTGTAGGGAATACTATGTTAATCGCTGGTTCTTTCTTATCTGCAAATTTCAGAACGCACCTCGATGTTGACCCATTTCTCCTTCTGGAGTGGTTGCAGCTCCTGCATAAGTCGCTTTTGTGCCATGATGACTGATGGTTGATGGTTGATTACCGAGATCAGGCGTGCTGTACAGTTCGTCCTACAGTAGGAAATCCTCCAAACGAGCGAGAGTGCAAAGAGAGACCGAAAACTCAGGTTGATGTTTCTTGCAGGTTGGCAAGTCAGGTCAGGCTTAATAAGTCAGACCAGCATCGGCGCCAGAATCAGAGGCGAAGGGCGCGGAAAGGGCGGTCGAGGAGGGGCTTGAGGCCGGCGTTTGCGGCTTCGGCGATTGGCGCAAAAGTGGTGGTTTGTTTACCTCGTGCTCAGGGAGAAGTTGCAGCCGCTTCACTTCGTTGGCCGTTTTTGTTTGGGTCTCGCTTGCCCTTTCGTAATAAACAGGGAATTTGGTTGTGTTTTTTTGAGGCGGTTGAGGGTTGGTTTGGTTTATTGCTTATCGCTTTGACATAACCTTGATGAACGGGCGCGTTCAGCGTTAAACGTTGAGACGGATGCGGAAGGGGAAGTCAGAACAAGGATAATCCGAGCATGAAAGGTGGTGCACGCTTTATTGTGCTTATTCGAGAGTAACGACAATTAGAAAGAAGGAAAAGAAAGGAATCTCGTTAGTTAATCAATAGAGTCATTCACTTCGGCCAGGCCGCCAGCCGGGGACTGGGGGCGTGAACATGATGGGAAGGAACCCACTCTACCCACTCCAAAGCCCAAAGCCGGCTGGTGACCGGAGTCGCACCTGCCACCTGGGTCTGACACTAACTAACTCTTGACTCCTGGCTCCTGGCTCCTGGCTCCTGCCTTGTTTGCCCCTCCTCGTGCCTGCCTGCCTGCCTGCCTCCTTCAAAGGGCTTTCTTTATTGAATGATAATTATAACTAATTTTTATATAGGTAGATGGAATAAGTAGCAGTCTCTAATGAGATAGGATGAGGATTGGAAATAGTTATCAACATTGGAAACAACATTTCACATAGCTTTGTACAAATATCAATGACATTGTTCTTGCAACAAAGAACCGTCCCTCTCCCCTTAAAAACTACCCTGACGTCGATGCTCGACGCCATTTGGTCCCTTAAACTCCACCCCGGCCCCACGGCTGATTATCACGCTTAGGTACGTACCCGTTCCCGCCCGCTCCAGCCTTTCCCGGCTCTCGGGTAGCTCCATTCCATTAATCATGATTATGGGCGCTCATGAGCAATGCGTTGTATGAGGATATGAAGAACATACCGCTGTAACTGTGTTGGAATGAAATGTGTCTATGTATTTATCTCTACAAGATAAAGGTGCCTGATCAACAGACTATCGTCATCTGACGCCGTGAAGTGAATGTGGGAAAATTTGCGTGACACCATAAATTTGAGGTGTCATGTATATGGTTTGGTGTCATGACCGTTTCACCCAAGGTTTGCGTCCAACCAAATATGGTCCTCGTATGATGAGTTGAGTTTTTATCTACTTCAAAAGGTATCTACCAGGCTGAATACCGGGATACTCTAGCTTGTCTAACGCGATCAATATTCATATGCACATCATCCATCATAGCTCTTTCTAAATAATTATCCCCCCACAGCGAGCATGACCATGTCATATCAAGCACCTAGATCGTAGTACACACAGTTACCTGATCGAAAGTTGTAGAGAAATGCGTGTCGAGACCCATTCTTCTTCTGGTACCTGAACCGCCAAGTGTCCAGCTGGTCGTGAATTTCGCGTATGTACTTCTTCTCCGTAGTTGTCACTGACTGTTCAACTTGTCGCCAACCCTCAGTCTCCGAGAGACACGTTTCGCGCATCAGATCCATAACCTGATCTGTCGTCTCGATGGCTAAGATGGGCCCTTCGAGAAACGATCGCACCAGACTGCCCGCACTGACTTGGGCTTGTTCCACAACCGTTCTACGGTTGAACTTTTTACTCCGCGTTTGTGCCACAAGAACACGAACTTCTTGTTCAGACTCCTTATCGCCCGAACCGTTGGTATCGGCTGAGCTGTTGCCACGAAGTTTCACCACTGTCCTTGAGTCGCGTTCTCGAATTTCGGCACGAAGCCAGGACAGTAGTTGCGTCGTTGGTATATCTGCATCCGGATAATCTTTGCGTCCCATACTCTTGACTTTCAAGATTGCATCTTGCTTGATGATAATGATCCAGGAGTACGTCTCCTCTCGGTGTTTCGATAGCAGATCTTCAGGCGATCTCGCATCCTTTGCCATCTCGGCGCTAATGTCGTGCGCCCACAGAGTTTGAAGTATCTCAACTCCCGATGATCGCAACACAGCAGCGTCGAAACTAGCTACTAGACAGTCACACTGCAGCACATGGTTAGTGACACCAAAAAAAGGAAGCTCCAGAGATTAACGTACTCGCCGAGAGTTAAAAATGCCGCTTGGTTCGTCCTCGGTCTTTTTCAAAAACGGACGCCCGCCGGCCTTAGGGATCTTTGCTAGCCGTTCCCATGCCAAGCTGAATCCAACAGCATGTCTTTCTCCAAATTGACCACCAACCCTGGGTCGATATTCCCTGATGAGTTGATCATACCTGCCACCAGCAGCAAAAACATCCTTGACTTTCTTATCGTAAAGGCACGAGAAGAGGACGCCACCTGTGTAGAAAGCTTCTTTCAAGCTGTTCAGTGGGTTGATATAGATTTTGGTTCCTACACCCAAGCGCTTGCAATACTCTACGACTTCTTTGAGGTGCGCGATTGTTGGAGAGGCTCGCTGATACATATCGCTGCCCTCAAAGAGAACCTTGAGCTTGGAGAATGTCTTGTTCGGGGTGTCTGTTCACTGTCAGTCTCCAAAGCCCCCCCTTTCATTCGTCATTACTTACCTCGGAAGTCGAACCTCTGTAGTTCGTCTACACTTGTAGCTGAAACACCCACAGTTGCTGACCGCAGTTCGATCCTAATCTTCTGCCAGGTGTAGTTGTGGATATTCAGCTTACTCAGAACATCTGCTGCTGCACGCCGGCTGGCAGGCTCGATTCCACAGTGCTCAAAGATGAGTTGCAGAAGATCTGAGTGTCCGAGATGAAAGCACATGGCCGTTGTTGATAAGGAAGGGAACGTGTGAATGATTTCATCAAGCACTTTGAGAACCTCCGCTTCTTTCAAAGCAAGATCTAACGTGTCGGTGGTGACAATATCGAAATCAACTTCCCCAAACATAAGGGGTTGTCCCATGTCCTGCTTGTCACGAAATACGTTGCCAAAGGTAAATGTTCGTTGGATGACAGGCCCACTCGCTTGCTTCGCCATCATTCTTGCATTCCCTAGCGTCAGATCGTAAGGCAGCTGAAGAACGTTGCCATTTGGGTCCAAAAGCTGGACAGCATTGTCCCCATAATGAGAGGATCGAGGATATATGATTCCGCGTGGAGTCTCCAGGGCACCATGACGGCGGAAGATTGAGACTAACTCTTGTTTTACTAACCCTTGGTTGAGTAAGTCCTGTGGACTCAAGCTTGCCGAAGCCATGTCCCAAGCATAGTTCTTGGTAGGTTCCATGCGTTTTGCAAACAAAGTCGAAAGCATCTTACGATAGTACGGCGAGCTGGGATCTGCAAGTCCAGCAAGCGTGCGTCTGATCGTTTCGCTCTCCATCTGGACAGGCAACTTGCCACTTTTCAGAAGATCTGTACTTGAGGGCCTTTCTTTGGGACTGTGGTTGACCAGGGATAACACAATATCTGTCTGAGCCTTTTCCGCGGGCTTGAAATCTGATGGCAACACTGGTGTAGGCCGTCTAAGCTGACCCAGAACATCCGCTTTTTGCATACCCATCATGGGCAGATAGCACATCTCGAAGAAAATAATCCCCAGAGAAAACATCTGTTTTTGTTAGCTGAAGAAATTCTTGTAGATCCATGAATTACTTACGTCGACCTTTGTGCTATATATGCCATTCACAGTTGACCTGACTTCAGGCGCAGAGTAATAGGCAGTGCCAATACTTCTCGTCATGTCATCTGTCTCTAAAGTGTTTGCGGCAACCTTTTCTACAGAGAACTGCCCGCTGGTAGCAAGTCCAAAATCGCCAATTTTGACATTGTCAATTCCGTCCGAGCTGCTGCTAATGAATATGTTTTCCGGCTTTAGATCGCGATGAACGATGCTGAGCCCGTGTATATGAGCTAACCCTTCCAGAATCTGACGAAAGAGCCGCCATATTTCTGCAGTGTTCTTGTAAAGATTTCTTGCAATAAGATCTCGAAGAGTCTAATAATATTGGTGAGCAAATTTGATGTATCTTCGAAGTTGCTGGAACCTTGCCACTTACACGTTTTTCACAGTACTCCATAGAAATGTAGAGTATCGTCCTATATGAGCGTTGATAGCGAGCTCTCCGTTGGAAGACGGCGTTTCTTTCTTTGTCTGGAGATACCACTCGGTGAATAGACATTTCGTTATCCGAGTAATCATCGTCTTCCTCTGAATCCTCCTCATCCGAGTCGTCTTCGTCTTCATCTTCGTCTTCATCTTCATCCGATTCATCAAATCCATAATCCACATTGGCATTGGAAGATATGAAGTCGAGACCTCCCGTACTGGTGGCAAACTCAATATCAATCCCAGCGGATCCAGTTCCCTGGGTATTCTCCTCGGTAAAGTAACCAGTCGACGTGTCATCCTCAGTATCGCCTTGATCAGGGATTTCCTCCACCCAGGTGTTGTAGTACCGAACCACTGCAGGATGGCTGAGTTGGGACAATAGTCGGACCTCCTTCAGAATTTCCGTAAGGCTGGCCTGTGAACGTTGCGTAATCTTCTTGATGGCGTAAATCTGACCATCGAGCTTCTTTCTTGCCTTGACAACCTCTCCGAAACCTCCCTTACCCAGTCTGCCTTCTTCAATAAAGTCTTCAGTATACCGAGATAGAGAAGGGCCTCGATGAGTAGCCGAGTCACGTCGAAATCTCGCTGGGATGGTTTGTAAAGACGTTGAAGGGCTGCTGGATAGAATCGCGGATGTGTCATCAAAGAGAATTGGCGCATCGGTGGCCAAGAACTCGCTGGATCCAAGCTCAAAAGCTCTCGGCCTCTTTTGCTTGTCTTCTCTGAAGAACCTACTGACTAACTCGTGTAAGGAATGGGATAAAGTGACAGACTCCATCAGGTTCCTAGGCGAGGAGTACGTTCGTAGCACGTCGAGACCAAAAATCATTTGGACAAATACGACACCAAAATCCCAGATATCCGTCTTGAACGTATACTGGGGCTTTGAGACGCCAGCAATTTCCGGAGGCAGCCAATACGCGGATTTGGCAGCATTGACTCCTGGAGGCCCTGGCTTGTGTGTGCTGATGGAGTGGACTTCCCTTTGATACCAGGCATCAGAGATCTTAGGAACGATTTCACCTGTGGGTTCTCGAAACAGGAGAACATTCCCTGCATGGATATCTTGATGAGCAATATTCTTGTTGTGAAGAAAGTTGAGCGCATCTAGCAAGTCCCGTGTCCAAGAACGCACTTTGCCAATCTCAATCTGTCCTGCAAGCTCTAATAGCTCCTCTAACGGCCCCTTCTCTGCCAAGGGCGACAGGACACTTATAGTCCATGCATTAGCGACAGTTGGATCCGTGGCAAGTCCGGCTTGAACCTTGAAATCTAGGACTTCAACGAGATGGCGGTGCTGAACTCGCTTTACGGTCTTGAGATCTTGAAGACGGGACTCAAGACTCTGGAGTTGAAGTTTGAACTCCTTTGAGTCCTTGCTCGTGGTGCGCAAGATAGTTTCCTTCAGAGCCATAGTCAGGCTGCCCTGTCCATTAGTCAAGACAGGTCTAACCATGTAAACCACAGACACAGGTCCCTGGCGAGGATCAGATTTGCCCGCAACAGCCTTGAACACAAGTGTATTTCCCGACTTATCTGTGGCATTGCAGAACTGGTCGAACTCAATTATCTCCTCCGTTTCTGTGCTTGTAGTAGGTTCTTGGTGACCGTTACCATTAGGACGGCGTTTCAATTCCTTGGCCTTCTGCTTTTGTCGCTCGATCTGCTGTTCAAGCATCTCAGCCATGACACGCTCCTCTTCTTGTGTCTCTTCCATCTTTTTGCGAGCCTCCTCCTCCATCTTCTCTTTTGCTAACTTTGCCAGGAAAGCCTCGTGTCGTTCTCGCTCTTCTTCGAGGGAGGGTAGGTGTTTGCCGTCTGCCTTTGCTTGCGCAGCATTCTCAAGGATTTCCCGCACGCCTTCGACAATCTGATCGATCATTTCTTGTGCATCCTGTGCGAATATCTTGGGTTTTGTCTCCAGGAATTTCTGGATCTTAAATTGGGTGACCTCCTTAAGGTCATAGTTTTTCAAAGTGATAAGCGGAGGTGATTTCGGGTAGGTAGCGGTCATGACGAAGCTCAGTGTACAAGCAAAGTCTTCATCCATGGATGCCTTTATCCGTATGTCAAAATGTGGTTCTGATTTCTATATGCAATGAGCTTCGGTTGCCCAACTGAATCTCGAAAGGGTAGCTCGAGGGGGACATCTTGGGGCTCTACCTTCCAGGCGCTCTGAGTTCCCGGGTGCATAACGAAGTCGTCGCCGTAGATAGCCTCGAGAGCGAGGAGTTCGTTTTGTTGTAGCTCTTCATATTCGATTTTGTGGAGGACCTCCGGGCTCGCAGCGGGCAGGAGGTCGGGGAAGCTTGACTCATTGCTGTTGTTGATATTGGGATTCAAGGGCGTTTTCCAAACCCCGGCTTGTTTCCCCGCCATGTTTGCGCAAGTTCCAAAGGAGAGTCACAGCAAAAGCCGTGACGCTCTACAGGGACGAAGCCATGATGGCGAATACTAAAATTATTGTAATAAGTGGTTGTGTAAAGACATCCAATGTATGGATGCAAGATGAGAGAAGTCACCCTCTGACGTCTGGTCGCAAAAAGCGGCGGGGTAGTTTTATTATAGCATGTCGACTGTCACCCACCCACTTTAGTTTGCGATGCGCTCCAAGTCCCATCTACAGCTCATAAAGGCGGTGTCGTCTTATCGAATTACAGGTGGCCACAGGGCTGATGAGGGGTTCGTAGCGGCTCTTGCGGCGGCCAAGCCGCCCATGACCAACTCACCTAGCATGCGCTGCAGGTGGGGTGCCTGCCCTGATCCTGCTCAAGCGCTAGTGCAGGCTCTATTGGAACGCCGGGTGGGCAGGGGTGCCAGGCTGCCAGGGTCTCTTTTGCTTAGCATTGGCCATGATCTGCGACAACAGAAAGTAAACATAGAATCCAAAGTCAACACTGACATCCAACTATTTCGACCAATCTCATCCAGCCACAACAGGATAATCAACACAACAACATCCAGCCAGGGGAATAAATGTTTCCGTTCCCTCGCTCATGATCGCATACGCGAATCTTAATTTTTTCTTTAACAAGTCTATGATTTTTGGAAGCCTACGCGCAATACCCATTACAAAATGTTGGGTTGGATGCTGAGACGCGGCGAGAACGCGCCAGATGCCGTCAATGATGGGGGTATGAACCCTCTGTTAAAGTATTGTTCAAGGGAAAACTTACTAACATACTTCCCTAGACACCACGCAAATTGATCAACCTGATACCCCCGCGCCTGTTTTCGCCGCCAGAGCGTTCAAGAGTGCGCTTTTCGGAACCCCAGCCCGACCTATCAACCAGTCCACTGGAGCTACAGCAAAGGATAAGAACTCCAGAAAAGATCAGGAATCTCGAACACCACCGCGACCGCAAGGGATCCTTTTGACTCCTGGTACCGGCACTACAAGACGAAAGCGCGTTTCTTTTGGACAGGACGTGAAGAAAAACAGCAACCTAAACAAAGAACCGGAACCGCGTCAGCGCACGCGCTTGAATGATGCTCTGGAGAAGGCATCGAAATCTATAAGCCAAAAGAGCGGAGTACAAGAAGACCAAGATGATTCCTCAGACGAGTGGGAAGAAGCCGATGATGAGGATCACTGCACACACGACATTACGATCGATCTTAATGAGCCACATTCGCAGTCGGGCAGGTACTGGAAGGAGGAGTTCGAGAAGTACCACGAGGATGCGAAGGCCGAAATGGAGAAGCTGCTCAAATACAAGCAACTCGCAAAGTCCTACGCGAAACAAAAGGATGAGGAGGCGATTGAGCTCGCAGTCAAGCTCAAAGAAGAACAGCAAAAAGTCATTGAAATGGAGAGACAGATTGCTGAAGGTGCCTCTAAAATTGCATCAAAGCGAGGAGACCAGTCCGACGATGTCAGCTCCGAGCTCTTATCAACACTAACGAAACAAACGGCCTTGGCTGTACAATATCGAACCCGTGTGCAAGAACTCGAAGACCAGCTTGAGGAATTTCTTCGCGATCGTGAAGGCGATCCAGATTCCAAGGGTCACAAGCGACGACAAGCGACATCGCCCAGGACCCAGAAAACCCTTATCGAAACGCAGCGCGAGTTAAGACGAGCCCGAATGCAAGTCAAAGAAGCCGGCGAGCTTCGTGAACAGGTATCGTCTTTGAAAAGTCAACTCCGAGCGGCCGAGAAGCGAGCTGCCACGGCGGAGGCGAGGAGTGAGACGAGGGACAAAGCGCCAGAAAAGGCCGAGAATGAACCTTTGCGTGAGGGATCACGGGCGCAAGAGCTACGTGCTCAGCTTCGGGAAGCTAGGGATGAGAATAAGAAGAAGGACGACGAGTTGCGCCAACTCAAGCAAGAGTTTGAGACGTACCGCAATGAAACACAAGCTCACAATGCGGATACAAACGCAGTGCTGGAACGGGCGCACACAAAGATTGCAGAACTCAAGAAGGAAATCAAGACGCTTAAGACTGGGGACCATGGTGCCCATGAGCAGCATGACCCTGCAGCTCGACCCAAAAGCTGGCACCTCCAAACAGATCCAGGTCATTTAGGGGAGGAAATCCCAAAACCTAGAAACATTGCCTCGGACGAGGGCTTTAGGGATCGAAGACCTGGCATAGCACGACGAAGTTTCGATTTTAAAGATCTGGAAGACGACACGATGGATCTTAAGATTACGGATCCCAACATCCCCTCGTTGCGTCAGAAGTTTCACGAGGACGAGCACCCAAAGGCCACGAAATCAGACACTGGCATGTCGAAGCCGGTGTCATCGAACATTGGTTCTAAGGCGGATATTGGCCGGCCTAGGTGGCAGCCATTTGTTCCACGATCACCAAGGAATAGAGCATATCTTAGCGAAGAAATCACGAAGCGCCTCGAGACTGGGGGCGCGACTCCTGGTCGACCTAGTTCAGATGATATTGCCGTGCCGGATCTACCTGCACTTGCTAAGTCGATCGCTCGTTCAAAACGGACCGCATCTGCTGAGAAGATGGATGAGAAAATCGACTTGTTGCAAGACCACTACGCACGCTTGGGAGGCCCAGACCCAAACCATAGCACATTGATGGCTAATACGTCAAAGCTGCCACCTGAGCGCAGAGCTGCCGCCATCGCACGAATTGAGCAAAGAATGGCAGAGAAGAAACGGGCGCGTGGAAGAAAGGGATTTGACAAGGAGAATGTTCGACCTTGAGAATGATAATGTACATAAAGATACCTCAGGTGTGTTGAGTACCTAAACACGCATACCTTGCTACGAATAATTATACGTCGATTAGCATGAAGAATTGGATTGGCATTGGCGTGGAGTTTGGGGGTGGTTTCTCGATAGAAACCTGGTCTGGATTTACATGATGATGGTTGTCATGGTTTTGATAAGTAGATTTTAAGCTTGATGGTCTTATCTCCGAACGAGCTATTTTGATGCTCATCTTGAACCTCACAAAATAACCAAACTCATAATGGATTCAGAACTACTTGCCCCGGGTGCTGCTAATATCATACAAGATGAGATTGATGAATTAGAAAAGCGTCTCCAGGACGCAAAGGCGCGTCTTCACAAAGCCCAGCCATCGCCACCCCTGACTCCGAATCGTAAGGGACCCAGCTCATCAAATAGATAAGGAGTGTTAACTCATAGTTTACAGCTCACCTCGCCGCAACGACTCATTTTTTGCTACTGCTTTCAGATTCGGCCCTTCCATTGGGGTCTTTCGCTTTTAGCAGCGGACTTGAGTCTTATCTCGCCCATGAACCGCGTGCCTCGGCGTCTTTTGCCTCCTTTCTGCCCTCGTCGCTCTCATCCTTCGCCGCGACAACACTCCCCTTTGTCCTCGCAGCGCATCGCGACCCGGCATCTCTTCCCCAATTAGACGACCAGCTCGATGCTGCTATCATCTGCACCGTAGGTCGTCGTGCTAGTGTCGCGCAGGGCCGCGCATTGCTGGGGATCTGGGAGCGATCGTTTCGCGCGAGCTGTCCCGACGTTGACGGGCGTGCGCTGCGAGAATTCGCGGCATTGCTGAGACAAGAAAGCCAAAAAGATGTACCGCTTGTCTCCGCGCATTTGGCGCCGCTATTTGGAGCGATATGTGCTCTCGTCGGGCTGGAATTGCGCCAGGCGGCGTATGTCTTTATGCTGAGCCATGTCAAGGCGTTGATATCTGCTGCGGTCAGAGCAAGTGTCTTTGGCCCGTACCAGGCGCAGAAGGTGCTGGCTGGGCAGCAGGTTCAAAGAATGATAGACGATATGATTGACCGGGAGTGGATGACTTCCGTAGAAGAAGCTGGACAGACGGTGCCTATTATGGATTTGTGGATTGGACGACACGAAGCATTGTACTCTAGAATATTCAACAGCTAACAAGGGCTGTTTTGGGTGGTATCATTATTGTTACATGAAATATCTATGCATATTTAAAGTATTAATCAAAACGCCTTGTCCCTATTCATCATCGCTGTCGCTGTCGCTGCCGTATGCCACTAGAGGTCCCGCTGAAGGCGCGGTCTTGGGTTTCGATGCCACTGATACCTTGGCCTTATTAAGAGCCGCAAGGGTGCTGCCTGAGAAGATACCGCCAGACTCTTGCTGGGGCTCCTGGTACTGTTGTTGCTCTTCCATCTGGGCTGGTGTCTCGCTGGCCTCGCCGTTCTCGATCATTGGTCGTTCCTGGAATTCCACGCCGAAGCCTTGTCGACCCAGGGGGTTTACTGATTGAGCTCCTCGAGCGAAGTGGACTTCATCAGGCGCCTCGTATCCTTCAAGACCATAGCTGCTTTCAATCTTCCTTCTTTTTCTAGCCTCGGGGTCGCGACCTTCGATCTCAGCGACAAACTCGGCGGGAAGGGCTCGGCGAATAGCATCAGCAGCTTGTTCTTCAATTTTGCGCGCCTCTCGTGCTTGCGCCATGGGGTTGGGATCGGCGGTTGCCCAGCGAACATTGAGTACTTCGTCGTGGTCGAGCGATTGATGCGACATGGCCTCTTTTGCGAATTCGGCATTGGCTTGGTTGACATATGTGACAAAAGCGACACCTCGGGTGTTGAGAACACGAGCTATTCTTCGTTAGTAACAAAATCAGTTATCCAGGGCGAAAGTTGGCTTACTGCGCTCGACGGGGCCCCATTCTGCGAAGTGTCGCGCAACAATCTCTTCAATATCATCGGTAACATGGATCCTTCCAACGTAGACTGTTCTGTTTTGCCTCATAAAACTTCCTACACCACCCATATCGTCTCGGTAATCGGAAAACTTGTCGCGTCCGAAACAGTCGACGTTTGGGTTGAAGTGGTCGTAAGTTCCAGGGAGTCTGTGAAGGAATTCGCAATCTTGGCCATTGGGGCAGATTCCACGCGCGAAGCGCAAACAGAAATAGCTTCCAGGAAGCGCGTCCGCCTTGGTGTATCCGCTGTCCTTGACAACATTGCAGCGGCCCTTTGCCTTGGTCTTGGACAGGTACTTGTCTTCTCGGTCGCCTCCAGACCACTTGTTGTACCAGATATTGAAAATTGTACCCGTCTGAGGAGGAGGTTCTGATGTGATAAAATCGGGGTCGACTTGGGCTCGCGCAGGTCGCTTCTTCTTGCGAATGATCTTTTTGACAACCTTCTTTCCAGTTGGCGCCGCGACTTCAACTTCGGTATTCGTTGCGGCCAATGCCATATCCTGAGCCTCCTGTTCAGCGACCGGCGCCGTCTCGACTTGTTCTGCTGTATCGGCCATGATGTCGAATGTCGAAAAGTTTGTTGTGATGGCAACGCGACGAAGCCTGTGCTGATGATGCAAGGCAAGGCTGTAAAAGAAAGATCCATATCCTAGGAAATGGTTGAGTGAAAGTGGAAGGCGGTGAGCCACACCAACCGCACCTGTGGAGCTTGATATTCGAATTCTGCCACCTCTTCATCAGGCCTCTCTCGACCCCCCACTCATGATTTAGATCTTGAAAAGACGCCGAGAATTCGAGACTTATACCCTGTTTTGTTTGTCTTTTCGTTGTTAAGTTGTTTCCAGAGACGAAAAAGTCTCAACCACCGCCAAGATGGTGAATATTACGGAAAAGATCAAGGAGTAAGTTGAGTATTAGGACACTATGGCGGGGCATCACTGACATAGCAATAGGATTGAGGAGGAGATGAAGAGGACGCAAAGTAAGTAAGAATTGTTCTGATAAGACAATATGGATTGGCCGGTTTTTGTTGCAGGGCTGGGGACGGCATATAGACAAGTTCTATACCAGTCAACCCCAGGCCATCTTAACTTTTCTAAGCTGGGCTTGAACATCAACCAAATAGCTTGCTGCATTCCCTCTACATGACTTCTATCTTGAACATACACTAACTTATACTTAGAAAATAAGGCGACTGGTACGTTTCCATAATTATCCCATCCTATTACTATATTAACACAACCCCAGAATATCACTTGGGTCTATTAAAAGGGTAAGCATAACCAGTCTGACTGGACGATGCCTATTATACCACATTGTTGAGACCACTGAGGAGCAGATGCTAACAATAATAGAAAACTTGCTCGACTAAGGGCGCAGCTTCTGGAGCCTGGTCCTGGCGCTGGTGGTGGTGGCGGCTCAGGATTTGATGTCAGTAAAAGTGGTGATGCGCGAATTGCCCTTGTCGGTTTCCCATCAGTAGGAAAATCGACCTTCCTATCTAAAGTTACCAAAACACGGTCAGTGGTCGCTGCTTATTCTTTCACAACATTGACAGCCATTCCCGGTGTGCTGGAGTATGGTGGTGCTGAGATCCAGTTGCTCGATCTTCCTGGTATCATTGAGGGTGCTTCCGAGGGCAAGGGTCGAGGACGACAGGTTATTTCAGCTGCCAAAACCAGTGACCTTATTCTCATGGTTCTGGATGCTACGAAGAAGGCTGAGCAAAGGGCGCTGCTGGAGGCAGAATTGGAGGCAGTCGGTATTCGCCTTAATCGAGAGGCACCGTAAGTGCATCGACTAAGAAGTCTCGAGTCACTACTAACGTCAGACTCAGCAACATCTACCTCAAGGTCAAGACGGCGGGTGGCATGAAGATTACATTCTCGTCGCCTCCCAAAAACCTGGACGAGAAGATGCTTTACAACATCTTGCGCGACTACAAGATCCTCAACTGTGAGGTTCTTGTCCGTGATGAGAACGCCACGGTCGACGACTTTATCGATATTATCATGAAGGACCATCGAAAGTACATCAAGTGCCTCTATGTCTACAACAAGATCGACAGCGTGTCGCTCGACTTCCTGGACAAGCTGGCACGTGAGGACCACACGGTCGTGATGAGTTGCGAGGATGACTTGGGCATCCAGGATGTCGTGGACAGGTGCTGGGAGGAGCTCAAGCTCATCCGCATTTACACCAAGCGCAAGGGTGCCGAGCCGGATTTCAGCGAGGCCTTGATTGTGCGCAGCAACAGCACTATCGAGGATGTCTGTGACCGTATTCACAGAACTCTCAAAGACACATTCAAGTATGCGTTGGTGTGGGGCGCCAGTGCAAGACATGTTCCTCAACGAGTCGGTCTGTCGCATCCCGTGGCTGACGAGGATGTAGTATACATTGTCAGCGCCTGGAAAGCATAGATGTATATGCCTACTTGCACAATGTCAATAAAAAGTCACCATCTTCAAGCACAAAGCACAAATATGGGATACATGTATCGAAGATATGTTTCATTGGTTAAAAATCATACAGAAACCGGCCACCAGAAAAGAAGCCAAGCCAAGCCCCAGTCATCGCATCATGTCATTACAAGCCAAAGTGTAACCCTACACCACGAATATGTGCGTGTATGTGTACGTGTACGTCCAGTGAACCCCCAAACGCCATAAACCTGACCTCCGGCGGTTCGTATAAACACCTTGGACTAGAAGCCACTAGCCAGCAAAAACAAAAAGACGCATCCTTGGAATATGGGTATGCTCAATCAAAAGAAGATAGGAAGTTGCTGGTAGCTTTATAGCTGGAAAGAGGCCTTGGCTGGTGCTGGCTTTGCGCCAAAAGGGTTGTCGCCTTGGAGTTTCTTAGCGCTCGCTTGGGCGAACAGTGTCTTGGGCTTGGCTCTGCGGAGGGGATATGTTAGTCAACTGCTATAGGTTTGGAGAGGAGAAGGGAGACGAACTTGCTGGCGTGCTTGTTTCGTAGAGTGTTGATCTTGGCGGAGCAAGGGCTCATGATGTTGTCTGAAGGCGAGACGTACGTGTTGGCACTATCTTGAAGTTAGTTACTGTTGCTGGAGTTGCTCGACGAATCACTTACGTCTCTTCCTCAGCCATCTTGGACTGGAGGACCTGGCGATGGTACTCCATGCTCTTAACATCCTTGCCCATTGGCTGCTCAGTCATGGGAGCGTTGACGTCCTTATCGGCGAGAACCTTGGCTGACATGATGGAAGTGTTGTAAGGAGTAGCGAAGTTGGAAGTTTGTGTGGTAGAGTAGTGTTCCAGTGACGGAAGAGAAGATAGAAGTTTGTGGTAATGGTTCTTTGGATGTGGATGAGTGAGAGGAAACAGTTGAGATGAATTGGGCAGGTTTTCTTTCATGTAAAGGTAGTGCCGTCTATCAAATAGGTCTGGACACTACACAAGTGTGGAAAATTAGCAGGCAAAGTAAACGGTGCCTTCTGTTCACGGGGCAACGGGGTCATTAAGAAAATTACCAGGATACGGGCCCGATGACGTTGGTCGTTGGCGCGTTTTAGCGGGCGAATGTCCCCTGGAATGAGAGGCTACAGGGGGCTCCACTGTGAGAATTGGCACGCTGAGGCCTGTATTTTAGGCGTGAAGGCCGTGAACAACGCATCATCACTGGGGTAATGTGGAATGGCATGACTTGTGTTTGTATGATTCTGCGAGGGGTTGGTAATTAACTCATGACGGGAAGAGACCGTGCATGGATAGTATAGGAGTTGTTGTGAGACCCAATTAAGCTTGAACCTGGCTATAACGGTTGAAACAATATAGACTACCTTAGTATTGTGTAGAGTTCTAGATCTTGTTGTTTTGTTCTGGACGAATATGCTCCTCGTGTCTAACAACTAAATTCTCAGGATGCAATGATAGTTCTGGGCATTCTATATGAACAATCACTTCTAAGTCCATACATTGTGACCCAGACTGTACGGTTTGTGGATGATGTCTTGCGTAGAGTACTACAGACACAGATATGACCAGGTACAAAGTCTGGTATTATTCAAGCAGTCCAATAAAGGCTTGACTAGGCACAGAATAGCGCATGATACACCAATCAATTTTTATCAGATAGCTATAACACATCAGATATCCTAATACTCATGCGACCACCTATCGGCCAACATGCTCAAGTAAACAAACAAAAACATTCGCTCCCGCTCTGTCAACCGAGAGCCTATAGCTTCGCCTTGTGCTGTATCCTGGCACCAGGCTGAAGTCTCTCAACCCCGTACGCCTTCAACAGCTCCTCAGTCTTGGCCTTCTGCATCTTGATGGTCGCTGTCGCCTCGGCACTGCGCTTGTTCTCGTTGCGTCCCATCTGCTGCAGATGCACCTCATCCGGTCCATCGGCCAGACGCAGCGTCCTGATGCCCGCCCACATGTAAGCCAACGGCGTGTCTTGCGAGACGCCTGCGCCGCCGTAGGCCTGGACTGCACGGTCGATAACCGTCAAGGCAGTCTGGGGGATGAGAACCTTTGCCTCTGCGATCTCCTTGAGGGCCTTCTTGGGACCTTGCTCGTCCATCTTGATGGCAGCGTTGAGGACAATGAGACGTGCAGCATCGATCTCGATACGGGACTTGGCGATCCATTCAAGGATTACACCGTGTTCGCGGAGGAGTTTGCCAAATGGCTTCTTGGACTCGTCGTTGACACGGAGGAGCATCCAGTCAAGAGCACGTTCGGCCTGCAACATAGTTAGGATATTTTTTGGCTACGAACAAACAGGAATAGACTTACAGCGCCAATGCTGCGCATAGCATGGTGAATACGGCCAGGGCCAAGTCGGCCTTGAATAATCTCAAATCCTCGTCCCTCGCCAAGGACGAGGTTAGAAGCGGGCACTCTCACATTGTTGAATGTAAGATGGCCGTGTCCATGAGGCGCATCATCGAATCCGTAGACCTTGAGCATGCGGTTGATAGTGATGCCGGGTGTCTCAGCAGGGACAAGAATAACCGACTGTTGACGGTAAGGGTCCTTGTTATCGGGATCCGTCTTACCCATAACGATATAAATCTTGCACCGAGGATCACCAGCGCCGCTGGACCACCACTTCTGGCCATTGAGAACATACTCGTTACCCTCACGGCGAATGTCCAACTCAATGTTTGTAGCATCAGATGAGGCAACCTGAGGCTCAGTCATGAGAAACGCTGAGCGGATCTTACCGTCCATCAGCGGCCTCAACCACTCCTGCTTCTGCGCATCGTTGCCGTACCTGGCCAACACCTCCATGTTGCCTGTGTCAGGAGCTGAGCAGTTGCATGCCTCAGAGGCAACATGTGAGCGACCAAGCCACTCGGCCATGAGGCCATACTCGAGGTTGGACCAGCCAGGGGACTCCTTGTAGTGGGCCTTAGGGAGGAACATGTTCCAGAGACCGAGCTTGCGGGCCTTGTCCTTGAGGTCCTCAATGATGGAAGGGTGGCCTTCCCATCGGGCATCACCCTCGCCAGCAAGGGCTTCCACAACAGGGTCGGCTCTATTGAGAGTTAGAGCTGTGACTGTAATTGTGTGTGCTTAAGGGGGAACTGACGGGATACATTCTTCCTCGACGAACTTGGCGACAAGGTCAAGTTGTTTCTTGGCAGCGTCGCTGACGCGATTGGCAGCCTAGATGAATGGTATTAGTCTGGCAATATTCTCAGTCATATTAGAAGATGGAGCTACCCACAATGACTGGGATTCTCGCCGACATGATAGCGATCTAGTGTGGACAGAGATGATGATTACAGTACAATGTAGTAAGGGGGAGAGTGACGCTGGTATTCAAGACAGACAACGCTCCAGCAGTAACTTTATAGGGAATGGAAAATGATAAAGAAGAAGGTGAGGGGCGATGTTAAAGATATGAAGAAACAGAAAGTACAAGTAAATGTAATTAATTCTAGGTAAGGTATCCGTACTTATTAATTTCAATTTCTACCCCAGGTTTGTCCCAGCTCCAAACTTCTCCGCACATCGTCGAATGTCCAAGTCCAAGGGAGCCGAGGTTCGCGGCTGCTGACTTTGCCATTTTGACCTCTCATAGCTCGAGTTGCTTCAGGTGGAGACGTTGGAAATCCGGGGTATCACTGCGCGACGCTCAAGAGACTTTGTTGTCATTGGAAGCCTCCACAGCCTCGGGCATGAGTGGATCCAGTGCCGAGGAGCTTTTGATAGCGATAGCTCAAACTTCCGGTTATGGAATTCAATTCCCCCATTCATCAAAAGTATACAAGTGACTCTGTCGATAATGGCACGACTTTTGTTCCTAGAGTGGCCTGATTAAATGCATATTGACGGATTACTCCAGGTTACGTACTACTAACTAGACGAAGCATGTATCAGCAACTGCTCGCTTCAGCAAAAGTCACAATCACTTTCACTCTCAAAGACCAAACACACATCTTACAAAAATAGAAGAACAAGCCGCATCCATGTATGAACACCAACAAACTAAAAGACTAAACTCGGTTGCCTCAGTATGCTACATCCAGGCAATATCAATGATCCACCACACAGAGGAACTACCCTCCTCTTCCGTCCACTTCCACACCCTCGCGCATCTCATACGATCCAAGTAATATTCGTCCCCGCAGTGTCTATTCGCTTCTTTAACAAGCGCAGCCATCGCGGTCGTTCTCGATGTGGATGTTAATCGGATCATCGAAATCACCGCTGAACTCCTCAGACTCTTCTTGGGCCAGAGCATTGCGAGCAATCACTAAAACTCGTCAGAACTAAACAAAAGCATGTGAACATGGGTACGCACCCTCAAAAGCCTGGTCAATGTTGATGGCTTCCTTGGCACTTGTCTCAAAGTAAGGGATGTCGCCCTTGGACTGGCAGAAAGTCATGGCTCGCTTGTTGGAAATCTTGACAATGTTAGATCGCCATCTTCATAGCAGGTTATATGCGACCTACCACTCGCTTGCTCTCCTCAACATCAATCTTGTTACCGAGAACAACCTAACCTCTGTGTTAGCACACTTCCATAACCTAGGCCAACACATCACTAACAAAAGGGAAGTTGGGAGGGTCCCGAGGGGAAGCCTGGATGAGGAACTCATCTCTCCAGCTGTCCAGCGCCTCAAAACTCTTCGCATTGTTGACATCGTAGACTAGCACGCAGCAGTCGGCGCCTCGGTAGAACGCAACACCGAGAGATTGAAATCGTTCCTGGCCAGCCGTGTCCCAAAGCTATCCCAAGCAATCAGTCGTCTGTCTCTCATGGTTTCATCTCTGTCTGTTTGTCCTACCTGCATGGTGACTTGTCGATCATCAACCAGAACCTCTCGAGTTAGAAAATCGGCACCGATGGTAGCCTTGTAGCTTGCGCTGAACTTCTTGTTGACCTAGAACCCCACCAAAACATCAGTATCGTGATATCCAGGTCGAGATAGACAGGTGGTCCATACATATTGGTTCATCAAGCTGGTCTTGCCAACACCGCTATCGCCCAGGATGATAACCTATTTCCGCATTTGTATCAATATTCAAGACCTCGGAAAACGCTTGGCGGTGTATCCATTATTTCGCACCTTGAGAAGAACCTTCTTTCGAGAAGACATGGTGAATTATCGTCTGTTGAAGGAAGCGTTGTTTAATGACGTTATCTCGAGCGTTCGAAATGCAATGATAGAAGCGCCGTCGCTCGTTTAGTTTCTCTCGTCGCTGGAATCCTCTGATATCTGCCTATCAACTTCTTCGGTTAGACCCAAAGCTGCCTCGATTGTGCTTAATATCGCACAGGAGCCTGATCGTGGAAAATCGGCTTCGCGAAAGGTTTGTGTTGTTTGGAGATGGAAGCAGCAGATGACGGTGGGCGGAGGTACCAATGTCGCAGCCTCGCCCGTCGCTCGAGGTGATGTCCAAAGCACTAATCCTTATTTAGCTTAGCAGCATGCATAAAGTGAAGGAGTGGGGCTGCCAATTCGTTGGTCGTTGAGCTTTGTGCAACTCCACGTGACATCATATGCACCTCTATCATGCGACATTGAGCTTCTAGATCGAGGTCGTTTATTGAGCTTCAACCATCATAGTTAAGGCCTCATGGACATATCACCGAGGCTTAGACGGCTGAATTATGGCGGATGACAGCCTTCTCGACAAGGTCCACGCCCTGAGCGATCTTGAGCTGGCCTTGCTCCTCTGTCTAATTAGTCGCGAACACTGTCTCGTCAGCACACCGTCCGATGCTATCGACGACCTAATACAGGAGCTGCAACTCGTTGCCACAAAGACCTTTGGTCTCAGCTGTGTCATAATCAATTGCACTCCTTCTACGACATTGGAAGACTTTGCTTCTGCTCTTTTGTTGGGTAATCAAGCGTCTCCCTCTAGCCACTCTCCGACAGCATCGCGCAATCCCGATTCATACTTTACTTCGAGGCCATCGACGTCGCATCCACGCACACCTCTAAGCCCCCTTACTCCAGGCGGTACCTTCTCTTCTCGAATAGCCAACGTCGTTCTCGCCAAGAACCTCAATCGAGCACCTCAAGCGGTCCAAATTCAAGCCTTGGAACTCCTTCGTACTCGTCGTATCTTTACACGGACATCCGTACAGACTGCTCCGAAGCAATTCGTCTTTATCCCCGTATTAGAAGCCCCGAGTGGAGGCGAGGCTCATGTGACGGCACACTTGAACGATTTCTTATACATAGCATACTGGCACAATCCTCAAGATGGATTTGTTAATTTGGAGGAAGCTGACGCAGGTAATGATGCCGATACTGCATCAGCTGGCAGTGTTGTGAAAAGGGGTCCCGGCGATGACAGTACATCGACTCAAACCCTAATCTTGGAAAGTGTGGGTTGAATACTGCTCATTCCCATTCTAAGCGCTAACTATTTTACAGGATATCAGTTACCTTGGTACACTTAGTAAGGAAGCTCAGGTAGATATCGAGGTTACTCGCTACCAAATGAACATCGTCTCGTTCCTTCGCATGCACCGAGCTGTCGCTGGAGGCATTAGCCCAACCGCCACAAAGCACTTTGGTCAGCTCATGCGATGCCTCGCTGCTTTGCACCACCTAAATTTCGTAACACCAGCTCTTGTTGGCCTCGCTGCCCGCAAGGTTTACTTGCACCGGATACAAGTGGCTCCTCCAGAGAAAGAGAGGAGCATGCAATGGGGCAGCAAACTAGAGGCGGTAGAAGCACTTCTAGAAGATATTGGCCCTGAGGATGTCATTGAAGATGTCTTGGGCATGGTTACCGCGCCGGTCTGAGGCGGGTACCTTGTATTAAGTAGTTCTATAGTCATCTGCATGTCATGACAAGTTGAGGACTCCAGTTCCTCCCAAGAGCCAATCCTGGCTTGCAGTCTAATTCATCCTTTGTTCATGAAACTGGTGATCCGTCACGATGATTTTGCTACATCCAAAATGTCGTTACCGTTCTAAAAGAATCGGTGTAATAGTAAAAGCAAAAAGGTCATACATCTCCCTTCAACGCCTTGTATCCTATGGTATCACTTTATGCGATCTGGTTGACCTTGCATGACCAGCCAGAGCCGCTTGCAAGAAGAGGCAAACTAGAAATAATGTTAGCAGAGAACAAACAAAGGCGAAACAGTCAAAACTTACCTGGCACCAAGGCACCAACCGAGCTCGTTGCCCTTGATCTTCTTGGCGATCTTGACCTCGCGGTCAATGGGCATATCGTAGCCACTATGCAGGAGAGCCATCATGAAGTTGAGGTCCAGACACCACTCCGGACGGCCATCTAACTCGCCCATAGCCTCAGGGATAGTGGTGAAAACGTCCCAAGCGGTCTTGCCCGCGCAGACAGTGTTGGTAAGGTCATGCATCTCACGGAGAGTGAAGGAGTCGGGCATGCCAAGGGGCTTGGTGCGGTCGAAGAAGTAAGAGAAGATGTAGACATCCTCCTTGGTGAATGTTTTGGAGAGCAGAGGCTGGTGAATACCGTTGAAAGAGCAAGGGGCAAGCGCACAAGCCACATCCTTGTTGAGAATCTTCTCAGCCAAGTTACGGCACTGAGCAGGTGCAGGCTGAGAGGGACCGGTGAAGGTAACCAGAGTTGGGTCCTGACTGCCATCGAGTGTAACATTGACAGCCTTGGTCATTCCAGGGGCAATGCAAGGGTTGACAATGGACTCTTTGAGCCAGGCTTTATCCTCGCCCTTGGCCTTGGCCATATCCTTGACAAGAGTCTCGTGAATGGCTTTGCGAGCAGCCATCAGACCGTAGCCCAAGTGAGAGTGCTGGTAAAGCTCGAAGTGGCGACCACCAAAGTCGAGGTCGTACTTGTGGTCACCAGCAGCAAGCTTCTCGGGCATTCCACCATCAGCGGCGCCCTTGAAGGTAGGCTCGAAAACGATCTGAGTAGAACCACCACCGAGATCGAAAACGGCAGCTGTCTCGCTATGATCAGGGCCACCGATCTTGCCGAGGAGGTAGTTGGTAGTGATCCAAGCATAAACACCCTCGAGAGAACCGTCCATGATAACAACGCCCTCGTTCTCCTGATCAACAACGGGGAAGGGGTAGTCCTGTTCCAGGTGTCGTCGGACTTCGGCGAGAATAGCATCGGAGGCTTCCTTGCCAATCATTCGAAGACCTGCGGTGGCCTTGACGGCAACGGGAGTGCAACCCTTGAGAGCCTTGGGAACAGTGTCCATAGCGACCTGCATAAGAGGATCGAGACTCTTGGCAGCAGCCACAGGGTCGCCGTTGTACTTGCTGAGGCCGCCGACCGCCTTCTCGGTCATCTTGAACTCCTCATGCTCGAGCTCGGGGGTAGGGCCACAGTTGTTGAACTTGTAGACGTGGATTCGGGAACCAGTGCTGCCGGCATCGATCATAAGGACATACTGGACGATAGGCTTGTCCTTGGAGAAGGACTTTGTGCAACGATCGGTACCGTATGTGGAATCTGAGGGGGACTGGCCATTGTTGGCCTGGTTGCCCTGAGCAGGGTGAGTAACTATATCATTGCGTTAGTATCAAGTTATTCCAACTCTTGATCAGTTGCTGCTACTACCTCCACTAGGCGTACCTTCGTTGTACACTTCGACACCCTTGGGGGAAATAAAGTAGAAGAGGGTAACGATCGCAAAGACGATGGCGGCGGTCTTAATCCACCTCGTCCTCTGGGACTGGGTCATCCAAGATTCCTTCATTCTTCCAACAATGCCCTGCCTCTTTGGCTTAAAGTTGTATCGGTCTGGTTTCTCGTGAGGATCGAAGACACCGAATTTTGAAGGCGGCGATGTGGGTGTTCTCATGAGCGCGGGTCTCGCGAGAAGGGAGAGGGAGATAAGATTGTCTCGTCTCGTCTTGTCGGTCTATTTAAAGAAAGGACGGGACTCGGTCGAGCATCGGATAATTTCGATTCGACCCTCTTAGGTGTAGGGAGAGACAAAGAATGAGGGTGAGAGGAACGTGGCAAAGCAAAGGGGAATTAATTAAAGGGATGAAATGCGTTTGACTTGCAATCCAATGGCAATGGCTGTGATAACACGGATTGGATTGAGGTAGAGTGAGAAAGGGGGGTCAGATACTTTTTTTGGTGGATACGGAAATGGTTTGGGTTGTCTCTGGCAGCCAATCACAGCCATTTTGAACAGCTACAGCCAATCTGCGTCCTTTCATCTTTGGGTTCCACACGCACCTTCACGGTCATGGCGATGGATCACGGCCATCTGTCAGGGGCTGGGGGGAGCTAGGCCGCTAGAAGAAACAATCTTTAGGGGAGATCAGCCCCTGAAAAGTGCAGAAGCTGAGAAAGAAACGCTAATTTTAGACGCTCCACCAGTCGTCAAGATGCGACTTTTGATGTCATGAAGTTTGAGAGATATTGAGAGCAAGGTTAAAGACGTGCAGTTGGAGTAGAATACTCAAAACTTTGATCTATGGTGATTTGAGATATCCTCTTACAATCTCATTTATTTCTCTCACTTGTTATCATAGCAATATCACTAGATCGTTAATCGCCTCCTACGTAGACCTTATCTGTCATCGTCTTAGAATGTTCCAGTCATCACTCAACCAAAGGCGTACGCAATGTTGCCTGCTTCACTTATACTCCCGATCTTGGACAACTTAAACTTGAGCCTTTGAAACCCATAACAACCACAACACTCACCATTCGAAGCGCCATTTATTAAACTCTTCCAAAAAAGCATCATCGGTATTTTACTTTTGTAGATCTTTGACAAGCCAAGAACATCGCATTCCATATTCACCAACAACAGAACGAGAGATGGACGTCCAACTTCTCGTCTATGACCTCTCACGAGGCTTGGCTCGTCAAATGTCCCAGGGCATCCTGGGCTTCCAGCTTGACGCCATATATCACACCTCCATAGAACTCAACGGCAAAGAATACGTCTACGATGGAGGCATCATAGCGATTCGGCCTGGTTCCTCTCACCTTGGCCAACCATTGGAGAGAATACCTCTCGGCAGGACAAATCTGCCTATCGATGTCATTGAAGAGTTTCTCGACTCTTTACGCCCAATCTTTACAGTAGAGGTACAGCGCTACCAACTCCTATTCTCTCATATATATCTAACAATTTGTAGGCATATGATCTCTTCCATCACAACTGTAACAACTTCAGTGACTCGTTCGCAAACTTTTTGTTAGGGAAGGGTATCCCAGAGCATATCGTCAAGATGCCACAGGCTGTTCTCGATTCTCCCATGGGTCGTATGTTGGTCCCCCAGCTCGCTCAAGGAATCAATGCTGGTAGACAAAACGGTTCCATTCTTGGGCTGCAACAGAGCGCACAAGCCCCAGTTGCTGCTCCAAGACACGACGTTAAGAACGTATCTAACTCTGCTGAATTCGATCGCTTGATGAACGAGGCAAAGAAGTCGTGTGCGGTCGTCTTCTTCACCTCAGCGACATGCGCACCTTGCAAAGTTCTCTATCCAATCTACGACGAACTCGCGCAGGAATTCGGTGATAAGGCGACACTCATCAAAGTTGACATTGCGCAGCCTCAACAGCATGAAATCGGCAGTCGGTACTCTATCAGGGCGACGCCGACCATTGTCACGTTCCTACGTGGAGAAGAGGAAAACAGGTGGTCAGGGGCTGACCCGGCTGCTCTTCGAGGCAATGTTCAGCTTCTGATACAGATGGCGCATCCTGTTCATCCTCACGAAAGGCTTCGTCTGCCTACCTTCTCGAATCCTGATGTCAGGCCTGTTCTTTATGCGAAGATTCCCCCACTTGATAAACTCATGGTCAAGATGGGCTCTGAAGCAGCCAGCAAACCCGAGGTCAAGGCTCTCAAGAGATACCTTGAGGATCGAGCAAAGGATGGTCCATCAAGTGCAGTTGTGCCTGAGCTGAGCCATCTGTCAAGCCTGGTTAAAGATTCAGTCGCATCTCTCCCAATCGATATTCTCTTCGCTATTGTCGACTTATTCAGATGCGCATTTTCAGATCCTAGGATCAGTGGATTCTTTGCTGAGGAAAAGAACCACGAAACAGTGCGAGCTGTTCTTGAGTTCGTCAACCAACAGACAGAGTGTCCTTACGCTCTTCGTCTTGTCACGCTACAGATGGCGTGCAATTTCTTCTCAACGCCCCTATTCCCTGATGAAATCATGCGAGGAGCTTCATTACGGGCATCGATCATCCTGCTCGTATCTTCTAGTTTCTTAGATGAGAGTCACAACAATGTGAGAGTAGCTGCTTCATCACTTCTCTTTAACCTGTCATTGGCGAGCCGACGAGCCAGAAAGGAATCAAAACCAAGTCTTTCCGGGGATGACGAACTTGAGCTTGCAGCATCAGTAGTAGAGGCTATTTCCTTGGAAGAGAAATCGGCAGAGGCACTACATGGAATGCTTCTAGCTCTGGGTAACTTGGTTTATGGCACACCACTTGATGGCGAACTGCCAGACCTTCTCCAGGCAGTGGGTGCGGAAGATAGTATCCTGGCCAAAAAGTCCAAATTCCCAGATGAGAAGCTCATCGCCGAAGTTGGGACAGAGTTGTTGAGCAAGGGACTCAGGAAATCATAGTCGCTTTTGAGTGTATAGTTCGATTAAATAATACCATCCTTAATTACTTTCTTATAGACAAAGGCAACTTGTTGATTCTCCCGTTTCGCTCAGATTGATCCATATTGATGTGTCTAAAGTGATACCTTTTTCTCTTTGTCAAGATACTGGGAATCTAGAAAGTGACTAGAAAAGAATCGTCTTTCGACACCGAACTACACTACTAACTCATTCTGAGTTTTCATGCTTGAATTACCATAAGCACTAAGCTGTCGCTTTTACTATTCACGATGGTCTTTCACTGGGTCACACACAGAGACTCTGTCTAATTTTGAAAAGATCATCACAACGATGTGTCGTTGACATAACAACTACTTATAGCTTAGCCCATCATGCAGCAACAATTATTATTCGCAAACCAGCTACGAGCTGTCCCTGTCCTATATATAGACTGTTCTTACGGAAGCTTGCTTATATATCTTGCTCACCTATCAGTGTTGGTGGATGGCAACCAATTGTAGGCAGTAGGGTAGGGTGCATAAAAGGATGTGCTCTTTACATCTACACTCTTCGCCATCAGTCACGTCGAACATTGTATCCCGCGCTAGGGTAGGTAGCCCGCGCATCTCGAGTCAATGTTTTAGGATCATTTGCGAATTCATGCTCTCAATTCATCTCCCTGATACGAAGCATCTAATACACATACATGAAGGCAATGCATACCATCTACCCTCCGCAACCGCCATGCCTCCTTCTATCACCATATATCTGTTGACAACCACCATCATTCTAAGCGCCAAGCATGTCATTAGTAGAAACTACAGTAGAAGTACCTAATGCTGTCGGCAAAGAGGAGCCCTGTTCGAGATCGGGGACAGATGCTGAAGCCCAGGCGACGTACGGCAGTTTAGATGCCGTCAAAATCCCCGCCAAGGTCATCCTCATCTAAATCGCCCTCTTGGATTTCCTTAGCCATCTCGCGCTCGCGTTCGCGTGCTTCCTGTGCATTCTTCAACTCAAGTCGGTGCTGGTTCATAGGGAATCGCATAGCCTAGTAGAAATCAAGTTAGTTTGGGGCCCGCCTACAAGTACATGGTAACAACAAACCTTGACACTCTCGTCGTGGAGAGCCAGACAAGCTCGAATTCGGTCGTGGAACGCCTCACCCGGCTCACGGGTAGCATACACATCACCAACCTCCTTGCTCTTCATGAAGCCTCTCTCGCGGTCCAAAGTAGCCTCGATCACACCGTCACGGATAGCCTTAGCGACAATGTACTCTGCCGACTCCTCGCTACCGAGCTGAAGGCGGATGCAGATATCCCGAAGCGAAATGCGAGAGTAAGACAACGACATCATACGAATGCCTGTCTTGATAACATTCTGCCTTAGACGGAGAATAAGGCTGTATGTGCCATCCCGTCGGAAGGTATCGGCGTGATCGGCGATTGCTGTCTCGAAATCCTCGAGGTTACCAACTCTAACCGACTTTACCAGCAGGAAGTAGGGTTGGAGAGCAACCTCCATTGTTGGCTGGCGGAACATGGCCCGGTCAGGGATGTCACCCATCAACAGCTCAACAACATAGAGCAGCTTAGTAGCTGTTTGAGCGAAGCCAAGCGCACAGTTACTAGAGGGAGCCTTTCGAGTGGCAGCGGTGAGATGCTCGTGGGCCTCGGTGTAGCGCAGCTGGATAGCTCGGATGCGACCAAGGTAGAAGAGGAATCGTGCAACCTGGTTGTTGACAGCGTTCTCGGGGAACTGAGTGTGTGAGACCAGGAGATCGGCCTGGTTGATGTGCGAAGTTGAAAGGTAGTTTCGCAGCAGCAGAACAATGACCGAGGCTTGTGTGTCGACATCCTTTCGTAGCACGGCGGTTCGGAGAGCGGCGAGGAGAGTCGGTCGGATGGCGACGACGGGAGACTGAGGGGATGGGGGTAGAGGTGCGATGTGCTCGCAAAAGATGGAATAGTAGAAGTACACCTTGGCGGACAAAGAGTCAAGTGTCCGGCGGTTGAGAGACTGGACCCTGTCTGACAGGTACTTGGAGAAATCGGATCCACGCTGGTACTGCTTGGTGTCAAACAGGTAGACCTGAACAAGAATACCGAGGAAAATGTCGATCTCAGGAATGAGGTCCTTAGTCTCTTTCTTGGGGCCGTTCTTTCCATGGGTCTTGGCCTCGTCGATTTCCATTTCCGAGCCACTCTGTCGGCCGAGGGTGACGTCCTCGCGCTCAATGGCAGCGAGGAGCGGCTTCACGATAGTGCTCGAGTTGGAGGTAGCTGGGAAAGCTTCGGAGATAACCTGGGCGATGATGTCGGGAGTCAGACGCTTACGGAGAATCGAGATAGATCGCAGGGCGCGGAGGGAGAATCTGGCATCGAAGAGGGCAACGGCACGGTCTATCAAAGCAAAGTTGCTCTTGATATCTACGTTGTAACCCAAATGTCAGTGACTGTTGTGCTTAAGCATGTCAAGCTTCAAGAGCTACTACTCACCTGCGATGGTCTGAACAACAGGGTCAACCTCTTCCTCCTCCTCTTCCTCCCCCATTGCCACATCGCCTTCGGCATCAGCTGTTGCCTTATCGGACTTTTTCGACTTGGAAGGAGGAACGACAACTGTCATCTCTTCATCGGCATCCTTGGCGGGCTTCTTGCCCTTGGGCTTTGTGCTGTCCGTCATCTCAACGTCCTTGTTTTTCTGGACATTGTTCCCAGTAGGCTTCTTGCCATTATTGTTCGGTGCCTTGCCGGCCATGATTGTGGTTCTGGGTATGTAATGCGGAAATAAAAAAAGTAAATCTGTCGAGGCAGAAGCTGTTGATGACGATAGCGAAAGAAGACTAAAGGCCCCCGTGAGTCGTGCGCGCGCCTCAGCTTATCGCCGCGTTGTGTTCTTAAGCTGAAGGGGAGTTGGTTATAACAGGGGGGGTTACGAAAGCGCAAGTACGAGACCGATCGGGGGAAGGGACTGTCAAGAAGGGACAAGACAGTGGTCGTCGTTGAGGGTTTGGTGATGAGATTGGGAGAGGTTCGAGGTGATGCTGCTTGTTGCTGGCTGCTGGTGCTAGCTCACCAAATGGAGACTGGGGCTCGCTAACTGGCCAGTGGGCAACTGAGGCGACAGCAGCTGGAGACGAAATGGGCTGCAGAGATACTTTTAACCGGCAGCGGTTTTGCAGCGTTGACAAGTACCACTGAAGTATCTGATACAGAGGGCGCTACCTTAGTAATAAGCCGGCACCTTGTGGGGCTCTAAGCAGTGACGTCTCGATGTTGCCTGCAGCTGGCCTTTTGCACAAAGATACCTTAGCCAGCCCGATGGTATAAGTTGTGCAAATCTATGCTTAGCTACATATGCAAACATCCATTCCTCAACGTAACGCAGCAGCCTATACCTCTCGAGTGTTCTAGAACAAATATTCATTACATGGGATGACAGGTTATAGAACCTGAAGACCGGTGTGGACGTCAAGGGGCGGACAACTTCAATCTCTTAACATTCATGCTTATTACTCCCTATAACTCAGACACTCTAAGTTAGGTAGCTGGAGGTGGATTGGAAGCAATGAAGTATAAAATAATCAACTTGTGTTATCGGCATCGTAGGTAAGGTCCGTATGTAGACGTCCTGCAGGAGAACCACATGCATCATGCGTGCTTTCAATTTGAGAGCATTGTCCTCTATATTGTACCGAAACCACCCTTTACGCCAATTTGTCCCGGGTATACACCCAACGCCTCATCTGTAAACTAAACAAATAAACCTTTCATTTTTTTCTTCGCAGCCGTTCCTCTTATCAGTCTCCCTCGGCTTGATCGACTTTATTCACCCTTGCCTGGCATGACTTTAGCCGCCTGGACAGCACTCATCTTGGCAATCCATCCAGTAGATGGCTGAATCTTGCGGACAGTGCGGAGTTCGTCAGAGGAGTATCCGGGTACACGGATATTGTAGGTTCGCTCCAACACAAGCTGAATATCTCGAATCTCAAGCACCTTGGATCCGCGCTCCTTGGAGTTGCGGCAGGCTGCATGTAGCACACTATCAACGAACGAGTCTGCCATGTTTAAGACGTTCTGGAACCGCATTAGCAATTTTATTCGACTTTCCGTTGGCAAAAATGTTTACCTCCTCTACCTCAGGGGTGAGCATGTTTTCATCCTGTCCTTCGGCGGGACCTCCGCACACCTGTCGAACAAGTTCATCCAACTTTTTCTTGCTCAACACGTGGTCTCCCTCAGCTTCATGGTTGTAGGCTGGAATTCTAGCCATCGCAGGTTGGTTCATAACACCACCGAGTGTTCCACTGCCTTGGGACATTGTTGGGCGGCCCGTGTTGACTCCACCTCCGATCGCAACACCTTGAGGCACTGCTGTGGCCTTATCGGGTAGGACCTTGGGGATAGGCATCTTGGATTGCATCGGAGTTTGTTGCGGTTGCGGAGGATGAGCGTGGGGATGGCCCTGTGGGGTTGGTTGTTGAGGCACGTTGGGCCCCATCACGCCTTGATTCACTGCACTGCCTGGTGTTGGTGTTCCAGTTGCGGCAGGGCGGCCTGGCATCGGTCCATTTCCAGGAGTGTTAATGGCCTTTTGGTTTGCCATTTCCATCGCCGCTGAGTGGCTAAGAGCTCGCTGGGGACCTGCTACGGTCACCGGAGCTGCCGCCGCCGCCGCTTGCTGAGGTGTAGGGATTCGAGGGGCATTCTGTTGCGTCGGTGTTCCAACCTGGTTCTGCATGCCTGCTGAAGCCATCGCGGGGTTTATGGGAACAGTTCCAGGTTCTTGTTTGACCTGAACTTGTGGAGATGGAAGTTGTTGCTGGCTGGGCTGGGGAGTGCCTTGCGCCGGACGCGCCTGCGCTGGTGCGGCTCCCGGAGTCCCGTTGACCGGGGAGGCCCGGCCAACAGCAGCTAACTGCTGTTTGGCAACTTCGACGGCGGCGTTAACAGGGGCAGGATTGTTCTGGGTGTTGTTCTGAACTTGGGGCGCTTGAGGTTGGGTTTGTGCCGCTTGTGGCTGAGCTTGGGGTTGTTGTTGCTGTGTCTGAGGCTGTGTTTGTTGAGTCGCAGGAGCTTGTTGCGTAGGGGTAGATTGCTGAGCTCCTTGCTGAGATACTCTCGCAGCGTTTTGTGCCTGAGCTTGAGCCTGGGCCTGCGCTTGCTGTGCTTGACCAGTGCCCTGTAGGTTACCCTGCTGCTTGCGAACACTGTCAACCCATTTGTGAGCGTCAGAATGCGCTTTGAGTTGCTGGTCCTTCCTGATTTGCAGCTGCCTTAACTCATCCTCCTTGAAAGGTGATCCAGCCGCAGCTCTGTCGCTGATAAGTTTATCAATCTGGGCCACCTTCTGTTTACTGTTGTCCATTGTCATCAGTGCTCTGGTATAGCGCTGTTTGATCTCCTCGACCCATTTGTTCGCATCCGCACCTGACTTCTCGGCTACCTGGGCTGGAGCTCGAAAGTTGATTTTGCTCACATGTTGTAGGATGTGATCAGGAATTCGGTTTTGCTGAGTGGTTGTGGCGGCGGCGGCAGCGGTAGCGGCTTGATTTCCAGCAGGAGCCCCGGCTTGTTGTTGTTGCTGGGGCTGCGCCTGTGTCGTCGTCTGTCCGGTAGCGTTCTGTTGCATTTGTTGAGGTCGGGCCTGCTGGTTCTGGGTATTCTGGCCCTGCATCTGCTGTGTCCTGCGTTGCTGGATCTTACTGATGAGCATCTTAGAGAACTCTATAATCTTCTGACGCGCAGCAATATGCTCCTGGCTGTTCTGGGGAGAACCATTGGCCTTGTTCCACAGGCCCTGTAAGCCCGCTTCATACTTAGACTTTTCCTCCTCACTCAACGTAGGTAAACTTCGTATTTGACTCGGTTGGTACATTGGTGGAGGGCGCTGCTGAGCTTGGCCAGCAGCAGGCTGCTGACCTTGGCCTTGGCCCTGCTGGCCCATCTGTGGGTTCATGATGGATGAAGGAAATGATGGTTGACAGAATCGTTATTACGATCGGGAGGGCGCAACGGCGGGCAAGAATTGTACAGAGATAGTAGAGAAGTGGCCGTATATAGAGAGAAAATATCAGTCTCAAAAGTTAACAAAAAAAATTGAAGTAATTGTATCTGAAATTGATGGCCACCACCTTGTCGTTCAGCTCTGGCCGCGGTCCGTGATTAATTGAACGGAAGACGCGCGCGTACAATGAAGTCAGCGTGAAAGACACGGAGTATATGTTTATCCGCCGTTGTTAGTGGTGCGAACTTTGGCTTGGACATGGGTGTCCATTGTTGGGAAGGACATCCATACCCTGTCGCTTGCTAGGCTGCTAGGCCAGCCAGAGCCTGTCCTTTAGTGTGGGGAGAGCTCAAGAAGGATTGTTCAGTTCAAACTTCAGTGGAACTGACAACTAACAGTCTAACACAACATGGGTTAGCTCTGGGCTACCTTTTGTTATGAGGGTCTAGAGCTATCAAATGTTAACTGTTAGGTGTCATCATTCTTTGAGGTGTCTACTACGTAGCAGGAAGCTCAGGTTAACTAGTGGTTTAATACATTATGTACAGTACATCACAGATAGTAAACTACTGTACATCAGATAGAAGACAATCAGTGTTAGAACTACGTTTATATGGTCTCTCGACTTCAACCATTAATGATTTTCTTCAGGTTAAAGCAATTTAACTTATGCCGTATCTAGTGGCTGCTTCACAAGTTAATTACCCGCTACCGTCGATTAGCGGTTCTTTGAAGGTAAGCACAAGAAAACATGGATGAGCAGTTAAACTACAAGGGAAGCTACAATATCCCCAACGATACAAGGGTCCAGCTTTTCCCATGCGGGCCAATTTCACTGGGGGTCTGCTGCGCTGGTCTTTATCCATCCATTCATCTCCACCGGAACTTGTGTCCTGTCTTGTCCATAACTAACGCTGTCTTGTCTTGTCTTGTCTCGTCTTCCCTTCTCCTCTTCTTCTCTATTCCTCTCCGACCCATCTGTATTCCCCCCTAAAGGTCGACATTGATTGATTAATTTGCGCAATACGGATACTTCGTTGATAATCATCTCTAATACAACCAACATGCGCTTCTCATCCTCCACCGTCCTCGCGGCTCTGCCCGCTCTCGCCGCTGCGCAGGACTCGCCTATCGACCAGTACAAGGCCCAGTTCCAGAATGTGATCGGCCAGTTCGCTTCATACATTCCCAACCCGGGTCATCACGATCCCATCGCTGCTGCTGAGGCTAAGGCTGGTTCCATGAAGCTCAATGTCTTGACACTGGACAACTGGAAGCAGACCCTTTACGAGCCTGTTACCGCTGGTGCTACTACTCCCGAGGAGTGGTGGCTGCTCATCTCTGGCGGAAACAAGACCTGCTATGGTACGTCTACATCTCGTAACATGCGATGCGATGCAATGCGACATGCCTTGCGACTTGCTATCGCTGAAATCTCTTATACGTTGATCTGTCACTAACTTGCAGCCGTAGGCCGATGTGACAACGTCGAGCAGGCCTTCAACGAGACCGCTGCCAAGTTTGCGCTCCTCGATAACACCCCTCACATGGCCTACTTGAACTGCGACAACCAGCCCATTCTTTGCAATGCCTGGTCTGCCGGTCCCGCCAGCCTCTACGTCTTCGAGATGCTTCCCGAGCCTGCGCCCGTCGAGGTCTACAGCAAGAGACTCAACTTGACCACTACCACTTCCGAGACCTTTGTCAACCTCCACGCCGCTGGTAACAAGGACGAGCTCCTCCACCATACAAGCACATACTTCCACCCCTTCAACGGAAAGCTTGCCGAGTTCGGTCTCTCCGTTCCCTTCGGCTACCTCATGTGGGCTATGAACCTGGTTCCCAACTGGCTCTTCATGCTTGTTGTGTCTTTCGGCAGCCGCGCCATGATGTGAGTTCTGTTTCAATTCGCAGAAAATCCATTACTAACACTTCAAAGGTCTCGTCGTATGGCTCCCCAGGGCGGCGCTCAGCCTGCCCAATAAGTCGACATTAGGAATTGCTCGGTGGGCTATTATCATGTAATTTGATGCCCAATAAAAGGTCGATTTGTCGCGCAATTATATCAAGTTTTTGATCCGAAATGATTAATATGATTTTCAAATGAACCTGCCGTAGAGCCCATGATAGTGACCTGATCGTTCATGATTTGTTCTCGCAAGCTGCTTCCACGGTCTTGAGACCATTAATAATTTCCTCACTTATTTGGCCATTGGCAAATTTGCCGTATCGTAGATCACTTAGCGCCCCGACAGTCTGTTGCACAGACTCGAGCAACGCTGCCTCTTCCTCTCTCAACTTTTCAATTTCAGCTTCGAGGGCGCCCGCTGCTCCCTCTAGTTCGGGGATAACAGAGTTGAGTGTATGTTTGGCGCTTGCTGCCCCTGACGCATCGCCAAATAACTACACGCAAAGCCATAATCAGCACCCGTTAACTGTGAAATCTCGAAGGTACCTACTGCACGCTCCATCTCGATCTCCGCATCTATATCCTCTCGCTCAGCTTCTCGCTTGGCCCGCACGACTTCTCGGCGCATTGTGATTCCCCGTTTTGCTTCATCGGCGATGTTTTCGGCGACCTGATCGAGAATATCTGTGCGCTGCGCTTGCAGGTCTCGGAATAGCGATCGGACTTGTGGTGAAGACTGCAGCGGTCGCGGGAAAAGAGCCTTGAACTGCTCGAGTGTTGTTATAGCGGTCAGAGTCGAAGGCTGGATGAGGTAGTTGGCGAGGAGCTCGGCTTCTGTAGGAGCCATTTTGGCGGAAGCAAACTTCGACAAGTTGGCGATCCCGTCAATGCGTTCACTGTCAGGAGGAATTTGTCGCCAGTGGAGGACAAATAATGGAGGTTCTGATGATATGCATGTAGAGTGACCGCGACGCGCTGTAACCAAGCGCGTTAGGTGCCCCATATTTCTCAGATCCAACCAACAACACCAAATGATAGGGTATCAACAGTTCAATTCACATTCAGTCTCATGTTTGCTCAAAGACTCTGTTAATGGATCTAATAGTAGAAATAGGTCACGATATTTCAACTGATCTAGGTACCAGACTATACGAAGGCACCTGAAAAAGTCTCAACTTCTATGCATTGTATTATCCTTCACATATACAAAGCTCATAATAGATTTTCTATCCATTTCCAATGGAGCCAAAACAACCCAACCGCTGAATCATAAACGTTTATATGTCTTCTCAAACCGTCTAGGACTTGTTCGTAGTGGCAGCAGAGGCACCGCTACCACCACGACCACCAACAGCACCAACGGCTTCAAGCTGAGCAGCCGTCAAGTTGACCTCGGGAAGTGGCCTGCCTCTGCCTGTAGGCCAAGACACAAATTGGGTCTCAGCTAGGAATCGTAGGAACCGTCCGATGTCTACTCGCGAGATTCCATATCCTGAGCTCTCGTCGATGCCAGTCCAGTGCTCCGCATCCTCCTTCAGAATCTTGACGGTGTTCGAATCATCAAGCTCAGGGGCTCTGGTGTTGGCAGGTAGATCGTTAACACAGAAATGGTACAGAGGCATGAGAGCATGCTGTTCCTGATCCTTCTCTTGTCCACCAGCGGTAACATAGTTCTCCAGCTCGTCCTTCCACTGGGTGTACTCAACCTCGGGAGACTTATAGCCGTAGTACTCAAGGCTGGACAAGTACTCGTTCATTCTCAGACGAGGGTGGCCGGTGATGTGAGCAACATGCACACCACCAGGGAGGGGGTTAAGCGCACATGCTACCACCACGTTGGCAACGTGGTTCACGGGTACCGCGTTAACTGTGTTGACGATATGAGGTCGCACGCCCAGTTGAATGCAGCCCTTTAGCATTCGGATAAGGAAATCATCGGTGTTACAGACACCGGTCTCAATATCGCCGAGGATGTAACCTGGTCGTGCAACGGTACCGCGAAGTCCTCTTCTGCCAGCCTCACGAACAAGCTGCTCTGAAACCCACTTGGTCTGGCCGTAACCTGTTCCAAGACCAGTGCGGCTACCCATCATATCATCCTCTTCGAGAATAGATCCCTGGCCGGTACTAACCTGTTTATCCGAGAGGTTGACGTAGTGGTCGGTATCAAGAACACTTGTCGAACTGACAAACGTAAAGGTCTTGGGCTTTCCTTCGTTGCAAAGCTTCATAGCGTCAATGGTAGAGTTAACGTTGGCGGTCTTCATGTCTGCATATCGCTTGACCCAATGAACAGCGGCACCGTTGTGGATGACCACGTCAACAGTCTGAGCCAAGTCGGTCCAAGCCGATGTCTCAATTCCAAGGTTTGGCTGGGATAGATCACCAACAACGCAGCTTAGGCGGGATTCCCACTCGTCTCGCCACATACCATAGCCCTCGAGAGAGCGGCGAAGACGAGCAAAGGCACCCTTGGGGTCTTTGACACTTCTGACATGGGCAACGAGCTGAATTTGGCGGCTCGTACGCTGCAGGATATCCTTGATCAAATAAGCGCCGAGGAAGCCTGTGGCACCGGTAAGGAACACAACAGGCTTACCCTTGGAACGGATGGTCGCTGGCTCAGCGGACTGGTACTTGGAAGGAAGCCCCTTGAGCAGCTCTTCCAGAGACCGAGCATACTCGGGGTTCTTGTCCTCTTCCGATTCACCAGCTGCTCCGCCCTTAAGTTGCCTATCGATCTGGGTACTGAAACCAGCGAGACTTGGGTGCTCATAAAGGGTGTTGATAGAAACATTGGCACCAATGGTCTTTCGCACAACCAAGAGCATCTGTTGGGCAAGCAAGCTGTGACCACCAAGATCGAAGAAGTCGTTCTGAGGGGTGATGGTCTTGGCGTTGAGACCGGGAATGAGTTCAGACCAGTTTGTGGCAACGGTCTGCTCTGTGGGAGACAGGCTCTCCCAACGCTTCAGGTCCTCCTCGGTGGCGTCCTCGGTCTGCTCTGCAATATCTGGGAAGGGTAGGTTAGGCTTGTCAACCTTTCCATTAGGGTTAAGAGGAAGCTTTTCCAGGGTGATCTGGCAGAATGTTAGTATGCCTTTGCGCACTTGTTTGGGTTAATTCTCTAGACTTACATAAGTAGTAGGAACTGCATAAGCAGGCAGTCGACCCTTCAAGTGATCACGGACCTCGGTCTGCATACGTCGGAAACGCTTGAAGTAAACCTTGGTAGGTCCGATATCGGTACCCTCGTCTTCGACATCTTCCAGACCCTGGATCTTGAGAAACTTGGGCCATTCGTTTAACTCGGGAACAATATAGCTCACGAGAATCGGCTCTTCATTCTTGTCCCTTCGCACAAGAGTCTAATCGAGAGTTAATTAAGGTCAGAGCGTTACATAAAGGAGTTCTTTTACGTACCTTGCAGTCTCGAATCAAGGGGTTCTGGCTCAGGTTGCTATCGATCTCGTTGAGCTCAATACGGAAACCACGAATCTTGACTTGGTCATCCGCTCGGCCGGTGGCCTCAACGTCGCCAGACTCGAGATAACGTCCCAAATCTCCTGTACGATACAGACGATCACGGGGAACGTAACCCTTGAGTCGTGGATCATCCTTGCCCAAATCCGCATAGGCCTCAGCCCACTTGTTAGGGTCGACAAACCAAGAAGTGATGAACTTCTCAGCGTTGAGTGCAGGGTTGTCTCTGTAACCCTCAGCAAGACCAGCCGCGCGCACATAGATCTCGCCAACCTCGCCAACTCCGCAAATCTTGTTACGGTCTTGGCGGTCGATGACAAGAAGTTGCACGTTCTGCATACCCTTACCGGCAGGAACAGTGTTTCCAAGGGCTTCCAGAGCATTGGGGTCCCTGGAATGGCTGGGAATTTCGAAGTAACTGACAGCTCTTTGGGTCTCAGTTGTTCCATACATGTTGACAATGTTGGCATTTTCAGCAAGCTTTCGCAGCGAACGACAATCTCTTGTGGTCAGAACATCACCGACAAAGAAGGCTCTGTCTAGCGATGGGAACTCGGCAGTTGCACCTCCCACCAGAATTTGACCCATAGCCGGTGTCAAATGGGTGACAGTAGGCTTGTGCTCACGCATCCATTCTGCGAGCTTTTCGTGCTGGATATCCTCCTTGGAGGGCACAAGAAGTTGAGCACCCAAGAAGAGGGGAGTAAAGATGTCTCGCTGGACGGGGTCGTGAGCGATTCCAGATAGGAGAGTAAACTTGCTGTCAGATGTCAAGTTGAATCTCTCAGCCATCCAGGGGAAGTATCTGCAGAGACTGTAATGGCGTCCCAAGACACCCTTGGGCTTTCCTTCTGAGCCACTGGTGAAGCTGTCACGGGATTAATTAATTGGTAGTAAAATCAAAGACGCGAAACAAACCTTAGACTAAGATATTTATGTTAGTAGAGAACAAGTTGGGTAAGGGGGCAATTTGAACTTACGTAGGGTTACTGTCGGGACCAACGATAACATCTGGGCGGGATGCGGCCTTGGCTCGAACTTGAGCAAAAAGATCAGCTCCATTGACCTCCCCTCCAGCCAAGACACCATCATCTCCAATTCTTAGTGAGGGGACTTCGGTCTTGAGGTTAAGCTCTTCATCGATATATCTCCTGACTAGGGGAGCAAGCGGTCCAGCTTCGTCAGACGCTCTGGCAATGTTGACCAAAGCACAAGGTCGGGCAACTTCAAGATAAACTTGTTGCCTGCTAGGGGGGTATAGAGGGTCAAGCACTGAGAAGGTAGCACCAGACGCCTTTTTTGCAACTGTTAGCGATTCGAGCTGCGGCTGAGTGCTAATCACAAATTGAAGCACTTACAAGCGTGCCCATGATGGCCACAACCAAATCGACCGAACGATGAGCCCAGATCATGACGACATCGCCATTGGTGACGCCGGCTTCTGTCAGATGGTGGGCCAAGATATTAGAGGCCTCATAAATCTGCTTGTATGTGAATTGCCTCTCTGGAGTCTCTGAGGTCTTGGTTTCCACCACACAAACCCTCTCGGGATGTGCTTCCGCATTTCGGGCAAAGTGCTCAATGACACTGCCGTTGTAGGTCCAGTCCAAGTCAGCGGTGGGATCAGGAATGTTAGCCATGGTGAAGAGCTGCCTGAAGCAATGGCTAGAGTGTGGGAGGATGGAATCAGACAGAAGAAGAAGTATGTAGTCTAGAGGTGAATTGGGTGATATAAAAGAATTTTTTAAAGGTGAACACTGCAAGTGATTCAATGTATGCAGGTTCAAGAAACTTTTTGGTTTTTGGTGCAAAGCGGCGTCCAATTGACTCACGTCAGTTCCAATAAGTTGCGAGATCGGCCCAACAGTAGCGGGGGAGAAGCATTTGCAGGGCTTTTCCCCAGTGAATGGATGTCTCTGAGCCTCTGAGCCTTTGAGCCCTGGAGGCAGACCCCGCCACTTCCCTTCGACACCTGGAATCTCTTATCTTATCGTGGCAGGAGCATATGTTGAGCTGGGTTCTCTTCAGCTTTAAAAGAAAGAAGGGGCTGTCGGTCGCGTCGCGTACATTGAGGAAGGGACCCCCCCCTGTCCCCTTGTCCCCTGTTTCCTCATTAACGCGAACTAATTGTGTACTTGTCGCAAAACTATAATCTTAGTACTGTATCCGGCCATTCAATCTCATCTCATCTCGTCTCATCCGTGGCATTGTTCTCAGTTTTTGGTTATCAACACTCGTCAAAGTTAAATTCTATCGAACCTTGTAGGGCAATACCTTTGGCTTATTAACATAAACTTTGCTTTGCTTTGCTTTGTTGCTTGCTGTACTACTCTTTCTGGCCTTTTTGTCATTCTTTTCCACTTTTGGAACTCTTCTTCCTTTACTCAACACTCACCACTCACATCACATCACATCACATCACAACCATGGCTCCCGCTCGTCAACAACCGGCGCCACCGCCATTCAGCAAAGATGAAAAGGTACTGTGCTTTCACATGGACATGCTCTACGAGGCCAAGATTATGGATGTACAGCCAGGTGAGAAGCCCAGTGATGGATACAAGTACAAAGTCCACTATAAAGGCTGGAAGAACACTTGGGACGACTGGGTGCTGGTTGATCGAATCCGCCCATTCGATGATGAGCACAAGGAACTCGCTGCACAGCTTCACGCGCAAGTGAAGCATAACATCCAAAGAAGCACTAAATTGCCCAAAAAGGGTCTTCGAAGCGGTGCCGAGTCTGCTAGAGTCAGCGAGGAGCGATCAGGCTCTGCCACCGTTCAAGGGGGCAGAGGGGGGCGACGAGGCAAAGATTGGGAGTTGGAACAGGTAAGAAACTCCTTGCTCTTTGATTTGACTGTATTTGTCTTGTTCTTGATCCGTTGTCCCGGCTCTGCTGCCATCACTTGGATGTTCTGTTGCGGTTTATATAAGTGTTCTTCCAGTAGTTCTGGCCTGTTACATGCAGAAAGTGGCCCAGTAGGCCACTTGATATCGCGAGACTGGCGGCAAGACGAAGCATCTGTACTTTGTCACACTGCTATCCAGTTCCTCCTCGAGGTCGAGAGTGTTGTTCTTGTACCAAAGTGTGATGTTCTGTCTGTCCGATCAGATGAACCAGAACCTCTCATTAAACATTAACATTGTGACAGCGCTGCCACTTTTCCCCCACGCCTCTTTTGTTGTCACTCCTTACCATTGTCCCGGCATCGAAAGCTTCCACCGTTGCCAGATATCTCCCTGCCCACTGCGTACTGCCCCCGCAGCTCTTATTTGCCTTTTTTATATCAGCAAATCCGTGTTCCCTAACTTTCCTCCTCAACACCGTATTTCCCTTCTCTTGAACACTCGCCCCTTTCATCATCACATCGACTTCTCCTATCAAACAAAACTGCAGCACGATGTCTCCTATCCGCAGGCCTTCTACCTTGCAACATTTTCCCATCTCAAACGTTCGAGGCGCGGTCGACGAGCCTCTGCCCGCTGAGTTTATACAACCCATCAAGTCTTCCAGAAAGATTAGGTTGAAAAGTCTCAAAGAACCCAAGGATCACCTCACTCGCCTCCCTCCCAAAAACCACCGCTACGTGACTTATAAAACGGTCCAAGATCCCCGCTACATTCGGCCGTTGAAGCCCGAAAGCGAGCCTAAGCAGCCTCGTGAGAACGCATTTGACCCTCCTAAATCTGTTGCTGAGCCCGAGCGAAGCCCATCCGTCCAACTTGAGCCGGTACATACATCCATCAAGCTTCCCTTGCCCTCATATTCACATACATTAGCCACGGGCCTTTTCTTGCTCACTAGGCTTTCCATATACTAACTACTTCTGTAGGAGGATTCTTTCCATAACAAGCCAATGATCAATCTTCCGGTTCCCGACCACATCCAAGCCATGCTGGTAGATGACTGGGAAAACATCACTAAGAACAACCAACTCGTTCCTCTCCCTCATGCTAAGCCAGTTACCAAGATTCTCGAAGATTACCTCACGCACGAGCGGCCTCATCGCGAGGAGGGATCATCGAGCATGGATATTTTGGAGGAAGTCGTCGCAGGCTTCCGCGAGTACTTTGAGAAGGCTCTTAGCAGAATTCTATTGTACCGGCAAGTGTGACTAATTGTAGACATGGTTCAAATTGCTAACTCTTGCAGTTTTGAACGCCATCAATATATGGACCTGAAGAAGCTCTGGGAAAATACCGAGGCCAACCCTGAAATTACCAACGTCTGTGACGTTTATGGCGCAGAGCATCTGGCTCGACTCATCGGTATGTACTGCCATTGCTGGCTTCCGCGTCTTGAAACTAATTAGATCTCGACAGTCTCCCTCCCTGAACTGTTGGCACAGACCAACATGGACCAGCAGTCCGTGTCTCGCCTTCGAGAGGAGATCGGCAAGTTCAACGGCTGGCTGGGACGTAACGCCGAGACCTATTTTGTCAATGAGTACGAGACTCCTAGTCAGGAGTACATCGACAAGGCTCGTAGCTGCTAAACACTCCCCAAGTAAAAGCAGCCCATGGTCCCTGACACTTGACTCTTTTTCCTTTTACAGTCCTTGCAGAACAACCATCTTTCTCGGCCCTTTTGACTTTAATCGCTGGGTGATATTAGACTGCGGACTCTTCCAGGTTAGCAACGGGAGACAGTCAGGGAGTTCCGTTCACAATGTGCTCTTTTTGGGGTCAACCAGAAGCGCGGTTGGGATAGGGGGACGCTTAACACACGTAGCTGTAGGATACCGGGGGCCTTCGTCATATTCCTGTTTTTTAGTTGTACCATGCTCAAGGTGTTTCAGGGTCTTCTTAATTAAACGTATCTCGCACTTCCCTTTTCACTTCTCGACTTCGTGACACAATGAACAATGCATCAAGAGTAGTCTTTTACTGTATTTATTTTGTTCGTAATTCTATCATTTTCTCCAAACTGGCACCATGTTTTGTACAAAGGTCATTACGGTTTGTAGTATAATTCCCCATTTCTCTTCTCGTGGTATCTGCCTCGCCTCACATTCTTGGCACAGCCTTCTCGATGTAAAAACCCGCGTCCGGCGTCCGGGCAGACTTGACTTCTCTCTTGCTCAGCGCGCGGTCCACCTCCTCGACTCGAACCAGTTCCTTGACCTTGAGGATCATACCGGCGAACTGGGGATGCACAGGGTGGAAGACAGTCTGCATTCGGCGGCGCAGGCCTAGCGCTGCAAGCACGCCTCGTGTGCGCTCGGGAAGACCAATAGCGGACCGGTGGAGGGTGATGCGGAAGAATGACATCGTGGGTATGTAGTTTGTGGTGGTTGATTGATCGTTGGAAGGAGAGATTGGAGCGCTAGGTCTAGAATTCTTTATGAGTTGAGCATGCTTATACAGGGGAGCTATGTCTGGCTTACCATAGGAACCGTACAATTGCGCTCGTAAAAAAGTCCCGGAAAGATACAGCAGCCCGCCGTTCACGTCTCGTCGTTCGTCGTCAAAGAAGCATGAGCTCAATGTTCGGCGTCAAAATCCACATACACGCCAAACCTTTCCGGGACCGGCGCCAATTCCGTGGTTCCGCAGTGTCATGTGACCATCCTGAGAGGACTTCTCATGATGGAGCACATGAGTCCATAACCCCATACTATTAGAGGGAGGACATCAAGGCAAATACAGATATAATCAATGTATTATCCCATACTTTCCTGATACTTTTCTATGCGTGGATTTGTGACTATTGGACATCCAGGCAGCTCACTTCCCCATTTCGTGGAACCCAATACAAACCTATTCAACTCTAGCCCATTGTTGTACAGCCATGTTCGTTAATAACAGTTCAACATAGTTCACTAGATATAAATGTATAAATCAGAATCTCATAACAAACATCAACATTCATGTCTATAGGATCAAGCGAGTAATATGGAGAGCCATCTTGTGGCCTCCAGCACTAGTTACATTGTATTGTAAGTCTCATTCAGACCGTCGTTTTTCCTCGACGCATCCAGGCCGGCACAAAATCATCAAATGCTCGACGCCTTATTTCTTTCCTTCCCAATTGCATTATCATTCTCCATCTTTTACAGAGAAACCTCCACACGGCCCTCAGCGCCAGGGGCTCCAGCCTCCCTAAGGTTGGGGAGGAGGTAAGTGATGTCATCCCAAGGATGACGGTAGAGACCAGTGCGCAGACGCTTCTGGTCGAGGAAATGGGCAATAAGACCAATGCTTCGGCCGAGAACGAAGAGACCGTTAAGGACACCCATCTTGAGATAATCCTCGGCCTCCTCAGCAGAGAAGGCGCCGCAGTTGCGGACGAGATCGACGAAGCAGACAGCAATGCAGCCGTCGACGTTGAGGATCAGGTTGTCCTTCTTGGAGGTGGTGACAGTCTCAACGGCGAGAGCGTAGTCGAGGAGCTTGTGGCTAGGGAAGTTGTTGAGAACGTACTCCTTGACCAGCTCGACACGGAGATCGGGGTTGTTTCGGGACTTGATACGGTGACCGATACCGGGGATGAGCTTGTTAGCCTTGCGCATGCTGTCGACGAAGTCACGGGGGCTGAGACCCTTGTCGAAGGCACGGGTGAACTCCTCAGCGGCACCATCAAGGGCACCACCGAATCGAGAACCAATGGTCAAGAGACCAGAGACGAGAGCACTGATCAAATCCTTGCCAGCACGAGTGGTGATGATGGTGTTCATGGCACCAGACACGGCGGGACCGTGATCGGCAGTGAGCATGAGAACCATCTCGAGGAACTTGGAGGCGTAGGGAGGAAGGCGGCGGCGGAACCACAGCAGAGACATGACACCACCAATGCCGATATCCTCCTTGAAAACGTCGGAAATGGGCATGCCGGCGTAGAGGAGCTCCTGACCACGGTCGTCGGAGATGGTAGAAATGAAAGCAGCGGGCTTTCGGATGAGACCAAGCTCCTGGGCCCAAGAGTAGTCGAGAGGGATCTTAGGAACGACGGGCTCGGGCTGGGGAACGATGGTGCCCTCGGAGACGAGTTTGTCGTAAACCTCCTTGAGGGTGGAGGGTAGATCCTCGAAGGTAGTGGGGACGTGGAAGCCAGCCTCCTTCATCTTCTCGTTCTTCATCTTGGCAGTCTCGAGCTGAGAGTTGGCAAAAGAACCAGCGTGACCGAACTGAACCTCGGTCTTGAACATGCTGGCGCAGGTACCAATGGCCCAGGCGACGATGGGCTTGGTGATGATGCCCTTCTCAACGGCCTCGATGACCTTGTACTCCTCAACACCACCAACCTCACCGAGCAAGACGAGGATCTTGCACTCAGGGTCGGCCTGGTATCGCAGAAGATGATCGATAAAGGTGGTACCGGGGTATCGATCACCACCGATGGCAATACCCTCGTAAACACCGTCGGTGTTCTGAGAAATAATGTTGTTGAGCTCGTTGGACATACCTCCAGACTTGGAGACGTAACCGACGGAACCCTTGCGGTAAAGCTTGGAGGCAACAATGTTGTCCATCATACCACCAGTGTTACCAATCTTGAAGCTGCCAGGCTTGATACCACCGACGGTAGCGGGACCGATGATGGTAACACCCTTCTTCTTCGCGACGTGGGCGATCTCACGAGCTCGCTAGAAAATCATAGTTAGTATGCATGCCGGGCGCATAGCTACAGTTGGCATCGACTTACTCGCTCAGGGACACCCTCGGCAATGATAGCAATGGTCTTGACCTGGGGGTTCTCCATAAGCTCCATGGTGGAGCTGTAGACACTTCGCGAGGAAGCGAAGTTGACGACAACGTCAACGTCGGGGTGCTTCTCCATAGCCTTGTCAACCTGCTGGTAGACGGGGAGCAGAGTCTCGCTGGTTCCCCAGTACATCTTGCTGACGAATTGACCGCCGAAAGTGTAGATAATACCGGCAACGGAGGGCTTAGATCGCTTGCAAATGAAGTCGAAATCGAGCATGCCCTGGACGGCTCTGGGCTGAAGACCGTAGACGAAGCATCGCGTCTTATCGGTGAAGAGAGCGTGCTCAGGAAGAGGGCTCAGCGGTCGGCTGGGAGCCGGGAAACGCTGGATGTTGTCGTTAGCCGACAGGCTGTTGGATGTAGCGGCAGCCATTGTAAATATCGAAGTCGACGATGTGAGTAAGGTGGGAGAGTTGAAGAGTTGAGGCGCTGGAGGGACCAAATAAGGTGTCAGCTGCTAAGAGGAGAGGAAGCGCTCTGAGCTCTCTGGGAGAAGCGGGCTCAAAGGAATTAGGTAGAGAGAAAGATGTATGAAGGGAAAATGAGGAAGGAATTGAGATCAATGGAAGATCCGTCAGATGAAGGAGTCAAAGACGGAGACTGAGACGAGGGGGAGGGGAGAAGGATAGGACGGGGGAATTCAGGAGGAGTGAACAAGACGGGTCGTTCTGGTGGGCGGGTGAGAGCTGGGCTTTGGTTTTTGATTTTGGTTTTGGTTTTTGGTTGACTTCCAAGGGTCAATGAGGCTGTTTACAGGCAGCTGTGGCCTGTAGGTAGGGAGCAGCAGCAGCGAAGCACCCGCGGTACGGGTGTCTTGTCATGGATGAGAATCACCCACACCACGAAAAACTTAGTGGGGTTGACGCTTGTGCTTGGGGTCTATCAAGTAACGGGTACTTCAGGTACAGTACATGGCGGGGCAGGGGGGCCATGTTGCCTCTAGCTCACCCCCCGCTCGCCTCTGGACCCACCTCCCGGTACATCACTAGCCACCGCCTGCGCCAGTTCTCTCACAGAACCTGCACCTACAAGATGTTTTGGGGCCTCACCTCACCTCAATCGTTTTCCGAGTGAGTGAGCAACAACTGGGTCTTGTTTAATGCCTTTTTGGTCGTACCATTCTCCAGAAACTCAATTACAAGGCTGAGCAAACCCACGACCAATCTGACAGAATATCTCTACACCGTAATGGGTGTGCAAATAGGTGAGTTGATCTACCAGCCAGTTGGGGAAGAAGCCAGTGTTTTTTCTTTGGGGATGTCGCGGGTTCCAGGGTCCCTCTTTTTTTTTTCTTGTTGATCTGTTGAATCCTTGGACTTTTTTTTTGTTCGTGCCCGGACGGTTGCGATTGAGCTTGAAGACTGGAGCTCCCATACCAAAGTACCGGTACATCGTATGAGGGGACCGTTGTGCGTCCCGCCATTCCACTTTCATGTAAAGAAGGCGTTGATGGCGTTTCTCCCCCACCATGGGCCTTGAGAAGTTTATGAACGGCTCAATTCGATACCCTCAGAGCCAGTGAATGCAGAGTATAATCACAAGACACAATGACCATGGCCAGCGCATCTTGTCTCGATGGTAAGCGAACAGATATGGTAGCTTGGGGATTGCGTGAAACCATGGGGTTCTCCCATGCATAGCCAACCTAGCCAACCCATATCTTGCCTGCATCAAGGTGTCCATGGACTGCCTTCGAAGATCTTGCAAGATCGCCGGCACCTCATAAACATGACACCTGAGCACACGGTCAACAGATACTGTGGTAACTTCAGGATGTCGTAGGCCCCTGCTTCGGAGCGCCAACAGCCACCCCAAAGCGTAACAGATTGATCAGCTCTTGTTTGGGGCCTACTGTACGAGCGGCTGTTGGTCGGCGGTGACATCAAGGCATCGCATCGTGTTGAGATTCGGCTTCCATCCTTCCAATCCTTCCTGGACCCTTTTCCAGGGGTGTTACAGAACGAAAAGGCGGCAGAGTCCCTTGTTGAGTGGGACACCCGCTCACAGTGGCCAAGCCAAGGACTGCTGGCTTAGAGCTAGCCCTACCGCTTGGTGCTGCAATACTTGGCTTGACTGAGGCGTGCATCTGACTGAATCTGTATCTGCATCTGCATTGAAGTTTGAACGGCCATGCCGGAATGAAACCATTTCTGGGCCTCTAGTGTACCCAATTGATGTTCCACATAGTCGTCTGCAGTCCAAACAACGTGCAGAGGCTGTTGAATGAAATTTCTATCCACCGAACATCGGAAGCGCATGCGATCAGATGGATACTCATCCCGTAGACAGCCGGAAGTTGTGGATTCAACTGGGCTGGTCCAAAGTGAACAGCGTGGAATTCGATGGGATACCGATAGCTCAAGAGCTTGAGGTGTGGTGAGGTGAGTGGAGGGGTAGACGAGACATGGATGGAGGGGCAGCTTAGGCCAGGTCGGGGGTGGCGTCCTACAGGCGCTTACCACCCAAAAGAAAAAAGCCACTTCACCTCACCTTGAGTTGAGCCTTGAGGTGCATCGAGAACTCACCGCAAGGTCAGCTCTTTGCGCTTTCCCCGGGTTCCGAGTCAATCATTGCCAATCTCATCAAATGGCAGACTTCCATTCGTTTCTCGGGGTTTTGAGGCATGTACGTAGTACTCCCTCGCCATTTACCAACCATCGCCCACCGCCTATCAGTCCAGCTTGGACCAGAAACCAACCAACATTGAAACTGTCGTAGGTTAGGTTACCCCAAAAAAAGAAAAGAAGAGAAGAGTGACTGCGCAACGAAAACAACGCAGAACTAGAAATTGGCCGAGAAACTGACAGAAGCTTGCTCTTGGGAAATTGAATTGGGTTAGAGTAGCATGGTCGCTGCGGTTTTCGGCGGTCTGATAGATTTGTTTCGACGTCTCAACCTCGATATCGTACGTAACTCCAGGGTGTCCCGCTTGGGTCGCCTCCCCCTGGTCCACTCTGGCCCTCAACAGCTTCAAAGTCGAGTGACAAGAGCCTTGTACCGGTACCTGAGCAGCCCTCATCGCTTTTTGGGTCAACACCTCACCTTTCTCCCCGCCCCAATGAATTTCAGGGCCCAGGTACCTCAGCCACTGGCTGGTTTGCCCTGTAGATCCAGGTACCCCTCCACTGACCGCCCGCCTCATGTCCCCCCTAGAACACGCCGGGTCGTCTCCTGTCTCCCCCTCCCAGGTCCCCTCCCTGGCCTGGCGCCTTTCCAATCCGACCCCTCCACTCCACCCTCCACCCTCCGCCCGCGTCTTGTCTTTTCCCCTTGAGCTTCTTTCAGGTCGTCCAGTGGTTTTTTTGAGAGCTCACCTCAGTCCCAATCCCTCAGTCATTCAGTGCCTGGCTCTGCTCTTCTCTCTCCCCCATTCTCACCCTCCCATCGTCTTGAACAATCATCTCTCTTCTCTTCCTTTTTCTCTTCCCTTTTTGCCCCATCTCTCTGTCATAATCTCATCTTCACCCTCTCAATCCTCGATTTCAATTTCATTGACGCAGCCCACTTGAGCTCGTGTACAGTGGTGAGTGTGCCTTTTCCCCGCCGACCCTCGTCGAACTCTCGACATCAAGCCGCAATAATCGCAACCGCAATCGCAACTTCAATCGCTTCACTTGAGCATTGAGTCTTGCGCTCGTGCATATCGTCTTGAAATCCGTGGTTTCTTGTGGTGGCTTTGGCTGTGATTCCCAACAACAACCTCTTGTTGAAATATCCGCCTCGGTTGCACGCTTGCGAGACAACACTGTCATTCTTGAATCAAACAACCAGCAGTTGCTAACCAAAACCTCCCATTAGACTTGAATAAAAAGGAATAAGCCGAGACTCGCCAGCTCATTCCATACTCACCTTTCTCCAATCCTCACCAAATCCTCATAATTCAAAATGTCCGCCAAGTCGATTCTCGAGGCCGACGGCAAGGCCATCCTCAACTACCACCTTACTCGGGCTCCCGTCATCAAGCCCAGTCCTCTTCCTGCGTCTTCCACTCACAACCCTCCTAGCAGACTCGCCTCGCTGCACTTCCCCGAGGACGCCAACGTTGATGATATCCTGAACCAGGCTGAGGTCACCTACCCCTGGCTCCTCCAGGCCGACGCCAAGTTCGTCGCCAAGCCCGATCAGCTCATCAAGCGACGAGGAAAGAGCGGTCTCCTGGCCCTGAACAAGACCTGGGCTGAGGCTAAGGCTTGGGTTGCTGAGCGAGCTGGTACAGAGCAGCAGGTTGAGCACACCGCTGGTGTCTTGAGACAATTCCTTGTTGAGCCTTTCGTTCCTCACCCTCAAGACACTGAGTACTACATCAACATCAACTCAGTCCGTGATGTAAGTTGAAGTCTTGTTTCCCCTGTGTGTTTGGTGAAACCGGGCAGTGTTCTTCAACCGTAGAGGAAAGTCCTTGAAATCAACACTTCAAAGACGACAGAAGAACACAGGAGAAGGAAATTGGACAGGATAGGGGAGGGCTTTGCGGCATCTTGTATTCTCTGTTCGGCGTTGAAGAGTCGAATTGTGGGCTCGTTTGTTCCCGCGCCGGCAATCATTCTTTGAACCGAAACGGGCGAACGGATGCCACGATAAGAGATGCTCGGAGCCCAGTCCCTAGCCTTGTCGACCTTCTCACTGGCAATCCACATTTGCTACCGGTTTCCCGGTCTATTCCCAGTTACCGAAGCCGCTCAGTCCAGTTTGCTAACGTTTCCATCTATAGGGCGACTGGATCCTCTTCACCCACGAGGGTGGTGTTGATGTCGGTGATGTTGACGCCAAGGCTGAGAAGCTCTTGATCCCCGTCGACCTCGCAGAGTACCCCTCCAACGAGGAGATTGCCGCTACTCTCCTCAAGAAGGTTCCCGAGGGTGTCCACAACGTCCTTGTCGACTTCATCACCCGACTCTATGCCGTCTACGTCGACTGTCAGTTCACCTACCTTGAGATCAACCCCCTTGTTGTCATCCCCAACGAGGACAAGACCTCCGCCGCCGTCCACTTCCTCGATCTCGCTGCCAAGCTCGACCAGACTGCCGACTTCGAGTGTGGTTCCAAGTGGGCTATTGCCCGATCTCCCGCTGCTCTGGGTCTTACCAACATCGCCACTGGGGCCGACGGCAAGATCAGCATCGATGCCGGTCCTCCTATGGAGTTCCCTGCCCCCTTCGGTCGTGAGCTGACCAAGGAGGAGGCCTACATCGCTGACCTCGATGCTAAGACTGGTGCTTCCTTGAAGCTTACCGTCCTGAACGCCAAGGGCCGTATCTGGACTCTGGTTGCCGGTGGTGGTGCTTCCGTTGTTTACGCCGATGCCATTGCCTCTGCTGGTTTCGCCGACGAGCTCGCCAACTACGGTGAGTACTCTGGTGCTCCCACCGAGTCTCAGACCTACCACTACGCCCGAACTGTCCTCGACCTTCTCCTCCGCGCTCCCCAGAACAAGGAGGGCAAGGTTCTCTTCATCGGTGGTGGTATTGCCAACTTCACCAACGTCGCCAGCACCTTCAAGGGCGTCATCCGAGCGCTGCGAGACTTCGCCCCTAAGTTGGTCGAGCACAACGTCTCCATCTGGGTGCGACGTGCCGGTCCCAACTACCAGGAGGGTCTTAAGAACATGAAGGCCGCTACACAGGAGCTCGGCCTTGACGCCAAGATCTTTGGCCCTGAGATGCACGTCTCTGGTATTGTGCCTTTGGCTCTTGTCCCCGGCAAGTGGGAGGAGAGCAAGGCGCAGGAGTTCCAGGCTTAAGAGAATAAAAACTTTACCAGGGGTTGGTATAGTATGAAGGGATGTATGCAGGTATAAAAATGAGGTACCTGCAGTGATGACTTTTTGTACTGCAATGCAAGATAGACAAACGGGAACCAGGTGGTGCGATGCAATTCTTAGGGCTCGGGACCAACAAATGGTCGAATGAGCCGTGTATGGCAGTATTTGAGCTATGACGGAAAGAAAGCTAATAGATCTGATGACACTTATGGATTTGATGAACTATCTTGGTGACTTGGAGGTGTGTCTTGCGTGAAGTGATCTCGTTTGCACATGCAACGTTGTGTGGCCTTCAAACACAGTATGCATGGCTGTCGACTGCGTTTGGCTTCCACAGCTTTTTGCCCTTTCTTGATGACCCGTTTGATATATCATGGTCCACAACATGCAATTCATCCTGTAGTCTAACCACCAAGTTGAGGAGGACGGATCTATCGAGTCTCGTATTACACAGTCCTGCACTTCGGTTCCGTTTTGGAAATATCACCTTCTGCGCCTGTACATTAGCCTCATACTCGACTCGCTCCTGTCTTGTCTGCCCAACATGGCTTTCTACCTAGAACAGGCTACTTCCACATTGGACGATGGTTGCTTCTTCTGTGTGACCTGGTAGAGTCATCCTGACCTATCGGGTGTAGATTAGTCTCAGGCCATTCTGGTGATGTCCTTCCTCCGGTCGATATTGACCTAGTCATGATAGGGGCAAAGCGCCCGGTCTGCTCGTGAGCAAACACAGCAAGAACCCGTCGTTGGTGTCCACCTCCTTCCCCTTACAACACGGCGTTTGATGCCCCCGGAGCCCGGAGCAGTAAACGGGGGGTTACGGCCTGCCGAACTCCCGGCGCCGAGACTTGAAATGTTCTTTTGTTGACGCAATTCGTAGGCCATGGGGTCTGAAACTGCAGGACACCACAAGGACACTACGTAGTATCTCGACCAGGTGATTCACCGGCTGTTGACCAAGCGGGTCAGCGTCTGCAAACAAAGACCTTTCAGAGTAAACGCAGATTCATTCTTCTCTCTTTCAACCTTCAACCCTCAACTCTCGTGTTAAACATACAAAGCAAACAAGTCTGAACTGAGCTGTCTACCTACCTGTTCTTTGAAACACAGATCCCTCCTAGCACTTCCATCTTGGGTGTTCGTTGCGTCTATGGAACGTTCACATCACCCTTGGGCTTGCATGAGCAAGGTCCTTGTATCCCACTTCACTTCTCGCTACCCATTCCTCTGATTCGTTGTGTTTGCAACAACGCACATCTCCCTCTTGCCTTTCGAATACTTGTTAAGTCGTATCTGTCGACTTAGTATCAGTCTTTCGACGGTTCAATTCAACCGCGGTAAGAGTAAGTGTGTTGTATGCTCACTCGCGATGTGTCCGAGACTAACATCCCAGCTCTCAGTATGCCGGGATACGACGGTCACGATGACGATGAGTACTACAGCTCGAGCTGCTGCATTGGGTGCTGTCGCGCTGGCGATTTTGGTACTCATGATGCGTGCGGCCCCTGCTACTGCCGACGTTCCTTCAAGCCCGACTACGATCCGAGCATCTATGCCGGTTGGAGTTTCGGCCACTACTACCCCGGAGCTGCTGAACACGCGGGATCTTCTGCCGTGACCGACAAGGAGTCCAAGTCTCCTGAGAACAAACCCAACAGCAAGGAAGCAGTTTCTCAGATGTCTGAGACAAAGGCTGCTAAACATGACGAGAAAAACAAGAGTACCAATAAGCCCAAGATTGATAAGCCCTCGCAGTATTCCAAGACCTCTTCCAATACTACAGAGAAGTAAACGTTCTCCTCAAGCTCGACAGACCCTAGACGCTTCTTCATGCCGTTGAAGGACTCTTGATATTGTTATGTATTTCTTTGTTTGTTTGTTTTGGGCTCGCAGTGCTGAGATAATGGACTATTGTTATTGGTAACTGTCGGGTGCTGACGGAAGGATAACACATATGTGAATAGTACCGCAATCAGGGCCATGATCCGGAGTCGGCCTAGTAGTGATAACAATGAATTTCGAGTTCTGAGCGTCACTTTCCGATCTTTGTAGAGTTGTTCTCCACGTGTAAAGAGAGTAATCGCCCCGAACCAAATTTGTTCAGCATGTGGTGATTCATAAGTCAAAGTAAATAATGTATTGATAGAAAAAGCTCAAATCTGGAGAAAAAAGTCCTCAAGTGAGCAGACCCAGAAGCACGAGTCTGAGAAGAAGTCGCCCTATCACTGGTGGTAGGAGCGAGTGGTATCGTATACTCTTCGCACATTTAAAGCAATCGTGTCGTAACCTCCCCTTCCAAGCACTAAATGCTGCACATCTCCCATCTTCCCCATTATCATATGCCTGTTCCAGACAGGTCGATTATAGCGCAAACATCATAGCGGCCAAAGGTAGGCCCATAACCCAGACTAAAGGCCGAGTGAGAACGGCAGCATCCTCCTCGTCTTCGCTGCCTCCAGAATCTCCTCCGGAGGATTCAGTCTTGTTGTCAGAGCTGGTACTGTTCTTGTCATCAGTGGTCTCGCTGCCGGTATCTGCGTCGTTGCTACCAGACGCATTGGATTCATCGTCCTTGAGAGGAACCACCTTGAGGTTCTTGAGCGCACTGCCGTCGGCATTACTGACAGCAAGTTTGACGTTCCAGTCCGAGATGTCGATGATCTTTCCGTTGGGCTTGTTCTTAATGCCGTTGTCGACCAACTTCTGGGCGTCCTTAGGAATAACAGGAAGAGTAAAGTTGTTGTCAAATCCACTGTCCTTGATGATAGAACCCTTGCAGGTCGGTGCCTTGGCTGGGTTCTTGCTTGCAGGCCGAGACTGAACATCCTTCCAGTCGATCTTAGCGAACTGGTTCTTGAGGCGGTTGAAATCGCCAAGAATTCGAAGTTTGTCATCACTGATCTTGACGAGTCCGTAATTGTTGTCCTCCTCGGTATACTCGTAAACAACGCCACCAGAAAAGACTGGTGTCATCTGTTTGCCGTACATAGACTGGGTCTCGTTCCAGTAACGCGTCTGGGGCTGGTTGCAGCCATATTCACTGAAGAAGATAGGAACAGAAGTGGATTCGAAACCAGAAACAAGGTCGTTGTAAGAAGAGCTCTCGTATGTGGCTTCAGCGCCACACCAGGAATACGAGTTGAGAGCAAAAAGGTCCGCACGACTCATATCACCCTCATCTTCCGGATCAGAGCACTGCAGGTAGTTCCAGGTATCCCAAAGAACCTCGCGAACATCAGCAGCGGAATAGCCAACGGGAATCTGGCGTTTCAAGTTGTTCTTGATGTAGTTTTTGAGGTCACGAGTAACAGCACGGATGTACTGAGGAGCATGCGCAGCAGTGGCTTCGTTGTTTATAACCTCATTGGCAGAGAAGAAAAGAAGAGTGTTGGGGTAGTTGCCAAACGCCTCAGTAATGGCAAAAGTGCGGTTGAGATATGATGTGTAGTAGCTCTCCCAGGGAGCTTCAGAGTGAATGGCCTCACCAGGCAGGGGGGAATTGACATCGATCATCATGTACATTCCGGCCTATGTTGTGTGTTAGTCCGTCCGTATGATAGACATAGCAACACTACCTACAGCGTTGAAGATGCTAGCGCAGTCATCATGGTTGATGTTGGGGTCGAGGTTGTAGACACGAATGGCATTGATACCAAGAATCTGCATGAGGGCAGCATCTCGCATGCATGCGTCCTTGTGGCTCAGAGGATCTTTTCCAGTGGAAGGATCGTAACCGGCACTTCCTCCAGGTTGGTAGGCCATACCAACAATCTGAAACTTTTCGCCAGTCTGAGGGTTGATGAAGTCGGTTCCCTTGATCTCCAGGGGAGGTACAGCACCGACGACCGCGGCCCCAAGGGCCATGAGGGCGGCGTTGATCTAAAGCGCACGTCAGTATGTGGTGGAACGAGACATAATGCGCCATACACCGTAGCGTGAAGAGGGTGAACGTACAAGCATGGCGGCTAACGTGCTACTAAATCTCTGTGTGATGTGTTGTTTTGATTTGATTTTGTCCCAAAAGTCGTGATAAAAGTGTTGCGCGGTTGGTTGTAGAGCTGGACGAGACTCGACCTACGACGGAGAGTGCGTGGAATTTGGTGTTGAGGGTTAAGAAGGACGAAGGAGCTCGCAAAATAAAGGCGCGAACTGAGCCTGTCGCAGTCGGAAAGAGCGATAAGAAGCGAAAGGACCACAATTCGACAGGCGAATTAATTAGAATAAGGAGTTGGAAGAAGGAGCAAGGTGGAGGAAAAGTGGCAGTCGAAGTGGAAGGTGAAGGATAGCAGCGACAGTGACAGTGACAGTGACAGACAGCGAGAGCGACAGTGATCGATCGGACTGCCTTGTTTAATATGTGGAGGTTACAGGCAAACAGCGATTAATTAGACGGGAACGGAGATGGGGCAGGTGCAATGCGATGCGATGCGATCCGAAGCAGTGGATGAGGCAAGCTCAAATAAGAAATAATACCGAAGGCCAAGACAAGCCAAACCAGACCAAACCGAACCAAACATTGCATGGCAGGAGATGGAAAGGGGATTGGTGCACATACAACGGCATCAACAAACCACAATCTACTTCTAACACAACTACGCCGCTCAAGATAACGTTCATAAGTAGTCATACGTGTGTATAACCAAGGTAAGGCAAGGTGAGCCTGAGTCTGGACCGCTTTCGTTTGTCTATTACACCACCATTGGATATCCGGCCATGGGATTCTGCATTCTGCGCTTTTTTAGTATGAATAGATTGAGTTCCGGCAGAAGCCAAGCGTCGAAGCCAAGACCAGTGGCCAAGTTCAGAACTTGGTTGTTAAGTCGAGTCTTTTTTTTTCTCTGTGGCCCGTTTATATACGAGGTACGAGGTCATGATGGTAGTAAATCAGTCAAGTTAACAGGCTGACTAACGAGCATAATGACAGAAGCAGAGGAAATAGTAACAAATAATCATATCATCACCAATTCACAACTCCAACTGTCTCGCTCTCCTCAATTCACTCACTCTACTCCTACCTCTGCCCAAACTAGCAACTCACATATACAGAATTACAGTACCCTTGGTTGTCATGGGTTCCCTGGCCTAGTCTAATCGTTGCTGGGGTTCTCGGACGTTTGGCGCTTGGGAGATAATTCGCTTTACCGTTTGCAGTCTAGATTCGGTGACTTGGACGATGGAAACGGGGTAACGAGAACGGGGTTTGACGGGAACGAGTGGACAGAGACATTTGAGACTGAGCCGGATATCCAAACTCAGAAAAGGGTTGTCTCACGGCAGCCATTGGTGAGTCTCTGCATGTAAACAAGCCACTCAAACGTCATGTCCAGATCTGATCTGATCAGCCATTCACTGCGGCTCAATGACAAAGTGCTGGCAGAAAGAAGGGTTCTTCAATGGTTCCACCATGTTTTGGATGCATGCTTGTCATTCAACATGAATCCTTGCACAACCTGTCCACCGCAATCTCCAAGTTCCAGATGTTTAAAATTACCGACAGTCTCCTTCAACTTTTGCTAGCAAATTGCTGTAACTGCGTCTTTCTTGGCATCAATTTCACTATGCCGAGAGGTCGGTGAAGCTACAGCGATCTTCACTCTTTTCATCACTTAGTCAAACACCAAGATGTACGGAGTACATCATGTGCTATGCCTGGAAGGCTAGAATACTCCTGCTTGCAACCGAAACAACCAACTGAAGAGTCTGTGTCTCTCTTGTAGTACCGATTCCGAGATGACTGTTGCTGCACGGAGTGTTACCTATTGTCTTGCAACTGTACATTCAATACCATGGTGGGCATATGGGTAGCATTGCACCCGATGTCACTGAAACAACGGGAACGTATCCCTTGAGCCGCAAGTCATATAACACAACGACTTTGGCGAAGCGTCTCATATCGAACCACAAGCGATACCCAACAAGTGTAACTTTCTAAAGGGCTCATGTACCTCTATCTAAAGAGACTACCTATGCACGACACATCGTGAGCATTCTTTTAATCTCTAAGCACAGCACGACACGACACTCTCGATGACATAGTTCCAGCTTGTTAGGAGTGCCCCTCTAAGCAAACGCTATTTCAATGAGCACGGGCAATCAATGTCCCCACGCTTCAAAATACCCCGTACGTATCTAACAAACGCCTTATGGCGTAATTAAGGCTCTGAAACTTGGAAGCCGGAACATATGGCAGGGACTTATCCGTAGCTCACGGGCCTTTACCAGGTGTCTTTTGTGTAGTGAAGCGTCTTATGCGATGTCTTTGGAATACTGGTACGGTGGATAACACTATTTCAGCCAGAATATTCAAATTGAAATTTGGAACGAAATGCTCAGCCACATGATACATGTAGAGTGTTTATAATGACTTTAAGCCAAGTGATGAGAGGGCAATGCATTGACTTTGGATGAGTGTGTTCAACCCTTTCTAAAAAATGGCCGACCAAAGCTTGACGCTAGCACATTGATCAGAGTTGTGACATTCGTACCAAGAGGTCTCTGCAGGACCAACACAATCTCAAAATACCAAAACAAGACATAAACTTAGGTCATATTACATCAATAATAAAAAGAAGAACAGAGATACAGAGACAATGGCGCTTTGCATCCTGGTATGTCGGGTGGCCGATTGCAAAAGCAAGTAGCTATCAAGTCTTCGGCTACCCTATACCATTACCAAAATCCACAAGGTCTTCCCTCATAAGAATCGTCCATTGCGTGTAAACGCAGGACAACCATTGCATATTTAATTTATGTCCAGCAACTTGAGTCACTGGAGGCTACGTCAGGCGTAAGCATATTGTCACAACGAAGTCGACGGCAATATACTCCGTAGATAGCTACTTTTTAGTTTCAAGTCACTCTTTGGCACAGTGAATAAGTCAGAAACTCCAAGGGAATTGATACTATGTAGTCAACGAAACTAACTCCAGATTAGAGTATGGGGTAATCGGTCTTATTAAAGCATAGAAAAAGGCCAAATAGCTCTCCGGGTAACACTGAAAGAGAAAGAAGAAAGTCGTGTACAGCTTCGATACGGACTGATGAGCAGAGTTCTCGAGGCACGGGGCCAGGACAAGTCTAGTTTGGTGGACCAGATCCCGTCTCTTTGCCCGTGTCCCAATAATTCCTGCTCATGTCCTTGCTCGCATGCCGATGTCATCGAAACAATGTAAGAGGCCTTTTGGGTCCATTACGGTCAAAGTTGACCAGCGAACCTCCTGTCAAAGCAATTACTTTTAGGTTGCTCTACATCAGGCCGTGAAATATATGGAGTGTCGTAACAGATGCGGGCTATCGAGCTGCCCAGAGACGCCGTTGCTCCATCGCCAGCACAACTTCAAGCACAAAAGTCAGCCTAGTAGCCGTTCATCGTCATTCGTTGCGAGTTTCGGCTCAGCTCACGGTCGGCGGCAGGGCTGATGGGTCGGCTGCTAGCACCGCCGTGAGCACTGCTCTCCTTGAGGGCCAGCAGTTGCTTGGCACGGAAGGTCTCGTAGTGGATCTGAGAGGTGGTCTCAATAAGGTCCTGAAGGTGGGTTCGGAGGAGGAAGTCTCGCAGGTAGACGAATTCGCAGTGAGTCTCATCCTCGACGTTGATGACACCCCATCGGTTCTGACGGCCACGGACCTGCTTGCCGTTGACAATAATCGACTTCTCGGATCCGACAACAGCAAAGGGGACAAGGTTCTGTCACATGTTAGTATTTGGTTTTCATCTTGAATTCGAGTGACTTTGACAAACCTTGATCTGGCCGTTCAGAGCACGCTCCTCATCATCAAACTCCTCGTTATCGTAGGGGTACATCTTCAGGTTGTGGAAAGCAAACTCCTCCTTAATGCGCTCCTTGAACTCTTGACGCTCCTCAACAGTGAGAGTATCAGCCTTGGCAATCACAGGCACAACGTTGACAACGTCAGATAGCTTCTTCAACACGACAATATCGATGGGCTTAAGAGAGTGACCAGAGGGCTGGATGAAGAAGAGACAGCAGTGGATACGGGTATCCTGGATGTAGCGCTCTCGCTGTGCAGTGAGCTCCTTGCGCAAGTACGCGGAGTGCTGATCCTTGATGTACTTGACGATGGGGTCCCAACAGCGGTCGTTGTTGACGAGGTCACCGTAGCCGGGGGTGTCGACAATGTTGAGCCGAAGTCGCACACCGTTCTCCTCAATGTTATGGGAAACGGCCTGAATTTCGGTAGTCTGGCGGATGGGCTCGTCGGGCTGGAAGCGACCCTTTGAGTCGATCAGGTGGGAAGCGAAGATGGTGTTGATGAGTGTTGACTTGCCCATACCGGTCTGGCCTACAATGCGCAAGATAGGTTAGCACAGGAACATGATTGCAGACCGCCTGCCTCATCACCACTATCACACCATGGTGGTTGAGACCATAGGCGCAATTAGGTTTGAGGTTCTGCCAATACTTACCAACACAGATGACGTTGAACTGGAAACCACGCTTCAAGAGCTTCTTCTCAATCTGAGAAGTGATGCTGTCGAAACCGACATGGCTCTGGGGGTAAATAGTGTTGGGAGGAGGAGAGGCCATCTTGAATAATTCGGAGATTCGTCGATTAAAGCAGTGAGCGTAGATAAGAGTTTAAGCTTGGGAATGTTGTGGATGTTCCAAGAAAGAGAGACCGGACTCGAGACAACGAAGGACGAGACGAGCGCGAAGAGTTAGCAAGGCCAAAGTGACACTTGAAGATGTAGCGAAGCTGGGAGATGGAGGTTTAGGAGAGGCGGCGTGGAAACACGATGCTAGGGGGGAACTTTTCGGGCACTGGGCTGCTCCTGCCACCTTAGCAAACAATTTCCTTACTGGAAGGGAGGTGTCAGGGAGCAGGGAGGTCCAGGGTCCGAAAGAAAGGGGGAAAGCGCGTTTGGAGCTCCTCATTGGTTTAAAGCGGGTCTGTGCGTCGACTAGCTGATGATTGGTTTGACGGCACTTTGGGGAAAGGCGGCCATCAAACTTTTGAGCATCGGAATTTGAAGCCTCGCGCATTTTGATCATTGCGACTCCAATTCGAGCTCGACAGCCGACAGCTCACTTATCTCGACAGTGAACAGCCACTTGTGATCGAATACTTGGATACAGATCAATTCAATTTGATTCTGCTCCAAAGGCCTCTCTGCCTGTGCCACTGTTCCGACTTCGGCTTCGATTGAACCACCGAACCTGATATATCACCATCTTCATCAATTCGATATACCATTAATCAAGATGGCCTCCGCTTTCCTCCCCCGGCTATCTTCTCCGACTCTTATATCTGCAGTGTCTTTCCGTCAGTTCACCCAGAAGTTCCTACCGACCTTATCGATTGCGATCCCCGGCGTTTCTCTAAATCTCCCCACCATCGACGACATCTGGGAGTCTGTGCTACGAGCTGTACCTAAGAACAAGGTCTCTCACTCAAAGAAGCGATCCAGGCAAATGGCGGGCAAGGCGTTGAAGGACGTAAACAGTCTGTGCAAGTGTCCCGGATGTGGTCAACCTAAGCGCACACATCGGTTATGCCAAACTTGTCTTGAAGGTAAAATACTACATATGCTCGCGCAGTTATGATAAGCAGTGAGTCCTAACATATTGCAGAAATGAAGCAAATCTGGCGACAGGATTACCCTACCGATAGACCGGTCTGAAGAAAGAGAAAAGGAATATTGGATTTATCAATACTGTAACAAGAGTCTGTATAGTCACGACGAGATCATGCATACCATGGGCGTTTTGGCTCGCTTGAGCCTTGTAGGAATATGAACAATAAAAAAACATTTAAACCATTGTGATGGTCTGATATATGTTGTTCATGACATGCATATAGAAGACACTTCTCTCGTGGTCCCTTATATTCTTGTTTAGTTCTTAGTTACTCAATGAACACTACCATTACTTAAACTTTTATATATCCTATTGCTTCACCAAAATGTGTTTTTCTCTAAATCATTATAGCGAGAGATGTGCTGTATATTCTTGGCTACCTATTATACCTTGATTCTGGAGCTTTTGTTGATGACCCTCTGATGCCCCACCACGCCTGTGGCATTCGCAGTTCATTCCCTCCCAAGGACTTTGATTCATACACAACGTCATACTGAAGAGTGAGGGAAACCCGTACTCAATCCGAAGCTGGAGAGATGGTAAGATCTATTGATAAGAATACCCCGAATTTCTTCATGGAAACTGATTTTATTAGTCGAAACAATACTTGACCACGCATACCGTGGATAATGGTGAGCATATCCTCCCCGCCGCGGGGCGACAAGAAGCTCGCAAGACCTCGAACACCTAGCTTACTGACAATGCATAGCCCATATCACCGATATTTTCTCTATCGCGACGACACCTAAAGCCGTGATATCAGGCAGTGGCTCCTCCACGTTGCACATTCACGATACCACTGATGCTTCATTCCCTCTCAAGCAGTCCATTTCAGATGCGCACAAGCTAGGCTGTCACCATGTGTGCACCTCACGGAACGGCAATGTTGCTGCGAGTGCTGGCTTTGGAGGCGAGGTGAAGGTATGGAAAGTTGACAACGACACTGGTGAATGGAGCTTGAGTAGTGAAATCACGGGCCCTTCGTCCAAGCCTGGCGAGGCATGGGCGATGGCATTGAGTGAGGATGGCTCTTACCTTGCTACCACAACCAACGATGGACGGGTCAACGTCTGGAATGTGTTGGACGACAAGATGTCCAAGATTCGAGAGTACGAGACTGGAAGTGCTGGATCAGGCAGCTTTGGCATGTCAGTGGACTTGAGTCGTGATGGTAAATACACTGCCAGCGGACACCAGAACGGATCCGTCTACATTTTCAACAACGACACAGGAAGGGTCTTGTATTCACTATCTGGTAAGCCGCATTGAGTTCTTCCATAGTATTTCACTGACACAACCCTTAGGTCTCGCGAAGCCTGTGCGATCGGTCACCTTTTCTCCAGGCAACACCCGACTTGCAGCAGCAGGTGACGCTGGAATCATTGCACTCTACGACATGAAGCACGGAGAGCACGTAGGAAATCTAACAGGGCACTCTTCGTGGATCACCTCCCTTGACTGGAGCGACACTGGAGAGTACCTACTGAGTGGTTCTATGGATGGAAAGGTCAAAGTGTGGTCAATTGAGCGTACTGCTTGCGTTGCCACACATAGCGAGACGGACAAGGCTCTTTGGTCAGTGAAGTGGCTACCAAAGACGGTCAGAAGCGAAATGTTTTGTACGGCTGGTGCAAACAGGAGCCTGTCCTTCTACCGGGAAGCCACTGGCGGTTGATACATTCGCCACAGAATGTTATTTACATCATGAGCAGTGATCGTATTAGAAGGCAAACCATCAAAAGAAGTTCTAGGTGCTGTCTAATGAAGAGGACCCATGCTGCTATCACCTTCTATCTAGTAATTATTATCATTAGATCATACATCACTATTACTGATTCAATCCCAGCCTCTTTTAAAGAATCGCGAAATATGATGTCACCCACGTGATCTCGCGCTTCTCTTCGCGTTGCCCCGCCAATCTTAAGGCTCGCACTCCGTCATGCACCTCAAGCCAACCTTGTCGCTGACCCTGCACTGGTCGTCAATCAACTATAGCCAGAATTAACATCATCAATCGCCATATCAAAAGCGTTTGCTCATTTCCTCCTTGACCACCAGTTCGGTTACCTAGAACTTCTTTACACTACAGCCAGCATTGCTTGATTACATTTACTTCGGTCTCACTTACACGCCATCAAACGTCGCCCACCTACAACCCAACAGCATCATCTCGCTTCACAAGCTGAGTCCACTATGCCCACAACTCGACGATCCGCTGCCAGTGCTCGCAGCAGGGGCCCGGCTGCCAAGGGGCAGTCTACACTAAGTTTCTCGAACAAAGTGACAAAGCCTGTGCCAAAGAATGCCAAGAAGTCTACCATCTCGGCCTCGGTCACAAAGATCGATCCCAGCCACCATGCAAAGAAGCAGGAGACAGAGGAAATTGTTGTCGACGAACCCGAGGCTACAGAACCTGAACCGGTAGAGGTTGTCGAGAAAGAAATCAAAACCGAGATAGCATCAGAGCCTGAGAAGTCTGAGTTGGAGTTCCAGGCGGAGAAGATCACAGATGCGCAGATCAAGAAGTACTGGAAGTCTATTGAAAACCAATGGACTACTCCACGATTACATCAAGAGGGCGTATCACAGAGCGAAGGAGTTCTCCGATACTTCGATGTCAGTTCACAATATGGTGTAAGTCAGCCTGCCACTCATCATGGGTGTCCTGTAGCTAATCCATACAGCCATGCATCGGCATGTCTCGCATCAAGCGTTGGCAACGGGCGGACCGCCTGGGTCTACAACCCCCTATCGAGGTCCTTGCTGTTATTCTTAAAGAAGAAAGCAAGGGCAACAGTATCGAAAGGGCGCATATGGATGAGATTCTCAACTCGACTTCCGTAGGGGCTTAAGCCGTTTTTTATCCAGTTGCTAAATCACGTTGTAAGGAGCAGGGCGTTTGGGAGAATAATGTTTGCTTGCCGATATGGCTTTACTTTCGTCAATTGTTCTATAAACCTAATGGGAACTCGTTAAACATATCTATGACCTAAACTCCAAATATCTAAACACCCTAAAGTCTAAAGAGGAACAGGCCTTGCGGCCTTTGTCTAGTACCAGATGCTTCTAGTCCGGTGATGCGGGATAGGTTCCTTTCCGGCCGCCTCTAGTTCCTTCATGCTGTCATAGAGGAAAAAGTCTATAAGGATGGCATTGACATGGGCGCCAGGGTGTTGACGCATGATTTCTCGTCGAATCAGCTCGACACACCAGATACTGCAGGCTGTTTCTGTTTAGCAAACAATGAGTATTACACCACATGTTGAATCACTTACCTCGTATCTGTAACTCCCACGAGCATCCACTCTCGATCATCTTCTTGTCCTTGATGGTTGCTGCGACAGCTGGAGAACAATACAAAGCACCCATGGTCATGAGGATCTGGGGGATACGATAATCGGCAAACATGGTGATCTTGTCGATATCGTGAAACTCGCCGTATGATTCGCCGTTGAAACAAGCCCAAAGATCAGCAACGAGGATCTGAGCTCGTTTCATGAGGCGGATCATCTTGCCGTCCTCGTAGCGATGTTCATCTCGGAAGCAGCCAAAGTCTTGAGCCAGTAAGTTGACCATGCGTGCTGCAGAACCATCGGCTGCGTAAATGAGCTCTACAACAGAGCCGTCGTAGTGCTGGAGGTGCTGTTAGTACTTTTTGCTGCCGTAATGGCTGGTTGTTAACGTTGACTTACTTGGCAAAGGACCTGACCGGCTTCTCGAAGGCAGTCTAGGCGCTCCTCAAGTAGCGGTATCTCCTCCTCGGTACAAGACCTAAAGACATGTCTGAGAGACTCGAGAGTACACTCTTCCTCATTTTGCCAGTAGAAAGGGTCTGTGATGGGAGTGCCTTTGAGTGAGGTAAACCGTCAGTTTCTCAAGTGAGTCATGATAGACAAAGAAAATTAAACTGACCTTCGTCAAGAGCCCTCTGGAGGGCTGCCACCAAACTCCAATAACCGGTCCATCTCTCTCCGCGATATTCAATGGCAAATCTTTCATCTTCAGGCAACTCAGACCAGAAGGAAAAGTTCAGCAAGTCCATAGTGAAGATGAAATTAACCGTGCTTTCATCCTTGGCCTTGGGATGAAGTCCATGTTCTGACCAGGTGGCAGTTGAGTAACTCTTTTGCTGCATTTGCTTGTATATGCTCTCTGCCGCCCTTTTTGATGCACGCATATCAACAGCGATATCGATACAGCTATTGTAGACATATTCAGCACTCTCGAGAACACCTGTTTCGGGCTCCTGGTGGACGTCAACCTTCCCCTGAAGATGTTGGCGAAGGAGTTCCAGAAGCTCAGTGTCAACTTCGTCGTCAGACATGGCTACGAATTTTGATTGTCAAGTTTAGAGGATAAAAGAAAGAGAGAATGGAAGAGTCAAGTGAGAGTCAGAAGTATGAGAAAAGAACGTCAAAGAGTGAATAGGTATCCAATGGTAACAGCCCAACTTTGTTTGTCTGAATCATTCGGTCTAGACTTTCAAAGTCGAGTATTCAGATCCCTTAATTTTTTTTTCTGGGGGCGGCCCCGCGGTCGCAGCTCATCGCTGGCACTTGACCCAGGGTATCGGGCTCCTACTGAGCTGAGATTGGAGTGCGATTCATGGCTGAAACGCAGCAAAAGGAACGCAGTGGACAAAAGCTTATGTTAATGCTTCTAGAAGCGACCAATTGGCCCACAAAGAGAGGCAGGCACTAAGGTACTACGTATGGACGAAAGGGTGACATATCCTCTGCTTGAATAGCCCTTCATCTGCCGGCAACTACCTTACCTTACACATTCTGGGGGCACATTAAAGTACCTTACCATTTATCAATGTGCCATTCAAGAGCTGGAGTGTCGCCTGCAATTCTCAGTGGAGTACCGACCAATAGTGGAGACCAATCATAGACCTGGATTTCAATCAGAATTCCCGGCTTGAGAAGCTCGATTCGCACTGCAGTGACAGTTGCATCTCATTGGTTATCCCGACACCCTGCACTGCTGCCAGGTGCTCTGTATGTTAGCTCTCTCTCACCACTAACACAATTCACCAAACCAACTTCCAACCTCCCATCTCCAGCCGATCGCCATCTTTTTCACGATTTCACCAACGCGAACCAAGCGCATCAACCTCACCCGTATGCGCAACCCTCGGACCGGGCTACTGATCTCCGACGATCCTATTTCCGCCTTCATTGAGCGACAACGATGACGATGGATGCGACGAGCGCCGACCAGGCTGCGGCTGCGGCTGCAGATGCAACTTCAGTGCCTGCGCAACAACCGCAAACACAACAACAACCACAGCAACAAGCTGCCTCCGCCGAGAGCGTGCCTCAGCGACGTCCGCCTCCTGTAACGCGCGATCGTCATAATCAGCAATCCCTCGGCGCATCCCTCAATACCTCCGTAAAGCAGGTACGTTTATTGTGCACCGAGTCAAGATCAGCCTCTGCGTACATCCCACATCGACGTTCGACGCGATGCGACATTTGGGAGAAGCGCATGGATCGCTAGCGACACTACACATCAACCGTTTTCTTCCGGGTTTTATCTACCATAAACTAACTTAGTTTGCGCAGGCTCGCGTGCTCATGGTTGGTGCTGGTGGAATTGGTTGCGAGCTACTCAAGAACCTTGTACTCACAGGCTTTGGCGAAATTCACATCGTTGACCTCGACACTATCGATCTTTCCAACCTGAACCGACAGTTTCTCTTCCGTCACGAACATATCAAGAAATCCAAGGCCCTGGTACGTCATATCCTGCTGGAGCTTGGTTAAATACTTACCAATGTACAGGTAGCAAAGGAGGCCGCACAACGGTTCAATCCGAACGTCAAAATTGTCGCACACCACGCGAACATCAAAGACGATGAGTTTACCGTGGGATGGTTTCAGCAGTTCAGCATTGCTTTCAACGCCCTGGACAACCTCGAAGCGCGCAGACATGTCAACAAGATGTGTCTGGCAGCTGACGTACCGCTGATCGAAAGTGGCACCACTGGGTTCAACGGCCAGGTACAGGTCATCAAGAAAGGCGTTACCGCATGCTACGACTGCACTCCCAAAGAGGCGCCCAAGTCTTTCCCCGTGTGCACAATTCGAAGCACCCCAAGCCAACCTATCCACTGCATCGTTTGGGGCAAAAGCTACCTGCTCAAGTACGCATTCGAGGACTGGGCATGAAATACTGCTAACAAGATTCCTAGCGAAATATTCGGCACCAGTGAAGACCAGGCGGCCTTCGACCATTCAACCGATGCCGACAATGGTAAGTCTAGGACTGAGCTACAAAACGACGACTGCTAATATGTAATAGCCAAGGAAATCGAAGAGTTGAAGAAGGAATCGGAAGCTCTCAAAAAGATTCGGGATGCCACTGGCACCTCCAAGTTTCCCCAGATGCTATTCGATAAGGTTTTCAATGCTGACGTCGAGCGACTACGGTCTGTCGAGGGCATGTGGAACTCGCGACGAGCCCCTGAGTCTCTTCAATACGAGACCGTTCTAGCCCAAGCAAGTGATGCTATTGCTAACAAGGACGTGATTCTGAACGATGACCAAAGGGTTTGGTCTCTTGAAGAGAGTCTAATAGTCTTCAACGATAGTCTTGACCGACTAAGCAAGCGAATCCTGGAGCTCAAGAAGAATAAAGCTCCTGAAGATTCTGAACCCATAATCACCTTTGACAAGGATGATATTGATACCCTCGATTTTGTGACGGCAAGTGCCAACATCCGATCTACAATCTTCGGAATCGACAAGAAGTCTCGATTTGATACTAAGCAGATGGCCGGTAACATCATCCCCGCCATCGCCACGACAAATGCGATTGTTGCTGGCCTCTGTGTTCTCCAGTCTTTCAAAGTTTTGAAGGGCGAGTATGCAAAGTCGAAGGAGGTGTTCTTGACCCCTTTTGCACCGGCTCGACTTCTAGCCCCTGACAGGTCTCGGGAGCCAAACCCTGACTGCCCAGTATGCGGCGTCTACTTCACCAGTGTTGTTGCAGACCTGTCTCGCGCGACTCTCAAAGACTTTGTAGATGATATTGTCAAATCGAAGCTGGGCTTTGAAGGGAAGGAGTTTGTTGTGAACAACGATGTAGGCACTCTGGTCGAGTGTTTCGAAGATGGAGACGATGAGAACCTACCGAAGAAGCTGAGTGAACTCGGTAAGGCCTTTCCGAATGGATATGCCACTACGTTTTTAGCTGACAAACATGACAAAGGTATCAAGAAGGATTCGTTCTTAACAGTCATTGACCAAGACGACGATGACACTTTCGTGAACGTCGTCATCAACGTCCAAGAAGGGTTCGTCTATATACCTTTTGCCGTCAAATTAAGCTTACACATTATAGTACATTTGAAGAAGACAAGAAACCCATTGAGGCGGCATTTTCAGACACTCCCGACATTCCACGTCGGCCGAAGAAGCCTCAACCCGTCGAATCGAACGGCAACGGCGAAGTTAACGGAAAGGCTGGTAACGCCGAGCCTAAGGGCGTCAAAAGACCGCATGCCGATGACGGCAACCCACCCCTCAAGAAGCTCAAGATTTCAGACTCCAGCACTGAGATTGTCGACGTGGACGAGGACCAAGGCCGTCTCAACGATGGCGCGATCATCATCGATGACTGAGATTCAACGGCTAGAAAGGACGATACGCATATCGTCGGATTCAGGGCTTTGTTACACAGCGCTCAAGCCACCATCAAGGTTTAGGACGCAGTTATTGGCGAATTGATTCTTTGCCAGGAAGATAGCAGCGTCAGCCACCTCATCGGGAGTTCCTGCGCGATGCGCGGGGCACTGCTCGAGGTATCTGTTTTTTAAATTTGGCATGAGATCTAAAACGGGGTGTTGCACATTAACATTCACCTTTTTTCACATGGGCGACGGGTGCCTATAGATATGCCTTGGCAAGGCAAAGGGAGGGACAGACTTACCATCCCACATTTGACTCTCTATCCAACCTGGCAGCAAGGCGTTGACGCGAATGGATCGATACCTGAACTCAGTAGTCAGGGCACGGGTGAAAGCTGCAGGGCACGGAGTGAGCAGGTTGTTTTTTTGGCATGTACAATAGTACATAATTCATGTAGTATAAATTCTGGGAGATATTAAGAACGTACCGACAACGCCAGCTTTTGAAGCAGCGTACACCGAAGCACCGGCCCCGTCTTTATTGGCCATAAGGCTTGATATATTGATAATGCATCCTAAGAGAGTAAGTGTGAGATAATGTAGTTGAAGGTAGGTATTTATACATACCGTTGGATTTCATTTTGGCGTATTTGCAGGCGAGTATTGTGGCCTGGAGGTTAGTTTCGAGAATATTTGTGATGTCACTGTCATGCGTCCTCCTGATGAAAGAGGTTTGACTGATGCCAGCGCAATTGACGAGAATGTCGGCGGGGCCAACAGTGGCGCCAAAGAAGCCCCGGAACATGGCAGGCTTTGTGCCATCCAGATGCAAAAAGCGATGGGCCGACGGAGGCGGATCCTGGGGGTCATATGTGGCCGGGTCCGGATTGTAAGGAACGAGTTGCGGCTCAAGTTTGGCTCGGGCATCCGGCGCAGACCGGCTGAGGAGCGAGACAACGGAGCCTTGCTCTGCGAAGGCGGCTGCGATACGGAAGCCGATTGCGCCGGTGGCTCCGGTCACGACGCAATGCTTGCCGCGGAGGGAGTACGCCATTGGGAGCGGACGGGTGTGGGTTAAAGAGCGGTTGGGTGAGTTGGTGATTTCGTGATGAAATTTTGGAGGTTGACGGGACTGAGCCAGTCGATGCGAGAGAGATAGAGCTACGGCATCAAAATCTTCCGAAGTTTCTAAGATAATTATGTTTCTAAGTGCCTCATAACCGTAAATTTGAGTTTATTTTCGATAATTGAGTTAACAATGACTTTCAAGCTTCTGGAGTCCTTTAATTGTTCCATTGTATGGATGGTGGAATCACAACCGAGTATTTTCGTACTCAACCCCGATGTCATCGTCACACGGCGTTTGGCACCCTGGTTCAAGAAATCGGTTCCTGGCTGAACATTGAAGGAAAATATTCATCCGCCAACTGCTTTTACCTTGGATTTATGGATTGCGTATCTGAGTGTATTGCATTTTATAGAGATACCTCCACCACACAAAGCCCTACATGAGGAGCGACTGGCTTTCGTGTTAGTGGACGTCTTCGGCTCCCATGTTGAATTTCGCTCCAGGGGACCGCCAGGGGGAGGAGATAAGAGGAAAGTAAAGGCCAGCAAGGTTAAATTTAAGCGATCGATGGGCTGAAACTCAATTTCGTGCGGTTCTTTTGTCTTGTCTGCAATGTGTGCCAAGCATTGAAGTCAAACTGAGAGGGAGCATTATTGCGAATGCGATGAGGTAGCCAACAATTAACACGATGACGGACGAATAACTTGGCCTTTATTACTCTCTTTGAAGGACAATGATCGATCAGCTGTCACTGGGTATCGTTGATACATATACAAGTGCTGACAAACATTTACTCACCTGCCTCTTACAACTGAACCGAACCGTAGCATAGTGCACATCTCCACTCCAAACTCCCGCCAGCCTCCATTGTTGGTTACTACATCACAACTACAACTACTACTCTGCAGGGTGCTTGTCCGTTGGAGCTCCAGGCCGTACACGTGCTCCCTAAAATCTCCCCCTCAAGCATCTTATCGACTTCAATGTTTCGTCGTCCTCGGTTCCGTCCTCGTCGCAATTGACGTTTCCCACCCGCCGCAAAACCATGAGCGACCCTCGACATGATGCCCCGCTGTCGAGCGCCAGCGCCAACATAAACGTTCCCGCTACCACGACGACCGCAACGGCTCTCCCCACGACAGCGGATGGCTCTGCCAAAGGCGGCGATGTCATTGATGCCGGCCTGAGGAGTCTTGATCACTGTACGCCTTGAAACCACGGGCTTCCCGTGCGCCGCGCGCTCTACTGATGCATTCATATCGCAGACAAGCGCGCCCTGCCAAAATGGCGATACAACCTGCGCCAGCAAATGCTGCCCTTGATCCGATGGGAAACGCCATATCTTGCCTGGATGCAGGAGAAGTTGCGAACCCCGGCTCTCGATAGCTACTTTGCCATTACCGCCAACCTCGGAACACATACCTTCTTTATGATAGGACTGCCTATTTGCTTCTGGTGCGGACATGCTGCCTTCGGTAAAGGGTAGGTCATCCCAAACTCATGCCTACATTTGCTGCGCCGCGCCGCATGATGACGATGATGTGTTGCCGCTGCAGAGGCTGGCTTCTTCGAAAGCTGTACTCTGATGGTGGAACATATGACTAACATGCTTCTCTATGTAGACTTGTTCACATCCTCGCCCTTGGTGTCTTTTGGACCGGCTTTATCAAGGACTTCTACTCTCTCCCGCGTCCTCTATCGCCTCCTCTGCATCGAATTACCATGTCCGGCTCTGCAGCTCTCGAATACGGTTTCCCTTCGACACACAGCGCCAATGCCGTTTCTGTCGCCGTTTATGCACTCCTCATACTGCGTAGCCCCGAGAATACACTCCCTGCGACTACCAAGATCGCACTGGAGTTTCTCTCATACTTTTACGCTATATCGATTATATTCGGCCGTCTCTATTGTGGCATGCATGGTTTCCTTGACGTCATTATTGGATCTATCATGGGTGCTGCTATTGCTTTCCTCGAATTTTACTACGGACCCCCTCTGGATGCATACATGCACTCGAGTTCCTGGGTTGCACCTCTTATTGCCACACTAATCATCCTGGTTCTTGTACGAATCCATCCAGAGCCGGCGGATGACTGTCCGTGTTACGATGACAGTGTTGCTTTTGCTGGCGTTCTTGTTGGTCTTGAGTTTGGCACTTGGACCTACGGCAAGATCGCGCTGGATCCCTGGGAGAACCATGCGCATGGTGGAAACACCGTGAATATCACACACCTGGGACTGGTTGCCAATGTGGCCAGAATCGTCTTTGGTGTTCTTGTTGTCTTTATGTGGCGCGAGACGATGAAGCCCTTGCTGCTCAAGCTTCTGCCTCATTTATTCAGAATCTTCGAACAAATTGGTGTCAATATGCCTCGACGGTTCTTCACCCCTGCCAGCAAGTACAAGACTGTACCGGCTGGGTCTCGTATCGATACTCTATTCCCTTCACCCTCAGACTTTCCACGAATGGTTGAGAGTATCCGAAACCCCGCAACCCGAGGTCGCTCCGTGTCCATCGGACCTCAGAGTGCGGCAGACGCATATGAAACTTTGGCGTATAGGGAACGCAAGCGGCGTGAGAGCGTCAGCAGCAACCATAGCTTGAAGAGCAGGTCAGACAACACCGAACTTGAGACCATGCATGAGGACCACTCTGGAAAGGGTGCTCAGACTTCTGGTTCACAGCCTCGCCGCATTACCGACTACGAGCAGATGATGGGTACGGGCGAGGTTGTGACAACGCCAGCTGCTGAGGATGACCGGGTCGATATCTTTGTCACAAACACAGAGGACGGCTTGGGAGAAAAGGAGATGTTCTCGCAGTTGATAAAGCCTCGAGTACGATACGACGTCGAGGTTATAACAAAGCTCGTCGTATATACAGGTGAGTTTCCCTGGTGTTTGCTCTGCTCAGAGCTGTAATTGCTAACCCATGACCCAGGTATCGCTTGGTTTGCAGTGGCTATAATCCCCATTATGTTTGAGATTGTAGGCTTGGGAACGAACCAGACAAGCGAGCAATGAATGATGAGATGAGAAGCTATGAAAAGACATTGCCTTGCATCATTTTTGGTGATTTCTGGAACATAAATTAGATGTTTTTGTTTTTAATGAGCATGTAGGGCGATGATAGGCGCTGGAACGAGTAATTGGTTAGATCACCTTGGAGTATCTTGGGTGGGATAACTATAGATAGCTTTGAAGCTGTAATGAACATGTCATTGATGAATATATTTCGAGAGAAGAATTATTTTAACCCAAATAACAAGAAATATGTCGAAGTCGAAGTCGAAGTCGAAGTATGAAGTCTACCAATAGAGAATTATGATTGACTGTCGCTCTGTGCAAGGGTCTTAATTGACAGACACGCCCAGACGCGATTAGGTGCAACCTAGCTCGCGTCTCCCAGTGGCCTCAATATTCAAAATCACCATACAATCAACCAAACTCGAGCGACCAACGACAATCCCCGAATTATACCCTCAGCCATAGCCACGAGTAACGATAGAACAAAGCGCAAGCATGTCTGATTTCGGGGATGAGATGGACGTTGACGTCCCTGCTTCCAAGGATGTGACATTTTCTTCAGAAGGCAACAAGGGCAAGCGAAGCGCTGCCAATCTGCCAGTTGAAGCTGAGGATAGCTTGCCTTGGTATGAATTTGACAAACCCTAGCTGTCTCTAAGTGCCACATGTTAACAAAATATCAGGGTCGAGAAATACCGTCCTAATACCCTCGATGATGTCTCCGGTCATCAGGACATCCTCGCTACCATCAACAAATTCATCGATCAGAACCGCCTCCCCCATCTCCTCCTCTACGGGCCTCCAGGTACCGGAAAGACGTCGACGATTCTTGCTCTCGCCCGCCGTATTTATGGAACTGCCAACATGCGCCAGATGGTTCTCGAGCTCAACGCCTCAGACGACCGTGGTATCGATGTTGTGCGAGAGCAAATCAAGACATTTGCTAGTACTAAACAAATCTTTTCTATGGGCGGCGCCTCTGCCCGCAACTCGATGGCTGGCTTCAAGCTCATTGTGCTTGATGAGGCTGACGCCATGACAAGTACGGCCCAGATGGCTCTGCGACGAATCATGGAGAAGTACACAACCAACACTCGGTTCTGCATTATTGCCAACTACTCCCACAAACTCAGCCCGGCACTTCTGAGTCGATGTACCCGATTCCGTTTTAGTCCCTTGAAGGAGGGTGACATTAGAGTGCTGGTGGACAAGGTAGTGGAAGAGGAGCATGTCAGGATTGGAGGGGAGGCGGTTGATGCACTGGTGAAGCTGAGCAAGGGTGACATGCGAAGAGCTCTGAACGTTCTACAAGCATGCCATGCGTCAAGTAAGTGTATATGTGAACCCGACATTGATTCGTTGCTAACAGAGACTTAGGCACACCATTACGAGCAAAGGATGCACCCAAGATACCTGACAGCGAGATCCAGCGGGAAAACATCACAACGGAAACTATCTACAATTGTATTGCAGCACCACCACCAGATGCCATCACCGAGATCGTGTCGACGCTGCTCAAGACATCGGATGTCACAAGCTGTCTTACTACTATCAATGCGCTTAAGGTATCGCGCGGTCTTGCTCTGGCCGATATCATCACAGCGCTATCGGAGGAGCTGGTAAAGCTAGAAGTTAGCCCCGAGGTGATGATCACCTGGTTGGATGGTCTCGCCAATATCGAGCATAGAGTTGCTGGTGGAAGTAGTGAAACTATCCAGACGGGAGCGGTCGTTGGAGTTGTCCGAAGCGGCGTTGAGTTGATGAGCCGATGAATACCGTACACATGATTTATTGGTGTTGAATGTTCTTTATAATGGACGCCATGAGTCTGCTTCGCAGCGGGGAGAGTTCACATCCATAGAGGATAAACATGTACGATGTTACATAACGCAGCTACCTTTTTTCGTGGAGATTAATAAAAGAGGCACATAGAGTATCCGTATGAACAAAATAATCAAGCACCATCTTGACTCCGGTTTCAGATGTCTTATTAAGAGGAGGATTTGGTTGATAATATATCTGTCAGCCACAACCCATGTTAAGTGGCGCCAGCTTGTGCACTTCTCGTGTAAGCCGTTAGTCTGAAGTCTGAACGGCGGCCGATGGGCCTAAATTTACACCTCAGGCGCTGCACCAGCACCAGCACCTTACAGCGTTGCGCTGCGACTTTACTTCAGCCCTTTTCTTTCCCTTCTCTTCTACCAGACGAGGATGGCGTCCGTCTATACGCTGTCTCATTTCAACGGGGAAAAGATATAAACGAAGGGATCTGCAAGCTTTTCTGCAACCCTCGCTACGCCAAAATGACTTCAATTGCTTCCTCTGATGCAGGGCCCTTGACTGTTGAGCCGCTGTCGGAGCGCAACGTCTCACGGATACCGCTTATTCTGCCTCACGAGCGCGTATTTCCCATTCAAATCGGCAGCGAGTTGTTCAAGCTCTCGGGAGCTTCGTTATCCTCTGACGGTAAGATTTAAGCCCTAACGGCCCTTTGCGACAACCGCTTGTCGCATCGCATCGCGATAGTTTCTAGTATGACACTTGACTAACATCTCCCGCAGCACCCTCTTACTTCTCGCAGTACTTTGTCTGCCAATTGGAGTCGGTGAAAGAACGAGGCGATGAGTCAAGCTCATCCCTTCGAACACTCTACATCGATCGCGACCCAGTCATCTTTCGCGACATCTCTCTGCATCTCCAAGGATACCATGTCCAGCCCCGCGATGGCGAGCACTTTGTGCGACTCTTTTCAGATGCGCAGTTCTATAGCTGTTTGTCGCCCCTTCACTAGCACGACCGTGACCTCTGACTGACTTTGACGAATCTTCAGTGCCCAAATTGATCTCCCAGCTCTACGAAGAGAGCATATTCATCTCCATTGGGCATCGCGAGTTCCAGATTCCCCGCGAAATCTTCAAAGACCCGGGCAACTCTCCCAATTACTTCTCCCTCGGCTTCGCAGCTTTCTTCTCGCGCCCCGACGATCTCTTCCCCGGCCTTGATCGCGAAGGCCTCATCCGCCCGCCCTCGATCCTCCCTCCGTCGGTTCCGAAGCGCAGCGCCGACACGTTCGCTGAGCTCCTGCACTTTTTGCGCGGGTATCCTATTCGCATACGCGACGAGACACACCGCCAGGATCTACTCAGCGATGCGCGATACTTCCACTTTAAGGGCCTCGAACAGCGCCTCATTCCGCATTCTTTGAGTTACAACCAAGCGACAAGACGGGACGAGATGGTACTCCGCCTTGAAAATATTCAGAAGAGCGGCATTAGCGTTTTCATAAGTAACCATGATCCATTATCAGGCTTCGTGCAATATGCCCGACCTTATGTGGACGAGAAGCCTGCTGAGCTTGTCCTTGAGATTGGCGGCGAGACGACAAAGATTCATTTCTCGGGAGGCAGTCCCAGGGCTGAGTTCTTCAGAGACACCAAAGCCCGTGTCGCAAAATTGTTTGAACTTGTATCGTCAAAATTAAATTTCTCTCAAACGAATCAGTCGCAAGGCCAACCACTAGGCCTTGTAAACTCCTTATTGAGGGAAGATCTCGTCCGTGTAGCCCTTGAGCCTGAGTCTGCCATTATTCTCGACGGTAAGGACTATCTCGAGGACTTCATCAACGCTGCTGCTTCAGAATCTTCCGCAAACGAATACCCGCGAAAGCGAAAACGGGTGGATGGTGACACTGAGGATGAGGAATGGGTTATCAAAACAGGACAGTGGAGATTGCGCATTCAGAATGCGCCAAATGGTAAGGGTGTTGAATGTATACTTGTTGCGGCCAAGCTCGATGCGATGAGCTCACAGTTGACACGAAATATGTCAAGGGGCTTTTTGGGAAGCTGATTGGATACGTCTATACATGCAAGATATGTATGAGCTACAAAGCGAATTTGTTTGAATGTTGATGGTTTAGTGGTTGGCCATCCTGTAACCGATACCATAGCAAGACAAGACTTTTGATATCTCGAGTACAGGCACAGAAACACAATCAAGAAACGAGGTGAGTGAGAATGTTAACATGTGTATCATTTCATTGCAGATACGGAGTAAAACAACTTAGAAACGAGACCAGCCATCACATATTAATCCGGGCCAAGGCCAACAAAAGAAAGACTTGAGCGTTTTATACATGGCATGATTGTCTATGAACCCGTCCAGAAAACGTCAACAAAAACAAAACACAAATTCGCTCCATGATGCACCATGTTCCCCCCAGTCCCTAATGACTGGGCAACAATGGCTGAAAACAAGAAAACGGAATAACGCCCCTTCGCCCTGCCGAAAAGGAGAAAAATGGTTGATGGGCAGAGGTGAGTGTGAGCGAGAGTATAGAGGCCCATCAAGAGAACGAGAAACTGGAGCAACTTTATAAATGCAGCCAGGGGGAGGGTCGGAAGTGTGGAAAGGGGTGAATGTGAAGAGTAGTGGGGGTATTCGTCAAGTCGTGTCCATGGTTCGTCCAGTTTCATCTTCAATCATTCACCTTCCCTTGCCAGTAACTTTGCCTGTGGGAGCACTCATGTCCCGTCGCTCAACGCCCTCGACCATTCGACGGCTTGGTGTTAGTGTGCCTTGAGCCATAGAACGGGCACGGCCACGGCGCTCCCGAATCTTGGCGAGAGCCTGCTCGCGGGTCATGGTTGGAGTGAGGGCAGGGTTCGACAGATCAAAAGTGGTACCTGTGCTGTTCTGGGAGGGAGTACGAAGGCGTTCGTTGAAGGAGGCACTATTTCTAGCCTTGTCGTCAAGGATGGGGACAGTTGTTGTGGTAGTGACGGTGTAGAAAGCATTTGTGGTGTGAGGACGAGTTTCAGGGGAGGCAAGGACATCCTCAGAAACATCTGGCATGGTTGGTATTGAGGGAATAGGCGCGGTGTGGCAGCCATTGTGAGGGGCGTCGAGGAGCGAGGCAAGAGAAGCACGCTCTTGTGCAAGCATGGCAAAAGCCGGAGGCTCAACCGAAGGTGTTCGGGCATATCTTCTGTGGTTGTGTTCATATTCGGACGGCCGGTGCTCCATGTCAGTGTTGAAACCAGCGAAAGTTTCGGTCTCGACTGGCTCTTCAATTGCAATCTCATCCACAACAGCACGTTCAGCCTGAGCACGATCTTCCTGTTCAGCCCTTTCAGCGGTCTCGGCCTCTTCAGCCTTTCGCTGCGCTTCGAATATCTCAGCCTCTTGCTCAGAGACAGTTCTAAAGATTCCCTCTTTAGGGCAGAAGATGGTGCTTCGACGCAGTTCTTTCCTGGACTTGGGCATGCCGCGTTGGAGGGGCTCTTCCAGATATTGCTCCCGCTCTGATTCAGTCTTGGTCTCTACCTCGGCCTCAACCTCAGCATCAGCATGAATCTTGGGTCTTGGCTCGAACACTGGTTCTTGAATACGAGGAGGGGTAGTGGCACGCTTCTCTTCCTCTCTTGCCATACGGTCAAGCTTGAGCAGCTTGTCGTTAGGTCCCTCAAGGCCGATCGAGCTTCTACGCTTCTGGCGAGGGGCCTCGACACTGGCACGTCGAGTAGACTTAGAGCAAGCACAGCAACGTAGGTGGCACTCTGCCTGCAGGAACTCAACCATCTCATGAGCGCGGTCTGCTCTTTGGCGCTCCCATTGTAGTTGAATCGCCAATTCCTCAATCTCAGCCTCGCTGGCTTCCGATGAGATAATGTCCATGGCTGATAGCGAAACGCGGGGATCTCTTGATGCCCGTCTCTTATCCTTCTGAGGGGAAGCAAACTCGTCATCAGCATCTTGTGACGGTAGAGGAATACGTCCCTCGGCGGCAATGCGGGCAACCTCCTCGTTCTTGGCTGCCGTCTTATAGGCGTCGCGTTCCTGTTCGACGAGTTTGATGCGCTCTAGAGCCTGGTCCAGCTGTTCTTGGACACCGACGATCTGATAGCGCGCTTCGAATGCCTCTTGTTCCCGAACCTTACTCCTTTCTTTTTCGCGCTTGAGGTTTTCATCGATCATCTTGGCGCTGGTACGGGCTGACTTGAGTTCTTCCTGGAGTTTGACAATAGATGATTGTGTCTTGAATGTTTCTTTTCGTGCTCGGCGGATCTCCTTTTCCCAAAGGGCTTGTGTATGTGCATGCGTCTCCTTGGCTCGTCCATAGTTCTCCTATCAGATGGTCAACACGGGTTGTTTATGTTAGCTTGATGAGAATGCCTACCATTAATGTCTCTAGACGCTCTCCAACTTTCCTCTCACGCTCTTTGCCCTCTTCGATGGCCTTGCGTAGCGTTTTGATCTCGTCTCTGTGTTTGCGCAGTTCAGTCTCAGCCTCCTCGCGGCCAAGCATTGCCCGCTTTAAGGCAGCATCAGCTGTCTTGCGCTCTAGTTGTTTCGATTGCATGGAGACACTGAGGTTGTTGAACTGGCTGATCTTGTCGAATACTGCGTTATCTCTTGATCCACCACGCTGGTGGGAGAAGACGGCTTCTCGCTCTCGTTGTTGATTTACACGGTCTGCTGTAACTGCTTGCAGGGGGCCGCCTCCGGAGCCCGATGGGCTGTTTGGTTCTTCCATTTTGATAGTGAAGCTTTGATAATTGTAGATGTCTGCTTGAACGGAATTGGGTTTATGGTGGACGTGGATGCGGATGTGGCTGTCGTATATGCAGAGTTGACTTTAGGTGTTGCTTTAGTATGTTGTGATAAGGCAAAAGTAAAGTGGTGCTGTTATATTATCGATTGTTTACCATGCCGCATTCATGTGTGGGGCACCATGTCAACAGGATTAGTGTCTCGTTGCTGTAGCGATGGAACGACGTCAGGTGACACCGTTGAAGTGCGCTGGACTCTTCGCCCCTAGATATACCCCAGGGGCTTGGCGTAGCCATTCGAGTCTCCGCTAACCCAATCAGATTCTTAGAATAATGATGACCCCGCGGAGTGGAGTGAGTTCACTGATAAGGCGTGTCAGAATCACGATAAAGCTGTCAGGTCCAACGTCGCAGTTGCCTTAGTTAACTTTAAAGATCCATGGAGAAGTTGCAAGAACGCCAAGTCCAGGTGAAAAGACACGCCACTCCATATTAAGATCGCCCCTTTTATACTGCTCTATAAATCACTTCATTCTCCATTTTCAGTTCTTTCTTCCTTTCTCTTGAAGTCACGCCTGGACTTATACCCGTTAGCTAGGTACACGTTGACACAACTCATCAAAATGGCAGACGAATCAACCCTCAGGCAGCGTAAGCCACAGCCGAAGAATGAGACAGATTCCGAAGTCTCCCAGCCTTCAACTCCTACCAAGAAGCACAAGAAGAGATCATCCGACAAGGTCGACCAGGAAGACCCTTGGGATGGCTATTCGCCCTACATCGATGTGCTGCGTGTCATCAGCTTCATTGTTGTAGCTTCGATGGGCCTCAGCTATGTTATTAGCGGAGGGGAGAGCTTCTGGTGGGGACATAAGAACAAGCCAGAGTGGATGACTCAAAAGTTCTATAAGGAATTGATCCTTGGACCTGTGAGTTATACCTCGAGCTATTTCTATACTCATGCTAACTTTCTGTCTTCTCACAGCCACCGCCTACATACATGACCATGGAGGAACTCTCTCTCCACGACGGTACCGATCCCGACAGACCTCTTCTCCTTGCCATCAACGGTACCATCTACGACGTCTCCAACGGCCGTCGTATGTACGGCCCTGGGGGCTCATACAGCTACTTTGCTGCCACCGATGCGGCTCGCGGCTTTGTAACAGGCTGCTTCGCCGAGGACCAGACTGCCGATCTTCGCGGCTATGAAGAGACCTTCTTGCCCCTCGATGACCCCGAGGTTGACTCTCACTGGACCCCTGAGGCGCTTGCTGAGCTCAAGATCAAGGAGCGAGAGGAAGCCAAGGTCAAGGCCGACGCCGCTCTCAAGCATTGGGTTGATTTCTTCGCCAACAACAAGAAGTACAGCAAGGTGGGATATGTGCTTCGGGAGACTGACTGGTTGGAAAAGGAGAAGCCCAAGAAGCTTTGCGATCAGGCTCAAAAGGGCAGGAAGGCAAGAAAGATTCCCAAGAAGGAGTGAGATTTCTTGCGTTGAAATCTATGTACTATGTTGTAAATGTTTTGTATTAGCAGGTATTATATTCCTCCGGTGTTCATTTTAGTTGGATATATGTATACTCTTGTTTCAAGACGTTGGCAATTGAGAAATCAAGTAATATGATCTCTAATATTTTAGGGTATTTTCAACAGTATCTAAACATCCGAACTTGGTACACTATCCCATAATAAACCCACCAGATGCCTGGAGCGATTCTGTCGTGAACATCGTAGATGCTTGTGCCTACCCCGAGGCTTCCCAACCGGTCCAGCAATTGGTACAAATATCCCGATTAATTGTTTCCATCATTATTTCTATTCCAAACACACAAACCCAACCCACGCTCAATGTCAACTTAGAAGGCATATAGAGCAGCAGCACCGACTGCTAGCAGCATTGGGATAGGAGCAGAGAAGTGATCAGCTGCAGCTGTAACAACCCCTGATCCAGCTGTGGGAGTACCAGTAGCTGCAGGTGTGGCAACGCCGGTTGGAGGAACAACAGGAGAGCCGTTCTCAGAGCTGCCATCATCTGAACTGTCACCTCCGGAGCTGCTGCCGTCGTCGGAGCTGTCGTCACCGGAGTCACTGCCAGAATCGCTGCCAGAATCGCTGCCAGAATCGCTGCCAGAATCGCTGCCGGAGTCACTACCGGAGTCACTGCCAGATCCACTACCGTCATCGGAGTTGCCGCCACCGGAACCGCCATTGCCGCCTGGAACGGTATCATTGCCGCCGTTTCCACCTTGAGGGGAGCCGCCGGCCTGAACTGGGACAACTTCTGAGGCTGTAGAGCCCTTGCAGAGACCCTTGTAGTTGTTGAGGGATCTTGTAGAGTTGGCAGATGTGCTATACAGCGGTCAGTAAGGAGTTCGTTATCCAGGTGCTGTATCTAACTCACTTTTCGTTGATGACCATCGACATTCCACCCTGGCAGTGCTGTCCCTTACTACAGAAGAGCCATAGAGGCTTCTTGTCCTTGATGGTGATGGTGTAGGTGGGGATCATGCCCTTTGCCAAGCTGGCCTCGACAGGCATGTAACCAGAGTAGATACCAGTGACGTTGGACTGGATGTTGCCAATGGGCATACAAGGGTTGTCGAAGTTGGACTGTGTGACGGTATGGTTACCAGCCCAGAACTGGAACTGCACCATGGTTCCTGGCTCTGCTGTGATCTTCTCGGGCCAGAACTTGATGTCTGTTGAGTTTGTGGCAGAGTTTCTGCCAACTGCAACGACCTGTACATCGACGGCTAGAAAGAATGTTGGTCATTTTCTTTTGTGGCAATAAGGAGATACTTACCTTGAGCGGCGGCAGCCAGAGCCACGATAGCAATTTGTGAGAAATACATGTTGAAAGACTGGAGGATTGGGTATCTAGGTGAGGCAAGGGAAAGGACGTTCTTGGTGAGATACTCGGAGAAATACTATCAAATACGAAGTGCGACTTGCGCTCTCAGGGACCAGCCTTGTCTAAGAAAGAGAAGAGAATTAAGAGATGGAAAAGAAAAAGAGAGAAAAAGAAGGACAAAGGGAAACAGGACCAGACTGTTGATTATGGAATGAGATGAGAGAGATGACAAGAAACAAAACAAAAAAGAGACAGGACGGATTGGTTATATACACACTCTCTATCACGGCTTGACTTGTTGCGGCCACAGCCCCCGATGACGAGTTTCGAAGCACATCTGAAGCACGCCTCTCTTCGGGCCCAGAACTTCCAGAGGCGGCCAAGAAAGAATGGATGATGGAGGTTCCGTCTCGGCTCTTCGGTTGAGTTGCAGGCCAGGAGTAGCATGAGACGTTATCGACAAGGCCTTCACTTGAGGGAATGAAACAAAGACTGCAAGACCTTGCTTGGCTGGCTGACTTTGGTAAGGCTTGGGAACTACCCAGGCTATATGTCAGGTCAATTTTCCATATCAATCTTGAACCTCTGGTGTTCTCAATCAAAGTATAGAGCGGCACTTGCCATAACTGATTGAAGCCGGTATCGAGGGCTTGTATCTGCGAAATACTCTCCGGATGTATTGAGATAAGTCGTCTTGATTTGTACATACCATGTAAAGCCAGTCACAGTCAGCGATCATGGGCGTTTGGCCTCCGTAAAGTTAAACCTCCAACCCATGGCGCTTAGTATGCGTAGTATTCAGAGATATTTCGGGCGACTATAGGGCCTCGGCTCCAGGCCCAGCCGTGTCAGGGTCGAGTCGACCAGGGGTATATCTGCATCGGAAGTGCCTCATCCGTTGTTCTGTGAGACGGATATAGTTTCGCGGTCGTTATTAGTTTCCACGGGGTAGTCAGCGGTTTTGAAACGAATGCATTTTGGCCTTTACCAGCAAGAAACGATAGCGTTGCAGTGGGTTTGGACTTTGGAACTGCGACGTTTCGTGTTGGTTGCAGATCCTAAACGCGTTGCGGGGGCGAGATCTTGGGAGTTTTTGAAACCTCATTTACCAATGGATGTTTGTCTGATTGTCCTGTCATATGTTGTTAGCTATTGTCTTTCATCCTGACATTTACCACACGATGTTAATAATTTCAACGTAATTTTGATATAGACTCTCCCCTTTGCGCAGTTTCCTCAGTTTCCTCAAAGACAGTCTTGGCTTAACAACTTCCCAGTGGATACTAGCCGTAGCGGGCCCTGTTGGACGGAGCAGCTTAAACCGTTGTCAAGCACACAATCCGGATACCATTCAGACAACAACAGGGCAACAAGACAGAGCATACTTTGAAATAACTGCAAGTATGCAATACGATAAATATGATATTCTTTACCACGCGGGAGAGGGTAAAGCCGGCGTCCTAAACACCTCTTTTATGTTCCGATCAAGCTCGACTTTGAAGCTAACCTAGAGCAAGGACGAACAAATATGCCGTTTACCATTGTATAACCCGCCACCATGGCCCTATTTCCTCTACTATATTAGACATACCCTTGACATTGAATGTTTCCATACCCCATAATAGTTTCTTACTGATCCTCTTCGGCAAACCACAACATTGGTATGGTATTTCCAGCCAAGAACCATTGCATCATGTCCCATTAAGAAATGAACGTCGACCAGTGTATACAAGGCCAGGCTTTGCTGGGAGGTCGATGAACTTCTCAATAATGGACTGTCATGGCCAAGTGAGTGGCATATCGTCCGCTCGTCATCCTAGCTCGCAATACTCAAAAGACTGATGTCTTTACGTTAGCATGAACAAACACTATAGAATGTGCCATGGTGTTTCGTACCCGTACTGTAGCTGGCCAATGATTAGGGAGCTTCCTCGACCATGGAGCCGCTCCGCTTTCTACACATCAATAGGCTGGTTGGCATATTCGAGTAGAATACATAAAACCATGGGACATCCTCCTACATCAAGAGCAGCTCAAGCATAATGCGACCCTGCTCAAAGATCCAGTAGCAACTGAGGCGAAACCTTCTCCAGGTCCTCGACCTCTAGAAACCCGCCATCCTTCTCAACAGCGGCTCGCGCAATCGCCTCCCTCACAAACACATCAAAATACTTGCCCGCCGCAGCGTTGGCGTCTCTTGATATCCGCGTTGTGTCCTTGGCGAAGAACTCGTGTAGGAGCCGCGTCAGAAGCTCTGGAGGGATCGTTTTGTCGGGCTCTTCATCCTCATCCTCAACCACTTGCACTTCGCGTGTCGAGGGTCCAGCGCGATCGTTATCGTCATCGGAGAGCTCGAATGGATTGCTTGACTGGGGCTCGGGCTCAAGTGCTTTGGCGGCCTTTTTGGTTGTGGCTTTCGGTCGGCCACGGCCAGCACCTGTTGTCGGCTTCGTAGACGGCATGTTGTTTGTTATTGCGAGGTGATTATGCTTTGAAGTAATAGGATAAGGTTAGATGGATGGTTTAAACACCATTTGGACAAGCACAATGAGGTTGAACGCTTGATAGCATGCTTAGTCATCGCATTCACCGCAGTCTATTTTTTGCAACCACATAGTCAGGAAGGAGACTGGAAGATCGCAAGCAACAGTCAATTCGACAGCTGCAAGTCACTGAAATGAATATCAAACTTCACAAGATCATGAGTATACAATGTACAGTAAAGGGAAATTGCATTGGTGTATAAATTACAGCGGCCTAGAACGGAAGGCAAAGCAAGATTAGAAAAAGACGCCGTGCCTATGCCACTCTAACCCGTAAAGAGCTGCTGTTTCAGAGGACCACGTCGGGTATCTGTGACAACTTCTCTCGATCTGCACTTCGGTCTCGCCTTTTAGTTTCAACCAGCGGACACCATGTCAAGCCCGCAGATTAAGATTCCTCCCGAATCCATTTCCTCCACACACTCATCTATACAGGGTATGTTATACGAAGCGCTTACTTGAAGGCCTTGCCGAAGAGGAGGACCTGGAGCTGATCGTAGATGGAAAGGACACCAGCACCGGCAACACCACGGAGAATGTTGGCACCAGCACCCTTGAAGAGAGACTTGACACCCTCCTTGGCGACGATCTGGCGGGCAGCATCCATGGTGTTCTTGTACTTGACGGCCTCACCAGAGGTCATCATCATGCGACGACGGATGGTGTCAAGAGGGTAAGAGGCGATACCGGCACCAGTGGTGACGACCCAACCAAGAGCGAAAGAGGCAAGGAAGTTGCCCTGGAGGTTTCCGGTGAGGACGACGGGCTTGATAGAGTCGTACATACCGAAGTAGAGACCACGGTAGACAACAATACCAGCGACGGAGGGCATGAAACCACGGTAGAGACCGGCAATACCGTCAGAGGCGAGGGTCTTCTTGTAGACGTCGACGAGACCGTTGAACTGACGGTCACCACCGGACTTGGCGTTCTTGGCATCGTTGGCAAGACGAGTACGGGCGTAGTCCAGAGAGTAGACGAAGAGCAACGAAGTTGCACCAGCGGCACCACCGGAGGCCAGGTTACCAACCATCCACATGGCGTAGCCATCCTTGTCCTTCTTGTAACCGAACAACTTCTTGAACTTGTCACGGAAAGCGAAGTTCAGAGCCTGGGTAGGGAAGTATCGGATGACGTTGGCGGTGTTTCCTCGCCAGAGGGACATGACACCCTCGTCAGCCATGGTGCGCTTGAAGCAGTCACCAATACCGGCGTACTTGCGGTCGAGACGACCGGTCTTGAGCATCTCATCCTGTTGTGGTTGTTAATGGCCGAATCACTTGAAGATCCTGGTGAGACAAACCTGGTTCTGGATGAGGAGCTTGACACGCTCAATGGGAGCGGCGGCGGTCTTCGAGACGGCGGCGGAGACACCACCCACTATCAGGGTTGTTAGTATAATGAACTATGAGGTGTTTGTTGACCAAGCTCAGTGAAATGGCAGGGTGCACATTTCTTCGATGACTGAGAGGCGATCGCGAGGTGGTAACATACTCAAGAAGTCGGCCAAGAAGGGCTGTGAGACAAGTTAGCAATTGCATCATGAAAAAGTTTGATTGATCGGCTTCGTTGCAACTCGAGTGAGATGCCAGCACACAAAAAGGACTCGAATTTCGAATCAAAGCACTACCGCCATCTGAACAATTGTATCCAAACCATCGACACTTGATGATTTACCACGGTGGAGTTTGATAGCGGGTGATTGATTCGAGGAGACATTTTTGCAGTCGTGGCATATCACGATCGAGGGGATCTGAAAGGCCATCAAAGATAAGATTGTGATAACTTACCGGCATGCCCAAGACCTTCTGAGGTTGCTCGACAGACATAGTAGCGGTTCTGAGGTCTTTCCCTTGAAAAAAAGAAGAAAGGATTGAGGGGAGATTGAGGATGAAGGAAGGAAGAGAGAGAGAATGAAGGGAGTCGAGAGAAAATAAATCTGCGCCGACGGGGGGTGAGTGGTATTTGGGGGGGGGGAGGGAAAAAAATTGCGGCGGATCTGAACGAGAGGCGCTTTTTAGCGACTCTTCCCGGGCATGCACTAAAAGGGAGCTGGGACCCCCAGCCAACCAGGCCTAGGCTGGCAATTCTCTCCACGGCAACAGCAAGGGCTGGCAGCCTGAGGCCACAGCCTTGTACGGCCTTTGAAGCTCTGAACTTTCTCAGGGGTGGCCAGGTGGCCACTCAGTAGCACTCAGTGGACTAAACTGTGGGGCATTCCTGGCACAAATCCTGCACTCATCCTGGGTTTGAGCTTTGAGCTTGCTGCCCGGCTGCAAGATGAGATGCCGGTTCACCCCGATTTTTTGTCGAGCGCCGAGACCTGGACCCGTCTTGGGAAGACATGGAGCTTCTACTGTATGGGGTAGGTACCTTACTGTACAGTACTGTACGGGCAGGCCTGTGAGGCGATGAGCTGGCGCCTAGGATAATTCCCTAGGGGGGACCTAGGATCCATGATATGGAAGTGCTGGAAAATATTTTCTGATGGCCAGCACTGCTCATCTTTACAGATAGGAATTCTTCATTTGCATCGATTGTTCACTCTATCATGCTTCGAGCTATTGATGCTGTTGCCCTAATCATTATGTGCTGCAATTGGTCTATCTCGAACAAATGTCGTCAGTCTACTTGTCTCGCTCTCTCTCACACTTTCCAACATAGGTTTTCTCTACCCCATCCCTCCATCATGACATCCATTCACCCACCTTTTCTTCTCTACCCCCGGCTCGTTCACCAATCCACTAGCCGCTCCGCGTTCCAGCAGCACCCTCCACTGCAAGCCTTGCCTCCAGCGGTCGCATCGCCCGAAATAAGCCTGCCACACCTTGCACAGTGCGTGACCTTTCATGACTTGAATGGAGAGGTGAGCCGCGCTGTGTTGGCTGGATCTCCCATCGCCTCCCCCGGGTTAACCCCCTGGTTTAACTATCCGTCCAATTGGTGTCTGTTTGTTTGAGCTTCCGATAATACGGGGAACACTTTTTTCTTCTCTTCTACCTCGAATTTTGTTCGGGCTAGTTGTGCCCAGTAGCCAAGGGTTTCGCCCGGAATAGCCGCATATTAGATGGAAGTCGATTGAATTTCTCCTTGATGTTTTGCTCATGGCCTTGCACCAAGGAGCCGCCACTAATGTCATCAGACTATACGATACAATAAAAGTCCTGATCTGAATGTCCGTGGCCCAGCGAAAACGTGCCCGACGCTTGAGGTTTTGATATCTAACTTAACACCCCGACCCCAAGCTTCCATTCAGATCCACCAGCCGCAAGGGAGACAGGCCGAGCTAAAAACGCTTTAATTCTTGCCCGCCTGTAAACCTCCAGCATCAGGGTTTGAGTGCACTGAACGGCTGAGACGGTCAGCGATCAGAGGCCGAGAGATGTTACAGCGTCTCTCAGGCTTGCTTGTTTGATACACCCAGACACCCTTTGAGCCGAGTCAAGAGTCCGCCACCGCCTTCTTCGTGCTACCCGTAACACGCACTGTACTGTACAGTACGAACAGAGACAAGATGCTTATCGTCATGCAGTTCGGGCTACCTACAATTTTCTTACTCCATTGAAGTCCGTTGTTGCTCTTATCTCTCGGAAAGCCCGTCCAAGGCCAATGGATATAAAAAACTAGTTTGAGTTAATATTGGCTTAACAGGGACAACTTCGTGGTTTCTGACTCTGTACACACATGGCTGATGTTTCGGGAGTAAACCCGTTTCAAAGCCATTAAATCGCTCGAGACCCTGCAATAATGATGCCGATCCTCTTTGAAGCCATTGGCCTATCGAAGTTGAGCTCTGGCCAAAAAAAAACAAGCAGATACCACGGTGTCCACTCCCCTGTCGGCCATTTCAAAGTTGTAGTTGTACTCCGTAGCGTCTCGGAGATCGAGGTACGGATACCTATCTGAGAGCTGGAAATTGAACTAGAGATCCATCAATATTGACGTGCGGCATGGCATACCCCTATTCTAAGAGACTAGCTACGAAGCTACTGTAGGTTGAAGCCTTTTGAGGGCAAGCAAATGTCCTGAATGAGACCTTACAATGCAATGGTTTTCCACGTATCTCTTCTCTAATATTGACTGGACGATCTTCAGATATCAACCTGTATCCAAGATAATTGATAAATTCCAGCTTCCATCAGCCCGCTCCATTGAAATGATGATAAGTTACTGGAGTACCACTGGTGTCTGTTTCTCTCACAAGAGCTCTTGAATCTGACCGTTGCTTTGCCATTTCAGCGGGCCTCTCGTCCGCCCTCGGATAACTCACGTGGATTAGGCTAGATCGCATCACCTGCATCAGCATCCATTCTTGGATATCTGACTGAAGGCCAAGAGTCTAGACAAGAGACCTGCCCTAGGCGGCCTTACCTGGTATTAAGGACCACTTCTAATCCTCTTCCTCTACATATGTCTACGTTTTTTATAGCTCGCAATTGTCGATCGCTTCTTTTGAAATATCAATTGCATGACAGAGCTATCTTACTTGAGTTGATAGCCATGATGCTTAAGCCTGACAAGTCGATATCATGGCACGTGACACTCAAGCCTCATATATCACGGTCACGTGTAGCACGGTTTCCATTCTTTGACGTTGAGAATGTATGAGTTATGCCATGGTCTCAAGGGGCTTACATTTGTAGTGTTTCGAAATAATATCGAATTGGGTTTTCGAAGCTTACTCTTCACGGTACGGTTTGTGGCTCTGATAACTATCCAGCAGTGATGAAGGAATATGATCAAAGCGAACAGCATGAAATGGCATTGTGAAATTTATTGTGCGGGATGCAATTGGTTCAACAAGCCATGTGTTCGACTACTTAATAAGATCAAAATGAAACATTGGGTTTCAGGCCGTATGTACCTAGTATGTGTACGAAGTGAGAGCAGCCTTACATGCAAGATTCTCCCGGGCATCATAATGCCAGTTGTTCTACATTCACGAACACGAAACGTCGTTACAAATATCTTTGGTTTGATTGAGTCCAACCTGACAAGGATAGTTGCGTTGCTAGTATTGCATATATCCCCGCTTGAATCATATATGTATATCGCTATGAGTTCAGCATGTGAGAGTCACGAAGAAAGACAACTGCGGAGGGACTACGTGTGGTCTAGGACAAAGGTAGTCATCTCCAGGCAGCGTTGTTTGAGTTGGAACAAAGCTCCTTCCATGGTGTGTAGACGACATTTTCCAGTTCAACCGAGAGACTTGTGTGATGACGAGGAAGCCGGCAGTTTATGAGCCCTTACACACCACGACGGACATACAGGGCAGCAGGAAAGACAAGATCATGTGGTTGAGTTTATAAGGGTATACCGCACAGTAATCCTGTCGAAGATCATAGACTAGTGAGGCAGTGACGTCTTCTTATAGATCTGATAAGCTACGGCGGCATTCACACTCCGTCATGTCGAGACAGATGCACATTACAAGTGGAAACCATGTTTTGGTCGTTTCGAAGTTTTTTCATTCCGTTGCCGTATGTGCTAAAGCGATTCCGTCCCAATGCTTAACCGAGCATGAATAGCGTCCTAAACCAGGCTTGTTTTTCGCCTTGCAACACCCTCCGACCATGTGGCCTGTCTGTCGTCCAGGCCACCCAGACGCACAATCGTGAGACTCAAGTTTTATCGTTCATTGCATTTAGTCAGAACCACCGACGGCACGGGCTGGATTATGTTAGCAGTTGTTCAGGATGGCGCATCGGGTGATATGAGGTTCGCGCGAGAGGGGTAGGTAGGTAGGGCTGGCATACTGTAGATCTTCATCTTGCTGTGAGTGACCACAGGCTTGATGATGCCCTTCTCCTCGAGGTCGGCAAGGCACTGGCGTGCCAAAGAACCGTTGATCTTCATTCGGTCGACGAGAGTGGCGATGGTGACCAGACGGTAAGACTGCACATCCTTGTAGAGCTTCTCAGAGGTGGTCTTGTCGAGGACGACAGCGTGCTGGGCCTTGTCCTTGACCTTGCCCTTGGACCTTTGGAAATGCGTAAGTTTCGAAATATCGTCGATGACGGTGCGGTTCGCCTTATACATACCACTTCTTCTTTTGCTTCTTTCCTCCAACGGCGGGGGCCTGATGTCCAAGTCAATCAAATGCTCATTTTTCGTAAAGTCCGCCGTGAGGGCGTCGCCGTGAACTTACCATATTGTCTGATGTGCTGGCGGTTGACTGGGTTGGACAAAGTGTGTTGTTCAATCCGAAGAACCTCTCTAACTTGACACTGCACGAATGGAAAGTGGAAAGACCGACCCAGAGTTTCGCAGGGCAGCCGAGCCCTAAGAAAAAAGAAGGTGCGACCCCGACCCGAGCTTTAAGCGCCTATGATTGGCTCAACCCGCCCCACCCAGAGCACATTCTGCCCTCCTGCCGTCTCTCTCGAATCTCAGATGCGCCCACATCGTCAACTTTGAACTCCTGCCACTTCGATTACAGTCGTACTAACCGAAGCCCGTCAGTCCAGTAAACCACTGCAACAGCAAAGATGTCTGACGCCGGCGAGATCGAAGTCGAGAACTCCGCCCTCTACGAGGTGCTTCCCAAGGATGTTGTCAAGGAGGTTGGCAATGTCAAGCTCTTCAACAAGTGGGACTACGATGTCGAGGTCCGCGACATCTCCCTGACGTACGTTTTGTCTGGAGGAATTATCTTCAAAAACCTCACTTGTGCGCGACGAGATGCTGACGGACTTGCCTCGATAGTGACTACATTTCCCTGCGAAACCCCGTCTACGTCACCCACACCGCTGGCCGATATGCCACCAAGCGATTCCGCAAGGCCAACTGCCCTATCATTGAGCGATTGACCAACTCTCTGATGCACCACGGCCGCAACAACGGAAAGAAGCTCATGGCTGTCCGAGTTGTCGCCCACGCCTTCGAGATCGTACGTCCCACCTGAACACCCCACGAGAAGGGCCAATATTTTTTTTTCGCGATCACAAAGGTGCTAACATCAGGGCCAGATCCACCTCATGACCGACCAGAACCCTATCCAGGTCGCCGTCGACGCTATTGTCAACTGCGGTCCCCGTGAAGACTCTACCCGAATTGGTTCCGCCGGTACCGTCCGACGACAAGCCGTCGATGTCTCTCCTCTCCGCCGAGTCAACCAGGCTATCTCTCTCCTCACCACCGGTGCCCGCGAGGCCTCTTTCCGCAACGTCAAGTCCATTGCTGAGTGCCTTGCTGAGGAGCTGATCAACGCTGCCAAGGGTTCCAGCAACTCTTACGCTATCAAGAAGAAGGACGAGTTGGAGCGTGTGGCCAAGAGCAACCGATAAAAGGTGCAACGGTGGTATCATGACTGGAAGGGTTGGCTTTGGCGTGTTCCGGCTTCTTTCAGAATTGCATTTTGCGTTCATCGGGTCTGGGAACGCGGCTATGGGTTTTCTTAGGTGGCTCTAGATTCAATAAAAAAAAGTCGAGCTTCTGAGAATTGAATGAAGTAAATTCAAGTTACATTTTTAATGTTTGTCCACGTTGATTATATTACATACGTCTCGAGTGTAACCGGCTGTTCTTTCTGTACAGCAGGCAAAAACGTCCAAATCCTTACTGCTTTCAACCAATTGTCTAATTCATATATGCATACCGTAAAACCACCACTCATGACAACACGGGGTATCTAATCAAGACGGACTGTCTTCTCTCCTACTTCCAGTCGCTGAAACATACCAACATGGGGCATGCCCTCTTCCCACCAGGTGCCCATACCCTCATCCACTTCAAAGCCCCATCTCTTCCAGAAGCCCTCCACCTGCGACTGCGCGTGGACGCACACGAGTCCTGCCCATTGAGGGATTGTCTGCTCGCAATTGGCCGGATTGAGTTGCTCGAGCCCATACTCTTTGATACTAGGATCAAAGTATGAAGGGTTGGCTTTCAGCCAGCTAAGCACAGTGTTGACGAGGAGTCCAGCGATACGACGTCCTCGAAACTCTTCAATGACTGCCAGACGTCCTAGTTTCACATATGGTTCCTGGCCATTGTGGAAAGTCGTCTCTCGGTCCAGAACATATGGTTTGTTCGAAGACAATTCGAGCGCATCCGTACTCCCATCCTTGTCGCCATTATTGTCGCCAGTCTTGTCTCCATTCTCTCCTTCTAATACTCCGTTCCAGTATTTACCTCCCTCTTTCGGGTGCGGATCATGAGGAAATGGTACAAGTCGTATGGTTCCAATCGGTGTTGAACGTGTCGAGCTCTTACGGGGTTGCATCACATTGCCCTCCTCGTCGCGAACCTCCAACTCCTCTAACTTGTTGATACTGGCGTAGACTACCCAGTGGCATGCGCGTGGGTCATCGTCGTCGAACTCGTTTTCAGCAGGGACTTTTTGCTCCTCCACAAAGACCTGTTCACGAACTTCCATTGCATCCAAAAAGGTCTGCGAAATTGTCGGTGGCTGCTCTTCTATAGGAGCCCCTCGCTTGTATCCTTCAAGATTACTAGGCCCGAGGAAGGTAATAAAAGGCGTTCCCATATTGCCGGTTCTTTTCAGAAGCGTAAAGTATTGTTGAGAATGCCTTCGATGCTAAGCTTTTCCGATTCAAGTTCAAGATCGGTAAGTTTTAGCGGTTAAGTAACAAATAAATGTCTCTGTACGCGGTGATGTAAATGTTGGTCAGGATGTTCAACGCAAGACAGGAAGGTATTGCTGCGGTTGTGCTCGGCTAACTTGAGAAAATAAAAGGTAAGAAATAGAAAGAAAAACAATCAAAAAGAGGAGGCGCCATCATTAATACTGCGCATTTCCCTCCGTTTGCGCGAGAAGGAGGAATCCAAAGATGATGTCAATCCACAGCGCGGGGCCATGCACTGCTGTACCCGAAAGGCGAGCTACGGTGAGTCAACCCCCTAGCTTGCGCTGATAACGTCCATCCATGGTCAACGGCGGAGTAAAGTTATACTCTACTGATTGGTGGGGGGCAGTTCGCGTCTTCTTCTGCTCGCCACTTTGTCTCTGGTTTCGCAGATTTTGTAACTTTGATCGGAGAGGCTATCACCACATTGTGTTAACTTTTTGGTGGTGGACCCTTGGTTGAGCTTAACTAACGCGCAGAGGATTTGTTTCGATGATGCTTGGCCCACATGCTTCATCCGTCCATGGCCCACTGTAGTTGATGAGTCTCGTTGGCTGTTCTACTGGCGAAGAAGCCCTTGAGTAGACTATCATTGGATGAACAGAGAGTGGCAAACAACCATCATAACAACGACATGTCAACTCAGGGCCAAGCATGATGCAATATCAATCCCATTGGATGAGCCCTCGAGCACGATCATCAGCAGTCTGTGGTCGTTGTCGCATGCGGTGTACACCAAAACATTCCCTGGCTCGATCACATAGTACAGTACGACTTATGGAGGACATTATATACACTTCCAGGCAGTTGTTGGAACTCATGATAAGTAGTTATACTAATAGGCATACTCAGGAAGCCCAGCGTACCAGAAGCTCTGACCTTCTCACTATCAAGACTACGTTGGGACTTATCTCACTTCATCACATGGTGACAGGTTTGACAACTAATCCGCAGTTTCCTAAATAACCGCATTGCCCAGGTTGGACTCAAAGCTGCCATCCTTGAAGGGAACGTTGGCGCTGCCGAAGTCGGTGTTTGTCAAGGATGTACGAGCTGCAGCAGTCAAGCTCTCCCAGGCGATCAAAGGCTGCTGGCCACCCTTATCATTGGTGAAGATCATTTCATGGTTGGTAGGCCAGCTGGCGGTATATCCAACTAGGGGACTGTTGCCTGAGAAGGTACCTGAAGACCTTTTGTCGTATCCACCATGCTGGGAAACTGCCATGCCAACCACAGTGGCACTCGTGCTCTCGCTCGACAGCCAGATGACAGCATTTTCCCAGTCATGTCGGTGTCCCAGGCCTGTTGAGGGCGAATCCTTCGGCATATACCACGAGTACATGATGGCGTAGCGGCCATTGTAGGTCTGACCTCGTGCATAGACCTGGCCAGTACTGCTGCTGCAACCTGCGTCAGAGGAACCGGTCGGGTTTAGTCCTCCACTAATACACCGGATCAGTCTCAGTTTCAGAAATGTCAGAACAATACATACCCGGTGTTGCCTTGACTGTCGACCGCAGGGAAGGGCACGCATCCATTGACCACTTTAAGGAATGGCTTGTACTTGAGATAAAGCGATCCAGCAGTGGATGATGGGACTGTCTGCGGGAATCCGACAACGGCATCGTGGCTGATAACAGCCCGACGCTCGATGGGCGATCCAAGTACGCCTGCAGCAAAAGCGAGGCTCGATACGACCTGGGAAATGAGCACCATGTTGTTCCTCGTGCTTTGGCAGATGTTAGCAGTCGAAGACTTGCAGAACAAGAAGTACAACCTTGGATATATACGATATGTTGGGTGGACTGAGTGAGGAAAAGCTGAGTCTGGTCTAGATATCAGAGTCTGGAAGGTCAATCACACAACTGGGGAAACTGCCACCTTTAAGAGTATTCTCTCCCTATCTCTATTGCGCGATACTACGTCAGTCCACATGGTCTATATTGGCACGAGGCTGTATAGGAGCATCGAATTGGCGGATTATAGAGATACATCGGGTCGTAGCGTGGATGTTGCTGCTATGGACTGCCTTATTGGGAATCATGGCCGACTGCATATGCCTTTGGGAAAAGCTTGGGATGCGGGGGTTTACTATGCTCGTGAGGGGAAGATATCTCACTCTTGATCCAGCACTTAGATGGTTTGCTGGGCATAGGAAGAGACGTTTGGAGTTGCCAGACATATATTTAAACTTGGCTGTTATATCTGAAGAGGCCGTGTGATGGATGATTATGGGCAAGAGAATCGGTGTAAGTGAGTCAATTTGTAAAGTGCTAAGGTGATTGATAGCTTATCTTCTTTCGTCCAAATGACGGCGATCAAAGACCCGTGGTGTAACGGAGTCTTTTATTGGGATATAGATCAGCCGGATATGATTGTCAAGTGGGTATTTGACCACGATGGTTCCCCTCTTAATGACAAGGATTATATATATCGTCTCGAGTGCCGAAGGGTAATTACCGGACAGTTACTAGGATTTCACGATAATTTACATTCAGATATTAGTTACGTGTCAATGATGGTTCGTTGATAAGCCCAATAGATTCGTCTCTTGTTTGTCTTCTATGTAAGATCTGTGACCGTGATGGAAGAACCGTTCTGGATGCGACAATTATAAATTCCGCAGGCCCATTGCCTGAAACTGATCTAGCGAGGGACTCACAGGTCAATCGTCAACAATATCCACATATAGCATATAGAGTTTATCCTTCTATTGGATATCGTAATTAGATACGAAGTCGTGAAATGGCGAATGGTGATGCGCTGCAGGGTAAGCACAAGTCTTGGTAAAGTTGAATGGACAACTGGAGCAAGAATCAGGAATTCAATATCGAGTAAACGAGTATGATTGTATTAATAATTACTAAAGTCAAATATCCCAAATGCTAAGAACTTATTTACTCCATTCGTGGTATGACATGTTTCTCTAGATTCACTGTCTGCGATCTAAATCACAATTTCATCTTCTGCCTTTGAAGAGGGTTTGCGATTGCTACTGAACACATGAGCGCTGATTATTCTATTAACTTAGCGTGTTTTAATAAAGCCTTTAACAAAAGGCGGCTTGTCCTAATCTGGATCGCAAACAGTGTTTTAGGATATAGAGGCTGTGGTGGCACGTAATCGACAACAATGACATCGCGCCTCGCAAGGAAGCCACGCGCATATGCAACTACGAGCCGTTATGATGCACGACGCAGGATAAGAGTGACCGTGGCACAGCAGAGAGAGTTGGGGTTGATGCAGGGATGGGATACAGCATTCTCGCGGATCTGAGTTCCGTGAAGTGTCTTAGAATGGGACGTTTGAATTCCAGTGTTGGTGCTGCAGTGTCTGATGCAACAAGCTGTGTTGGGAGAAGGTTTGATATGGACAACGAGTTGAAGAGCCCTCTCTTCATGTTCAACAATGAAATATTGAAGCCTCTGTAAAGATAACTGTCGGAAATAAGTTTCTGGATATGTCCGTATGATTGGCGGTTGGTCGACCCTTTGAAGGTATCTTGTAAGACAACCACATTCCTTTGATGGAAGTTGGTGGCGGTAAAACATGACTGGATGTAGTGCAAGTGGAATCACTACAAAGCAAGGGCACCGAATCTCATGACGATGTGTCCTGTGTGTCCAAGAGTTCGAATCACAGGGCGAACGTTTGAAGAATGGAAAATGCGAACCCTGCAGATGGATGGACTTGTATGCTGCCGTTGCCGAGAGTGGAGGTGGATTTCACTGGCACTGGCACTGGCACTGGCACTGGCACTGGCACGAGCCAATACGATAACCGGGCGTATTCGTCTCGTCTGAACATTTTATTGTCAAAGATGGCACGGACAGTCTTCAATATTTGGTATGGATGTCGTCTGATCAATGCCATTTTGGTGTGTAAGACTAAGATCAATGCTGGTACTCGGACTGCAGGTACCTAGAGAAGAGAAGAGGTTGCACCGCTGCAGGTCCCTAGAACACGGTAATGGTCCAGGGATTGGATGGCTAATTCCGCCCCATCCACTCTTTCATGGTCCATCCAATCCCCCATATTTTACGGCCTGTCGCTCCACACTCATTAACTTGCAGCACATACCGCAGTCGCTAGTGGAGACGGGTTCAAGGAATTGTGAGATTGGGGGGGCCCTGAAAGATCAAAAGCAATTACATATTTGCTTGTACCTGCAAGAGTGAGACCAAAGAACACACGTACAATCGTACATATCCTAAGTTAGGTAGATATCCCTATGTGCAGTACGCAGTAGAGGCTAGGGATAATCTTGGTGCCAAAAGCGGCGCCCCCCTCCCTCTTGAGTCTTGAGACGTGGAACTGTATCATAACTAGCCCAACTTTCTTTGCTCGTTAGCACATATCTCAAGGTATGGATGATTCAGTCACTTATGCCCTTTCCCGTATCCCACACTCGCCTTACTCTTTCAATTTAACAATAGCAGACATTTTTTTCTTATTGTCCCCTTTTTCTCATACAGCAATCTCCTAACGTTGTTCTATTCTACCAAAATACATTGCTGTGCACTTTCTTTGCCTGAGTTTAGTCCCTTAGTACCTAATCCACCAACACCATTCATATTCATCCCGCCCAAAAAGGCTGCGGCCACCCCTCGATCTAGAACCCTTGCCAAAAACCCGCCGCAAGCTATTTCGCGTTTGCTCAGGGGTCGAATTTGATTTGATTTGGTTTGAGCGGCCTGCCAACCAAACAGCTCACTCAGCAACAACGCCTTGGTCCCAAATCGGCGCATTCGAATAGAATTCGACTGCTTTGCACCTAAACTCGCACCTCGAACCGAACCAGACGTTCCCTTGTGCTTGTGCTTGTTCCGCGTTATATCCTAGGTTTCTTTCCGTTGCGCTGCAGGAACAGAACCTAACAACACCCATGAGCCCGCGATTGGCCAACGGGGCATTCTTTCAACGACAGCTCCTGACACTGCCTTCTGGAATTTAGATCTCTTGATGAATTTTACACAGCGACCGAAACCAGATACCCCGACCAGCGACTCCTATCCTCACTCTCTATCGATCCGTTAATATATTCACCACCTCTCGCCGTTGCCGACCCCCAACTGCGAAACTCTCCACCACGCCAGCTCCGGCGGCAGTCAACTTGAACCTCCTCGATAACTTGGGCCAGCCTGCTGCACCTACCTACGATCTTCAATGCCCTGGCAGCCTCTCCCCCGCATCGCGTTCGCCGTCGCGACCTACCCGTTTCCAGCCTCCAGCCCGGCCGATCTCCCTCTCGAGATTGGCGATGAGCTCTACATTATCGAAGAGACGCCAGACGGCAACTGGTTGCGCGGCTACCTGGTAGCGCCTCCCAGTCTGCTGGCTGGCTTGACTTCTGTGAAAGGCCAAACTCTCGAAGCGCGCGTGTTTAGTGGAATCTTCCCCCGAAGCTGTGTTGAAGTTCGCGAGATGTTAGGAGAGCCAGAAGAGGATGACGAGAACGACGATGCAGCAAGCGACGGTCCTGCCATAGATGGCGATATGCCACGCGCAAGTGATTCTGCCAAGAGTGGCGTGACAAATAATTCGGCGCGCAAAAGTCGAAAAGACGGACATAGGTCAACGATTTCGAGTAAAGGCAGAATCCCTTTCAGAGAGCTTCCGAATGGCACCTTGGGGAGTCTCCCTGTGCCCATAGACAGAGACCCTGATGCTCCTCGCCCTGCTGCGCCCGTGCCGATGCTGAAGATTGGAGATGAGACACCGACCTCCCTCTCAGAGCCATTGATCGACGAAATCGCCTCATGTCTTAGAGAATGGCACTCTACCAACCTACACGAACTCCTCCTCTCCCGACAATATGGCCGATTAGACCAGCTCTCCCAGCTGATCACGAGTCTAAACTTACATCGTCAACAGTTTCTGTATAACGTCCTCACTGCGCACGAATATGACCGTCTACGCGAAAAGACCGTCTGGGACTTGGTAAGGGTGAACAAGCTTTGTGGAGGAGAGGTCATTGTGCGGGATCCCGAAGCGCGAGGAAGGGTTTTGACAGCCGACGACTGCATTGTTAAGGTCACCAAACTGCAGTCCGTAATGAGCTTATTAGACGAGCCTCCACAGTCGAATTTGGAGTTGACTGCTCTGCACCACCTCATGATCGATATCAAAGGGTTTGCCGGTGCTTCGATTGAGGAGACATCGCTGGTGTTCTACCTGGTCAGCAAACCTCAACATGGCCAGCCTTTTACTCTATCAGAAGGATTTACTGTCAAAATCCCTGCTGGTGGCACGCTCGTCAATCTGGCCAAGCATGCCCAAACAAAGACACTGTTCACTGACCTATCGTCCCAAGACGTGGGCGACGTACCTTCAGCAGAAACCGAACTCTTCCTCGTTGTCAAGGTATTAGCATCGCAACAAATCATCGCCTCACAGCCTTTGTCTCGTTCGGGAACAGCACCATCAGCCTCATACTCTAGAGACCAAATGAAACCCACATCTGCAGGTGGAATCAAGAATACTCGAAGAAGCCTCATGTGGGGTGGGAAGAGCTCAAGAACTGGTATTTCAAGAGGTTCGCCTGCGGCACGGATGGATGCTGTTGCCGAACAGAGTGACGGACGACCATCATTAAACGGTGCTGAGAGCCGGGAAGGCACTGCACCGCCAAGCACGGCAGGCTCGAAAACTGGCAGCCCGATCGATAGTGTACAGACCGCGGACCGCACGATCGGGCTTGGTGTTTTACGACTGAACCCGATCATGAAGCAGGACGACGAAGTCGAACATCTTGTGAGCATTTGGTCGGCGTCATCGAGACACGCAGGCGAGAAGGAAGCTGGAGATGATTGGGATCCGCTGGTCAAGGAATTGCTTGACAGCCCATCCGGCCACTACGAAAAGTCTCGACGGGGAGAACGATTGCAGCTCCAACTCAAGAGCTTCGATCATTTGGATGCCGATATCCTCATCAAATCTACCCCCACGATGCTTTCGGGTGTGAGCAAGACAAGTAAAATGGGCTTTTCTGGTGCCCCTACAAGACCTCGCTCGGACATATACTTCACCTTGACTGATGCCACGTTGGGAAAGCAGAACCTTCTATCACGATTTGGCGGTAGTGCAACGGCCATGCCATCCAGTGTCCATGGAAACAACCTGCAGATTACACTCGAGGTTCGAAAGACAACGGGCGATCGAATCGAGAACTGCATTTTTGCATCTTCCAACACAGAAGCGTTGAGCACGTTCAAGTCAATAGCTACGGAGCGAGGAGAGCCCTGGGATCAGACATTGCGCTTCTCCCTGGCCCCCAACGATGTCCCAGAAGCTCACGTTGTCATGTTTGTTTCTGATATGCCTAATCCACCTTTCGCTGTTGGCCACATACCCCTGTGGGATCAAGGGGCATTCATACGGGATGGTTTACACGGTCTGCTGCTCTATAAGATAGACGAGCACACCTCTACTGCTCAGCCTGGACCGACCGGGAAGGGTGGATACCTATCACTCTCTTGGAGCCCTCAAGACAAAGATGATCGCTCAGCTGAAGCTGCTGGCCCTCTTGCTATCCTTCGTACCAACACTTATCTCTGCAGCACTCGGTTCTCCCAAGATAGAGTGATCTTGGGAATCTTGAAGTGGCGGGATCTCCAGCGGGAAGAGGTCATCGACATACTCAAACAACTCATCTTTGTGCCTGAGATCGAGGTGGTTAAACTGCTGAACGATGTACTGGACGGCCTTTTCGGAGCCCTTGTGGAGTATTCTGGGAGTTCCGAATTTGAGGACCTTGTCTTCACTGCCCTTGTTCGAGTGTTAGGCATTGTTCATGACCGAAGATTTAACCTGGGCCCCCTGGTGGATCAGTACGCCGAGAACCAGTTTAACTATCCTTTCGCAACGCCATGCTTGATGCGATCATTTACACGACTTCTCCAGAACCCAACGGAGCCTGAGACTGCTCGGAAACTCCGTGCTACGTTTAAAGTTGTCAGGCACATCCTTAAATTTATCACACATGCCAGGAATCAGCAACGGGAGAAGGAAGCTGGTATTGGTATCACCTCCAACGCCACGGGCTTTACACGCGAACTTCGTGCCATCTTTAAGGCACTTGACGCGATGATGCGCAACTCTGCCCCTGCCCTTGTGGGAACTCAGACACTCGCTGTTCAGCACTTCCATACGTGGCTACCAGAACTTGCTGGTATGCTGAACACCGAGGAAATACTTCACATTGCCATTGACTTTATGGACTCGTGCACGGATGTTAAGGGCAAGCTCGTTCTGTATAAGCTTGTGCTGATTATCAATTACGGCAAGCTGGACCTGTTTGCTCATCCAGACCAAAAGCTGGCATTGAGCACCAACACAGTTCGATGGATCACTCCTCATTGGGGCCACACCGAACAAGTAACAGATCAGTGGAGGGATCAAATCCGCCTATGCTGCTCTGTACTAGCCAGTCAAATCGACTACCTCGGCTCTGAGATCCCCGACCATATTCCTAAAATAATCGACTCATACCTAGCGATCCTTGCAGCCCCTCATAAGCCTAAGGATCGCCTTTCTCTTCTTTTCCCATCCTCATACCCTTTCCCTACTAAACCTGTTAATGATGACCTTCAATTCGACGAAGCTCTGGTCGAGCTTTCTGCTATCTTATCTGCAATTTCTAATTCACCTTCCGGCATGCAACTTGAGCTTGCCGAGGACGATCTGACTACTTTACTAGAAAATCTCCTTAGAGTACACATGAGCATTCTTAAGGGAGAAGCATATCCCCTAGGATGGTTGAGTGTACATATTCATCATCACAAGTCGACCATGCGGACACTTGAGTATCTTGCTAGTACTATGCTGGACGCATTTCTCCCTGATCCGGAAGAAGCAGAGAGCTTCAATACCGAGCTGTGGAAGCTCTTTTTCACTACGCTCCTAAAGCTTGTGGGCAGCACGTCTCTTGCGCTTGAAACCTTTCCAGAGCAGAAGCGAAGAGCTGTGTGGAAAATCGCGGGTGACGTGCGAGAGCAGGGTGCTGAGCTCCTTCGTCGCACTTGGGAGGCGATTGGATGGGAGACGACGCCCGATGAGCGGAGCCGATACAACCTTTTTAAGATGGGAGGATATCAGGTACAATATGTTCCGGCGCTCGTCGGCCCTATTGTCGAGTTATGTCTCAGTGTGCATGAAGGCCTTCGAAGAATGGCAGTCGAGGTGTTGCAGACTATGATTGTCAGTGAATGGACTCTGAGCGAAGACCTTTCAATCATCCAGACCGAGACTATCGACCGTTTGGATGTGTTCTTCAAGGAGAAACCCTTGACCGAAAGCATTCTCCAGAAACTGTTCATCTCCGAGATCCTTGAGCGTTTCGGACCGTTGGCAGATGATCCCGACGAAACCTTGTATACCGCGCTACGCGAGTTTGTCGGCACTATTGATGAATTCCTTGATCTTTTGGTTGCGGTTCATAGTAGCGATGACACTGACGAAGCAACGCATCTCATCAACCGCCTCCGACTCATGGAGTTTCTTCGCGACATGCAGAAGGAGGAGATCTTTGTTCGATATGTGCACCAGCTCGCAGACTTGCAGGCTGAGTCGCGGAATCATACCGAAGCTGGTTTGGCTCTTCGCCTTCATGCTGATTTGTACGAATGGGACCCGACCACCCAAACCCCCGCGCTTCGAGACCCGGATTTCCCGGCACAGACACAACTCGAGCGAAAGGAGAGGCTCTACTTCGACATGATCAAGTATTTTGAAGAAGGAGAGTCTTGGAGCCATGCTCTGGCGGCGTACAAGGAGCTACAAGCGCAGTATGAGAACAACATCTTTGACTTCTCTAAGCTCGCCAGGACCGAGCGGGCGATCGCAACAATTTACGAAACAATCGCTAAGAGCGACAAGCTTATCCCGAAGTACTTCAAGGTTGTCTACAAGGGCCTTGGATTCAACGCCAATATCAGAGACAAGGAGTACATATATGAAGGATCTTCCAGCGAACGGGCGTCAGCTTTCGCAGATCGCATGCAAGAACAGTACCCGGCCGCTCAGATCGTGACAGGAGGAGACGTAGATGACGTTGAAGGACAGTTCTTGGTGATCTCAGCTGTCACGCCTCATCGTGATCTCAGCCATCAAGTCTTCCAACGCGCACGCGTCCCGCCGGTAATTAGAGACTTCCTGCTTTCTTCACACCCCCAGACGTTTTCCATCTCGACAAGACGTAGTACAACTGGCCCTGTGAAGGAGCACTCTGCCGAGAAGTTGGTGTTTACGACTGCCGATGCCTTCCCTACTATTCTCCGTCGCAGCGAAGTTGTTGACGCCCAGGAGATCAACCTAAGTGCTCACGAGACAGCCTTGGAACGTATCGTCCGCAAGACTCAGGAGATGACTGCCCTCGAGCATCGAGTCAACGATGGAAATGGAGACCATGCACAGCTTCTTCTTGACGCAGTGAGCGTATCAGTAAACCCCTTTTCCGAGAACAGCGTCGCCTGTTACCGCCAACTACTACCACAGCCCAAGGAGGTCGACGAGGATGCCGAAGAAGATGAGGATCAAGAAGCGTCCGAGGTGCAGCTAACACCTCAAGACAGTGCAATCAAGATGGCGCTTGTCGACCATGCGATCATGATCAAGAGGTGCCTCGCCATGTTCTCCCGAAGTCCCAATGAGCTTCTCAGCAGCAAACACGATGAGCTTCATAGATGTAAGTAGATAATTTGAGAAGAGACATTCCAGACTACTAACTCGTTGTACAGGCTTCGAGAGCACATTTGCGACAGAAATAGCATACTTGACCCCACCTCAGCCACAATGCGAGCATGTCGCGACTCCTTCTCCAACTTGGAGGCGTTCATCTCGTTCCTCGGAATCTAGCCCAAAGGCTAAGAACAGTGGGCTCCTGAATGGCGTCACAACAGAAGAGGCTTCAGTGATCAGACCAGTTTCGAAACGGGGCACACGACTCAGCTTCCTCGGCGGCAACAAGAAGAAGGAACCCGAGCTACCAACTGAGCCCGAGGAGACTACCGGGGATATCGAAACCGCAAGCACCCTCAGCCGCTCTCTAAGCCGCAGTCAAAGCAAAGAGCACAACCGCCGACATAGCTTCTTCCGCACTCAATCTCAAGACGAGAAGCCCCCTGAATCACCTGGTGGCTTCAGCAGTCGAGGAAGTCTCGAGCAGCAGTTTGGCGGCGGTAACGACAAGGCTGTGGAGAACAAGCTCGCTAGCAAGAAGGGCAGTGTTCGCAAGAGATTCAGCATGCTCAAGCTCGGCCGCAAGAACAACAAGGGTAACGACACGATGGGAAGTCTGGACGAGGAGTAGGACTACTTCCGGGCTTATTTTGGCCGGTACAACGTGGGCTTTGACGACAAAGCCTCCCAACATTGACGAGATGACATACTCCCTTACCGATATGAGCCTGTGGGCAAAACGAACAGACCTAAACCGGTCCATCTTACACTCTTCCTTTGTCATTTCTGATTTTTATTATAGAAAGCTTTCTTCGACCTGAAGGGGGAAAATGAGAGAAAGATAACATGTATTCACAACTAGAGCGAGCAAGGTTGGATCACCTTGAGGCACATAGGGAGACATGGCGTGAGATAGGCGAAAGGATGGATGGATATACAATGTGCTGATACCTCGCCGCCCTCTTGAAGATAAAGAAGGGCTTGGCCATTCTTTATTTTTACTTTTTTACTTGATTTCTTCTGGCTTTTCAATTCTTGCTGATGTTGTCTCTTTTACTTCCCCATCAAAAGACCGCTTTCCTTTCGCTTTCCTTTCCTTTTACTGTCCTTCTATCATGTAAGCTTGGTGTTCTGGATATCTAAGATATTGTGGCCATAGGGAGCTGGCATGTGCCTGTAGCACATATGTACAATTTACACCGAGAGCCATCTAGGCATCGAGTTCATAATTTACCTCTGCCGTGCCGTAATGTGACCACGGAATATACCATGACAATGTATGGGTTCTAAGACTGTTCTTGAAGGACCCCTTTGCTAACCTGTGGCAAATTTCACGAGCGGGTTTTGTCGAGGCACATTTTCAATAGCCATGATCAGTTTCTTGCTATGAGCCCAGGCTCTACTTAAGCTGCATGAGCGCTATCTCATCAATATATCGTGTAGTTCATCTCCTTCATAAAGATGACAGTACACGTCGATTCTATTATCATCCCAGCTCCTAGGTAGGCTCTCCTCGTTCCTCGTTATGCATAATGAAGACCCCAAGGATTTATCAGATCACTCGACTGACTGTAATTCTATCATCAAAAACACGCCCTCACTTCAAGAAGGCAGTCCATCCTTCGGCAGCACCTTTAAAAGCATACAGATGCGAGACAAGTGTACGCTCACCACCGTCTTGATAAGCGCGGCGTTTCTCTTCCGGCCCCCAGGCAACTAGCATCTGTTGCTTCCGGACCACGATCGGATCCTTTATAGCATCTCTCTGCCCGATCTGTCTCATGTACAAGGCTGGTACCACGGTACAGATATTCTGTAGGCGGTGATACAACTCCTTCTTGGATGGCGGTGGATCGAGCTTTTCCACGTTGAATGCCTTTCGGTTCTGGAGCACATTCCTGCAGTCGAGTTTCCGGATTGTGTCGACGAAATCGGTTGATGTGGTGAGTTCTCCCCCAGCCCTGACTATAAAGGGGTTGATGTCAAGATAGAAGTGATTAGTCGAAATTAAAAACTTCTCGTAAAGCTTCATGGCAGGGACCACAACTCGCTTGCTTAGGTTCTCGCAAAACCACTGGAACTGTTCTCTCTTAAAGAAGATTTTGAGTATGCTTGCAAGTTCCTGAGTCATTTGCTCACGTTTTTCCTGTCGAACTGATCTAAACTGGGGAGAGCTGAGAAGGGTATTGTATGCTTCGGCAGTCCATGTTCTTACAGAGAAGAGATCTAAATACGGATGTGAGTCAACGATTCTGGGCAGCCTTGAAGTAGATTGAGTATGCTGGTCTACACTTACCTCTCTTGGGCTCGACTGACGCTTGCATTTGGTTCTCGATGAAACTGATGAGCTCGACGTAGCGGGGAATAGAACCATACAAAACAGACTGGAAGATGTTGTCGTGTAAGAATCTCATTATTATAGATGCGATGATGTCCTCGTCGGTTTCGGGAAACATGGAACCATTGGTCAAATCAGGATACTGATATAAAATCTTTCTGAACCTGTTGGCATCGACCGCTCTCTTCTTTGCGTTATTCATGAGGGCTTCAACACCGTCTTTGTAGTCCTCGAGCCATGGATCCATGAACTTCTGGACCCAGTCTTGAACATGCTCGACCAGAGTATCATACTCCTAGTATAAAGAGTCAGCAAGCGTATACGGAGCGTTGTACGTGGGTAGAAGAGGGCGCGAATCCCGTACCTGTCCGACCTCTTCTGGAGTCAAGTCTTTTCGGTAGGGCTGGAGGCTGAATATGTGAGATTGGGCATCATTGAGTTGTTCCCTTAGAAGGCGATTCTCCTCTGTCAGTTCTTCTACCTTGGTAGCTAGGGTCTCGCTGCTGCGCTCGACCTCTGTCATGCTGGAGCTCATTCTCTGCTTCATGCTGTCGACCTTTTCTGACAGTCTATCTGCTTTCTCCTCCGCAATCTGCCTGTCAGTGCTGAGTACCGATAGCTTTCTGTGGAGATCTTGGATGTAACGTTGAAAAATAATGTTGTCCTCTTTTAACTTATCGTCGTGATGAGTGAGGCTATCGTTTTCAAAGCCGGCGAGATGATCAAGTGATTGAAATTCTTCAGATGCGGGTAGCAGACCAGTTCTACGCAGTGGCGGTGACTGAGACTGAGACTGGGACTGGGACTGGGACTGATGGGCAGTGGCACCGTCAAAGGTGATCAGAGTTGCAACTGAACTATCCAACTCCATTAGATCATGGCTTGCTATTCCTTTCTGAGCCTGAGATCCTTGTTCAATGGTTTCATATCCCTTGAGTATTGGTTCAGTCTCATCATCATTCCAACCGCCAGGGATTGATCTCGGCGACGTCTTATGAGATTGCTTCTTGGGAGAGCGAGACTTGTCTTGCCCTTCCTTTTTGCTTTCTCTTTCATTAGAGGAAGGAGGGTCGGCTTTTGTTTTGGGACCAGTATTCGGTTCTGCAATCTTGGCCTCCACGGGCTCTTTTGGAGGCACCATTGGAGGGGAGTCGCAAGTATGGGCATCCGTCATTGGCGAAGAAAGTTGAAATGACGAATAGAGAGAGTTCCGAAGGTAGGTAGTTGGCTACGCACTTGTGGTTGTATGAAGAGAGAAAGAGCGAGAGCGATGCAGATGGATGTGTCGATGAATGTGAGTGGTGGTACAGCAGTGCCACAATAGAGGAAGGAACTAGGGAATGTGATAAATCGAGAACGGGCAAGTCAGTGCAGTCAACCCAATACAATACAAAGAAGGAGCGAGAGAGAAAGATAGGAAGGCGAAACACTTTGCTTCTCGGCTGTCTGCAGCTCCAAAGACGAATTGGTCGTGATTCAGCCCAAACTGAACTGTCCGCAGGCTGGCTGCATGGAGAAGAAGAAGGAGGGAAGGGCACCAGGCAGGGGAGGGGTGTGGATATAAATCGAGGCTGGATATCGGATAGCCACTTTATTTATCAGGTGTGGAGGTTTAGAAATGGCTGTCTCTGTCTCGTTTCAGGTTGAGCAGTGTTTAGAAGTGATATTGGACGATGGAAGCCATTCCAAGGATATTGTTTTCCATGGGAGTAGACATTTGTCACCTTTTTGATCCTGTCGATGCACCTGCAACTCATCCACTTCAAGTGCCATCCGGAGTGAACAAGGATGAGGACCCTGCCAAGGCTGATCACCGGCAGCTTTATAATATTCTTTGGACTACAATCATCTTGACCTGGCCCTGCCGAAATATTCTGTATGCTATTACGAGCCGATGTGTTCAGGACTTGAGTAGTTACTACCGTGTTCTCAATCATGTAGGTTCAGTTAGTTCAATTCCTATGACCGATGCTCAGACAGCCAAGCTGAAGTGTCTTGTGATAATCAATGGTAAGCTCCAAATCAACCCCGCATCGTAGGTACGTTAAGTGATCGGCAGGCAACCCCTGCTCAGGCAGGGCAAACTACAAGCTCAGCCGCAAGCGCATCCGCTGAAACTAAAGCATTTAGCGGCTTTTGCTAACTGTACTGTACATAGTATTATTGAGTCCTGCAGCTGCGAGGCAGATTCTACTGTGGGCTGATGAAGAACTGAGCATAAGGACCGTTGAATCATTCCAAGGCTGTTTCATCCTTATTCTGTTCGGGCGATGCTGCTAGATTCTATGTCAGCGAGAGATAAATACCTAGAGAGCAGACATGCAACCTTGCGGAAAACTTGTCCGACCATCCAGATACAACCCAGCTTTGGGCTGGCGCAAGCCTGAAGGTGAACGAGCCAAAGCTCAATGCAAGCCCAAAGAGTGAGACAAATTGAGGATGTAGTTACGGGTACCTGTCAAGTCAACATACCTACCTATGCAGATACCAGGCTAAATGCTGTAGTATGGGTCCTTTTCCCGTAAATGTCGGAGGCAGGCTTTGAAGCATCAACCTGGACAATATAAGCCAGCATAGACTGGAGGGCTATGTTTCCATCTTCTAGCTTCACAGCCCGACCTCCAAAAGCTCATAAGGTAGACTTAGATACCTCCTAGGCATCCTCCATAGCAACCCGAACTGTGAGGCGTCCATATGGCGCTTTGAGTTCTGGAGACACCGACGGGACAGGGAGGGGCAGGTGCAGGTTACATCCTCCAAACATTCACTCCCTCTCACCTTCCCCCCCACCCCCTCTCATTTCTAACTATTTCTTCTGCTTGACTTTGATTCCCTTTCTTTACTTTGTTTTACAACCAAGACATCGTTCCTTGTGTTTAATATCCTCCCGCGTGTTACACACGTATTGCCTGTCGCAGGTACGAATCACAGCTTGTGTCACTCAACCTCGAGCTACAGAACGAAGCGCACCCCGTCTCTGTATTGCCATCAGAAAGTCTCTCTTTACATATTGTAAAAGTCTTCAGCCATAATGGAGTTTGATAAACTCAAGATAACCGATCGCAAAATCATTGTCGGCATCGACTTCGGCACCACCTATTCTGGAGTCGCCTGGGCTGAAAGTCGTAACCCGTCGAGGCGAACCTGCATCACACAATGGCCTGTATCTAGCAGCAACAAGGAGGGAGAGTCCAGCGACAAGGTCCCCTCGAAACTCCGATACAACGGGGACAAGGTTGAATGGGGGTTCTCCATTCCCATCACTGCACCTCAAGATGAAGTCGTTGAGTGGTTCAAGCTGTCAGTAAACCAGAGTCCTCGCTATATCAATTTACAATAACTAATACTACGAAGAGATCTAGATCCTTCACTGCAGGCTATGGGCCAGACATTGACCGCTGACGGCGCACGAGGCGGCCGAAATGTAGACACACTTGTCACAGACTTTATTTCCCAGCTCGGCGACCATCTGCTATATACCTTGCGCGAAAAGCTCGGTGACAGCATTGTCAGCAGCACTCCTCTCGAGTTTGTCATCACCGTTCCCGCCATTTGGAGCGATTTGGCCAAAGACAAGACTAAGAAGGCATGCCAGAAGGCATCGGGACTTTCGACTTCCCAGCAACAGGTTCACTTAGTCTCTGAACCAGAGGCTGCTGCGATCTACGCTCTCCATGGACTCGATCCTCATGGACTCAAAGTCGGAGACACAATCGTTGTTGTCGATGCCGGTGGCGGTACCGTCGATCTGATTTCGTACACGATCACGGGTCTCAAGCCTGTCCTTGAGGTTCAGGAGGCAGCACCTGGCTCAGGAGCATTATGCGGCTCCACATTCCTCAATATGCGCTTCGCCAAGTATCTTCGCGGGAAGTTGGGCAAAGAAGAGGGGTTCGACGAAGAAGTCATGGCCGAGGCCATGGAGGTTTTTGAGAAAAAGGTCAAACGCCAGTTTGCCTTGAACGTTGCGCCGGATGAGACTTACAACATCCCGGTGGCAGGTTTGGCAAACAACAAGGCCCTTGGCATCAGCCGTGGTCGATTCAGTCTGAAAGCGTCAGACCTTCAAACCATCTTCGAACCTGTCGTGCTTGAGGTAATCCGACTGGTAAAGGATCAGATCACTGCTAGTAACGTGCCTGTCCGCGCCATTCTCCTAGTTGGTGGTTTTGGAGCCTCCAGCTACCTCAAAGAGCGACTTCGAATCGCCGTCGACAAATCTGTCCAGATTATGCAGCCCCCTAATGCTTGGCAAGCTATCGTTCAAGGGGCTGTGCTTAAAGGACTTGCCAACGCTGCCCCAGACCTTGCGGTGGTTCGAGTGAAGAACCGCAAGGCCAGAAAGCACTACGGAACGGAATGGCGTGCTCGCTGGGATGACAAGATCCACGGGCATCTAAAGAGCAAAAGGACATGGTGTGGTCTTGATGGATGCTACAAAGTCCTCGCAATGGAATGGTTCATCACCAGAGTAAGTACCAAAGCACGCACAAGTTAGCTCCTTAGGCACACGTGACTGAACTGACACACACGCAGGGTTCGGCCGTATCTGAGAATGAACCATACTTCACCTCGTTTGTCTGGACTGGCCCTGTTAGCCAGGGTCGCATCCGTAAGATCAAAATGACAATCTATAACGACCAGTTGCCCCGAGATGCACCTGTAGGCCGCGACGAGAATGTTAGAGTTCTTGCAAACATCGAGGCAGATGTCAGCCACATCCCTGAAAATCAGCTAGGACGTCGACAAGGCTCAGACGATCAGTGGTACTATGAGCTTAATTGCAAGATCGAAGCTGTGTATCTTTCAGCGTCCACCACCTACACGTTGCTCTACAATAGTGAGTCTTTCGTGGAGCATCTTTTGCCATTGGCTATTGCTGACAAAATCAATAGATCAACGATACAACACGGTGACCTGTGAATATGTCTAAGATTAGATGCATTTCCGGGGTAAGATGGTCGAATTCTCTGGAGTTTGTGGCAAACCAAGTTGCTTGTGATAGTCTTATGGCAAGATCTACTCTGTTACAGATGATTTTGCGCAGGAAACATGAGTCCAGATAGGTTGTTATCTAATAATTTCTAAACCTGCACACGCCGTTCCAATGATCAGCCACCGTCAGCTTGTGATGTATAGTTGTGTTGCATGCCATACTTGACCTGTGTTGTCTGAAAATTGATTCCCACCTTGTGTCGGTTGGCCTTGGATGTCGAATATTGTTAATGCGGCCCCGGGGTGTAATGTGGGGAGAGACAGCCCACCCTGGCTTTGGCGGGGGTGGGACCCTTCCACCTTCACAGCTTAATCGGGCGTTCTTAGGTTCAATATGCCAGCTCATCCATCCACCTCCAATTCAGCCCAGCGGGGCATAGGTAGGTAGTTACGGCTTCTACCGCGGCATAGGTGAGTGGTCAGCAGTGTGCCTTGTCTTGGTCTAGGAACTCAGTTTCAGGGCAACGTCCCTTGCTTGGTCTGGGTGTGATTCTTAGTTCTTGCTTCGTAAGATGGATGTTAGCTTTATTGGCTATTTACTTCTCAATGGCACATTCCACCTGAGCTAAAGGACTATGCCCTACCATATCAGTTGTTAGATTTGGTAGCAGGTGACTGGACTCGACAGCATTGATATCTCTTCACTTTCCTAGCCATCTCCAACTCTACAAACTTAACAGGCAACCAGTGACTATCCTGCATATCTTACCTAAGGGTGCAAACAAAACGCAGCCTCGTCATAAGGTGCCTACCTGCCCAGAGTCGGGATTGTGAAACCTTATCCTTTGTCGTACCGACCTTCCTCCTGGTCTTTGGAAGATGTTTTGCTGTATCAAGAACAAAACATCTAGCATTTGGCACAAACGGAAGGCAAAAACGACAACAACACCTACTCCACCTGCACCTGCACCTGCACTTACCGAGAATCATCCTACAACTCCCATCGATACTATTCCCACCGACTCCCCTCCTTCATATCGATCTTCAAATCAGCGGCAACCAACATATCCCCTGCCTCCCATTTCCGTCCCTTCCACTATCTCGACCGAGTCCGCCAATGAGCAACAAGCTCAAAATCGTCGTCACGGTCGACAATTCTTCTATCCACTGCCACCGACTTCAGTCCCCTCCACTGCCTCAACTTTATCGGATCACCAAGATAACCAAGAGCTCGTGGCCCAGGGACCCATACTTGAGCCCTCTACTCTGAGCACTTCAGGAGCAGATCCCTACACCCCCAGATACGTCCCTTATACAGACGCATCTCCTCTCAAGAACAACATGTTTGCAAGATCAGCAGGTATCTATGGCCGGGTAAACCCTGATATCATGAGCGGCTTCGGAGATGATGACGATTCCATTTGGTTGGTAGATGATGAGGAAACGCCCGAAGAGCAGCCTCATCCGCCAACGGGTCCTCCAGCGCAGTTGAAACCGACAGCTTCTGAATTGTCATCTTCGCATGGCTCAGCAGCCCAATCCCAGCAACACGTCCCTACTCCTTCATTTTCTACTCGGCCAGCATTTCGATATCAAAGACCTTCATTTCTGGAAGATGAAGACTTTATTTCCAATCCGCTTCCTAATGCAAACGCAGATCGCGTGACTACCTCCAGTCAGAAATCGATTCCAGTGCCCCGACGTGGCTATGCCCCAGTGGCGGCATCAATTCTCAACCTCCCAGGTGTTGGTGTTGTTGTTGATATTGATCATAACAAAAATGATCCTTCCACCGACATGGATACAGAACTGCCTCATAAACGGCTTAAAACTACTGCCGCTGCCGCTGCCTCTACGTCACCCTCATCCACCGATGTACACGGAATCCTATTTGAGCAACAAGATGATGCAACAACGATGGCATATCCTCACCAGCTGGAACAGTCGGAGAATGAAACAGCTGATGAATTCCGGTAGGTCTATTCACTCGTTCCTCATCATTGCCCCGAAAGTCCGGTGGCTTAGGTTTTGAAGGATATTTGTTCAAAACATTTATCGCTTTCGAATCATCTCCGCCGAATTTTGAGAATACTTCCGGGCTCCCAGAGGACTGCTTCTCAAACATATGCTAAGAGTTTGTCTTCTAGGTTTGGGCAGCGGTATCAAAAAGCCTCTGACTCATCCGATGTGATTGTTACACATCAGCGGATTCCAAGAAGCACTGCTGTGAGTGTTCTAGAATGTGTTGTTTGCGCAGACACCAAGGATGTAGGGGCTTTCCCACGTTTCTCTATAACGGCAACGTGTACGCATGCCTCAAACACATGCCTTGATTGCATACAGCTATCAATTGAGTCGGACTTGAGTAGTAAGCTCTGGACCGATATTAGGTGTCCTGAGTGTCGAGAGCTGCTAGAATACGCCGATATCCAACGTTATGCTAATCAGCAGACCTTTGCAAAGTACGCTCATAACATTCAAACCACGTCGATTATAGCTCACAGGAAATAGGTACGAGACAATAGCGTTACGATCTGCCATGTCGGAGGCTGAAAACTTCATATGGTGTACCTCCGGTTGTGGCTCTGGGCAAATACACGAGTCAGGGTCTGACCATCCTATTGTGACTTGTCTTCATTGCAACCACCGCTCATGCTTCGAACATAACGTTGCCTGGCATGAAACTCTATCTTGCGAGGAATACGAACAACTCCTGGCTGATCCAGAAAACTTTCGGTCCCATCTTGAAATGGAGAATGAAAGATGGTCAGAATCCCAACGGGCTCAGCTAGAGGCTGACAGGGCACTCGCTCAAGGTCTTATAGCCGAAGACCAATCTGAAGCCAGACGCCGTGAAGAGAGACTTCGCCGTGAGATGGAACAGGCCCAGATGGCGGCACAACTCGCTCGTAAGATTGCAGCCAGAAGGCAGAGAGAAGAGGCAAAGAGCAGCGCCACTCTGAATCGCACAACCAAGCCATGTAGTGGATGTGGATGGGCGATCGAGAAGAACCATGGATGGTAAGTATCAAACCGATCTCAACCCAATGATGTTAACATGTTTCTAACCAGCAATAGCTCACATATGACTTGTAAGTTCACTGAACCCTTTGTAATGTTTATAAGCTACACATATGCCCGTATTTCCAAAATCCAAACCTGCAAGCGATGATGCGATAGCACAGGGCCAGATGTTAAGTACTTACGATCCTAGGCATCAAATGCCACCATGAATTCTGCTGGGGCTGCAACAAACCGTGGGCTCCCGGTCATCACACTAACTGCACCGGTGGGCGCCACTGAGTCACAGAACTACCAGCTTGACGTGAGCAAATATCTCATTCAGTACTGACTCGCGTGAGTCACAGGTATTAAATGCAAGCATGAATTTTGCTTCGAGTGTGGCGCAAACCACAGGGATATCATAAAGAGCGATAATAGTGTACACAGGAAGACATGCCCTTATCACCCAGATAACTTATAGACGGAGAATCTCGCCAACGATGGCCTTGATATGGAGGATACTTTTGAATGGTTGGGTATAGCTTTCAATGCCATTAAATTTCACCTCGTGCTTTGACGATTCATAATACTGCAAATTGACAATAAACAGCCAAAACCAATGCATTTACACCACATTGTATAATATGCAACACACTACTTTACTAAAAATGAACTCTGGACTCCTGGTTATATAACACAGCTCGATCCAAACATTTATCGCTGGGTATTCAACAAAACCTCCACTATGATATCCTTCAGACCAAACTGGGTGTTTAAGCAGCTGTTAACTCAGCAATGCGACGTTCCAGCTCAGGTACTTGGCGTAGTCGAACCTCAAGTTCCTCCTTCTCGTCTTCAAGCTTAAGACGTCGGTCGGCATCAAGCTTGGTAAAGACGTAGTTGCCCTGGCCATCAAATTGAAGAATGTGTGAGTGGTACTTCCACAAGCTTCGGCGATGGCTGACAGTCATAAGAGTGACACCTAGTGCCTTTGCTGTGTCGTACATGGCCTTCTCCGTATCAAGGGTGACACTGCTGGTACATTCGTCAAGGATGGCGTACTTGGGGCGGTGGTAGAAGAGACGTGCCATGGCTACACGTTGTTGAAGACCACCAGAAAGGACGTCGCGCCACTCAGCTTCGGCGTCCCAACCTTCTTCGTACAACCCGGGAAGATGCTCGAGGCCGAGGATCTTGAGATACTCAAGGAGGTCTGTATCGGTAACACCGCGAGCGCGCATCTGTCGGAGAGAGTCGGGATAAATGATCTGCTGGCGGAGAGAGCCTCGGGAAAGGTATGGGCGCTGAGGAATGTAAAAGATGGCGTGAAAAGGGGGCTTATGAACGGTGCCTCCATATACAGGCCAAAGGCCACCAAGAATTCGGAAGAGCGATGACTTTCCACAGCCATTAGGCCCAACAACAAGTAAATGGTCACCATGCTTGAGCGTGAAGGACAGCGCCTTGATTAGTACATCTCCATTGGGAGAGATGATAGGCCTGATGGAAGAGGTATGTTAGTCATGGAACCTTTGAGAGTTGTTCCCAACTTACACATCAATAAAGGTAATATCGTTGCTTTCGTGGACGGTTCCACGCCCTTTAAGCACCGCCTCGTTGCCTTCAACACCTGAGGATGACACGAGCTTCTTCTCGAAGTGGCCAGACTGAACATCGTCCATCACATCTAAGAGAGTAGCGACTCGCGATGTGTATCCTGCCAGCTCCATCACCTCTCTGTAAGAGAACATGATACGTCCGAAAGCGTCGGAGGCAGAAAGAAGCATTCGTCTGTTAGTGACAAAGGCTTCTGTTCGGTCACCCATGTTCATTGCGATATGGCCCGGCATCTTGATGAAAACAGGGACACTGCAAAGCATCAGACCAAGTGCACCCCAGAAATATTTGATAACAAAGTCCTCCATGAATCCGTGATAGAACCGTCGTCGAAGGATATAGTTGACATGCTTGATAAGGGTGAAGTAGCCCTTGTCCAGCGTGTCCTTCTCAGCATTATGGCCACCGTATAGAGCAATCTCTTCGCTGTAATCAATGAGGCGTGAGTGTTGAAAGCGAAACTCGCCCTCTAGTCTGGCTTCGTCGGCAACATATTTTCCAAATGGCGGAGTCAGTGCCCTCATCACGTTGGCGGATAGCTGTACAAGAAGTGACATGAAGACGACACCTTCTCCACCAACGCTCTTTGATAGAGACCATGTGTAAATAGTCTTAGAGTTGTTAGCCATACGTATATCACACTTAATGGGTAGGACTTACCATGTCCAGTAGTGGTTTAGCCAAGTTGCTATACAATTCAGCCAAACTAGTAGAAAACTTAGACACGTCAACCGCGATCAACTGATCGGGGTTCTTTATTCGATCGTCCAAAGCCGAGATACCATAGAAGGTTAGGTTGGACAGATATTTATCATGTATATGTTGTGTGAGCCGTGATCTGTATTTGAGTGATAGTTCGGCTTGGTGGTACGATAGCTTGAGGTATGATTAGCATGGCAATGTGACAACTCATAGCGACTAAACTCACCATAGAGTTGGTGAAGGTTGCGGGAACCGCAATCAACATCCACCACACTATGCGCTTGAGGAATTCCTTTCCGTTTCCCTTCACTAGAGCCTTGACTATGGCACCGTCCATCTCAGCAACGCGAAGACTGATCAATGTTCTGAGAACCAAGAAGAAGCTATGGCTCATCAATAGCCTCGATTCTTTGCTACGCCACCCAGGAACGACTATTTTAAGTAATCGTAATAGCGATCGAAAGAATTCGCGATTCAACTCGACTTTCTTCCGCGGCGTTTCCTCACTCCCACTCGAGGTAGTACCGCGACGGGCAGCGCGTTGGACAGCTTCACGCGCCGAAGCTGCCTTCTGCTCGGAAATGGCAAGGCGTATTCGATTGGCAAGAGCAGCAAATAGGGTGATCCAAACAGCGCGGGTGATACGTGTGCGGTTTGAGACGTAGAGGCTGGTAAGCTGAGAGACCATGCTGCGGAGGGTGCGATTGCCTGGCAATACGAGCTTCGACTGAGATGCCATGATAGGCGGATGGAGTCCCGGGACTCTTTATGCTGGAATGTAGGAGTAGACCCTATCGATGAGTGCTCGACCGAACCTTATGCGATGCTCTTTGCGATGGCTCAAGCTCGCAGGGTCGTTGAATGGTGGTGAACCGAGGCGTAACGACGTCACGTCACAGATCTATCGAGGACAGCCAGGCGCATGAGGAAATCCGAATTCGAAACAATGTATAAGCAAACTAAAGAGTCGCTGCTCCAAATACAATGCCTCAGAGTGGGATTTGGAAAGAGAAAAGAAAGAGTATTGACGGATGTAAGATTGCAGCGCTACATGACCAAGAAACGTCTTGTGAGCTCCATCATATTGAAGGCAGCTTCCCCATACATAAGCTTCCTCGGCCGATGAATCTGGGGCAGGTGCAAGCCTCCCCACACTCTCCTGCAGCATTCGGCATGTGATTAACATTTGACTGCGCCACAGAGAAAAGACCAGCCACATTTGGACAATCACATGCGCCACTTTCCGCGGGGAGAAGGATGAATTTTTGATCGCATTCGCGGGGCAACCTTTTTGTTCGTTACTCTCGTGAGATAAATCCAACCTCGACCAAAAACCTCCTCTCACAGACCAACCAACGAATCTTATTATCAAGAACGAAGCACCAAAATGTCCGACGACGAGGGTATCTCCATTTATGACGAGGTCGAGATCGAGGATATGACCTTTGATGAGGCTATGGGGGTTTACCAGTTCCCGTGTCCTTGTGGCGACAAGTTTCAGATCACACTTGAAGACTTGCTGGATGAACAAGATATTGCTGTCTGCCCTAGCTGCAGTCTCATGATCCGAGTGATATTTGACTTGGTATGTTTCACGAAGTCCTCGGCTCTTGTTGATTGATTAATTAACGTCTCTCCAGGACGATCTACCGAAGCCTCCCACTTCAGGCGCATCGGGCGGCCAGGTCCCTATCACCGCTTAAATCCAGTCAAAACACACGAAACAACACTACAAACCATACCGTGCAAAGACCCCAACACGGCTGACGCCATCTGCGCCGCGCCGCAACGACGAGTCTCGCTGGGGGCCTCAAATCGTTCTGTGTGTCCCAAAGCTTGAGATATCAGTTCCGAAATACGATGTTCTCGAAAAGTTTGGTTCCGCAACGTCTTCGATCCGACTAAATATTAAAGAGGAACATGTATCGATCCGTCGGTTAGAAAAAGAGAAGCGCCAGGGTACACCAAAACCCTGGCTTGCTCGGGTTTTACATAGGTAGCATCGGCGTTGTGTTGCCGCCACGATCAGTTCAGCCAAGTTGCAAGGGTAGCGACCCGGAAGGATTTCAGATTGATCCATGCCAGGGAGATAAGAACACAACAGCCGGAAAGAATTTTCCGTCCGACATTCATTACACCACCTTTCATGAAAAATTCAAGGTTGTCGCCAAGCTTTCAAAGATAAGCAAAGGCATGAGGCTCAAGTGAGATGTGAATATACTTCACACTAGGGGACCACACAGAACGGACAGTCACGGAGGAATCATGCAATGGTGATATGCGATTAGTATTAATATAGCTGAAGCGATCGCGCTCCATTGATCTATCTATTCTAGCCGGGACGATCGCGTACCCGATCTATCTCCATCGAAAGTTAAACGCGCACCAGCACGGTTCCTCCAGGACAATGCAGGCTTGTACAGATTGTCCTCATATCCACCACCCCTAGTCAAGGTTCAACAGGTGTCGAAATTTACAGGGCAAGGGCAACAGCGAGAGCACCAGCGAGACCGCTGAGGCCGAGGACAGCAGCGCCGTTGGCGGGGGTGGAGCCGTCGGAGCCGGAGCCGGAGCCAGATCCAGAGCCGGAGCCAGGCTTGGTACCGTTGGTGGCTGGTGAAGATGTTAGTCAAGCTGTCGAGAGAAGAAAGTATCGTGAGGTTAAGGGTTGGAACTAACGGGCACCGGGAGTAGCGACGGGAGTAGCAACAGGGGCCACAGGGGTCTGGGCAGCAGCCGCAACAGCGACGAAAGCGAGGACGGCAGCGGAGGCGTGCATTTTGAAGGTTGTTTTGGTTGTTTTGGGTTTTGAGAAAGGGATTCGAAGAGTTGGATCGGGTTTGAATGGAAAACGAGAGACTTTAACGATTGTAGTTGTTGAGTTGATGCTGAGAATGAAGAAACATCTGAATGAGAAGAGGATGATGGACTCCTATATACCTGTCTGAGGTCGCAAGGATTGGAGAGTCAGTTCGGTTCATTCTACATGATACATGATACAAGGCTACATACAAAGATACAGGTTCCATGCTCCATGCTCCTTGACCCCCATGCTCAGGATCCATGATACCAGCCCCAGGGGGCGGTTGCATCATCCCAACCCCAAGCCCACCCACTTTCTCTCTGGCGAAGCCTCTCGATGGAGCCCTGTTGCAATGCTCCACCGCCAGGATGATTCGATATCACCCAATACCAGGACCTCAACGAGGAAGTTGATCCGGTGCGTCAGTTACAGAAGTTGCATCTCCACTTTTGCTCTGTTTTTCCCTCTTTCTACTGCGGAAATCAAGGCAATTCTATCCGTACTACCTACGTAGATGTCAACGCAATCTACAGTGCAGTTGAGTCAGTCGGGTCGAGTCCGGCAGATGATAGGATTCAGGAGGCCACAGCCAAGTGCTGATAGATACTGTACTGTGACATACTGGGATACACTGCTTGACGCGGCTGCAATTCAATAATCAACAAGGAATGAATTGGACCCAGCCTCACACCAGCCGCCTCTTTGCTGTGCTGCGCTGTGCTGTGCTGACGCTTATACCGTACGCATATCGTTACTTGGACCGGCCAACCAACCAGGTCGATGTTGTATGCCGCCATATGCAGGAGAAGTAAAGATTGATCTGGTTCTGACCTGATGGATGCACACTACGGGAGAGCCAGGCAACGCTAACGTCAACGTCAACGCCCACGGGCCTAAGGGATTAGAGATCTATGGAAATTACTTGACAACGCCATCAGCCAACTATTGCCGGCTGCATTTCAAGATACCATTGGAGGTTTACACAACAATAACAAGACCCAAGACGAGTGATCATCGTCAGATTCACTGGGCAACAAAAAGAATGGCGTCATAGCATTCACCTGTAACCAAGTTCTTTGCACCCGTAATTCCACTTGCACTGTATCGTTGAAGATCAAGGGATACCCCATTTAGTCTAAAAGGTTGGGTTGATTAGTTTGTTTGGAGATGGTGGAGGTGGATTGCGCAAGCTCCCAGGCTCCCTCAGAACCAAGGCAAAGAAAAAGGCTCTCACAGTCTCACTCTGACTCCTGAGCCTGAGAGACAAGAGTTTCTAAAAAAAGGAACGGCAACCAAAAGATAACTGGAGACTGTTGTACAACCGCACGAGCACGGGATATAACAGCAATATCAATACCAATGCAATAGTTTAGTCTACAGGGGCTGTGGGCGCAAATAGCGGCTGCAGATATGATAATTCCCTCCCCTCTTAGGCCCTCTCCCGGTATTTCCTCCTCACCATTGGCCCGTCATCCCTGAACTGCCACTGCTGGGATCTCTGTTGCGGCTCGGACTAATAAGTTGTCGATCTGTGTTGGATATTTTTTAAAGTGGTTCTGACGCGCAAGCAGAAAAACACAGTAAAACCAGCTCAGACCAGGTTGTGGCCATGGCCGTGGCCACTATCACAGTTGCCCTTGACCTTCCATGACCTTAAACACGGCCAGAAAAGGACAATAAACTGAAGTGATCATCAACCAGCCACTTACTTCCTTGTCGTGCATTGCATCGCCTTGCCTCGCCTCGCCTCGCATTATGACAGCACAGCTCAGCGCGGATATGCCGCCCACCGAGCCTGAGGAGGTGCTGTTATTATTACAAGGAACAAAGCTTAGTGGAGAGAAGAGAACTTTAGTTACCTTAGTGATCGATCACTGTAAAGTAAAGTCGGTCTAAAGCAGAGAATCTAGGTACCTACCTAGCTTCAAGATTAGCCGGGCCTGCAAGAATAGTGGTCTCTGGCCTGTGCTGAGCTTGTTTATAGCGGTTCCTCTCCCCTGGCTCCCGTCTTTACCGCACTGGACGCGCAATTGATGGAACTTAATCTGATTCTGAATCAATAGGTGGGTTTGGGTGGACTCTCCCGATAATAGGGATAACAACAAGGTCCCTTGAATTTCAACCTCCCCCTTCCAATCTTTTTTTTTTTTCACCTTCTCTCCTTTAAATGACCCAGAAAACTCCATATTTTTGCATGATCAAGCTTTCGGGGCCCCTTTTGTTTATTATTATTGCCTGTTGCCCCGGAACATTTGTGACATAGAGTATTTTCCCGGGGGCCTGTTACAGAGCAGGGCGATTGCAAAAAGACGGAAATATTCAATATCAATTTGATACTGAACAACTTCCGCCCCCTGCTGCGGCATGCCATGCTTCGGAGAAAAAGGAAAGAAATTAGTAAAACATGCAATGCAACTCGGACAAACTTCCCGTTGGTTCTTTACAACCACACAATTAATTAATTAATTAATGAACCAAGATATCTCTAAAGGCGTTACCGCGCCCCGGACATCGTCTCCTTTCGCCTCGTCGATGCTAATTCTAATATCCATGTCTGGTTCACTCAACCTTGTTGTTCAATCCATGTTGCTATAATACGCTATAGGTTCTCGAACTTTACTTGTAACTTGGCAATGTTATGAATCATGTAATTATCTTGGCCACTAACTATTAATATATCTATTTTTATTTTCGTTCTTTCATTGCTATTGTCAGTTTCTGCGTGACTTCATGACGCCAAACTATCGCATACAACTCTACGATACTGTACGGAGTACACAGTCAGCATAGACTGCACATGCACATTTAAGCATAGCCTACTGGGTCAAGCTGAGGTAGTCCAAGCCTGTTTACAAGAGGACGGAGTAAATGGGGCCTCACCAGACGCATCTCAGATCCAGGTCCACGTTCATGTCTACGTCTACATCCCCCTCCAGATCAATCGGCAGCAATATGCACGCCTGGCATAGCAAAAACAAGCCTTTCCCTAGTATAAGTGATCGGCAACTTTTCCAAATTTAACCAAAGTATCCGTAGAGATCTCTTGGATCCACATACACGCATATCCCACGCAGGAACACGCAACCTCACCCGTCGGTCTACGTACATACTCTTGTTTGACACCCAACGGTAACGGCAATAACAGGGAACATCGTTTGTCTTTTCTTTCTTTTTCTCGGGCTAAGTTACACTCAAGCCTCGACGTTCTCAAAGTAGAACGTTGGCTGACCAGGAACAGCATGCTCGGCGGTAGGGACTGAGATCTCCACCTCCTTTCCATCAGCTGTCAGGTTGTTGCCCTTCTTGCCCCCCTCTTCTACTGACACTATGTCGCATACACTCAGTCCTCCAGTACGCTTCAGTCCAGGAACCATCTGCAGGAGAGTCTCCTTCTCGTCGAACGCAAGCTTCTGTTCCAGCACCACGCTAGTTGGCTCGCCAGCCTGAAGTCGCCTCTTGAGGTTTTGCACAAATGGCATTGCCTTCTTCATCTCTCCCATCTTGCTGATCTTTCCGTTCAACTCTTTATCGTTGACAGAATTGGTCTCAACCTTCCACATCTCTTTGAGCAGGTCAATGTACTTGGCCTGCCAAGCTGGGAACTTGTCCGTGACAAAGATTGTCAGCTTCTTGGGCTTCTTGGGGTCGAACGACGTCTCCTTGCCCTTAGCCTTCTTCTTCAGTTGCAGACCTTCGGCAGAGTTGATGTTGGAGGCAGTGTTCCGCACATAATCGCGTTTTGCCGACAGAGAAGCGTCAACCTCCTTGATCTCGGGGAAATGAGCGTTGTGAATAGTGCCCTCCTTCTTTAGCACCTCGAGCCAGATGTATTCGGACCAGTGAGGAGTGACGACCGCTAGCAGAAGAGTCTGCACCTCAATATATCGGAGAACAATGTCCTTGTGCATTTTGATGTTTGCAGCTGCACATGCCTCACGGTAGAAGTCACGAGCGCTTGTCAACTCGTACAGACCAGCCTTCAGAGCCAGCTTGTAGTTGGTGTTGGCATATTGCTCAACAGCCTCCTTGGTCACGGCGTTCAGATCATTGTTGAAAAGAGCATCCTGGAACGAGTTGAACTCGCCGGTTCGAAGCTGGTCCTGATCTCGAACTATTTCCTCACACCACTCCTTGAGGGTGTACAGTCGCAAAATGTTGGTATCGGCAACATCCTCCTCGAAGTTGGCGTCGTTTACACCGTCACCCGCATCAGCAAGAGCGATACGAGAAGCGTCGGCACCGTACTTCTCGGTTAAGTCTCGGAGGGTCATGAAGTTGCCCGTGCTCTTGCTCATCTTCTCACCGTTGAGCATCAGATGGCCGTTGGCACGAATACCTTGAGGCCAGTACTCCTTAGGGAATATAGCAATGTGAATATACAATGCAAAGGTAAGATGGTTCGCAATTAGATCCTTGCCTGAGACTCTGACGTCGAGAGGATAGAAGTACTCAAACTCACGACGCATACTCTCCAGAGTCGCCTTAGGGATCTTGGTGTTGAGGATCTCATCACTAAGCTCGCGGCGGCAGAAGACATAGTCCCAGACCTCGTCAGTCATCTGCTCAGGGGAAACGTGCCCTATTCCTTGGTTCTTTCCGAATATGTCATCGTGGAGGTAGTGTGCGATAGTGTAGTAGGCCATGTAGATGGTTGAGTCACTCAGACTCTCAACCAAGAATTGTGGGTCCCATGGCAGCTTGGATCCCAGACCAAAGCTTCGAGCGCAAGCCCATTGGTTTAGCCAGTTGAGAACACCTTCAAAACTGTTCTTGGTCTCGGATGTGTAAGTGTTCAGACCATTGTCAACCCAATCGAGAGCAGTCTTCTTCCATGACTCCTCACCATAGTCCAGGTACCATTGGTCCATGAGCGAAATGATACAGTCATCACCAGATCGGCTGACGACCTTGCGTTCAGGCTCAGAGTATGCAAAGGCAAGGCCAGCGTCAATCATCTGTTGACGGACCTTGGGTTTAGCGGCCTCAACCTTCTCTCCCTTGAACTCGCCAACCTTGAGGACACCTTGATAGTATCCTTCCTTGTAAGCCAGTTCCTTGGCCTCCTCCAATTGCTTTGTGTCCTTGGGAGATGCAATCTTTAGTTTCTTGACAAGGAAGGGGGCGCAGAGGTCACCATAACTGGGTGTCTCAATGATAGGGAAAATCTCAAGCTCAGCCCACTCCTTCTGAATGCCGTAGTAATCAGCCTTCTTGGCCAGGTCAGTCACAGTGGCGTAGTCATCGGGGCTGTCGGAAGGCACAGAGGTGACAACACCGGTACCCTTCGTGGGCAAAACAGTCTCCATGGGCAGGACGCGGACTCCCGCCTTGTGCAGAGAGAGAGGAGCGTCAACCAGAGAGCCCACCATGTCAGAACCAACGATCTCGGCAACCTTCTCAATAACACCCTCGGTGGCGAAGACGCCCTGGTATGCCATGTTGCGTGCAGCTCGCTCAGTCATGACATAGTAGTCAGTCTCGTTAACCTTGAAGATACCATAGGTAATCTTGGGGCCAACAAAACAGCAAGTTTGGCCGTACATGGTCTCGGGGCGCAGGGTAGCCGCAATGTTGAAGACTTGAGCGTTCTCTGGCAGCTTACCCTTCAGGGTTTCAGCAGCCTTAGGAGCCCACTCAAGAACCTTGATCTTCAGAGCTGTGTACTCCTGAGGACCAACACCCTCACCTTCGGATCGGTCGTGGTCCATACAAGGCTGGCCATCCTTGATAGAGTAGACGGTGTATCGCTTTCCGAACTTGATCTTGTTCAGCTCCTTGAGGCGGTTCATCTGCCATCGAACGAAAGCATCGTAGTATGGGTTGGCATCGGTTGTCACAAACGATCGGCGCCAATCGATACGGCAACCAAAGTTGGTGAGATCTTCCCTGCAGAGGGGAGGGAAATGCTGCAGCCAGTATTGGGGATCGGCAAACTTGTGAATCTCGTCGGTAGGGATACCGATGGCTTGCATAATCTGAAATTGATAACGCATCTTGACCTGCTTAGCAGCAGCTTTTCCCTTTGTCGCCTTGAATTTGGTGATGTCCTCTTTGGTCTGCTTGGCGACGGGAGCCTTCTCCTCGACAACCTCCTCTTCCTCCTCCTTGTATCCTGCGAAATCCTGGCCGAACTTCTTGACCTCGTTGACGAGCTTGTCGGCACAAGCCTTGATGGGCATACCTGTACAGTGGAAACCCATAGGGAAGAGAGCACGCTTACCCTGCATACGGGCAACACCAGCGGCGAACTCGACCTTGCTGACGGAGAAAGAGTGACCAGCATGTAGAGTGCCGTTCATATAGGGATAGGCCATAGTTCCGAAGAATTTGGGCTGCTGCTCCCGAAGCTCGGCGGCGGAAACGGAATGAAGGGGCACTTCGCCAGTGCTGGGGGCATTGCTTTCGAAAGTTTTATCCTCCGACCATTTCTTTTGGTACTTCTTCTCGAGCGCGATCAGGGTGTCTCGCTTCTCAGTCTGTCGATAGTTAGAATGATAATTTTGAGCTGTTGGAAGCAAGTTGGACCTGCACCTTTGAGCTCCTTGGTCTTGGAAATGTTTAGGGCCTCCATGGCCTTGGGAACGGAATCGGTGGAAGCCATAGTCGCAAATGGACAAGACCTGTGATGAACGAGAAAAATCCACTGGTCAGTTGTTTTCCTTGCGGCACAGGAAGTGCATGAAGGGGTGGAAGAGGTTTACTCACTTCTGGATTCCGTGTGGAAATTTTGAGTCACGGTTTGGTAATGGCGTAAAATCGGACTTGACGAGAAGGAGGGGTGAAAATCGCGGGGCAGAAGCTGTTGAAATTGTGGCCTTAGACACCCACTTCCCTTTATGTAGCCTACCCGCACATCCTAGCTAGCTTCCTTATTAGGCAAATCCGAGCACGAAGAGATATTAATTAATGTACAATTAATGTACGGAGTATCCGTAGTGAAGAAGGTATACCTTCCGGCTTTGCCTCTTTGAAGTGAGTCCCTTAAGGCTTACTGAGGGGCCCTGACAGGGTCCCTGAAGGGCTGCCGGAGGTAAGCCGGCTGTAGCCTCCCTCTATGAAGATCGGAGATAGCCTTAAGAAGAAACCTACCAAGAGGAAGCCCAAGAGGAAAAGAGGCACGAGAGGAAGACCTGTGCCTAGGCCGAGGCTTTGCCTTGCCTATAATAACAGCTTGCTATCAATCAAGGTCTTGTACACACACATCTCTTCTTTAGTTATCTTATACAACAGAAGCGTCGTGCGTCAAGTGGCTGGTAGGTGGGTCATGTGGCAGTGCTGTGGCGCTATCATTGGAGATTCTCCAATACCGACGTAGCGACGCCATCATATGGAGCTTGATTATCTCTTGAGCCGTTGAGCCGCAAAAGTCACAGACAACTCAATCACAATGTTTCCGACTCTGCTCAGGCGTATGGCGTCTCCTGCCAAGGAGAACCTTCTCAAGAAAGCTCCTTTGTCTGTAGCAAACAACCCTTATCAGGCTCGCAAAGTGTGGCCTCCCAACTTCAAGCAGCTCACTGTCCAGCAACAGCTTCGTTTTGAGAAGAAGTATAAGCGTCGCATTATCCTGGCAAGTCGGGCACCACGATGGATCAAGTTTGTCAAAAGTGCTCAGCTTGTGACGATCGTTGGTAAGTTTAGTCTCGTTGAAGATGCTTCGAAACAACCAGCTGACTCAACTCTTAGCTGCCCTGGTCTGGATATTCTTCTACTCCGAGTTCGAGTGGTGGGGCCAGAAGTATAAGCCTTCTGAAGAGGTGCGCATAGATGATCGCATGATATCGAAACAGCTGCTAACCCAATATTCAGATTCGGCGAAAGACGCAATACCTCTTTGGCACTGTTGACCCTGAGAAGCGATACGAACGACGAGCGGATGCGCCGCCTTTTGCCCCTCCCAAGGATGAGCCAGAATCAAAATAGAAATGTTGTTATCTATATGTATATTATTCAAGTCATGGAGTTTGGCGTTAGTCCCTTGGAGACATAACATATTGATATCTTGGTAGGCAGGTACATCCTGTACTCCGCTCTAGCATGCCTTTAGCCCTTCTTATTCATTTATCATGATGATCATCGTCCAGTCCAAGCAAAGTTTGCGCCCATGCCAAGTCCGCTTCCCAAGCCAGTAGGCCCTCTGCCCTCGTTCACCGGCCTCTTTGCAACTGTGCCTTGCGCTTTAACGCCTGAGACGATGCGATCTAGGTTTGTCTCTATCACGACGCCTCCTATTATCATTTCCGACAGGGTAGAATGTAGGGTTTCGAAGTTGAAGATCAGGTCCAGCTCACAGACATTCTCAAAGAGCTTGTCCAGGGCCTCCACGTAAACTTGAATCAAATCGATCAGGGCGAGCGGCGATTCTGTCGAAGTTGAGATGACGATAAAGTACAGTGTCGCATAATTGCGGTATGTTACGAGTGTGGGGACATCGTTTTGCTCTTCTGAGGAAGTGTGAGAAGTGCCCGAGGCAGCGAGTAGAGGAGGAAGTGGCAGGAAGTTGCAAGATCCAGCTGGGCGATTCGATACGAGAGTAAAGATCTCGGATATGAGGCGTTGTTGTATGCTCGTTTCCTGACAGGGCGCATTGTGAGTTTATGGCAGCAGCCAGGGAGATTATAGCATACCAGCTGGGTATAGAACTTGGTCAGGCGCGGCTGACCTTGGCCGTTGAAGACCAGAAAAGCATTGATCATGATTCAGGACCAAGAGTCTTCATGCCCCTTAATGAAACAGCGCAAATGTAGGACCATGTAAAGTACGTTACTGTGCTGTAGGTTGAAGCGGTCGATGGTGGGGCTTGTTTTGGCGGCGAAGACGGCGCGGAGCTGATGGCGGGATGCGGGAGCTGTGACGAGGTACGTACCTTCCCTCCGGAATTTGCGGCGTAATTGGTCAGTTGCTGCTGCACCTTTCCCGTCTCTCCATCGCGGGGAGCTCCATCCATACTTTGCTTCTGATCATCAAACTTCTGAACAAGAGCGATTGACCAAAAGCTTCACAGTGAATGTGATTTTAACTTCCATCGACCGACTTCTTCCTAGCTTACAACTTCCACCACCAAAACAACACCTTCAAACTCTCGCTATCAACCTTCAAAATGACCCGACAAGTCGCAACTCAAGCTTCCCGCTTAGCTTCGCGAGCCATCCGCTCCTCGACACCCGTTTGCCGTTCGAGCTTCCGAGTCGCATATACGGCCCATGCATCACGTCTACTAACTTCCCCGACTCTTCCGCAACGCTACTTCTCGACTACGGTATCCAACAAGCGAGGTATCATGCCCGATACTGAACATCCTGCCAAACCCTTGAACGAAACCGAAGAGGTCCAACCTACCCCTGCCGTCGCTGAGATTACCGAACAAGAGTACCATGAGGTTGCAGACGAGTATCTCGAGAATGTTGTGAATAGATTCGAGGAGCTCCAGGACCAGCGGGAAGATATTGACGTCGAGTACTCGGTACGTACAGCTTTGGGCTATTGAAACCATGGTCCATCTGCTAACAATCCCACGTGCAGGCCGGTGTTCTTACAATTAGCTGGCCCGACAAGGGCACGTACGTCATAAACAAGCAGCCCCCCAACAAGCAGATCTGGCTGTCATCCCCCATCTCGGGCCCCAAGCGATACGACTGGTGCCTTTTTGGCGAGAGCCAGAACCAGAAGGAGGGCACTGCCGTTGGCGACTGGATCTATAACAGAGATGGCTCCAGCATGAATCAGGTCTTTTCTGAGGAGCTTGGTGTCGACATCGTTGTTCCAGGTGAGGAGTAGAGCTTCCTCCTGAACATTGATAAGAAACCTGTCAAGCTTGAATGAGACAAAAACGACTGGAGTAAAGAAACGGCATTGCATTTCACATGGCGTTGACTGGCTTAGGCTAGCCTGGTAAGGATTGGGATTTCAAGGGCAGTGTGTTATATGTGTACTATCGAGATACGCCTCTATTTGCGGAGTTGGCATGAAATTCCCGGCCCGAAATGTATTCAAATAGTATCCGTAAATTTGTCTGCCCCAGGAGTGCATCGTGAGACCAGTTATAAGAGCGCTCCCAACTCCCTTTCCTGTATGATACAAGTAGTGTACAGAGTCCTCCGGATTGATTCAATAGCCCCTGTGGAAAGAAGCTGCTGAGGTCTGTCCAAGTTTTTATATGGAATTAATTACAGTGCTTCTCTCGTGTGCAACCAGGCGTGACCGCTTTGTATCCAGTTTTCAAGATGCTTCCAGCCGTCGGCCTCGCGAGGGGCAAAGTCCCACAAAGACATTTCGAGGAGTTCTCAACGATTCATGCCATCGATCCTTAGACGGGTTCATCGTAGGCACAGCCCCATGGTCTTGTTAAGCATAGCAACTGTCATATCATAGTGGTTATATGCTGTCAAGCTTGCCACTTTCATTTCTTCCCTGTAAAGAACATCAGTATTTCTTAATTTTAGGCTTAACAGTCCACACTCACTCTGCATATTTCAGCGGATCATATGACGAGTAGTTTTTCTTTCGATACCTCATCTGTTGAACACGTAGTAAGTTCTTCAGAATTTTGTCTTCCAGTCCCTTCTCCCTGGCCGCAGCCTTGAAGAACCAGATGGTCCGCTTGATGCCTCTCTCATCGTATGTAGCACCAGGCTCGCGGAAAGCCCTCCTGATTTGATCGCGAGCTACAAATCGGGCAGGGACACTATATTGAACCGCCTTGAGTAGGTTCCGGTAGAGGTTTCGATAGGCGTGTATTACTTCAGTGTTGGCCATGGTTGTGAATGAGGTTTTATACGAGATGAGTATCATGGGTATCAAGTAGTATCGAGTGAGAAGCTTTAAGACGGAGCCCCACTTTAGCTATTTTGAACCAACGGATACACGTAGCTAGAGTTCACAGCATTATACTTCCCGGACAAAATAATAGAAGATATGCGACTGATTTTTTAAGTCAAGAGGAGTATCTTTTCTTTATTTGTATTCAACCGCTAATCTCATTATGTAAGGCATACAGGCCGTTACATCGGCCATCTAACTCCAAGAGGATTCGGTCTAGAAATATATCGATCCATAGATCTTGTAAAGAAATGCAACAACTCTCATCTAAAACGCACATATCACCTTCGGGTGGTAAATGTCTCTTTCGCCCCAGGATGCAGCCACCTCTTTCCTTCCCATCACGTAACTCCGCTATCTCTCAAGGCGTTGCTGCGTCAATCCAGGCGATAACGCATCCATGCCTTGTGCGCCATCTATATGCAGGTATTGTTCTATCGACTAACTCCAAAATACTCCATCAATAGTCATTACGTCGGGCCTCTTCTTGCTGGCCGAGAGGAGCATAACGACCCTGTGCGCTGCTACCGCTGTTGGATCTATTTCGGCCAACCACTCTTGACAACCATCCACCAACGCCTCGGTCGTCAGGCCCAGACTGCATCTGAGACTTGCTGTCGTCGTCGATCGCAGGAGGGTCAAGCGAAAGACCAGGAATGGCGGACGAGGGTCCGATAAGTCCTCGGGAAGATCCTACAGGCGATCCACCTCTCATCAAAGAACCAGTTTCAGTGCCGTGTAACGAGGGTGTACCAGCGACAGTGCTGGCATCTCCGAAAAGCGAGTCCATATCTTCCAGGCGTACACCGCAAGTCTCTGGGTAAATAAAGTAAACTGACAAAACGTTAGCGGTGCTATCAGCTAATAGTAAGCGTGGATGAAAACTTACCAACTACAACACTGACCACACAGAAGAAGGCGTGGACCAGATACATGCGCCACTTGATCGACTCCTGGAGAATAGGCGTCATCTCACCGACTAGCCAGTTGGCAGCCCAGTTTGTGGCAGTTGACAAACTGGCACCCTTGGATCGAATGCTGAGAGGGAGAATCTCAGGTGGGTACAACCAGGGGATCGGTCCCCACGAGAAACCAAAGGCAGCGTTGTAAATCATAACGAACAAAACTACCAGTCGTGGAGTCCACTTGACATCGAGGAACAGGAAATAAGAGATGAGCGATAATGAGATAGCCATGGCGGTGGCACCGGAAAGAAGGATCTTGCGTCGTCCCCAACGATCTACCAGGTACCATGGTGGAATTGTCGACATGAGGTATGTGAGACCGTTGAAGCCAGTCATAAGGACAGCATCGTGGCCAACCCAGCCGGCAGACTCGAAGACGTAGGGCGCGTAGTATGAAATAACGTTGATGCCGTTGAGTTGGGCGAGGGCTTGCGCGGACATGGCGATGAAAACTCGGGTCTTGTATCGGCGGAACATGTCCTTGTAAGTTCGCTCGCCTTCTTGACGCTCCAGAAGGACATTCATCTTGATCTCCCGGTATTCATCTCGAGCCTTGGGGTCGTGAATGTCACCGCCACCGTACAAGTTAGCGATTACAACCATGCCCTCTTCATCATGGTCATTGTCCAAAAGCCATCTGCAGGAGTTAGCGAACTACTTATACCAGCGCATTGAAGAGACTTGACTAACCGAGGTGATTCAACAATAACAAGACTGCCAAGTCCGAGGAGAGCACCCATAATACACTGCAAACCCAAAGGAAGGCGCCACGAATAGTCACTCTCAATATAACCGCAGCCGTAGTCAACCCAAACAGATGTGGTGTAACCAACAATGTTCCCTGTGAACTCGATACAGGCCAGTTTTCCTCGGTTGTGAGGAGGAGAAATCTCAGACTGATAAACAGGCACAATGGTCGAGAGCATACCGACACCGAAACCTGCAATGAAACGCCCGGCCATCATCATGGGCATTGAAGTAGCCATGGTCTGGAGAGCGCCTCCAACGAAGAAGGTGCATGATCCGTAGAAGATAGTGCGACGTCGTCCGATAATATCTCCAATGCGGCCAACCATCAAGGAAGTAATGAATGCACCAACCTCTAGAATTGCTACCATAGTTCCGACATAGGCCTTGGATGGGTGACCGAAGTAATCCATGAAGTATGAGCCACTGTATGAGATTAGCAGGCATGCGTTAATTTAAAGTGTTGAGACCTACGTGATAATTCCTGACATGACACCCTGATCGTATCCGAAGAGGAAGACTCCTAGTGATACAAAGATACTGGTGAAGTAGCTGGGAGGTGTCAGCACGCGAGTGAGGCAAAAGTTATAGGGTTAATGCGGCTTACATCAGGGCCTTGCCAGTGAGGCCGTGGATGGAACCTGCACGTCCCGCCATGATGGTGCCGAGTAGACGTTCAGCTCGAGAAGGACCTGGAGGGTTGAAATTGGGGACTTCGATAGCCTCCTTGTTGATTAGAGATCGCGACCGGGCGTGACGGTGGTGCGATGAGTCCTGGATGCGAACCCTCTTCTTCTGATTGCCGTGCTTGGCGTGTCGGCGATGAACGTTTGCTAGTAGCTCGTCTTCAACGTCGGAAGAAAGCTGTAGACGAACAGGGTCGTGCTCGTCGGCGAGCTGCTCGCCTATATCACCGGTGTCGGTCCAAGACGACTCGGAGCCGGAGTACGACGAGCGACGGTGAGGTTTGGCGCCGTTGGGGTGACGATGCTGGCTTTCGTCGCTGTCGTCGTCGGAGTCACGATCGTGGTCGTTGCGGGACGCGAGCAATGACGTCGCTTGTGAATCCGGGTCTTGGTGTTGGTGTTGATGGTTGTCGGGACGAAGAGTCCGCAGGGGAATGTTTGAGGGGAGACGTGAAGACTTTGAGGGAGGAATTTTGGGAGGATGGGGCTGTTAAGCAGCAGCGCCCGTCTGCACACAGATTGAGGGTGAAGGGTACGGAGGAAGAAGAGGAAAAGCCGAGAAACAACGAGGTCATCGGCACCTTGAACGGCCCAGCTAAAGACGGAGGGGAATGGGAAGGATGGGGTCGGGTGACCGGGGGGTGGGCGAGAGGTCCGGTACGGTGCAGAATCAGGGTCTACTGGCGTTTATTCCAAGTAGAAACCTCAATTGGTAAATAAAAATTGGCTGGTAAACAGGCAGAAAGATAGTGATCACTGATACCTGACCAAGGCGCGGGTTCAATTGGGCGTGTGGGTTCCTAGTCAGTTGAGAATGGATGCTGATAGCGATACGCTCGTTGTAGGACCCTTGTTGATGGTAGCTCAAACTGCGTCACTCGGCAGCGTAGATTTGGGGATCAGGTACTTTGGGGTGACTTGCAAAGACCAGGTTCAAGCAAGGACAAATGCGTGTGTCGCGCGGTACAGGCGGATTGCGCGGCAGCAACTGCAGCTATTTGCTGGGAAGCGACGCGATGTGAATGAAGCCTTTTCTTTAGGTAATTGATGAACGATCTTCAAAACAGAGCAAGACTAGACAATACCGAATTGTCTAGATTGGTGGGATGGAGTCGAGCCTGGGGAAAACCTGGAGTGCAGCGCGTGGTGGTTTGGAGCTGGGGTTGATGCAGTAGGTAGCAGATGATCACGATTGAGACAGGAGCTTGAGCAGACGATAGACGGTAGATGCACCAAGTGACGAATCTCGATAAATGTCAGGCGTGGCAGCGGCAGGGGCAGACAATGCGGATAAAAAATGATTGACTCAAGGGTGAGGAAATTGACGAAGAAAGAGTAAATTGTTGATGAAGGTAAAAGGTAAAAGGTGAAAAGGAAGGGGGGATTCTAGGAGAAAATGCTGTTTGTCCAAGATGAAGGGATAGGACAAGTCGACAACTAAAACTCCAAGGCGAGCAAGGGGAGAGCAGAGGAGAGAGGACTGGAAAATAGTATGTACGGGAGGTTAGGTTACGGTGCAGTAGGTACCTGCTATGGGCTTTGGCTCAGGGGATGAACTTTCAGGAGGTGTCTGGGCTGTCAGATTGAGTGCATCTCTCTAATGCATCTGCAGCTGCATCTACTGACTGATACTATCCATACCTATCTCTTGTAGATTCCACCCTGTAACCGGGCTTGCTCTACTGCATGATCATCAGTCAATTAACTCTATCGGTTTTCAGCTTCCATTTTCACCGTTTTCTCAGGGGTAACTTCATCTTTTCCTAAGCCTCAAAACTCTGAATTTCAACGGCGCCCTTTGTTATCATCTCACAATAAATTCACATGCACCCCCGGTCTGATCAACTCGATAAGAATGCCCCTAGACTCCACGTTGACGGGCGCTTCTCCACGCGTCTCTACAATGGGCGCTCGGGGCAGGCTTCCCGTCCGTCAGTAGGTTCATTTCTGTACTATCGTGAGTGTGGGGTGCGTGAGCGCACGCGTTGTAACAGCCAAGACGGGTTCATCAGTGTAAGACAGCTTATTCATGGAAGCACTATTTTCATCCAACGTATCGAGTTCAAAAATAATCATGATAAGAACGATATCCTTTCAGCTGAGACAAGTCAGACGAAGCGCTGCTAGATCTGACTCGTTACCACAGTTGAGGCTGTGTTGGAAAGGTCAGTCACATGCTTCGTTTCCCATTCAGTATGACCTTAATTGGGAATATGCAGGTTCCAGTATTTCCCTCCTGACAGGAAGCGTAGCTCACGAGCTATGTTTTATCTGTATTTTATTTCCCCTGGTATAATAAATCAAAGGATGATTGCTTGATGTATTTTATCTGTCTGGCCTCCATGTGAAGTTGAGTTCCCGTCATGCGTCTCTGACAGTGCAACACCGTGTATGGATACTCCATGCGTACAAGATCAATAACAAACCCAACCAAGGTCCAGAATTAAAAGCGGTCGGTTCATGTCACTTTTGTTTCCCCACGAAATCAGTGTCCACGAGGTAATAATTCTCTCCACAAACTAAGTAACCCCCAGACTCGCTCCTCGCACGCAGACTCGTTCAAGGGTTCTTCAAGTATTCTTCAAGTACCTTTTCTCCTCCACCCCCAAAGATGCCAAATCTCAACCTTCTTCCAGTCCCACTCACACAAGCTTCAAGTCAGGGTTAGAGGGTAAATTCCAGGTTCGCAGACATTTTTGTCTTGGGCCTATCGTCTCCCGGAAATCAACTTCTTTAGCGGGACCGCTTGACTCGTGGTGGACCCCGGTTACGTCACTGTGTCCCTTGGTCTCGACTCCTGCAGGTTTCCATCAGATAGAGGTAGATATTGGCTTTGCCGCAAACCATTAAATCTTTCTGAAGCCAGATCAAGATTCAACAGTTCGGAAGTTTATTCTATTCCATAACTGGACCACAAGCATATTAGGTCATAATATTTCTTGACTCCCATACGCGCCCTCACTAACTGTGGGCCGTGTTATCAAACCTACCAGGTAGTCCAACAAGGTTCGATATGAAAGCATGGCGATCTCTTGTTGACCGACCCTTTGGAAAATAAACTGTCACCGAATGTATTGGCCCGCTTGATCAATCGCGTGATTCCTATGTCAGGGTCCAGCCTCTTGTCATGTGAGACTTTGTCAACCGTAATCAAGTACGGCAATGGTCAAAACCTCAACCCATGCATCTACGGATTTGAGACTAATCTGAATTGACTCAGTCTCTTTTTCATCTTCGTGATTATACATTGATCAACAGTCTATACATGAATGCCCAAGCAATTGTTGTTGCAAGATCGCAGCCAGTGACATAAATAGTTCAGTCAGACTCTAAGCTTCGGCACCCTTTCATCTCACAGTGTATAGATGTGGTTTTAAACTACATCCGTGCAAATTGAAACACAATGCACAAGCTATAGCCAACATTCAGTGGATTCTTGTATGATGCCAGTCCCAAAGCCAACGCCTTTAGTGAAGCGCAAGTACAAGTGTAAGTGCAAAGCGTGGGGGAGCAACTATTCACCATGGCAAACTATACAGTGGGCGTGTAAAGGTTCCGATGATTCCTATCTTGTATAGGTATTCTATATAATTGTATATAGATTAGAATGAACTTTACTTATTTTATATCATTTTGTAAAATCTCTTAGTAATATCATGTAGAATTGTCTAATTTATCTATATTATTATATGTAAGGCAGTTAGCTCGTCGTCGGGACTTTTGCACGGAACTATATAATAAGAAAATTAACACAATATGGTTATTCTATATCTTCTCAACTTCATTTCATAGTCCTGTTTTCGTCTTCTTCGTGCAATTCTCCTTCTGGTTTCGGTACGCAACAGCCCATGTCGACAATGCAACCGACGACCTCCTAAAAAGCAGTTCAAAACTTGTCTAAACATTAGAATTCCAATGCATTATATCTGTGAAACTTCTGTTCCAGTCAGACATCCTGCGAAACGGGTTATAGTAGGTGACTTTTGGGGCTGGGGTAGGCGACTATAGAGAATTTCCCTGTCAAACTCATGTTTCAATACTCAAGGAATTGTCAATTGCCTAAGCGTTATTGCAGTGGTATGCTTTTACTTGTCTGCATATATGACGATACTATCTGGCAAGTAGTTTTCAACTCTTTTGGAGTCTATATGATACCGAAAGTACTTCATATAGATATTGTGGCTGTAACAACAGCTGCTTATCTTGAAATCATACTTCATCATATCTACGGAGCATTTGTACGTATTTGATAGCCGTGCAGTTCCTAACACATTTACAACAAGACCATGAAGTATGTTGCAGAGTCTTTTAAGCTCTAGTACTGTAAAGTTATTGTGCCTGATATATGGTGGGCGCACTCCCCATTGTTCCGATATAAGTATGTGGTATGTCAGCCCTACCGACGCGACTTTCTTTTGCCGGATGGGATGAAACGAGCTGATTGACATAACATTGTCTGTGGGATAAAATATGAACTATATACACCCATGCCCATCACATATTGCTTTATCTTTGTAGAGAATCGCGTATCACTTATCCTTTTAACGTCAGGGGCAAGCCGAGACACGGTCCGTCTGCACCCAGTCTCGCGTATCTCGAACCGCATTTGTATCCGTGTTATATATGAGGGTCAGTCCGGTCCTGGTCGTCCTGTGCTCTATCATCTGTTTCTATTTTTGTATTCCTAATCTCCAAGTCCCGGTGTCACTGCTTGGGTTACACATTTCCGGTTGAGGCTGCAGGATTGCTGCAGGTACGAGCCTCATATTACATGCAGGCAAGTGACTTGCATTGATACAACTCGTCGCATTAAGACTTCGTCCCGTAAGACATTCTCAAGCTGTCACTATTGATTACCCTATGGGTGGTGGTAGTGGCTCTCTGGCAGTTCTTTGTAGCCATAGTAGCTGTGGTAGAAGGATAATGGAGCATTTTTGGGCTTAAACACACTAAGTCAGCCTTCACTCTCCGCAGTGTGGCCATATTTTAGGCTAGTTCTGTGTAATTTATATACGATTAAACGAGCATTTGGCTTCGACATATAACCATCGCTGTGTGACACTTACATCACTTGAGGCTGATGCCCTGCAATGTACCCATCTAGCAACCGGGACAGGGCATATATCTAGCACTCTTATCAAAACCAAGCTGTATGTTTTATAAGAGCTATAAATAACTAGAAGCTAAATGATACTATTTCACCAATGGTTACCATCTCACTTGGACGGAAAGCGTCTGGATGCGACTACCCTATAGCAGCATGCAAAGATCTTGTGATATAATCAATCCAAGCCTACAAATTCAACAGTACCTTTAAAGCATGCCATCTTAGGTGTTTCCGTTGCTGGAATGCTATGAGATTGAATGCATAAAGCCAGTGTTTCACAGTTCACCCCAACGCTGAAATTGTCTCATCAAACAGTAGCTCGTGGGTGACGCCATCACAAACTTAGCTAGACAAACACCAGTACGTGATATCACATCTGCCAGTTCACAATCTACGAGGAAATTCTTGACGAGTTCACGCAGTTTCCAGAAGATAAGAATATTCGCCTCATGGTCGTCACCGCTACACGTGTCAAGCTCAGAAGCAGCCATCTCAATGTAAGTCGAAGCAGGATTTCCGCCTCACAGAGACAGCTGAGGTGGAAAACACAGCCACATGACAACGAGTAGTGCGCTGCGCCACATGCGAACATGGCAATAGTTCTCAAAAGATCGTCGTCTTGGATACGGCGTGGTAGAGCTAAGAGCGCGGTGTTGAAAGCTGGCCTGAAACATGACGTTGAAACGTGAGGCACCAATTGAAGCACCAAGTTGAGTCTTTCCCAAGAATCGACGAAGCCAGTATGTCATGATTCTGAAACAGCTCAGGTTTCTTTTGTTGGCATAGATGGTTGACTGAGATTGTTGTTCCACGATTACCAGCTGAGCTGCACGCTGATGTAAAAACAAAACAAAAGCTGGGGATCTGAGGTCTGGACTTCAGCCCCGATGGTGGAATGGTTTCTCAAGCAGGAAACTGCAGCGAATATCTCTGGATAGAGACGCAAGAATAGAAGTGGGCCACACTTTACGACGTGGCTGGTGCCGTCGATCTCTAAAGATTGTGGCAACGGGGATGAGATTCTTGATTTTTGGTCTGATGGGCTGGGAGGGAAATTGGGTAGAATCGAAAGCAGATTGGCCTTCTCCCGCATCAACCACACAAGTTCCTTGGCCGGTTGTGGCGGGTAATAGTGAGTCTCTTGGCAATCTGAGCTTCCAAGTTTGGCGACTTGCTCATGGTTAGCTCGAGGGAGACACGGTCAAGGGCATGTCATAGATGAATTAATTGGTCACATATTGGGCCAGGAGTATGAGGTACTGAACCTGCGAAGGGCATCATCACCTGGGTTTATCATGAATGAGCCAAGGGATATAAACATTGAATTGAGTAGACAAAGAAGGGAGCTCACTCAACAACAGGAATCATGCCAGTTGAGCCATACGGGAAATCAATGATCACCAAGCACTGAACACATAGCGCCATTGATCTTGTAAGTGCCAAGCCAGCAATTTGCTTTAGACCACAATTGGCCGAGTGAAACGAAACGGCTGCACTACGACGACCCGCCTTCATTATCCTTACACTGCATCTAGCGTCATGTTTGAGGGCTGAGGGCATCATGGTCTATTTCCTACGCATATCCAAGAACAAGGCCAATGGTGGAGGGAACCACCAAATGCAAGATTACAGATGCGAACATGATCAAATCCAGAGGCGAGAGAGGCCTGTAACTGTATCGTAAATGAGTTCATCTGCATTGACGAATCTGCGTCGTCTATATTGTGACTTGCATGAGGCATAACGCCCATTCCCCAGCCTCTGCTCTCTGGGCCAAGCCATCGTTGGCGGGATGTGACGTTGGTAGGAAGTTACAATACAGTAACCAGCCGTGCTAGCCTAGATATCGTGCATTGATACGAGGGTGATGGAGTGCCACAAACAAAGAAAGAAGGCTTTTCTCTCTCACTTTTCTTTTCCACAGGCCTTCCCTCCCTTATCCATCCCTCCCTACCTTTGCCCCATCCTGCTACACTTACACACCTATTTCCAGAGACTTTGAAGGGTCGAAGTTGATCAATATTTCGATGACATGATGCCATTTTAACAACCCTTTAACCGCTGGACCCTTCCCCTCGCGATCAGACCTGATCATAGCTTGTCATCTGCAGAACAGACTTCAACTTAAGCACGAAAAGAGGCTGTCTCATGCCTGCAACAGCAATCTCAATGACCCCGGCGTCACCAAGCGTGGCCCATCGCAATTTGATAGTCCGAGCCAATCACCCGCTGCAAATCTGTTAGCGTTCAGTGAATGCCCGCTCCTACAGCCACTCAGCGGTCTTTTAGAGGCCATTCCGACCCCCGGTAGGTACCTGCGTTTTTAGACGACCGGGGGGGACTTTTAGAGCATCTCGAGTGCCCCGTCGCCCGTCGCCCGTCGCCCGTCGCCCGTCAGCCTTTGATGCCCAGAGCGTGGGGCGCGCACCTAAACAACACAACATGCAGTTGCAGGATGCAGGCCAAGCCAAGGCTAGGTTGGAACTTTGCCGGAGCAGTTCGGATTTGGGAAGAGGGAACCCTGCTTTGCTTGCTGGCTTGGTTCCCTGGAAGGCTGGACTGGACTGCCTGTGGGCGTGCCTCGTGCTAGGTGGGAAGTGAAAGTGATGCGATGTGACCCTGAACTCGGCCGCTGAGACCATCCAAAAACCTGCCAAGTCTAAAGTAGAGAGGCCCGCTGGCTGGGGCCGTTAATGTTATGTTATATTGGCTCCTGTCGCCTCTTTTTTCGCGCCCGTCCAACGAAACCAGCTTTTTTTTTCCTGTACCGTACCGTCATCACAGCGACCTTGCCTTAGATCTTGCATCTTACACCAGATTTGTTGTTTCGACAAGATTGATCTTATTTAATATTATTATTATTGTCACTCACCTTGTTTTGTCGCAAGCCGCTGCATTTCTCACTCGCACACGGCGAAATTACCTGTACCTAGCTTGTCGTTCCACCAGCCACCCGCAGCTCTACCTCAGCTAGGCACGTCCCAGCAACGACACCGACGCCGACACGCCTGGGCACGATAGACTCGACAAGGGGTCGGGGAAATCCACGCTCAATATCTTTTTCCTTGTTTTACTCTACTCGACTCCATACTCTACTCTAATTTCTGCTCTGCATCTTCGCTTTTAATTCAATCGATATACGAAAAGTCGACGAAAAACTCCACGATCCAATCATCCCGTCGCCCGTCTTCTCTGTCCATCGCCGTCGCTACTCGGTCGACTCTTACTCTCTATTCCCCCAATTGTGGTTGCTAGTGGATGCACCCCCTTTGAACGAGGAGTTTCGCATCCGCAATCACAATGGGGTCTACCGAATTTGGAAACTTCCATGTACGCCCTCGAGTGTCTGTTGTTCAACAACCAAAGCTTCATTTTCTAATTTAATGTGCAACAGGACTTTTGCAGAGATTCTACTCTCCCAGTTTGTAATGTACGTCCACGTCCGATCTACGCCATGCACCGTCATGTGGAGCTAGGAAAACAATGGGGACCTTACTGATCGTCGATAGCTTCTGTCCGAAAACAACGACCAAAATGGCAATTGGGGAGGATGTGAACTCACGGGTATTTCCCTGAGCGGAGGCCGACATCTCGGAAACTTGGGATCCATTATTCTCGCTGGAGCCGCCATCGCCACCGCCGGCTTTCTCCTACTGCGATCAGAAAAGAAGCGAGCAGCTGTTGGTCGAAGGGAGATGCAATTATTCCTCATCGGATACATCATCATCAGCATATGCGAGATCTTTTCCGTGGGAGAGTTTCCTCTGAATAGCACCGTGAGAGTTGTGAGTTTACCACCTCTTGTCTGCTCTACAATGCACCACTAATACCGTTAGGCCTTCTCCGCCATCCACATTGGCATGATCATTGCTACTTGTTGGATCCTAATGCTCAACGCAGTTGTTGGCTATCAGATCATCGACGACGGAACCCCCCTCTCGATGGCACTAATCGTACTCTCGGCTGGCATCTTGCTTGTTGGAACCGGTTACATCGCCCTCGACACTGGCTTCTCGTGGACTGGCTACTGGGACGATAGCTACGAAAGCCCCAACAACCGAAACATCGCCCTCTACGTCCTCTATCAGCTGGTTCCTCTGATCTTCATCGTCGCCTATCTCGTCCTCGAGACCATTCTTGTTATCCGAATCCTCGGCGAGACTCGTCCTATGATATATCTGGCCGCCGCAGCGCTCCTCTTCGCCATCGGACAGGTCTTCAACTACGCTGTCAGCAAATACATCTGTGAGGGATCGAGCGGCAAGGTCGACGGCTCTCTGTTCCAGACTTTTTTCACGCTGCTAGCTGTGATCATGATTTGGATCTTCTGGTCCAGCATCACCGAGGACGACTGGCCAATGCCCGTCACCAACACCTACCCTTAATCTAACACATCAGTATTGTTGTGTTCTTGTTCTTTGGACGGCGTTTGGCGACGGCGTATTCTTTTGGTTTCGATATCTCTCATTTACACTCGACGGCCTAGCTCACGGCCGAACGACGTACGCACGTTTACGAACTCGATTTTTTGTTTGAAGTAAAATGAAGTTGGCATTCTTTTCCTGAGGTGTGGATGTTTTGGATATTCCCAATGCGACGCGATGCGACATGTTCTCGTGTCGAGACGACTTACATACGATTTAGGATTGGAGAGGAGGGATTTTGTGGAACTTTGCCAATGGGAATTATTGGTGGAAGTGCTTGCTGGTTTGTGTCTTTACAGATTCTGTCGCAAGATATGATGATCTAGAACACTCTGGCTTGTATATAGTAGTGATGAGTATTCGACTTCGTAGTTATACCCTGATGAGCGACTAATGCATAAGATATCGAAGTTAGATTCGATTAATCAAGTAACAATTATTTCTACACTGATATGCAGAGTGATTTGGCTGTAAATGCTAGTAAAGAATGTAATCACTGGTCATTTACGGATATAATCGACTTACAAGCTCCTAGCTATGAGGACTAACACCTTCCCTTGCAATCCAAGCTTGTTTTTGTTGATGCGCGATTGGTTAGAAGATCAACTCTACAGATCTAGGGAGTGGATCTGCCTAGACAAGGCTGTGTGCCTCTGTCAGCCTTGTACACTTAATTCCGTCACTACCATCTTCACGGCCATCTTTGTTCTCTCCTCCTTAATTACGAGTCAGATTTCTCAATACCACTCGCAATCCCGAAAATATAGTCGCCACGACCTCGAAAACACCAACGCTCGATTAAAACCACATTCCTCAGAGAAAGCAAGATAAAAACTCGCTGCGACAATGGCCGACTCCGACGGCGAGTATGTCGCCGACATGTCGGACGACGACCTCATGGACCACCGCGTCACCGAAGATGACCCCCAAGCTGCCAAGGGAAAGTCTTCAAAACCGAGAAAAGGCGATTCAGCTAGAGCCTGGGAAGTCTCGAAACGAACTTGGGAGACGGGCCTACCAGAGGAAGATCAGGACGGAATATTGAGTCTCACAGCTCTCGAGGCCGAGAAGCGAAAGCGGCTACTGCGCGATACGACGCCGCTGCAGAGAGGAATTATTCGACATATGGTGCTCGTGCTGGACATGTCATTCGCCATGACGGAGAAGGATTTACTGCCTACGAGATATCGCCTCACGCTGAGCTACGCAGCTGCCTTTGTTCGAGAGTTCTTCGAGCAGAATCCAATTTCGCAGCTGGGAATCATCGGGATGCGCGATGGCGTTGCTGTTAGAATCAGCGACGTTGGAGGGAACCCGGCGGAACATCTGGAAAGGTTGAAGGCACTAGAGAGTCAAGATCCTCAGGGCAATCCGAGTCTGCAGAATGCTCTGGAGATGTGTCGAGGAGCCTTATTGTGAGTCTATTCATTCAGCTTGTGTTTAAGAACGACTAGCCTGACTTGATACAGCCATGCGCCTTCTCACGGTACGCGCGAAGTACTCATTATCTACGGCGCCTTATTATCAAGTGATCCAGGCGATATCCACGAGACGATTGGGAACCTCATCAGCGATCGGATACGCGTATCTATCGTCGGCCTGTCCGCTCATCTTGCTATCTGCGCTGACTTGTGCTCACGGACCAATGCCGGCGATGAGTCACAGTATAACATCGCGATGGACGAGGTGCACTTCCGCGAGCTTTTCCTTGCTGCCACCACACCCCCAGTAACGCGCACTGTTGAGCAAAGCACGGCCAGCTTGCTCATGATGGGATTCCCGTCGCGGACGCTCGTCCCCAACGGCACTACGAGTTACTGCGCATGCCATAATCGGCCTTGCCGCGAGGGTTATCTTTGCACCCGCTGTGGTGTTCGCGTCTGTCGTATCCCAGCCGAATGTCCATCGTGCGATCTTACTCTGATTCTTTCAACCCATCTTGCTCGCTCATATCACCATCTTTTCCCGCTACGGAACTGGGTCGAAGTGCCCTGGACCAAAGCCACTCGCTCTGCAGCCTGCTTCTCATGTCTTGCGCCCTTTCCTGAGCCACCAAAGAACAGAGGCCCCGAGAAGCCCAAAGAAGATAGTGGCGCACCCAAGACAGCCAAGGGTGTTAGCGAGAGTGGTCGATATGCCTGCGAGGTGTGCAAACAGCACTTCTGCATTGACTGTGACGTGTTTGCCCATGAGATCGTTCACAACTGCCCGGGCTGCCAGAGTTTAGTGTCGAAGGCGGATGGTGCCGCTTCTTCGGGCGAACCGAACGGTACAGCTACACATACTAACGGCGATGTAGCTATGACATGACATAGAAATGATAACAGGTGAACAATCAGGGGTATTGTTCAAGCCGAGCCCAAGAAGAAGAAAAGAGAGACCTTTACATCTATACCCAGGTGGACGAAATAGTTGGAGTAAGCCATGTGTAATATCGGCTTCGCAAGTGAGTGTTATACCATCACGGCCTAGCAATGGCGCATTATGGGAATCAAAGTAATTGTTAAACTTTTTGTTTGTTTATTTATTTCAGTCTAAACATATTCTGCAGGCATAAGGCCTCGCAGGCATCGGTGTATCTGTCAAGCATCGCAACAAATGTCATACTGTCGTAAACTCGTCTCATGCTTCAACAAAATTTTGGTTTCCACTTTATCCTCCTCATGTAAATGCTACTTGAACGTGCTAGTTTGGCACGTACAATCCGTAGTTTTTCTCCACCACTCAGTGTGGAATATGAGCGACACCCCTCACAGGTTGCCACGCTGAGCTTGTTCACGCTCGATGGCCTCGAACAAGCTCTTGAAGTTACCAGCACCAAAGCCATCGAATTCATTGCGCTGGATGATCTCGATGAAGACCGTGGGTCGGTCCATGAGGGGCTTGGTGAATAGTTGCAGTAGGTAGCCACCCTCATCATAGTCGATGAGGATGTTGAGGCGCTCAAGAGTCTCAAATTCTTCTTTGAGCTCCCAGTTACGACGCTCGGTCTTGAGACGGTGGCGCATATTGGTGTAATATGTCTCGGGAACATCGATGAACTCGACTCCACGAGCACGGAGGGCTGTGACTGAGGTGATGATATCAGGGGTAAGAAGGGCAATGTGCTGAACACCAGCGCCCGAGTTGAAGATGACATACTCCTCAATCTGGGACTTCTTCTTTCCGGCAGCGGGTTCGTTGATGGGCATCTTGACAACATTGTTGGGAGATGCCATGACAATAGAGCTCAGGGCGGAGAACTCTGTGCAGATCTGAGAGTCATCCACGGACCAGAAGCGGTGGAAAGAAAGGCACTGCTCGTAGAAGGCGCAGGCTGAGTCCATCTCGTTCCAGGACTGGTTGCCGACACAGTGATCGATGCGGGCCAGGGGAACTTCTGGCAGAGACACAGTAGCACTGTGCTTCTTATTCCAGTTGCGGTACCCGGGGAGGAAGGGTCCGGTGTAGCTCTGGCGGGAGATAAGAGTGTGGGTGGTGTCACCATATGTGCAGATAACAGCTGTGGTGACGGAGCCATGCTCCTTGTCCTTGCTGACACTGGGATCCTGGACAGCAACGGCGCCCTCCTGGACAGCCTTGTGGTATACTCCTTCGACACTCTCGACCTCAAAGGCAACGTCCTTCACGGCGTCACCATGGCGCTCGAGGTGAGCATACATCTCCCTCAGGAGCTTTCGGTCTGACTTGGAGATGGGCTCATCGTCGGGGAAGTGAGCCTCAGAGCGCAGGGGCGAAGTGAAGACGAAGCGGACATCGTTGTTCTCAATGACATACGAGGCAAAGTATCGGCTTCCAGTCTCGAGACCCTTGTAGGCAATAGGCTTGAAGCCAAAGAGGTTGGTGTAATAAGAGGCAGCCTGCTTGGCATTGCCAACCCACCAGGTTATGTGGTCATAGCCGGTGAAGTTAGGGGGCGGCTGAACCGCAAAGGTGTTTGCTTGATCGAGGGAAGAAGCAGTGGGAATAGTAGTAGGCTGAGATGCCTGCTGAGGGGGAGAGTTGGTGATGGCAGAAGGGGACATTGACACACAGACGGTTCGATGGGTGAGTCCTTGATGTCAAAATAGAGTAGATGTTTATTTGTTTGTTTGAGGCTTCCAGTTGGAGCTAGATTGTATTGTTGTGGCGGCTTCGAGAAGCTAGAGTTGATTTGAGAATGAGTTGGATGAATAGCTATGGACAAGAAGGGGGACCACAGGTTGGTATATGTAATAAATCTCAACCTGGATTCAAAGCCCGGCTTAGCCTTGAAGCAACAGGTATTGCTTGTTTCTTTGTCATATTTTCACGGAACGGGTCCGCCTGAGAAGGCATTGTACGGCCCAAGACACCTTCCAGGATAAGCAGGAGATAACTCAATACCAGCCAGATCCATCGGAGACATCCTGTTGGCTCTAGAGAATTGTCAAGACGGAGAACCAATGGTATTTGCGGCGTAAGAAAGCAAAGCCATTCCCGTCATGGCAGGGTCTAGGATCACGCGCGGGGCGTCCGGGTCAGACGGCGGTCTGCCTGATATCATCAGAGAGCCAGTACAGCGGACGGCCCAATTGATCCATCTCATGAGCGGTAGTGCCGAGCGAGGTTGAAGGAGGTTGTGGTGTTTCGGTACGTAGTATCACTGCGGAACTTACCCCGGCCTAGTCCCGCTGCGGCGCCAACCGCCCCGAGCCGACATTGGCCGGGGGTTGTGATAGATAACACCACGGCTTAACAGCCACTCTACCACTTCTGCAGCGTATGATAGACTGCGGAACTGGCGGGAAACAGTCGGCCGAACCAACCCTGTGGATGATATATCCAATCTCAGAATATGACAGTTGACCGCGTGGGCAACGATCTGCTGCTTAAGCCGAGACGCCTTTTTTTTTCTTAATAGGCGGCTTATCCAGCATGCCATTGTCAGACGGAAAATGATATTTAGAACGTCCGGCCAGCCCTTTGAACCGCCATCGCCGTTACCCAGCACGTCACACGAAAGTTTCTCCGAACGTTTCAATTAGAGGCTTGCTGACGACGCTGTTGACTGACCATATCGCCCTTGCCGAGTGTTGGAATAAGATATTCCAGTTGAAAGCTTTCTGACACTTATCGTTTGAGTAGTCACTCAAACAACCAACCCACTACAGCCAAGATGACTTCTGTATGCTTGAGCAAGCACGATATCAACATCCTTGAGAAGATTAAGGATCCCGAGTCGAACCCCTATGCCGGCCTCGTCCTTGACTCCTCACTACCTCGTGACCCAAATATCACAGACGCCAGCGTTTATGAGCGGGTAGTTGAGAAGGAGCGAGAGATCATTCGTTCTATCCAAAGCCTTGAGGCCCAGCTGAAGAGTCTTGGAGCCGAAGAGGCAAAGGATGTTGCTGTTAAGGGCTATAAGCAAAGCCTTTCAGCGGTCGAGGGCATGATTTCTGAATATCCCAACTATGCCAGCGCCAGAAACAACCGAGTCCAGATTCTCAGACGGCTATACGGAGATGCCATGCTGCTCTCCGATACTAAGGACAATTCCATGCCTCTAATCGAAAACCCTGATCAGTCGGAAAGAAGAAAGGCCGTCGTCACAGCCCTGGATGATATGGAAACCTCAATTGCACTCCTTTCACCACCATCCCCAACGACCCCCATTTCTCCACAAGTTGCGCGTACCCTCTCTATGGCTCATACGCAAAGGGCGGCATTGTATCTCAGGACAGCCAGACTGTTGCTAAGTCGTTCTTTGGACATTGACGAGGCTCTTGAGGAATCCAAATGGGAGAAGCTGGACTTTGAGGAGGCTGCATCCCGGGACCTTGCGTTTGGAGGAAGATATGGTAACCCCATTGCAAAGGGATTGGCCGTCAGCGTCAACCCAACAGCGAAGCTTTGCGGACAGATTGTTCGAGAAGCAATGAAGAAGGAATATGGTCCATCGTTTGGCGAGTAAAATGTATATATAAAAATGACGCAGGATATTCAATAAGGCTTGGATCGAAAATACCATCAGTTTATAAAGATCAAACACTGGGAAGGCACGCAATAACCCCTGGCTTGAAGCTGTTCAACGATTAAGAAGACTTTGAGGAAAGTCCAACTCTTCTAGCATGAAGTTAGTTTCCATCTAGAGAAAGCTCAGACATGGAGAATATTATTACCGTCGTGCAGCCTCAAGGGTTTGTTGAGTTGTTCGACCTTTGTCTTTCTCCTCCCGATTGATTCTGGTGGCAGCCGCTGAGAGGCCAATCAGGACACCGAAAATTGGATCCGCAACTCGGGAGATGATATATGTTGGTGCAGCAGGCATTGTAGAGAGTTGACTATCAAATACACGGAAACAGCAGTGAGATGAGATGGCTGATAGCTTGACCTCACACCAGACAATTCATGGTTTAAGATCAGCTTAGGTAAGCCAAGATTAGATAACAGCGAATGCCGCGACCTAGTTTCGAGGGCAGGACCCACACTGGCTCCTTCCTACACGTGATGAGTGATCCACAGGGCATGCACTCTCGCTTGCTCCTGCCCACACAAGAAAAAATTCGGCGTAATTTGAACTGACTCTTAGACATCTCCTCGCAACTTCACTAACCAGCAGACCCGACAACACACCCGCCGGACAAGATGAAGTTCCTCAAGGTCGGCCGAGTCGCCATCATCACCCGCGGCAGATACGCCGGAAAGAAGGTACGACGCCCGCGACAGAAACCAATTTTCTATATTGCCATTGCACGTGGCACTCCCGAGTTCTGCGCCGGATGAAGAAGAAAAGATAGGGTTGGGGGAGGATAACGAACAGAATGAAATACGCCTTTGGTGTTTCATATGTGTGCAACCAGTTTTCGAGGCGCAGAACAGAGGAGGATCAACGTGCAGGGGAACACGATTTTCCACAACGATTTCGTCAAGAGAAAACATTGATCGCTGACTCAATTTGCTTCATACAGGTTGTCATCATCCAGCCCGTTGACAACGGCAACAAGCCTCACCCTTTCGGCCACGCCCTCGTTGCCGGCATTGAGCGATACCCCTCCAAGATCACCCGCCGCATGTCCAAGACCCGCCAGGAGAAGCGAAACAAGATCAAGCCCTTCATCAAGGTCATCAACTACAACCACTTGATGCCCACTCGCTACACTCTCGAGCTCGAGGGTCTCAAGGGTGCCGTCTCCAACGACACCTTCAAGGAGGTTTCCCAGCGCGAGGACGCCAAGAAGACTGTCAAGAAGGTGCTTGAGGAGCGATACACCAGCGGCAAGAACCGATGGTTCTTCACCCCTCTCAGTACGTTATACCGTTGTTGTGTCATACCGCTGAGGCAGAGCTGGTGCACATCCACTCCGCCGAGTAGTCTTGGACACAATTTGTATCAGTAGACCATACGCTAACCCTCATCTACAGAGTTTTAAAAAATGAATCGTTTCTCCATCACGGTTAGGGAGTTGGCGGGATGTAAAGAGCATCGATGGCATTAAGGAACCCCGGTTTTTATGGGCTCAATATGAAGTTTCTTAAAACAAAATCAGATCTCTACTTGTCGCGTGATTGTAGCGTCAATATACAACGCGGATCGGACGGACGTGTTGTCCCGGCCGAAGGATACCACCGACGGAGTTCAATGAATTGGTGTCATCGGTGAGGTGTTGAATAGACCTTGAGGACTTTTCTTGACGGTTGAATGTCTACGAGGTTAAATGAAATCCATAAAATGAATCTAAATACCGTCAAACAAATTATGTGTCCACAAACCAATGAAAACAAACGCAAGACAGGAAACAGAGAGAAGCATATGTAACGATGAACTTTTGTTATGTTAGGTTTTCTTAACCGTTTCGTTTCTACATGTCTATGGTCAAACGCCGTCTAGAGTTACACATCAATTAAGACCATTCGTGATGCGGTTCATGCATGCGACCGCTCCCTCGCGCTCTGCGCCCAGCTCTTTGGCTTTACACTTCATAATACCACCCATCCTCAGTCAAACAGAATATATCAAAAAGTCTCCAATCCGCAGAAAAAGTGCGCCCAGTCAGCCCGACCATGGGACGCGATCAAACCAGGTTCAAAACTTGGTAGGCGTAATACATAAGGAAATAACGAATATAGAAAAAAGGTTCCTTAGATCGCCGTTCGCCCCGTAAAGTTAACGTCAGGGTCTTTTGTCCCACTGGCGCTGTACATCAAAGAGCTTTACACATGCTGAGCATCGTTGATGCCGAAGCGGTTAGACACCTCATTGGCCAGCTTGGCGGGATCGACCTCAGAAGAGTAACTGGGAGCAAGACCGCCAAACAGGGTGAAGATGAGGAAAGCAGTGGCAACGATAATGGTGACCTTGCGGAGAATGGGCTTGCGAGCACCAAACTCAGCCCATTGTCGGCTGGCATCAGCGATGTGGCCCTTGATCTGCTCGTATCCGAGCTTGTAGTAGACCATACCACCCAGAGCAATGGAGTAGCCGAAAAACTGGAGAGGAGAAACCTGGGTGCCCCAGATCATCATGGAGGCAATGACCAGAAGGATATCCTTTAGTACACCGCAGAGGGTGAGGACAACAGCAGAGGTCTTGCCAATCTGTAAGGTTTATTAGTACTGTGATCGCTTGAATTTGCAAGAAAGAACATACCAGGAAGACGACAGAGACGTTGAGCATGAAAGCGCAGAGACCGTTCAGGAAGAAAGTGAACAGACCAACGTTGTAAACCTCAGCCATTGAGCATCGAGGAATCTCCCAGATGAGAGCAACAACACCGTTCATGACAGCGCAGATGGGAGCAAAGTAGTACAGAGAGACGAGAGGGTCCATCTTGTAGTCAGAAGAGCTCAGAAGACGCTGGACCATGGTGAGTCGGAGAGCCTCGAAAACGATACCACCCATCTGGAACAGAACACCAACGGTCACAAAGTGGATTTCTCCCATGGACGCAATGATGACACCGACGACAATGGCGGAGACGTTGAGGAACTGCTTCAGGTTGGGAGAAGAGATACCCAGAATCCAGCTAGAAATCAGGACGGCGACAGGAGTGGTGGCCTTGAGCATCTGAATGAAAGCCACGGAAAGGTACAGGTATGTCAAGTTTCCGCAGATCAAACTCAAACTGAAGAAGATACCAATGGGAACAACAGCACGGAAGTACACGCGAGTGGTCATCTTAACAGTCTTGCGGCCGTCGAGGTAAGGGGTCCATCGTGCCATAACCTGGGTGACGACGGTCGAAAAGGTCAAATGGTAAGTCGTTAGAATGACCGGGTAGCCTGAGGGTTGACAAGTCAGCAAGGGAGCAGGAGATCGAGGGACGGAATCGAGAGCGTACGGAAGTTGAGGGTATCGAGAAGCCATTTGTTAAACAGGATGACGGACGACGAGAAGCCAATCCATGCACTGTGTTAAGCTGTTAGCAACGGTCGCATCGTGGAAAGTCAATTCGAGGCTCGAATCGAGGAAAGTACTGACATAACGTAGAAAGTAGGGTGAATTGAAGCGCGAGCAGACTGTGACTTCTCGAGGCCGGGGTTAACCGTAGGAAGAACAGGACTGGTCGCACGAGGCGTCTCGCCAGAGACGCGAATCTTCTCGTCAGCCGACATTGTGATTATTTATTTTGCTGGTAGTTGAAAAGAAGGTGGTTGAAGGTGGTTGAGGCTGTCGGCGAGAAGTCGTTGTTGTAGATAAGAGACCCCTTGAAGACAGATTTTAGGGGGGACGCGCAAACGAGCGAACGGACAGCCGAGTCCTGTAATAGAGAATCGGGAAAGGCGAGGGGCGCTTGATATGCAATTTGGCGGGGCCCAGGCGAGACAAGGTCTTAAAGAAGAGAAAAAGGGCGAGAAAAAAGTTTGGGCTACTCTTTCAATGTAAGGGGATAAAAAAAGAGGTTACTGGACTGTTAGGCACAGACAGTGACTGTAGAGAAAGACTGAAGAGAAACAAGACAGCAAAACAAGAAGGTTGTCCCTGGTTCTAGAAGAAGAAAGAGAGAGGAAATAAAAAATGGAATGAGAGGGATGCGTTCAGATGAAGAAGGGCTACTTTTAGTCGGCAAAAGGGGAATAGGCAACGTTTACTAGATCTCCAACTTCATCCAGGGGGTGTGGGTTATTGTTATTTTAGTTGGAGGCAGATGCACCTTAAGCCAAAGCCAGCCTCAGGGTGAGGCGCGGCAATTAAAAAAATATTATGGAAGGGTTTTTTCCTCCCTCTCCCTCTGAAATTAGCATTTTGACGCATATTAGTGGAGGAGACATAAGCTTGCAGTGACTAACTAGCACTGGAACCTCCGCCAGTTGAACTGGCTTGTGAACACGAACAAAGTGGATGACGGGGGACGGGCGATGTACAGGTACCCCGTTAGGGAGTCTAATAGACGCGTGTACAAGGGGGAATTGTTGGAGGGGATGCAAGGTATTGAGTACAAATGCTGTATCCGTAACTGGAACCGTAACTGCAAACCCGCGAACCGCAAACTGGCTGATGTTTTATTCAGGGGCTGTGAGGGGCTAGTACCTATCTTTGGAGTAAGGAGTAATAAGCTGAAGCCAAGCCTGTCGAATCATTCCGCCCACGTTGGAGAGATCGCCCTTCAGATAAGCAAATAGAAAACTACCTGGTCTTCTTGCACTGTGTGCTTACTGTATTGGACAAAATAAGGGGAAGGAATGCTTGTGGCTGAATGGCTGCATGCCAAGATGTGACAGTTCTGTCAACCTCAAGAGAACTTTGGCAGCTGGAATTAATTATCTTTTTGTATATAAAGTTCTGAAAACTGCCTTTGAATCGTGCAAATATTCTAGATCTTGTTCTGGAAAATACTCTTTTACCCTTGCACTGTCCGATATGACTTTAACTGCCGATACCATCTTGAATTTGGACATTCGTGCCTCTCTGGCTTCTCAGAGGATCTAATCCTATCTACGGATAGAAATCGGAACGATGGACAAAGGCAAAAGCAGGTTATGCGTCGCTCGGATAATGACTATCCTTGATCGAGATGCAACGAGCGTAACTCAACCAATATCCTAATAATTCCTGTCTATAAAGGTGCTATACAAGGCTTCATTTTGCATTCCCACAACACATGAGTTCTAGACCTCCATTGCACAGTCACTAACTACATGTGCTATATCAACTTGCTTAACTTTGATGCCCTCCATTTCAGCATCCAAGACTCTGAGTGGTAGACGTGCAAGAAGCTGCATTCTTGATTCAACCGTTGGCATGTAAGAGCTGGTCAAGGCTACCGAAACCGACTATCAAATTGACAACCTAACCTTATATGCATTTATCGAAAACATACTTCCACGAATTAATGGAAGAACACTAGTTCACACTTAACTCAAAGCACCATTTACAGTAGGAAGAGCTCAAGAAGGCTTGTCCTTACATCAAGTAACCCCAAGGCATGGTTTGGGATATTCTATAACGAGTCAATCGGAAGATCTAGCTTGGCATCGGAACGCAATCAAAATCTTAACACCAGCTCGCCCACATGTCTGCAGATCCAGCCGAGCAACTGTCCAAAAGTCCGTCTTTGCACGGTTCTCCAAGGCTCAAGACCCAGCTTCCCGAGACTTGGCTTTCAGTTAAGCATCGGGTAGGGGTTTCAGGCCCCATTATAAACTCGACGATATAAACATAGCATACCAAGAGCCTATCTACGCACCGTGAGATCGTCCAGTAATTGCAGCACGCGTTCACCCATGACAAGTACCGGTACTTGACAAGAAAAGGGGACCTTGGAGTCGAACCAGAACTCTCCTTGCGTCACCACTAGAAAAGCCTTGCAGTGGACACAGACTCTGTTTCTGTTTACTGGAGGTATAGCTTACCGAGTGCTTCCTGAAACAAAAACGACATTGATCTTTCTGCAAGGTATTCCTTGATAGCAGAGCCGGAACCTGAAGTTGGTATTCAGTGCTGTACAGATAGTCTACGGAGTAGCCTATCGGCAGTGAGGTGCCGTGAAGAGCCAGGGCTCAGGCTGAAGACAAACAAGCCTTGCCTTGCAAGCCGCACGCGGTTGTAGCTCTGGCTCTGATGAGGATCACACTAGCGTCAGGACGATCCTGCAGTTGATCTGGTTCTCGTTTCAGAGTGAATAGTGAATGCAATGCTATTAGAGGATGTCAAACACTCCGTGCTCAGTGGAGACGCAGCCTCAGAAACCGTAGGTTGATCCCTTGGTTATATCGACATGACTGGGTCCAGTGACGTTTCTGAGCCAAGGGTTACGAAGCCTTCTGCGTGGCCCTCATCTCGCTGCTTAATATTTCGACCGTGATGGTTTCAAGATGGACTGCCATGAGCCGATATAGTGGGCACAATTGCCGTGATCGTCGCTTGTCCACGGAGAAGAACACCAAACGGAGAAGGGAAAAGCGAAAGCTTGTTACATGCAATAACCCGGGAAAACCAGGAATTGAATTCTTCCTTTCTTCTCAGCTAGAGATTGACCGCTTCCTGCTAGTGTTATAATTCTGTTCCCTCAACTAATCGCATATCCCATCTTATCATGATAAAACTGACTCGTCTTATGCTGCACTGTACAGATACAGTATTCCTAACTTGACTGCCATCGGAGTGTAGATTGGGTGACAAGAATACTTAGACATCAATGCAATGAACTTGGTCGACACTCTGCCTAATCTTTTTCTACCATCCAATAACACCTAGAGTCCTAGACCGCACTCAATAGTCACCCCCACCCATCCATCTTCTTCACCAACCCCTGATATTATCATAATGCAATTTTCCCGCCTAGAAACAGGTCGCAATAAATTAGGTCAAAATCTCGACCTGCTTGTCAGCGGCGGCTAGGGATAATTATCTGTTTTGACAGTTGCTTGTTCGCACAATGTTTCGAAGCTTTCGGATTGCACAAAATACGGCAACTCTGGAACACGAGACTGTTTGCTAGGTTTCACAAAGACCAACCTCGATCTCAAACAGGCATGATACACTGTCACGGCGTACCCATAGACTACAGTTTAGGCTCGGATACAAGCATTTAAGCGTTTAGTTGTGGCTGCGTCTTTAATTTGGTGACAAGTGGAAGTGAAATTGAGATCAAGTCGTGAGTCTGGCTCGGATTGGTCAGTGAAGAAGATCGAGTGGGAGTTTTGATGTGTCGTCCAGTTAAAGCCATGTTCTGCTCAACGACTACCTTATCTGCCATGGAATATAGAATTACGCCTCATCTTAGGAAATTACATGAACGCTTCTGGGTGGACCTTTTGCACCAAAGGACTATTGATCTCTTGGGGGCCAAAATTCTCGAAAAGACGTAATGAGGGTGATGCTGATGATGCATTGGTGTTTCTAGACATGTAGGTTTCAAATATATTAAGCCAGTGTATCGGATTGACGAAAGATCAGCCTCATAATTATCATTCGGTCTGATATTGGGGTTCATGTCTTTCTTGGCGGAGACAACACGACGGGAGCCAGCCCAACAGCTACTAATAATAAAAAGAAGGCTAATCGTCCCCATTCATGGCACAGTGTCCGTTACACATAGAGGAAGATACCGCAATGAGTACTCCGTAGGATTTCAGGCAATACGAATACTGCGATTACTGGAGCAAGTTGCAACGTTCAGTCGGTAATCTTGGCAACTGTCAAAGGATAGTGGCTCTTGCAGGATTCCACCCAGATTTGAACCCTTGAGGATACCTACGTGCAGGGCTATTCCTCAGTTCCTCGCCAAGGAGGGTGAGCAAAGATGCTTGTCAATTACCTCTTACAGCATATCACCAGCCATTGTTGTACGGCACAACACCCACATCCAGTCTATATATGCAGGTCCAGTGCGCACAACACAGAAATGGTCTAAAGACTCTAGACTCAGCTGAAATGTGATCCCCTTTACTCGCAGTCCCTATATCATGACTCTGACCCTTATTGTGCTACCACGACCAGAGGAGTCTATCACATAGATCAGCCAATCAGAACCAGCTAGCCCACCCACACGCCGCCCGCCATTAGCATCTTTCCAGGGGTCGGGTCGGGTGGGTGGGGCCCCTTCTCGACCCTCCCTTAGGGGCTCCAAAAATTTAGCCCCGCGTCTCCTTTTATGAGACTCCTGAGCCAGCTCACTTCCTGCAATCGCGGTCAATATCTACAGCAACTTCGGGGCTTTGATCTTCTCGCTGTCTTCTCATTGTTCAGTTCAGCTTCCTCTCTTCTCAGTCGCTCCATTGTTGTCAGCGTCTGCATATTCCCCTGTCTCCTTCGCTCTTCTCCGTATCCTCTTCAGCTTCAACTAATACCCCCACCATGGCCGACGTGTGAGTTGCTTTTTGCGCCTCTTCCCGCAGTGAATTGATGGCTCTGCTTGCTACAATTTGTTTGTCTTTTGTTCAAGATCCTTTGCTGACTCTCCTGCTTTCTACAGTAACGTTGATGTCCTCGTCATTGGCATGGGACCTACTGGTCTCGGTGCTGCCAAGCGTCTCAACCACATTGTATGCGCTCACCGCCACCTTCAACTTGAGGTCGAGAATTTCAACTGACGATGTATACAGAACGGCCCTTCATGGCTGATTGTCGACTCCTCTGACAAGGCTGGTGGTCTTGCCAGCACTGACACCACCCCCGAGGGTTTCGTAAGTTGTCGCCGTCCAGCTTCTACAGAAAAGTAGCTAACCGCTTGATTCTTCCAGCTGTACGATGTCGGTGGCCACGTTATCTTCTCCCACTACAAGTACTTCGACGACTGCATCGACGAGGCTCTTCCCAAGGACGATGACTGGTACACTCACCAGCGAATCTCCTACGTTCGCTACAAGGGTCTCTGGGTCCCTTACCCCTTCCAGAACAACATCTCCATGCTCCCCAAGGAGGACCAGGTCGACTGTATCGAAGGCATCATTGACTCTGCTCTCGAGTGTCGTGTCGCCAACACCAAGCCCAAGGACTTCGACGAGTGGATTGTGCGCATGATGGGTGAGGGTATTGCCAACATCTTCATGCGACCTTACAACTACAAGGTCTGGGCCGTTCCCACCAGCAAGGTACGATACTATATCCCAAGAGATTCTGGAGAAGGCGGTGTGCTGATTAGATGTACAGATGCAATGCCAGTGGCTCGGTGAGCGTGTCGCCGCCCCTGATGCTAAGCTCGTTACCAAGAACGTTATCCTCAACAAGGTTGCCGGTAACTGGGGCCCCAACGCTACTTTCCGATTCCCCGCCCGTGATGGTACCGGTGGTATCTGGGTCGCCGTTGCTGAGACCATCCCCAAGGAGAAGAAGCGATTCGGTAAGCAGGGTACTGTTACCAAGATCGATGCCGAGAAGAAGATTGCCCACTTCGCCGACGGCAGCACCATCACCTATAACAAGCTCATCAACACCATGGCTGTCGACCACCTCGCCGAGAAGATGGGCAACAAGGAGCTTATCAGCCTCACCAAGGAGCTCTACTACTCTACTACCCACGTCATTGGTGTCGGTATCCGAGGTGAGCGCCCTGAGCGCATTGGTGACAAGTGCTGGTTGTACTTCCCCGAGGACAACTGCCCCTTCTACCGTGCCACCATCTTCTCCAACTACTCCCCCTACAACCAGCCTCAGAAGGACGCCAAGCTCCCCACTCTCTACCTCGCCAACGGCGAGAAGGCTGCCTCTTCCGAGGCTAAGGAGGGTCCTTACTGGTCCATCATGCTGGAGGTTTCCCAGTCTACCCTGAAGCCTGTCGATGTTGAGAACCTCCTCAAGGACAGCATCCAGGGTCTCATCAACACTGAGATGATCAAGCCCGAGGACGAGATCGTCTCCACCTACCACCGTGCTTTCGACCACGGTTACCCCACCCCTACCCTTGAGCGTGAGGGAGTCCTCAAGCAGGTCCTCCCCAAGCTCGAGTCCATGGACATCCTGTCCCGTGGCCGATTCGGCAGCTGGCGATACGAGGTCGGTAACCAGGACCACTCCTTCATGCTCGGCGTGGAGGCTGTCGATGCCATCCACAGCGGTGCTGTCGAGCTGACCCTCAACTACCCTGACTTTGTCAACTCCCGCCAGAACACTGAGCGTCGCCTCACACAGAACTTCGTCATGGCTCCTCCCCAATCCAACGGCACCAAGGAGATTCCTAGCCACTCCAAGGCGCAGTAAATAGCCAGTGCATGGGAGTTGGTGCTGAAGGCAAGGCGTGGGCAATCTAGCATTGGGCACGTTTGATATTTCAAGAGATATGTGTACAAGAAAATATTGTCGGAAGCGAATTAGCGCCTCGAGAAATGATGAGTCCGGATTTTAGGATTGATGATGGGAAACAGGACGCGGCTGGTGAGTATTCCCAGTCAGCTGGACGAATGGATATAGGTTTCCGCTGTAGAAGGCGGGGCATGATAAAGGATAGATCTGGAATTCTTGCTCTAGGGTTAGACAAATGAATGGACTGTCCTATACATACATAATAGTATACAACACACAATAGAACTTACAGCCTGTTCGTGTTCACATAATCATCATTCCTCATTGCGTTTGTCTACATCCGTGGTCATAATCGAAATATTCTAATCGGTGATGACAGGTGTTTGATGTTTTGACGAGTGGCATCGTCTTATATTGATTAGTGTCTAGGTTAGGTATGTATGTTTCAGTGACATTTAATCCCCTGCCACTTACATCATTGTCGACGTAGCTCAAATAAGGGATCGAAATTGATACGATGCAATTGATTTCTCTCCCGTGCGGTCATCATCACCAAAATCTTTAGGGGAAGAAGCAAATTGCAACAATTTCACGTTTTCCTCGGAGGAAAGAATGAATGGATGCATAGGGGATGCGCTACCAGCATAGATCGTCAAAACAACAACGCCGACAAGTGGACAAAAAAAGTTAAAGAAAACAAGCGCTTGCTGGTGCCCCATAAACGGCGCCACAAGGGTCCATCTCGCAGCACAAGCCGAAATTTGGTATTCCGCCAGACCTCTAGCTCTTTACTGTGAGGGTTTACAGTCGGTCACCGACTCACCAGTAAGGTATGACTGTGAACTCGCTATTGGGGGGTCGAAATTTACCAATTTGTAGCGAGACGTGAGAATATTTCCCTTTGAGTTTTGTGCTCTTGCCAAAAGAGAAGGGATGAGAAGAAGGACTAGCTGGAGATAAGATATGGCCAGGGGATCCGTAGCCTGAGAGGGTATCGTCGATGCCTCAAGTGGGAATAGTAAACCTCGTGAAAGTAGAGTTTTTAGTTATGGTAAGAAGGTGAGATTAGACCATTTGTTTTGGTATCATGAGATGGGGTGATGTTCACGATAGTAGTAGTGGTGGAGTGAAGTTGATACCCGACTCATGGCACAAGGAAGAGAGGATTACCGCTGGATGATACAATGGAAGCTGAAGCTGAATATGCAGGGTGTGAAGCGATGCGACTACCCTGAATCGAAGAACAACGTGTTCGACTCCGTAGTTACCGAACATTGGCTGAAAGCACAGGGCTTTGGATGATGGGACATGGACATGCAACGACCAAGGCCCCAACCTCAACTGTCAAACCGGGACGACACCCTTGCTATTCCGTCATCCACTACCCTTTCAAGACGGGACCAGCTCGTGAACAAGACTTGGACCCTGTATCTTTGACACACAAAAAAAATTAGGATAGTAATTCTCACCAATCAATATTGTACGACTTGATAAGACGACGCAGATGTAGTTGTCGTTTAGTGTAGTTGCGCCTTCACGTTGAGTTTGTTTTGATCTACGGATACCAGCTCAACCTCTGAATAAACTGTTGTGGCTCTGTTTTCAACTACCGCTACGAAAGTAGAATGGAACCACGGTTAAACCAATTCAAAATCCGTTAACCAGAAACTAAAAAATACAACGGCCTTACGGTAATAACCAGCTTAACCTTGTTCTTTCCAGACTCCAGTCGAGGGAAGAGGGGCGCGCGTGGGTTTCCACCTCAAAAGTCCAGTCCACTCATAGTCTTGCATCCCAAATCTAAACCAAAAAAACCGACCTAACCCAGCTCCAAATCACCCTGCGTGTCTTTGTTTCTGTCCAGGTCCAGGTTCAGGTCCCAGTGCTCGGCGGTCACGGCACAGTAACTAAAACACCACACACTAACACACGATTGTTTTATCATTCGTTTCCATCGTCTCTTCGCTCAAGAGTCGCAGGGTCAACAACAACCTCTCGTCTGCCATCCTTGGACTCGCTTGATCTCATCCCCAGACGCCAGCCGCTCTGAACTGCCGTAATCCTCCCCATTACGAGCCTCTACCGTCATAGACAGCGGCCCTCAGACATACGCACTGTCCCGCAGCAGTTTGAGTTCCACTGACGCTCGACCATCCCGACGTAGATCCTACAAGATCCCGGATACTGTCGTCGTTTGCTTCTTGGCCGTGTTTCTCTGCGCCCGACTTTCTTTCGCACTTGTCATCTTACGATACCGAACTTCCAATCATTGCTCTGCGACCGGCCCCGTCAAACCACGACCGATATATCTCCAATGATGGGTGCTTCACTTTCATGTGCCCCAGACTTTGATTGAATACAAACCTTCGCTCCCTGTGACCTTTATACCCTGCGATTAGCACCGATTGCTACGCCCGACCGGCGCGCCTTCGTTTGCGCCCCATCATGGACGGTACCTCTTCTCTCGTTACCGATGACCTCCTCGACCCTCCTCCTCGAATATACGAGCGACTTCGTCAGATAGCTGGATATACCTGGGATGACAGCCAGCTACCCTTCCACTCCTCATATGACTACTGGTAAAACCCCCCCACTATACTCTGCGAGTCTTATTTATGATCTCTATGATCCACCGTATCACCATCTGACTTGTTTTAGGCATGTAATCGGTACCCGTTTCGTATCGTCGGTGCCATCCCCCTCCAGCTCCCACAATGCCTCGAGTCCAGGATCAGCTATGAGGCACTCCGGCCGCCCGTCTCCCTCAGAACCTTATGTCCCAATATCGCACAGTGACGGTTATGATACCCAGGCAATCACACCACCCGCCTCCTCCTCGTCAAATATACCAAGCGACTCCCCTTATATCGAAGAACAAGTTGTTGCTCGACTATCTTATCATGCCTTGCGAGAAGAGCGAGCATTCCACATTGCCAAAAGCTTAATCGCCAATTCGGATCCAACTGGGGAACATATTGTCAAACCTCTCGACTTGATCAGGCTCAACCCCCTTCCTGGTGATCGCGCACCAGTCGTTGTAGCTATATACCAACATCCCGGACCGAACTATTTGCTCGAGGTGCTGGACATGGGACCAGCTTTCTACAGAGCTCGTACACACGGAGAGACGTTCACCTCGATACGAAAGAATGAACCCGAATTGCATGACCCGATATCATTACAGTACTTTCTCGACTTTGCTATAGGCGCGGCACAATGTCTGGAACTTCTCCACCACAACCTTGGTATGATTCATGGCGAGATCAGAGGCGATGCGTTCCACTTCAACGTCGACGCAGGGCAGGTCAAGGTCATGTCTTTTGGTTCTGGGGTTCGATCGTTTGAACATGGCCTAACGAGTACGGGATGGTCCACCCTTTCCAAGGAACTCGGAGCTCGGAACAAACTTTTATATATAAGTCCTGAGCAGACAGGACGAATGCCAGCAGAGCCAGATAGTCGTACCGATATCTATTCTCTGGGCGTCTTGTTTTGGACACTGCTGACCCAACAGCCTGTTTTTGATGGCGATACTCCTCTCGATATCGTGCAAGGCGTTCTAGGTCGAAGAATACCAAACGTCTCTACTGTGAGACTTGACATCCCAGATGTTGTTGGCAGGATCATTCAGAGATGCACAGCCAAGAACGTTACAGATCGTTATCACTCAGCAAGCGGGCTTCGTCATGATTTGGTCAAAGTCCAGGAGTTCCTTGGTGATGGGGACTGGTTAGCGCTTAAAGAGTGGAGGATCGGAACCAAGGATGTATCTTCTTTCTTCATGCTTCCTGCGATCATGATCGGCCGGCAGCACGAGCAGGCAGAACTAAACAAGGTCATTGATCGCGTTGCGAAAAGCCACGCCATGACCCTAAAGGGAAACACTAATCGGTTCTCTGACGGCTCAAACTTATCGAACGATGTAGCTGCCTTTGATGACATTTCTAGCGAGGGAGGGGCAAGCTCTGTAGATGGTACCAACTATAGGAGCGGTTCCTTTACTCATACAGCCTCTTCCGACCCCAAGCTGCCAAAGACCAGCTTTAACCCTTTGTACTCGGACACTCAGACACTGTCAGGCGATACAATCTCATCTTCACCTTCAGGCACCCTTACTCGAGTCGCCAAACCCTGGGAGAGACACCAGTCCATCTCGATCGAAACACGCAGTCTCATCGACAGCCCTGGGCTTGATGCCCAAAATCGCCATAGTATGGTGGAATCGACAGCATCTAGCCTTTCACGACAGCTAGGCTCCGCCAAGTTTCGTCGTCGTGACCACTGCGAGGTTATTACAGTTGAGGGTGCAGGAGGTCTTGGAAAGAGTTGTCTAGTTCAAAGCGTGTTGGCAGATGCCAGGCGACGTGGTTACTGTGCAACGGCCAAATTTGACACCGCAAGGAGAACAGCATTTGGACCTCTGCTTAAGCTGCTTTCGTCCCTGTTCAAGCAAGTCTGGGGAGAGAGGAACACAGAGACTCCTTTCCACCAGGGCCTCAAGCAGTTTGTTCGTCCTGTCTGGCCAATGCTACACCGTCTGTTGGGGCTTCCTGAGTTCCTTCTTGGCCCTCCCGAAGCATCAATTGGTCGATCAATCTCGTCATCTTTACAGTTCAGCTCGAACAAAGGTAATGGCAAGGCCGGCTTGAAACGTCGAGGCTCATCTCCTGGCATTTCACCTAAGCCAATTGCGAGAAACCCTAGTGTGGCTTCACAATCATCTTCGGACTTTCTTCGTTCCGGCACATCTACCAAGACTATGCGATTGATGAACATCTTTCTAGATGTCCTTCGAGTGTTTACCGCACACAAGTTCATCTGCTTTTGCTTAGATGATCTTCACTTTGCGGACGATGAGTCTATGGAACTGATCTCCCAGATCATTGCTTCAAGGATGAAAATGGTTATCATCATGACTTACCGAACGGAAGAAATCACATGGGAAAGGATCCAGAGCATGATTCATCTTCCTGAAAGTGAAGGTATGTATACATAGCTGCCCTGGCTTCACAATTTTAGCTAAAAGAACAGCAGAATTTCCTCGTTCCGGGGGTCCTTTGGTAACTCGGATTGCCTTATCACCACTTTCTGAGGACGACATAGTCCAATATGTCTCAACAACACTTTGTCGACCGAAAGAAGAAGTTTTACCTCTTGCGCTGGTACTGCAGTCCAAGACAGCGGGCAACCCATTCTACATGAGAGAGATGTTGAGTGCTTGCCACCGTAAGAAATGTATCTGGTATGACTACAGGGACTGCCAATGGCACTACGACCTCGACAGGCTCTTCGAACAGTTCCAGGGAGAGAAGGATTATGATATACTCGACACAGGCTTTATCACGCGTAGGTTGACAGAACTACCCGCAGCGGCGCGAACTCTTCTAGCTTGGGCTGCTCTCATTGGCAACTCATTCTCATTCGAACTCATCTGTCACTTGATGGGTGGTGAGTTTGATTATCATGACGATGACAAGGGCGCATGCTGTGGAACGTTTACACACAAGACCTATTCTCAGGGAGAGGCCATCGCTGGACTTCAAGCAGCTATCCAGGCCTACATCATAGTGCCCAGCGAGACTGATGACCGATTTCGATTTTCCCATGACCGATATATTCACGCGTCAGCAGACCTTCAAGAATGCAACTCTCGAAAAATGCACTTCATTATTGCACAGACGCTTCAAAAATACTATACCAGCGAAAACAAACAGCTAGACAACACATCTTCTCACATCTGCGCAGCGGTTGATATCATCAAGAGACGAATTTCGAACCGTCGCCAATACCGCAAACTATTGACAAGTTGCGCACAAGCTGCCGCTGAGAGTGGCGCAAAGCCCACAGCTGCCAAGTATTACAGTACAGCTGTATCTCTCTTGCAAGATGATCCCTGGACAGAAGACAAAGAAGACGTATCTTACGACGAAACAATGCAACTCTATCTTAGGGCAGCTGAGTGTTATCTCTACATGGGCCACTATACTGCAGCGAATGAGGTCCTCGATACCATATTCAAGAATGGAAAGTCGTCATTTGACAAAGCACCAGCATATGTCTTGCAGTCGAGGATATATGGCCAAAGTGGCGACTCTGCTGCTGCTTTGGTCTCACTCAAAGATTGCCTGGTCGGCCTTGGGGTTTCTCTTGAAGATGAGCCAAGTTTTAAGAAGTGCGATGAAAAGTTCGAACGATTGTCAATACAGATACAAACAATGGGTCGAGGCGAACTTCTCAACTACAAGCAGGCAGAAGATCCTAGTGTTACAGCTGTTGGAGCCGTGCTGGCCGAGACCATCAGCGCTGCTTGGTGGAGCGACGGCTTACGGTACTACCATCTGACCCTCATGATGGTTGAGATGCATCTCGACAGAGGTGCGTATCCGCAATCCGGAATGGGATTCCTTTACCTCTCAATGATCGCGCTGTCACGGTTCAACATGACACAATTCGCAGTGGAGCTGAGCAACACATCCCAGGAGCTTCTCTATCAGTCCCGAGATCCCTTCTTCCTCGCTCGAGGCCTGATGCTCTATTCAATGTGCGTCGGACATGTTCATATGTCGATGCCCATGATCACGGCACAGATGGAGGATGCAGTGGAATATGCATCAGTCGCTGGTGATAGAATATCTACCATAATGACTTACGGTGTATCCGCGATCTTCAAGTTTTTCAGCGGAGAGAACTGTTCAGATCTCGAAGGATTCTGCCAATACGGCTGCGAGGAGATCCCAAACTGGTATTCTGATTCCAGAGGTGGTTCGCTTCTTATTGCTGTCAAGCAACTTTGCCGGGCTCTTCAGGGCAAGACTCACATCGACAATGCGCTCGAAGTCATGAACGATGAGACACACAACGCGGAGAACTACAAGAAGTGGCTGGTCAGCAACAGCAGAAAGAGTAACCGATCAGTTACTTTCTACGAGAGCTTTGAGATCATACCTTTGTTTCTTTACGGACATTATGAGCGTGCCGTAGAGGTCGGAGGTTATGCCGTCGATCAGCTTAGTATGCTTTGGTCAGCACACAACAGTAGGTTGATATTGTTGTTCCATGGCCTAGCCCGTGCCGGACACTTGCTGCAAAAACTCCAGCTTCCCTGCTCGCCGACCGAAGACTTCACCCCGCAGGTCGAGGAAGTTATCAAGGGCCTGCGCCACTATGTGAAGATGATGGATGAGTGGTGTACAGTCTCTGAAATTAACTACTTAAGCTGGATGAAGTTTCTACAGGCCCAGATAGAGGAGTTATCCGAGCACCATGGAAATGCTATTCAGCTTTACGAGCATGCCTTGGACCATGCGACCGAGCATGATTCAGTCTTTGACGAAGCTCTTGGAAATTACCTCATGGCCGGCATGTTTATCCGACGAAGCGCTCGCCGATCGGCTCGGGCAGCGCTTCTTGAAGCAGTTGGATTGTTCAGGCAAATGGGTGCCGTTGGCGTTTCGAAAGCTATCGAGGAGGAGCACAGCCTGCTGTTGCATGGCCCTACAAGAAACCACCGGACCAGTGATACTGGCGTGCAGACCGACTTCGTCGCCGACGCCACCTCAGTTCAATATCGTACTGTTGATGCAGAGGATGGCGGCGATCTGGCACATATCCCTTCCAACACCATGAACATGGCCGACCTTAACAAGGGCGAGCGTATAGGGGCATGGCGGGGTTCGATGAACATGCAGGCCGAGCCTGGAGCGGGACTGCCTGCTCTCGATATGATCGACCTGCACGCCATTCTCGTCTCTTCGCAGGTCATATCGTCTGTGCTACAAGTTGACGAATTATTGAAGACTATGTGCGATGTCATCCTCCAAACTTGTGGCGGCTCAGCTACCCTAGCTGCTATTGTTGTCCAAGAGAATGACATGGATACTTGGTGTGTAGCAGCTAGCGGTGATCCTGAGAGGGGTGCTTCAGCTCATATACCGGGTATACCCCTATCAGGAACCTCGCTCATCGCCGAGAACGTTGTTCTTTACTCTACACGTTTCCTCGAGTCGGTCTTTGTTCCCGACTTGGTGTCTGACGAGAGATTTGGCAACGTCAACGACTCCTGGCTTCGAAGAAATCCCGTTGGTAAGAGTATCATTGCGATCCCAATCTGCCATGGAAACAAGCCACTGCTGGGTGTCCTCTACTTAGAGGGCGAGCCCGGCGCTTTCACAGACCGCAACGTTATTGTGCTTCAGCTCCTTGTCAACCAGATTGGCATCAGTTATTCAAATGCGCTAGCGATGAAAAACGTCGAGAAGATTTCTGCAGAGAACCGCTCCATGGTGGCTGTGCAGAAGCGCGCACTTGCCAAGGCTCTCGAGGCCGAGACAAAGGCCAAGAACGCCGAAGCAGAAGCCAAGCGCAACGTCAAGCTCGCAGAAGAAGCGGCTAAGGCCAAATCTATTTTCTTGGCCAATGTCTCCCACGAGCTTCGTACCCCCCTCAATGGCGTTATTGGCAACTCGGAACTTCTTCGTGACAGCGAACTAAACAAAGATCAACTCGAGATGGCTGACTCTATTCGAGTCTCTGCCGATCTGCTGTTGACCGTTATCAATGACATTCTTGACTTCTCCAAGATGGAGGCAGACAAGATGAAACTATACATCATCGCCTTCAACCCCGAAGACATGGTTCGTGAAGTCGTCCGGGCCGTCTCATACAGCAACCGCGAGAAGACATCCAAAAAGAATGTTAAGATTGTACAGAATATCAACCTGCCACCCATGCTGATTTATGGTGACCCCATCCGTCTTCATCAGGTATTGGGCAATCTCATCGGAAACAGTCTGAAATTCACTGAAGATGGTTCGATCACTATTGGTGCTCGACTTGACAAGGAAACAAAGGAGCATGCTACTCTCACTTTCTGGGTTCGAGATACTGGCATTGGTATCCCTCCCCAACAGCTGGCCAAACTGTTCCAGCCCTTCAGCCAAGCGGATGCCAGCACGGCAAGAAAGTATGGCGGAAGTGGTCTCGGTCTTAGCATCTGCAAGTCTCTTATCGAGACAATGATGAAGGGCAAGATCCGACTCGATAGCGAAGAGAATGTCGGCACAACGGCGTGGTTTACCGTCACGTTTGAGAAAGCCAAGCCTGACGTCGCCGCAGGAGACGCGCAGACCAAGACCGCGCCCTCGGTTGACCGATACTTTGCGGCCAACTCACCCCAGGAACGAGCAGACTCACCAAACCCTTATTTGGACTTGTCCAAGGTGCCCAAGGATGAGATTCGTATTTGCGTTGCTGAGGACAACCCCATTAATCAGAAGATTGCGATACAATACGTGCAGAGATTGGGATACAAGGGTGTCCAAGCATACGACAATGGACTCAAGGCTGTCGAAGGTCTTCGCCAGAAGGCTAAGGAGGGCATGCCATACCATGTGGTCTTGATGGATGTCCAGATGCCGATTCTTGACGGTTATGAGGCGACAAAGTTGATTCGGAAGGACTCTTTAGATGCAGTACGCACGATTTTGGTTATTGCCATGACTGCTTCTGCCATTCAAGGAGACCGAGAGAAGTGCTTGGCTGCTGGCATGAACGATTATCTTGCAAAACCTGTCAGGTCAGAGATACTCAAAAAGAAACTCGATGCATATCTTAGCGTCGAGGTAAGTGAAATGAAAACCAACATAGAGAGTTTGGATCATGAACTGACAAGTCACAGCACGCACCGCCAAGGCCGGAGCCTTCTCCCCCAGTACCTCTCGAGTCAACCCCCAGCCCGCACACACAATTAGGAGTTGCTAACAAATCCGACTCAATGTTTGTTCTTCCACCTGTGGCCAAACCAAGCGGCGTAGCTCAAGAACCGACCAACGCCTCCATGGACCCTATGCAGGAAGAGGCAGTGTTCAACCAACCTGTCGACCCAACTTCATTGCGAGCACAGGACAGCCCTGTTTACAACAGAGAACAGTCGGGACCTTCACCGTTGGCCATACGAGGCAGTTCACCCCACTCCATGCATATGGCTTTCCCTAGCCGTGTATCAAGTGATGATCGTTCCATAGACACTGCTTCCATTGCAGACAGTTCTACGTCGCAATCCCAGAGGAGAATTCCTCGGAAGCTTATTAAAACCCGCCGCAGCAGCGAGTCAAACAGCGAGCGACCGTCGCTTGCCGGCATCTCCAACGACAAGTCCAGGGGTGTTCTCAAGAAGCCTCAGCGACAGAGCACGACGAACCTCGTTGAAGAGGGGCGAAAGGCAGAAAATATTCCTTACGGATCTGGAAAGGATTCTAGTAAACGCAATAGTCTGGCGTCGTCCGCGTCGTCGTTGAAGGACCGAATCTTTCCTCACTGAGGCAATGGAGGGGGCCGTTCCTCTGCCATTATAGAACCATTATTTCACGATCATCTGGCACCATACTACTGTCAGCCCTGCATCAACACTATTATCATTTATGGCGCAGTTCATAGCCGATTCTTCGATGTACAGGTTACTACGGAAACGGAAAGAGGCGTGGGTGAAGGATAAAGGATTACGATCATATTTAAGACGGAAAGGGGGGTTGGGAAGGATGACGAGGCGGTACTCGACGGCTCTAGAATTGCTAGAGTATGCAGAGAGAAAGGAGAAGACATGCTACAGAGGGCATAGATGGGTTAACTACAGACCGGTCGACCCGCCTCCGCGATTTACACGCCTTCGAGCGTGCTCTGTATTTGAACATTTTGTTTTACTTGAGCGAGGACATTTCGATTCATGGCAAGGAAAGGGGGGCTAAAGGTCATGTGGTAAGCTGTTTGGGGCTGCTTGCAAGATATCCTCCTGTTTGCTTTCATTCTACTTTTTCTCATTAGAGATCACCGACTTTAGCATAGATAGCGTGAACCACTGCTTTGGAGACATGAGACATCAAAAAAACCAAGACATTGAATTGTAAGAGACAATAATCTCAAAGTCTCAGCTGCACTTGGGATCTTTTTCGTTCTGAAGAACTGATTTGCACAACAGTACAGTGTGCTGTTCCGTTCAACGTGAGCAATATGCACGTGAGTTCGCCGAAGCTCAACATCTCGATGATTAGAGGGTGTGTTGGTGTGTTGGTGTGTTGGAGTTGAACCGAAGCTTGATAATCATAGCCACAAATGGGGTCTGATCGACATGATAGCTAAGACTAAGAGAGAGAGGCGAGGAGACACATGGGGGCGCACGCTAACGGCCGTTGGCGACAACAACGCATTGGCGTCCGAGATTAACTTAACTTAGATGAGACCAGTCTCCGACCACGCACATTCCAACATGGCAGGTGGGCTGCAGGCAGAATGAGCCAGACGGCAGTCGACGGGATGATATGTGGCGACGGTCAGGTGGAGAATGGTGGAGAATCGAGAGAAGGAGTTGACGTGTAAGCTGACTGACCGATCAATTCTCGATCAATGGCAGATCCCGCCTCGTCTGGTTGGTTGACGATAAACTTGGCTAAAGGACTCGATCTCGCGTAAAGACATGCAGATGTAGTTGTGGAGGGGGAGAAGGGTTTCTCAGCTGGCGAAATGCAAGCCCATCGACGTTCAGGTACCGTGGTGTTAAGCTAGCAAGTTCGCTGAGAAGCCGTAACATTACTGATGGCAAACTCGCGAAATTCTACCCCGATGGACCACTTTTCAGGCGGTTGATGTTATTCAAGCCGCTGGAGGATTCAACTTTTGTCGTCGTTCGTAATCTCAAAATCCCTTCCAATATGAATTTGAAACCCGAAGTGCTCAGGCGACCAGGAGCGGCAACTGGAAGCAAGGGTCAGCCAGGACCTTGAAAGAACTTACAAGGTACAGTCCATTAGTCCCTTGAGTAAAGTGCTCGCTAGCATCAAATGATCACACTTGTCTCCTACCTTCGTCCATCGAGTCTTTGCCGCTGTCCAGCAAGCCTGAAGTTAATGTCCCGGAACAGCATCTCGTGTACTGTATTCGTGAACAGAAGGAATGATCGCCACGTAATACATGGTCTCACCCGATAACTAGTATTGCTCAACACCATCTCTCGCCATCTAGCAGTAGCTAGAATCTCATAGCAAGCTTAGCTGGACTAATAAGGCAGTAGGACAAGACCCATAAAGACCATGTCCCTGAGCTAACGTTGCTGAAGTTCTGAACTATGGACGGAGAGAGACGATCTCTGACGCCCAGTGCAGCCTCTTTGGCTGATCCCTAGACGATGGCTTGCCTTAAATTTTAGGGCTCGTGGGTTATCGGACGATAGGCACATGTCAGATGGGATGAAGGCCGCTAGCAGGGGCAACCACCTTGCTGATCTTGATCGCCCAAACAATCACAGACTGGTAACAACCAAGCAGAGGTTGATATGTGGGTTATCGAATCATTTACTCATCGGCATGTCTGAGAGCCTGATGATCAAACGTAGGTGATTTCCATATTCTCGTTGATGTGGGAAATTTTGTACTCGACTCGGTCGGTACCTGACTGCAGCAGTCGATGGAAGGCATCTATACCCGTGACGGTACATAGTGTAACGGGTTTGGGTGCAAGTAGCCGGTCACCAAGGAACCTCGGGAGGCATATGAGTCGACATGATAGCGGTAGGCTGCCGCAAAAGAAAGCCGAGTTTCGTATCCTGATTTAGGTATTCGAGAAGAAATGAGCAACAAGCAACTGGCAACAGACCTGGCCGAGACGTTTGTTGGTACGCGTATTCTCGGATGCAGGCCCTGGTTTGATCACCAACGATGTGACGACGGAGTGCCGTACAGCATTGTAAAACAAGACAAGGCCACGGCTAGATCATAGACAAGGAAGCAAGGAAATTAAGGTGATAAACCTCTGGTTATGGCCAAGACAAAGTGGGTTTAACTGACAGTGGCTAAGTGGCTAAGTGGCCAATTGGTATGTGGCAGTAGGGCGTTGGGAAGTTTGAAAGCGCTGCAATACCCTTGAAAGCTCGAAGTCAGGTTCCGTCCAGACTCTGGACTCTAGACCAGGTTGGACCCGCACCAAGATCGGAATAGTTAGATCCAAAATTGACCAGGGGTGTCGTCGGATTGGGCCGACCACGAGGGTGGGCGAGTCGCTTAGAAGCTAGTTGCCGATCTATCAGCTTAGAAAGGTTACCAAAATCTTCCAACATCATAAGCGGCGGCAAATTAAACGAGCTCGGGCTATCCATGTGTATGTGCCTGAGCCAGCCTTGTCGCAAGTCCCAATCCGTGGCCGATTGTGGTCAGGGATCTGCGAAATTGAGTTGCTTAGTGCAAGCAAGGTCAATGAACCTGTCGCGGGAACTGGAGGTAACAAAGCAAAATGGTCATCTATGACATACTGCTCGAACGGGATGGGCCAGAAAACACAGACCAGGGCTCGAGAGCCACCTGGTCTTCTCAGTGCCAGGGCGGGTGGACGATGTGATTGTCTCAGTAGAAACCCGTGGTGAGGACTAGGTAGCGCTGGTCGTTATCCGCTATCCGCACTCATAAGGTAAGGTACTGGATGAGCATGATGCGGTGTCTCTCGTCAAATAGGTAGCCCATCATTTCATCAGTTGGAGCATGATGCAAAGGCAATGTCGGTTCCTTCATCAGGGCATTCCAGGAGGAGGCGTCCGATGAGTTCGAGTCCATTGACTAAGGACCAGGGGTAGTAGATTGGAGATCCACGAAGACACCACAAAGGGATCAGTGCATCTAACAGCAATCTGAGGGGCTTGGGACTTGCGGCTGAGCAGCTCCGTCACGGGCGTATGCGGCTAGTGTGACAAGCAGGTCGCTTGTTTCATTTTAAATCCGCCCTCAGATGCTTCTAGATATCGGGGCATCGGAGACAAGTGTTGCGCGGTAACAATGACTGTGCCAAGTAGAAAAGCCAACCGGAGACACAATCGAGAGGCGCATAACGCCAGTCAAGGTCACGGGTGAAACAGTAGAACAAGTCGTTGCTTTTGAATATGCGGTTTGTGGGATCGAGAGGAGAATCATTTCATCCCATCTCTGGTCAATGCTGTTAAGTGGCTGGTTCATGACGACTGAATCTCCTCGGTTGCATGCAGCAGACAAGGATGTAGCGGGGCGTCGGAGAGTTAAAGAGTCCAAATCAAGAAAAAGCAACGAAGAATAAGAGAAATTGTACATAGTATCCATCCTCATGAATGGAAGGAAATGCTACCTAGTTTGGACAAACTCCCACAAACTGACAAAAATGAGGGGAATGGAATGTCGGAGGAGCAGGGCAGCCAGGCACCACTGGCAGGAACAAAGGACAGGGGTGGCATCGTGTTTCAGATATCCCCTTTCGACAAGGGGGTTTCCAAGCGGCAGGTGCGTCTCGGGTCCGACCGATCTTCTCATCCTCTAATTGGCTGGGATATCCTCAGGGTCCTGGGATCCCTAGTCCTTGGAACTGGGAGAGCATGCTTGATTAAACTTTGATTGGTAGACGTCTTGCGTAGGGCCTCGCTACCTATGCACACGCCCTTGTGGGCCCAAAATGCTAACCACCAAGACAGATTCGGAGACACCATAATTATGGCTAATACACAACAAGTATCCGTACTGTACTTGCATTTGGGCTCTATGAACAGCCTGGCGAATAACATGAATATCCGGGGTTCGTTATTCTAGCTTCGACTGACGTGAGAAAGCGTACAACGAACGGCTGTGGCGCCAGAGTATTCAATTTCTTCCGAGGCTAAGGGGAAGATCCAGATAGGTGGATCTTGAGCATGAACTTGACTTCGTGTCGACTGCCTAATTGGTAAACAAAGACAGTTTGGGGTTGGCCTTGACTTGATTTGTGACTATGTGCAACTCTTTTAAGTTGAGAAACGCTACATAGATCTCTTTTGTGCAACGAAACCATGGTAAGGCAGAGAAGCGGAAGTCTAACTGAGAGGATATCAAGTGTTACTGTTACACATGGATCTATCTTCTTGACATCCTTGGGCACGTAGGGTAGCTATGAGGCGCGTCTGAATCTTAACTCGACCTTAATGAGCCTCAAGATGCACACCAAAACATGTCTTCGGTTAACAATAGATGTCGCGTATATACTGCATTAGTATTCCTAGGATCTTGTCAACCCGGAAGTATCGTAGTTGCGAAACCAGCTCTGTAAGGGTAAAGGAAGCAAAATTGCGTAATTTTGGCTGCATCTGTTCTTGACTTTGATCAATCTTGCCTCGCAAGATCGAGACTTCGGAAGTAAGGGATCATATTTTAACAAACCCTGTAGTTTATGTCTCTACACGAAACACATGAGATTTCGTCAGGACGCGCGCTTGTTAATGCCTAATAAGCCCCTCAACCAACTGGTTCTTGCAGTCAATGATTGTGTTCCGTGTTGTATCATTCCAAGACGATCTGGACTGTTCTCCATGCAATATTGTCTTCACACAATTGGTAATGGATATCTCCAATGCCACGTCTTCAAACAATGGCGTTTAGTTTTGAATAGATCTTTTGGACTTTGGGTCACCAGTTTCGAGAAAAGGCCCGCAGAACAGATGTAAGCACCATCTGAAAGAAGCTAACTTATTGACTGGACTGCAGAGCCTATTGATCATCCATCACGCCCGCATAGGTCAGAACCTTGACCTTGACTGTGGCGCTCTCCCGGTAGCCGACGAATTCTAACGGCGGGCAGTTAGAAACCTTAGAGGGGTGGTAACGGTTTTTGATGGGGTGAGCGAGACCATCTAATGGTGGGGCGGTGCCGCTGGCCTGAGCTTTCTCATTTTGCTCAGTGATGACGATGGGTATCGACAGGCTCCTTTTAGAAACTCTCCGGGTGTTCGATCGGGGCTTCCCAAGTTAGTTGAACTTCAGAAGGCCCCAATTGGACGGAACGTATTGCCCGAAGATTCTATCAAGACAGAAGAACCAGCACCCAGTATCCGTACTATGCGCCCAGTACTATGTGAAACAGGCAGAGGCATGCAGAGTAAGGCACGGAGTATTTGAGACGCATGCCAAATAGTTAGACTACCTAGTAAACACTCTTCGATTAGAGCTGGAAATGAACCTTTCGCGTGGCCCGGCTATCGCACTAGAATGCCATGCTGCAACGTGCTTTCGACAACGGTGGACGTCTTTGGAGAGTGTGGCTGCGCGACGACATCTTGTTGAATCAATTGGGTAAACGCTACCCATCACTAAGACTAGTGAGCATCAGGCGACGCTAATCTGGATTGCTTCCAGACGCCTCAAAGCCCTGTAGCAGGGGACTATCGATGGAGAAGGGTGCTAAAAGTCCTGGGCCAATGCATCATGACCCAACCTGGACATCATCGTTTGCCCCGGGAAAGGCTCACTAGGTAGGCGAACAATCCAGGCGGCCTAGGTACATATGTGCGTGGTAGGGGGATGGATGAATCTGCAACTGTTTGAGATCGTTTGATGACGAAGAATGGTGTTCATGCTGGGCTTGCTATTACGGGCCAGAGTTGCCGTTTGTGGCAGGACTAGAATATCGGCGTCCTATGGGCTCGGAACTATGACTGTGATCAATATAATTTGATGTGTTGAGGTTCAGCAGGTAGAATCAGCTTCCTGTAACTTCGGTAAGTGGGAGACTGGATGGAGATTTGACAAAGTGAAACGCGAAACCGCGACATGAAAGAGAGCAACACATACCTTGATAGCTTAATAAATTGGCAACGCCACGTCAGTACAGTAACAACAAGCGGCTAAGGGCTCTTGCCAGCTCAGCTTCTATTCTCGCAAGGTACGGATAAGTTGAAGGCTCTTGAAGTGCTTTGGCCCAGGCCCGAGTCCTAAAAAGGGTAGGCAGAACTACCCGAACCTTAGGTACCTACCTGCCTTACGGATACATTATCGTGCTTTCCAAAGCTGAGTATTCCAATCATATCAGCAGATGAGAATATGAGGAAGGTAAAGACAAGCATCCGACGCCAACAAAAGCGAGAAGGTGCCCAGCCACGTCAAGATTCCGAAAATGTAAGGAAGGTAATCAATTGAAGCCAGAAACACCATTCTTTAAGAAACCACCATCCACATTGACATTGCCACTATCCCATGCAATCACCCCAGTCGCACCCGAAACAATAGACCACAAGCCACAGATGTCTGAACCTGGTACGCTACGAGAGCGCGGCTTAAACCCGGCTACTACGGGAACCGTGCTTGGTGCAACGCAACGGCTTCCCTCATCCATCGACCGTCAGTGATTGTCGAGATCCCCGCTTGATTAGATTTGCATACGTGTGATACATAGGTGCAGTCTGATCTTGACGCTTCTTTTGCAGGGCCGAGCAGCCGGCTCACACTTCAGTGAATATGGAGAATATCCTACCCGATGGCTGATAGAGCAAGTGCACCAAGATCAGACCAAGTCTGCAACACCCGTTTCATATCTCTTCATCAGAGCCAATATCAAACACGTCCAGCTGGATAACCAACAGATGCCTTCCAATGCATGGGTTGGCTAAAAGAGGACAAATCGCCAACCATCAACCAGCAAACAATAAGAGGAATGAGGGAAAGCTTGGTCGCCAGAGTACAGTACAGTACAATTCCGTACGTAATTTGACCTGGTGCTTCACGCCCTATGGAGCATCATCAGCAAAGCGCATCGATTTAAGCAGGTACGGTAGTGAATTACACAATTTGTCGCTCGCCACACTAGCCATAACATGCATTCAGAATCTAGCCTTCTATGGGGCTTTCCGCCATCCATCTTTACGAGCAATAATCTCGTTGGCGATTTTTCAATTACTACAATTAAGGCATCCTGTCTCGCCTACCCTCCCGTTAATCATGTCAAGGTTGGGGCTTGGCAAGAAAGAAAGCTTGGAGGCTGCAGCAGCTAGGACAGTTTGCCTCGGCGCTCGTGTCGTTGCTCGTGTCGTTAGCCCCAAAGCTGCAGCCCGGGGTAAGGTACAAAGAAAGTGTGTTCACATCTTCACGACAAGATCATACTTGGCTTGTCTACAGCCTCTTCGTCTTGTGCCTAGATCAATTTCACAACTTACAAGCTACACGAGCAAAGAACAGAGAGAAAGCAGCTGCCCAATCGGGCTTTGGGCCTGCTATTCACCTATAACCATGACAGACCGATGCTGTACTTGGATTTGCGTCGACAAGTTAGGTAATGTAGTTATTGGATTACACCGTTGTGTGTACTCCAACTCTACACACCTCTAGCAAGGAAGCACACACACCCCTCCCTGGCTCCCGATGGATCCCCACTTCTCATGATCCATTCATCCATCCCTAAACTTGTACCCTTTTCGGGCCCTCCATCCTGTCTTCTTGTTGGCTCTTTGGCTCGTCAGAAGCATGCATGTTCACTTCGATGGGACCATCTAGGTTTTCTACATTGTAGTAACCCTCTTGGCCCCCGGCTATCATCAGCCACTTCTCTAGACTGCTTCTTTTTCTGTTACTGCCCAGACAATATCGACCCCTACTCCCTGTATCCTTCACTTCTTCAGTGTTTTGTCTTGTCCCTATCATGTGGCCCAAAAACCTGTCAAATCTCTTCTGATACACGTTTCTATCCAGAAGCTGCTTCAAGGTTACTAATTATCCCGGGTCTTGCCTTAGTGAATTGACCCAGGTCGCATTTGTTATCTCTCCTGGGACAATATCTGCCCCAGCCCTTGCCTTAGATGTCTAATGCCGGACTGGCCTGGCCACATTCAACGCTTTGGACCCGTTGTCCGGCATTACTTGTTGACTATGAGCTCTTGGCTGTGGCTTTCTGGCTTATTGCCATTGATCCCTAATCAATCACTTAGATTGGATGTCCCCTGTCTGGCCTGGAAAAGCGTCGACTATCAACCGTTTTCACTCTTCCTTGAAGCGAGTGTCCTTGATTCTTAGATTGCGGCCCCGGTGCGTCAAGATGCGGACCGGAGAAGGACGTCTCGGCGGCCGGCGCTTGATGATGTGCGTATAAGCAGGCGGGTGGGCGTGTGCGGGCGTGTGCGTGTGCTTTCGCTTTCCACCACTCACTCTCTTCTCTCCACTCATGCCGAAGCTCACTCGAGCTTGTTCAGCCCTCTTTTTCTTTCTCTTTCTCTCCTCCATCCATCTTTTGTCGAGGATCAACATCCATCATCTCCTGTTTTCATTCATTGTTCTTTCTCCCCATTCGTTCATTAAACAACCTTGGTCCCTGAACCCGTTGGTCTCGTGTCATAGCTCCCTGGAGTTTGCAAGCTACCCTCGTTACCTCATTCTGGTCGCCTCAGTTGTTAATGGTAAGCTAGGCTGAAGAGGACAACGACGACGACGGACAAGCCAAATTAGGACAGCCCAGATCATAGATCAAAGATTCTACTCAACACTCCTTTTCATTCTAGGGACTTCACTTCTCGGTGGCTCAAGTATCTACTCATCGAGCACATAGACGGGCCTATTAGTTGTGATAGACCAAGACAACTAGCAAGACAGACCACGCTGGCTGGTACCTGCGTCTGAATCTGGGTTATCCTCGCGTTAGCACTACCGCTGCATCATCTGTAGCAGCTTCATTGAGCTTTGAGGGTTCGAGCTCGTCCGGCTTTTGACTCGTTCGCGGAACTTACCTTGCTTGGGCTTTGTTCTCTCCTTCATCTCGGCCTAATTCATTCTTGTTCGGTTCAGCTTCTCAACTTGCCTCCTGTCAGCCTCGAGTCTTCTCCACTTCTAAGTCGAACTTACTACTAACTCGCACTCATCGACAGCTCTTTTCTGCGCGTGCCCCTCATGTGTGCCATGTGGAAGAGCCATCCATGACTGGTTCCAAATGAGCCTGGCCCTGCTTGTCGTCAACTGGTTTCATCAGCCCCGCTTACCTCGACCGCCACACCTCTAGAGCTGGCCGACATCTCCAGCCCGCCGCCCACAGTCGCCTCTGGTCGTCTTATACAAAGCTTCCACCTCCACAACCACATTGTATGCAGTTCTTCCTCTTCCTTTTCCCTCTTTGACTTCTTCTTTGATCGTTTTGTTGTTGTTGTTGTTGTCCTTCTTATTCCTCAGCCACGTCTTCTCTCCCTCCACTTGAACCAATGCCTCTATTAGAGGGACCAAAGGCTGAACAAAACTCATCAACAACATCTTTGACATATCTTGCCTTCCAATTCTGTCATTGTTGTCAACCCCATATCTAATCCTTAACCCTGAACTGCAACTCTTTTAACAAATCCTTTGTCATATCGTGTCTTTGTTGCATGTTTTGCATCGTCGGCCACGGCTCATGTTCCTATGCCATTTTGTTTATTTGACTGGTACTTCCTTATCTGCAAAAAGTCAATAGCAATAAGCCCCCAGCCTCCCAAACGACACCCGCACTTTTCAAACACTCGCATATCCTCTGCCGCATCAATGTCCCCACTGGCGTAGCCCAGCTACCATATAACGATGCTTACCGTCAAACAGCCACCAACTTACGGCTACAAGTCCGTCCATGATCTTCCGACTCCGCCTTCAACCTCACGACCTTCTCCCCCCTTGATGTATCAAGAACCAGCAACAAACTCATTACCTGTTGCCTATCGGGGTCACAGCCCGCCATCTCATCCCATGTCGGCTCCCCACCGTGGTCTGCCTCCGCCGGCGGCCATGACTTTACCTCCTCAGCAACCTCCAACAGCTGGTGCTCCTCCGCCTACACATCACCCAACCCACGCGCCACCTCCCCCACCTCCGCCACAACCATCATTAGGCCCTCCAGGCCACCAGCAGAGGGATTCTTGGGGCCAGCTTCCTGCCCCGCCTCAGCAATGGCAGGGGGCGGAGGAGTCTATGAGGCATTGGCTGCAGGCGAGAGCAGAGGAGGATAGGAGAAGACAAGAGGAAGAACGAACGAGACAGGAGAGTTTACGTCTGGAGCAGCGTAAGGTTGAGATGGATATGCTGCGAACGTCGCTCCAAGCAGGTATTCCTCCCCCCATGGTTCCCTTGGTTTTCTCGGGCATGGGCAGCGGAGGCGTTGCCCCTCAAGCTGTTCTAGAATGGGCTCAGCAGTTCATGCCTCCAGGCCAAGCTCCCCCTCGTGCTCAGATTATGCCCGCACAATGGCCTGTATCCCCTGAACACCAACGGGAGTCACAGACACAAGGTCATGCGCAGCACCAAGGTCTTCCCCCGACATCGACACCAGCAGCCGGATACGTGTATCCGCCATCACCATCACGACCTCGTGGCCAGACGGTGAGTGGCGTTATCGGACGGCCCATGGGCATGTCAACACTTCCGAGTCTCAACACCAATGCACCGCAGCCCGGTCATGCTCCTCCTGCGATGCACTCGCACCAGCATTCGCACATGCAACAAGCTCAGCAGCAGCAAGAGTCCCAGTCAAGTCCTTCCATATACTTTCACCACTGGCAGCCACCAACGTCGCAAGCCAGTGGCAGCTCAAATCGACCCGGAAGTCCTTCTGGTTCGTCAAAAACCAAGAGAAAGCGAGATTCTCTATAAACTAATGCAGCTTGTGTGAACATAGGGGAAACTCCCAGAAAGCGCAAGGCTACAGGACAGCACCATGCTCCTTCGCCCACGCGTAGTGAACAACGATATCGATCGCCCCCGCCTTTCGGCCAAAACAGCTCATCGAACGCACCATTCCGCGGATCACGGCGGGGTCACTCACGACAAAGAAGCGATATGTCGCCTTTCAGAGTCACTGGACCAGGACGTTCTCGAAGAGAGAGTTTCGGCGGGCCTCTACGCCGAAGATCACCAATACGAAGTTCGACCCCTATGCCTTACCAAGATCGGCGAGGCAGCGAACGTAGCGAACAGAAGCAGTCCGTGTCAGCTATGCTGTCAGAGGAACCTCAACCTGCCACGCGGTATTCGGGACCTCATCGCCCAAGCGATGATAGAGAATATCAATACAGACAATCGTCTCCGGAAGATTCAAAGACGCACAGGGGCGTTGAGGGAACACCAAAGCCTCGGGATAGTGCAGGGGAACGACGAGGTGCTTGAGCGTAACTCCCTCTGGGCGCGTTCCTGTCGATCATCCCTCGCGCGCTTGTGCGCCACAAGACTATACCAATTTTACAAACCAGCGTGGCTGTCATTTAATTTACGACAGCCCACTATTCCCAAACTCGATTGTTATGACAACTTACGATATGAAAAAGTTATTTACCCGGGCGATTGGAATGTGAAACTGTTACGCCCTTTATCGAGCATATATATATACGATTGACATGACCCATGGAAGCGAACGAGTATCTGGTCATTGGAGCAACTTATTTATCAAGTCATCACCAAGAATCGAGTTTCGATTGGCGGCAATCAGTCATAACTTTATCGGCATTACTAGAAGTTGGCGGCGCAATTCTAGGAGACAATGTATTCTAATCACATGTTATTATTGACTTAGCACGGAGAGGAGAAAAGAAGCGGGCAGGTTATTAGCAAGAGAGGGATTTGGAGCAAAACGGAGTTTTTATCATCATATTTTGATTATTGAAGGAACCAGTGGGGGTGGTATAAGAGAAGATCATTGGCATTGCGAGCTCAGGCTTGAGGGATCCCGCGCGGCAGACAAACTCTCGGAATAGCTCTACATCCGATTGTAGATATCCTGTCGGCGTAGATTTGAGGGAATTGAAGTACCGACACTTCTGACAATACATACATGACTGAGCATTCTCCAGATTCTTCTTGGCTTGGCTAGAACATGCTAATGCTAATACTATTTTTAGTCGTGATTATCAGCATGATCTCCATACACACAGCTGAGCCACAGGCCGCCAAATCAGCCTACTGAAAGCCCCTAAAGCCATCCTTCACAGTAGATCCAGTAAATTCAGGAACGTCCCAAAACAAAGTTGCGGTTACCGAACGCCATGCCACTAATAGGAAATAGCTTATTCTGAAGACACCAGAATCGTTATAGCAAGCTCGTAACCTCGTAAAGAACAGGGGTGTGAATTTCCATCTAGTCCTCAAAGGAATCTAGATGCCAATTGAGACTGCAACCCAAGAGCTCCAGCCACGTCTTTTGTCATGTTATGTTCCAATTTGAGTGGTTGAAGTGAAGAACTAAAGAGGGGAAGGAAGAGAATACGAAAAAGCCACTGTAGGAGACTTGCCAGAAAAGGGAAAGCTTCAAGATGCATAAGGAGCAGATGCATGGTTAAGAGAAGACAAACAAATAAGACAAAAGGTCAACGGATACGGTTCTGTGCATAGGACCATGCATAATACAGTTGCCGTGCCATTTCGCCATGGAGGAGAACTGCCAACTGCTCTCCTCCTTTTCAGCTCCCCAGATCATGGCGTGTGGCTTGCGTCCGAGTGTCTTGAAGGGGAAAACTCGGCCGTTTGCGCATCAACTCTGCAGCGGCATGGGATGGATGGGACATAGGTAGTCAACGAGGAACTGGAAGGATTCGACGGGAGGAGAAGTAGAGGAAAGTGTTGAGGCGTACGGAGTAGAGTAGCATTGTGTAACTATAATACAGCTGTTTTATCATCTCACGTCATTGAAACTGTACATATGAGGCGGCTACCGGGTCATCGTTAGGCGAGGCGGGTTACATCCAAGCTGGGATCAAACTCAATTCTTCTTTTTCCCCAATAGTGCGAGAAAATAAGGACATGGTAGGTAAGTTAGCCGGGCTATAGCTGATTGGGATATCACCAGGAACTTGGTATATGGTAACTAGTTTATAAATAACCCTGTAGATCATTGTGCAATCGACCACTGCTACTCCGTACTGGTACTCTAAATACCATACATGCCCGAGCCGCTTCCGAGTTGATGGCGCCGGGTCCCCCGCACCGGAGGTCCGGCAGAGGAGGAAGGGATCGGAGGTCCAGGCCGAAAGAGGCAATTTTTTATATTCAAGATCCAAGATGGAGGGGGAATGCACAGACCTCGATTTCAGCCTGGGCGACACTGCAAAGGGGTGTATGAATGGGACACTCAGGAAGAGTGACAGGTGTAGTAAGATAGAGGCTGCGGCTGAGATAGTAAGAGAACTTTTGAACCAACAGATACTACCAAGTCTTGTATGCAGGTGGCACTCTACTTCTAATCGACCACCTTGAATTAAACTACTTACCACTATACCTTAATGTAACCTCATGTTGTCACATCAAACATGATAGGATCAGCCAAACTAGCGGCATCATCATGTTGTTTTATCCCAAGGCTGGGCTCTTTACATGGCTGCATTCACTTGAGAAAGTCATAGGAGATGTCTCTAAGAATACTGCATATTGCATATACATTAACTTCGAGGCTGTTGTGGCACTCGTATCTCGCTTATCTCCTTAATCCTCCTCATTCCGTGTCCTTCGGCTGCCACCTCGTCCTCCTCTTGTACATTAAATGCCTATCGCACGCCATATAATCCCAAGCCTCGTCAAAAAAGCCGTCAAAGCAAGACAACAAAACAGGTAATGCCAGGAAGGGGTATATAAAATTAGGTTCCGTGGCTCCAAACGCTATCAAGCACCGAAGAGGAAAAACTCCATCTTCTTTTTTCTGAATCCATGACGTCCCCATGAACCAATACAAAGTAAAGACGGGCCTCGTTTAGGCATGTAGTCCCTCAGAGGCCGCAGCATGAGGGGGGGTATCAAGCATTTCGCAACGCAAAACAAGAAAGCACCCTCAAAAATGAGGTATCATGATGCAGCTTCGCAAGTATAAGGAGGAATCAAGCCAAAAGACAAAGAAGAATGTCCTAGATAGACTAGACTCATGACAACAAGGCTTGCTAGGTCCTCTTTTTGCCATGGTGTTGTTTGTATTCCGCCTTGACCACTTTCATCAAAAGGTCTTCATCCTTGATAGGAATCGACGACGTCAGGGCCTTCATGGCGTTCTCAAATTCTGCGTCAAGGAGAACCTCGCGAAGGGCTTGGGCCAATGCTGCACTAGTTGCGTGCAAAACATCGTATTCGCTCGACAAAGAAGACTTACTCTCCGGCCTTCGGTGTTCACTTGCAGCAGATGAGCCCTCGCCCAATAATAAAAAGACATCCCAGATTCTCAGCTGGGCTGGGAAGGGGACCGAAAGGTTAAATAGCGTCAGGTACCATCGCGTACCATAAGCAGTAGTGTCAATGCACAGTTCGTCCTGTAATAGATTGGTCAGCACTCAAGTCGTGGGCGTCATAGCGAGATTGCAGACTAACCAGTTTACTGGCTACTTCCTTATGAAGCCAGTGTTTGCTGAAGTCATTCATGGCTGCCATAAGTTCCTCAAAGCCTGGGCGATATAAGCGCGCAAGCCCACGCAGCTGCCACATGCGAACAAGCATTACAAAGCACTTCTCTTCATCGAAGTAACAGAGTAACGTTGCCGCCAGCGATGCCATCCCCTGAACATAGCCCGTCTCAGGGTAGTAAATGGAGATGGCATGAAGGACTCGAAACAACAATCGCTGGCCGCCTCGATAACGTCGTCGAAACATAATATGACGACTAATTGTTCTGGGCACGTCCAAGTCGATCTGTACGTCGTCTGGAGAGCTTCGTAGCTGGAGTCGGTGGAACTCGGCCACGATGTTATCCTCCAACATCATGCCCTCATGAGCCCTGGCGCTTGTTGCCATAAAAGACCACCATGCTGCTGCCCGCCATCGGTCCGGTATTCCCTTCCATGTCCTTTCAATGAGCTTCGGGTTCTTGGTGTCAAACTCGAATTCCATGCCCTCGCCTTCACCACCCTTGCGGACGACCTTGGCCATCCTCCTCCATTTTTCTGATCTTTCCCACTCCTTTCTCTTCATTACTTCTGTCAACTTCTCGGCTTGAATTTCGTCCACTATGTCCTGGAGACTAGGTGCGGTATCGAGCATATCACCTGCTTCGTCCATCCACCGTCTGTCTCTATTGTGGGGTAATAAATTGCTAGCCTGTCGTATGACCGATCGAGATGAGCGGAGTGACGTCGATACTGATAGTTCGGATGTTTGTGTGTTGAGTGATCGAGCAGACACTTTTCTTGTTGGTGTCCGTCGACCACTGCCGCTAAGTGTAGATGTTAAGGAATACGGGTCTCGCCTCTGTAATATGCTACGCTTCCTAGGCGAGCCTGAGGCCGACCTTGTTTCTGTCGGTGTGCCAATTCTTGTGCCAGGTGGCGGTTGTAAGGTGATGAATCCATATCGGTCAACGTGGGCGCCTTCAAGGTCATCCCAGTCCTCTAGACCTCCAACTCTAGACCTGAGGGAAGAAGAACTTCCAGATGCGGGCATTTGCCAGGCCGGAGAAAGGTGATTTTGGGCACTAGAAGAAATCAAGGTTAGCACAAATCATGGTCCGCGACGGTTATAACTGGGACATTCAAGGAAAACCATACGGGTCAAGTTCATTCTCCTCGGATGGGACCTCGGGAGTTGGTTCAAGACGCTCGCAGTACGAGCGCCTCTTGCCAGGCTCACCGTGGGAACCATCGCCAACAGTATAGAGCGATCTCACCTTTTGAGATTCCTTCTCCACGTCGGCGGCCAAGACACGAATGTCGGGGGTCGATGACAGGTCCTCAGGGGAACCATCGTCTGCCCCCTTAACCGGGTTGTTCATGTCGTTGGACTCGTCGCTGGGTCGAGGAAGGTCTTGGGATTGTGACTTTGGGGTCGTGGGAGTAGTAGGAGTAGGAATGGCGGAACGCGGCGCGGCGGTTGACTGAGTAGGCGTCGGCGTGGCACAGCCAGAGTCGCTTTCGTCATTGTTTGGGGTCGCGAGCGTGTCGGCGTCTGTAGAGGTGGAAGCGGAAGCGGAAGATGAAGAATCAATTGACGTTGACGCCATGCTGCATTGTTGGATGGCGCCGTCAACAAGGGCGGCGTCTTGAGCTCCTAACATGATGCTGCCGCGGTTGGAGAAAGAAACAGTGTTCATGAAGGCATCATCAAGGAGGTTGTCGCAAGGGATGGACACGTCGATGGGAACAAAGGGGAGATCGCAATCAGATGAAATAGTGGTGGGGTCCACTGATGTAGCGGTGCTAGTGCTATTCTTGTTCGAGGTTGTGGAGGCAGAACGGGACCTGTTCCAAAAATGGGAAGAACCCTGCTCCTTCTCCGACGAATGCGTTTGCTCTAGCTCAGATCCAGTCAAAGCCATGGCCACAGCTGGATCAGTGGCTGTAGCGTTGACGGTAGCGCTGGCGGTAGCTACAGGGGTGGGAACGGCAGCGGCGACAGTGGATTGTGCGCTGGCGGTAGGGGTGGTGCTGGTGGTGCTGGTGCTGGTGCTGGTGCTAACAGAGCCCCGCCACAAGGGTTGTGTTGGAGTGAACATCTGGGAAAATATGCCGAAGCGAGATCCAGACCGTGGGCTAAGACCTCTAGAGATTGTGGGGGGAGAGGAAGAACAAGAAGTTCGAGGTGATGATTGGGTTGAGGGACGGGGAGATTGGTGAGAACGACGGCCAAAAGTAGGAGGGTATGTAGGAGAGGATGGGAGTCTGCCGGCGACGCATTCAGAATAAGGAATAGAATAAGGAACAGTCGGGGCAGTCCTGCTTGGTCGAGTAGGCGTTGCAGGCGCAGTTGGTGTTGCGGTTGCAGGTGAAGGTAAAGGTGAAGGTGAAGATAAAGGTGCATCTGTATCAGGGCGGGACACCTGAGGTGGAGGTGGAGAAGGCGGCGTGGTGCATCGAGGGTTGTACACGACACACAGAGGATCGCTCAGTGTTGTTGTTAGCGGAGCAAAAATACTGTTATCGTCCACGAATGGATCATCTATTCGCTGCGCTGTCGTACTTGGCTGCGACATGACGGATGATACGAGAGAAGACACGGTCGATCCCACTGCAGGGATCCTGCTTTTGCACGCAGCTTCCGTGTAGTCGTCCTCGCCCTCCTCCTCGTGAATCGTTGAAGTAGACTTGTTTCTGGCAACTCCAGAATCACGCTTCCACTCCTCCACTGATACGGGAGATGTCCTGGGCGTTGGTGAAGAAGATGAAGAAGCTGAAGCTGAAGCTGAAGATGAGCCTCGCAGGGCTGGGTGCTCTTCGGCGGGTGGTGCAACCATTCCTGGAGGAACAATGACGATAGGACGGTGACGAGAGCTGTGAGATGATGCCGAAGAAGACGAAGGACGGCGCGAAAGCCGAGAAGGGTCTCGTGAAACAATCAGAATAGGAGGTTCCGCTGGGACAGTCTTTTCGTATCGCAAAGCCACTATGCTCGCGTCGAGTCGTAGACTTGTACGGCGTTCTGTGGGCTGCTTCTGCCGCCGCACGCTACCAGATTTTGACGGTAACATGGTGTCGTTTGGTTGATTGTGAACAAAGAAGCCAACGATACTAATGATGTAGTAGTGGTTAAAACGACCAACCAGCAGACAGAGTGGCTGGCTATTGTCGTCAAAGAGGTGGTGGCCTGGTCGTGTAAATAGAAAGTTTGCCTTGGCTGTAAGTGAGACCCCGGTCAGGTTGGTTGCGATGATCAGCAGCAAATGCAAGGGAGCAGCGCTGATGCCGGGGAACACAACCTATCTAGTACCGAACCCAAAAAGCTGAGGTAAATAGGTAGACTAGTCAATGGTCCGGGCGAAGGGTCAGAGTCGAACAGCAGAAGCTGGAGAAAGGGAGAGGGCCGAGAGTCGATATTATAGACAAACAACGGCACAGTCGAGAATTCAAGGGAGAGAAAGAGTTCCTGTCAAGGGAGGCGAAAGAAGGCGACCAGAATGTAAACTTGAACTGGAACTCGACTCTGGCGAAATTGATACGAGTCGGCGTCGGATTTGGAGTTGGACAAAGTCACAAAGGGCAGGTTTTCCTCAAGTCTTAGACTTGAATGAGACAGTGCAATCTTGCTGAAGTCAAGTTGAAGGCTGCGGGTATGCAGAGAAATAGCCAAGGATCGTTCGGTAGCGAAAAGTCGAAAGGTTGGCACAACATTGATCGAAGGCGAAATGTCCTGGTAGTTGATGGTGAGATTATGTGCAGAGTATGAACGGTCGACGTAGAATATGTGAGTGAGCCAAGTCTCAAGATTATGGAATACAAGTTAAGCGATGCGATTTTGGACATGGTGCGTTCCTTATACATGGGATCAACTCTTTTCTTCTCTATCTGTACGTAAATTAAGTTACTCTATTCAAACTCGAATGCCCTGCACCGCTCTTAGCTCGCTTTTTCTTTTAGACCGACTCATCAACAATGCAACAACAACAAAAATAAAAACAACTTTTCCTGCTTCTCTTTTCTCTTTGGTCCATCCACCGACAGCCACATCATCCACCGGGCCCCACGGGTCTACGGCAAGAAGCCGGGGTCTTGCAAACGAAGCGAGACGGTGAAAAAAAAACAATCCACACCGCACTCTCTCTGCATCTCTGCATTGAACTAACCGATTAAGGACAACCATAAAGAGTCGGTAATGGTAATCACCAGATGGAGCGTGACCAAGATACAGCTAACAGCACATCGAATCCACGTATCTCACGGTCGACCATCAGACAGTCAGGCAGTTGGGCAGTCGGGCCAGTCGGGCAGTCAGTCACATACGCCGAGTACTCGTGAGGCATTGAACAAGCTCAATTGAGAAAATGGCGAATTGCATGAATGCATGCATGTAACCCTTCTGACGCGCCTCATAAGCCTTTGGGCTTCAGGCACAAAGAAACGTTGACAACCTTCAGCCAGACCCAAGACTCAACAGAATTACCTACGTCAACCTGACAAAAGCAAAAGGCATCCAGTGGGATGGTGACAGCCTCTACAGCTGAGAAGGACCTTGCTTCGAAGGATGAACCAGGATATATAGAGTTTTTGGAGGCATCGCACACCATCTTCTATGTAGTGTTCCCTTTATTTCCTCATCGCCGTCACGATTGAATCAATCTCTGCTAAAGCGTTTGCATTCCTGATGCAAGGGATGACCGAGACATACAGTCAAAGACAAAGACAAGAACCACCACAAACACAGAAGATCCCACCTGAAGGTGTTTTCCTGCAGAAAATAAAATAAAATAAAATAAAACAAAAGGCCATTGACCTCGTCTCTAGCCTCGCTACCTCACTACGGGTGTCAGAGCTGACACATGTCAATCAATCAATCGGTGTCCCCAGCCATCGACGAGCTTGGCTATCGGGCCTCTGTGAGCTATCACATTGATCCAATCGATACCCAAGCTGTGGGAGTCATCCAAGATAACGACCAGGATCATCCATGAGACCGCCAAAAGAGAAGAGGCTTGACAGGGTCTGCAAGGTACCCGCGGCCAAACATTGCAACCACAACCACACACACATTGCTGATTGCTCACCACAAGCATAACGAAGCTGCGAAGCCAGGGCAAACGGAACAAAGACAAGACAAGGTCGGGTGCCCTGGTCTCACAGCAGACAGCCTCATCCCGATCCCTTGATGTATAAGCGACAATTATTCTGGAACACGTCTAAATAGTGCCGTGCCTCAACCGAGAGTATCAGCACACCAAAGAGAGAGAATAGAGACAAAATCTACGTACATAATAGCAAAGACCTGGCGTGATGGAGTAACTAAAACCACGCAATCACCGACAAGACTTTGCAACCACTTCGGTGCTTTTTAGGAACTAATTAAATTACACGAGCAACGCGGACCAAACTCTCTTTCTTTATGATTATGCTTATCGTCATCACCAGTTCGTCACTTTTGCGCTAAAACAGCTCAACTACCCAGGTTGCTGAGTTCACCTTCTGCATTGGCTGCATTGATACCATCTTTCTAGTATGAAACCGAGTTTTCTTTCCTTCTTGTCGATGTGGTTTCACGACCATCAAATTACTAAGGTAGTCTTCTACTAGTCCTGCATCAGACCCGGTCGGTTCCCAATACAGTATACTTAAAATTGAGACTTTGCATGCGAGCTCTTACACTCTATCTCGCACTTTAACTAAGGGTCATCCGTCATCATGAACTCCGTCTCCCTTACATGAAGCATCTCTACAATATGCAATAGATCTTTCTCTTTTGCTCAGTTGTCTTGGGAAGATGGCAAAATATCGATCTTGGCGTGCTCAAACAAGGCTGGGAAACTGTCTCAGCCTTTGCCTGGGCCATCGCGAATCTCTACAGAGGCTTGGAGAGGGATCCGTTCATTATCTTCCCTGAATGATCTACCCGCCTCCCGAACCTATAGGGAGCAGCCATATTTCCATGCTGGGATCTGTGAACAAGGATTATCCTTTGCCCTACTTTGGTAGAGTAGGGCAGAGCTGATAACTCTTCAAACACCAAACAGGGCTTGTTTGAATTATAGGGAACATGCATAAGAAACCAAAAGACAAAGCGCAATTATTAGTACGTACTGTTTGTCCTAAAGGCTAATAAAGGACACCGGAAAGTCATGTAGCCTTCCGTCCCGGCCGGGCCTTACGGAATGCGGCCACCCGGTCCCGTATAAGGATATTCCCGCTGTCCACGTTGTATCCAATGGATAGTCTAGAATGGATTCTCTGCCTCCTGTTTAGGGCTGTCACTGTCACCTCTTGCTTCTGCTGTCACCGCTCTCAATCCCATGCCCTGGTCTGTCGATGCCAACTCATCGGGCAAACCCCCTTGCCGTTGCATTCTCCTCCGCGCTGGTCCGTCTCTTCTCCCGCGTGGTAGTGGGGACTCTGTTTTTTTTTTCCTTTTTCCCAGCGACGGGGACAACTACCTATTAGTTAGGCGGTAAAAGCTGGTGTTTTCTTATCTACTGTACGAAACAACCTCTGCAATATATTCCAGACTGGTGAGCCAAACCTGTATCATATTAACGTGGCAATGAAAAAACACAGATGCTTGTCCATGGAATAGGGCATAAGAATAAAAAACGCAACGCACAACGAGAAAAGAGAAAAGAAGTAAAGTTCCCTCTAGTCCCGCATTCCAACGCCAACTGTTGAGTGCATGCAGCAAAAGACAGCGCCGCGTTGTTCTGGAGTGGATTCGTAATCCTTGCTAGGCTGGACTCTAACACCCTTGGCCCACCAAGCTTCAAACTCGACTGCAGTCACCGTCTGCTCGGGTGGCTGGTGTGGCCTTGAAAGGGCCGGTACTTGTTAAGTTGTTCCACTAAGCTCATCCAAAGCAAACAAAGAATGAAGAAGAAAATCTCAAATTTTGTAAAAAATTCCCTTCTGCACGACTCCATACGCCCTATGCTGAGAGCTACAGGACCTTGCCCTAGACCTACAACTTGACTAACTCCCGTTGCTTCCGCTCCTCGCCACATGTTTCGTACCGGCCGCTTGCCAGGTGCCATCCACCTCTGGACTTGGTCTTTATCACGTCGAGAACGTGGCCGTGTCTGCACGTCCGCCACCTGGACTGTTGATCTCTCCCGTTGCTAATGCCTCTGCCCCTTGCAGCTTGCATGGCGAGGTTCCCAGTTGTGGCCAATGAATCACTGGCCTGTACTTGCCGTCTTGGTCTTGACTGCTCTCTAGCGTCTGCGTCCATCTCATGGCCGTTTGTATGCAAGGCAAGCATCATTGGTGCTTGGGCAGAAGAGTTTAGAAGAAGGTCTACTTCCTCATTGGATATGACAGGTCGACACTCGCCTTCGGCCAGCTTAGGTGACCATCCGTGACAGCCACAGTGTTTGTTCCCTAGACCTCTTCGTTCTCCCAGTCCGCTTCACCAAACATAGGCCCCTTCCTTGTTCCGCCACTCACCTCCAGCTTTTCAAGGAACTCCGGTGGCACTGTGGGGATATACTTGCGCTCTCTTTCACGGTTCACTCCACCGAGTCCAGCGCCATACGTCACGAGCATGTCAGTTACCGAAGGCAGCACGAAAGGCAACATTAGGGCCGGGTCTAATAGCAAATGCTCGGGTGCGTCCTCATCATCGGACCAGTCGTCCTGGACAGGAGTAGTGACTCTTCCGGGAGTTTCAAGATGACCGCCGTTTGACCGGCCCCTTATCGGTGTCACCGGCGTGCTGTCCTGGCCCGACTTTTGCGGTGAAGGTATGCCACTCCGCCGTCTCTCTCGCTTGAGTGCTGCCTCTTTTTGTAGATTGATAAGATACTTCATAGCACTTTTTGGTAGCCCCTTTTCACCCACCTCCGCTCTGTAGTGGTTCGCTGAGTGAATGAGCTGCTGAGGGCTTAGTCGCTTAAGCTGCTGAAGTGTAATGATCAGGGCCTCCATATCATCTCCATTGAGAGACGAAAAGCACTGAAGCCACTGTAGCAGCTGAATAACCGGTGCAAGATGTCTTCGGGCAGCGTCCATCGTTGTGTCTCCTGAAGCGCGCATCTCACCCCCTTCAAAATGTTCTGATTGTCTATTATTTGTCCGAGCCCAGTCCTCGAGTATGGATATGTTCATGCGAATCTGCATGGCTTTTGTTCTTGCCAGGTACTTTCGGTTTGACATAATACGATTGAAGAGCTCTGCTCCGATCCAGTAGATAAGCTGAGAGATGATTTGGGACGTAATCACCGAGTGGATGTCGTAGAGGTCAAGCACGAAGAGTGTGGAGGAGAGAAGGGAGGTGACGTTTCGAGGTGCTGGCTTTGCTCGCTGCTTCGGTGACGGTGGCCGGAAGCGCTTTTCCAGCGGCTCCTCCTTCACTTGTGTCTTTCGCTTAAACAGCTTCCACTCATTTTGAAACGCAATGTCCTCGAATCCGGGGATAGTCTCGTGTTCCAGCATGGCCGCATCCAGGACCTTGTCCAGGCGTCGCTCAGCGTCTCGCACGATAAGGATAAAGATTTCGTTTATCAATTCCGCAAGCTGTGCCTGGAACTCAGCCGTCGCTTGGAAAAGTCCCGGGTCCTTCTTGAGATAATGAAGGAGAAGAGTAGCGTTTGAAATCCAGAAGGCCAAGATAGTCATATCCCACTGACACTTCTCAACAACATCGTTGATGCAGTCCATAGCTGACACTAAAAGTCGCTCTAGAAGCTCAGGGCTCGAATGGTAATGTGCATACCTTGCGCTGAGGAATATCATGTTTGCCGGGACAGGTTTCTGCGTCGGTGATCTTTGAGGTGTCATGTTGGTGATGACTATATCCAGTATGCGTTCCAGCTCGTGTTCTTGAAAGACAAACATCTGGTCATGTAAACAACGATTCCAGTCAAACTCTTGCTGATCTTCCTCGAATTCGTCAACGGGCTATACAACCAGTTAGTCCAATAATTGCCAAGTCACTGCGTTCCACCATACCTCAGGCTGATCATCCATGCCCACGTTTCCTAAGTCGACTTCGAGATCCCGGGCACTCTCCATCATGAGCCGTCTGCGCATCTCGTTCTCAGCCATTTCTTCCTCGAATCGATCCTGGGAGAAACCCGGTCGGTAGAAATCATCCGTTCCTGCACTGCCAATATTATAGCCATTGTCGTGGAGGTAAAATGACATCTCACTGTCCGGAGGAACAAAATCAAATGCTGTCCGTCCTGATGACGTCTTTTGATCGGAAGATGCGTTGTTGTCAAGAAGTAATTTTGCGATACCCTTATGTCGGTTTGTCATAGCCCACATAAGAGCTGTCCACTGATTGCGGTCTTGTTTGTTGACGTCGGCGCCCGCATCAATCAATGCCTGAACAACGGGTTCGTGGCCCTACTGGGACGTCAGTAACGTATGTGCAAGCTATTGGGAGGCACCCACAAAGCAACTAGCATAGATAAGCGGTGGTGTTCCGTCTTCGTCTTCGGCGTCTAGCTCGAGATACCCCTTTGCCTTTCCGTTAAGAAGCTTTCGAATCCTGTCGACATCGCCATTGCTCGCAGCCATGTTAAGGGCTTTCTGAAGCTTCTCTTTCTTCTCTGTCTCGGACAGAGTTTCGCTATTCACAACCTCATCTTCGTTCTCGAAAGCAGGAGCAGCCTGGTGCGCTGCCTGGGCGGCCAGCATTTCCATTAATCGGGTGTCGCTATCCGAGGGTCCTTTTGCAATTTCATCTTCGTAGTCGTGATCGTTAAGCGACAGGTTTCCGAAGTTTAGGGGCTTCGCTATAGCCGGTGTCGTGAGGAACTGGGACTGGCCTGTTATGGCGCCGTCAGTGACGTGTTGGTTATACAAGAAGCGCATATGCGCAGGTGGCAATGCGACGGACCTTGCCAGCCATCGTACATCTCTGTCTCGGTGATGAGATGCTCGTTGGGCACATGTCTTCGGTCGTCAAGAGACGTGGGAAGATCTGCAGGGAGAGGTCGAGGCTTGTCATCAGGCTGTCCAAATCCATCTGGACTGAGAGAGTCCCCTAGATCCATGATGGAGCGAGGGGCAGAGATGGGAATAAATGTGTCGCGTGGTTCATGGAATGTCGCAAGAGATGGTCCTATCGCCGGGGATTGAATTCGCGCGTCAGTTTTTGGTGTTGAAAAGGCTAATTCGCTGTTATTGGGCCAAAATCGTTGGAGCTGGTCTATTCAGAGTTGGTTGGTTATGTTGATATTACTGAGTTGTCGTGGAGAGCAACCTACCCACTTTGTCCCTAATGAGGTCCTGGAGAAACCGTCATTCCGCTTAGGTTTTGGAGCAGCTCCGCTAACGTCACATAACAGAGACATAACTAAAGCTACACATAACGCACGTCGTCACAGAAGCACCGCCACGGCATTGCTGATACCCAATCCGGCATCTAACATTAAGTTAACTAGGCAATCTAAAAGTCTCATCTCTCCACTGAAGAGCTCATGCAATGCCATGAGATTTGTGTTTTGCCTTGCGCGAAATAAGACGCGCATTGTTTGAGGTTGATGGTGTACCCACCTGTGTAATCAGAATTTCACAATGCAATTAATTGAGGCTACATGCCCAGCAAGCAAGAATAATGCTAATTTCGTTACTCCGTATGTTCGTCATAGCCACATATTTGAAGATGAAAAGCTGTACAAACTACCCTAAACTTCTCGCTTACCAAACGCTCTCAGACGCTTCACTCCACCGTCAGGAATCATAATAAGCTTCACATGTGTCACTAGGCCCTTCTTCTCCTTTTCGTCACTGTCAAATTCATGCTCCTGATCAGGGCCAGCCTTGCTTGGAGGCACAAATACCCTCCAGGCTGGGGCATCTGCAACAGGATCGCCATGGCCTGTCCACTCACACCCTTCAATTGAAACCTTTTGGGGATAGTTGCCTCTGAAGTGTGCAGTATCAACAACCCACTTCTCAATGTAGCCAGGAGCGCCGAGCTTTATGATGGCAAAATCAGTGTGGTCCTTTCCTCGCGATCGCTTCGTCTCCCAGCCATCGCCCATGTCCTTGCCTCGGCCGGGGATGATGAGGTTGTCCTTAGTTCCGAAGTGTTGATCGCTGCACGACACAGCAATACCGCCGTTTTGCGCCGCAGCAAGATCGAAGATGGCGTCCTTGTCGTCAGGGAAGACAGGAACGGCGTGGCCGAAGAGACGGAACCGTGCAATGCCACCGTCAGGATACATGTTGAGTCTAACGTGAGTGTATGCTTTCTGGCCAGGAGTCTTGAGCTTCCAACCAAACCTCTGAGAGGGACCACACTCTTGGACGCCAAGAATGGTTTCCCACTCTCCTCGACCTCCTCCCCATGATACAACTTTGTCATCGTCCTGGCTGAAGACGCCCTCGACCGAGATAGCTGGGGCATGGTTTCCGTTGAAGAACGCAGTGTCAACCTCAAATCCCTCGACTGTGCCAGAAGCGACACCTAGTTTGATGATAGCGTAGTCAAATGGCTCTTGGTTATGTCGTCGAGTCTCCCAACCGTCGTACCAAGCACCTGTGAAGACCATCTTGCCCGGTTGAGCAATTGGGGCTCTTGGGTTCAGGAGGTTGGATGCCTCACAGAACCACTGGTCTGAGTAACCAAGGACCTTTCCACCCAGACCACTGGAGATGAGGTCTACTATTGTTTAGTGTGCTTTAACATATCGGGGGCCATATAAGACTCTTACCAATGCATTTTGAGCGGAAAGTCTTGTCAATGTCTTCAGGACGAAGCGTCGAGACCTCAACATTGTCGAGTTTGTACTCGATCTCGTCGGCAATAGAAGTCATGGTGAGTTGTTTGATGCGCCGTGGGCTATAAGAATAGAGACCCAGCATTCACAAGAGATGGGAATCAATCAATTTGTAGGATAATTCATGGTCTTATCTCCTTCTTTAATCATGCTGTAGCCATGACCTGTTGGTGTTAGTCGGAGAAGAGGATCTCGGCCACTTCCGATCCGCCCACTGACATGCGTAGGAATGGTATCATGATACCAATTTGCTACCGGTTTCTTCTCTTGTTTTGTTTCTATTGGACGCCTCGGTAGTGAAGCTGACAGCTGAGGCAGCTTTTACGTACGATCATTCACAAACAGTGGACAACTATGTAAGAGTAGCCGCTGATAAGTCCGGTGTTTCGGCTGGCCGCCGGCCATGTACCTGCTTGCCGCGGGGTTAGTGCCGTCGCCGGCTTCGGGGGAGTGGAGGAAGTCAACGCTTAGCCGGCCGCCTGTTTTTCGGGGTCTTTTCGAGATAAAAGGCTAGAGGTAACCAACCAGAGCATCAGTTGCTGGCGGGTCATTTTCGATAGTCCAAAAACGTTATCGGTAGCTTGATGCATTTGCTCGATCATATCGAGTAACAGATATTAACACTAGTGCTTTATATAATCTATCCCATCGCCCTCTTCAGTCTTCACTACCCGAAGTTGTCAGTTCCTCCGTGCTTACCCTAGACATTGACCTGGTTGCTATCTTCCATGATGCATTCTAGGACCCTGGTTCTTACCTTACCCCGCGCTATTGCAAAAAGATGTCTCGTGATTGGCTAAAGCTCAATGTTGTCATTGACGTCAACAGTTGATTGCAAATACAAGCGGAAAGATTATTACGAATCTTCCTTCACTCAAACATTCACGTCTCCGTCTACATCTGTGACTTCTCTCTATTCATCAAACTCTAGACGTATGAAGTTGTCTGGCGATTTCAACTAGACTATCCCTGTGTTGAAGCATTTCTCGCTTCTTGTTGACTGCAGTTCAGCTCATCAACTTTGAAAACACCTCTCGACCTTAGGACCAGACAGCAATAAGCCAAAATGGCGAGTGCTACGGGTGTTCCGGAGCGTTTTCCTCCAATCGAGGGCCTATCTGCTAGAGAAACCGAGCCTCTGCTTGGACGACCTGGCGATGCTGCGCAAGAAGATGGCGTACCCTTTGCTAAAAACCTTGTGCTTGGTAAGGATTCTTTAACTATACCTACAAATAACGATCTTATCTAACGTTATATGCTATTAGGTACTGGAATAGTCGCTCAGTTGGGTGTTGTGCTGCTCACGATTTTGATCTGGGCAAGCGTTCTCTCTAAGCCCTTGATCCTTTTCTCAGCCCACCCGCTGCTTCAGTCTCTTGCTGTCCTCACCTTGGCACAGTCTGTTTTGAGCTTACAGCCTACGCATACAGCTGACCAGAAGCGCACTGGACAGCGTGTACACGCCATCCTCAATCTTGTGGCCTTTTTGATGCTCGTGGCTGGCGTAACCATCATCGAGTACAACAAGTTCTCCAACAACGGTGCTCACTTTCACTCCGTCCACGGCTACCTTGGTGTCATCACTTCTATCATTCTCCTTCTCCAGTATGGCGTTGGCTTCACCATGTGGGCTACCCCGGCTCTGTATGGCGGCGAGGATAATGCCAAAGCTATCTGGAAGTACCACCGCTGGAGCGGATACACAATCTTTGTTCTCCTTCTGGCCACCGTGGTTAGCGCTGTTGAGACTGACTTCAATCACAACGTACTGAAGATGAAGCTCTGGGCCGTTATCCTGTTGTCCGTCATAATCTTGGTGGGAGTTGTCCCCCGTATCCAGAAGCAAAAGCTTGGCTTCCGAGGCCCTACCGCAACTTGAGCAGTCTTGATCTTTGTCACTTAGATGCTGTTACCAGAGCATTTATGATGACATAGACTTGCCAGGCTGAATCACACACCCTTTCACATGGTCAATTCATTAAAGACGCGGGTCATATGGCGTTTGGTGCTTTTCTGCCTTTCGGGGTTGGGTTTGCTTCGAAGGTCTTCGTTCAGCGTTTTATGGCTTATACGCATGAACCGTCATTTGGAAGAAGTTAAGCGGCTTAGTGTCTTCACAATCCTGGATCGAGTTTCGCTCTCCTTTTCATATTTCTTCCGTCTGTTGTTTTTACTCAGGCATAACAATTATAATCCGATGCGTGTTGGCTTTCTTATCAATCCTTCAATGTGATACCACTCGCCCTTCCTCCCTTTTCGAGACCATGGAGAGTTTGCACTGCACAGTATGCAGTAGAGCTATGCGTTTTTCATATGTGCCTGCTTTGTCCTTAGTTGAAATGTATATGAAAACGAACTCGATTTGGTTTGACTACACCACGAGCCTACTGTTTCTTCCACTATGTCCGTGATGAATCATCGAACCCCTTTAAATACGGCTATGCTTAATTGATTTCTCTCCCTCTTGTTTGGTGGGAAATAGGTCGCATGGAGACAATCGTTAGACATAAGTAGCAGCTTTTTGGGTATCAAGAAAGTAGACTGGTTAGTCTTATCATAGCAGGACTTTACCCAATTGCCTCTCAAGCGGTCCTCGACTCTACTATTGGTCAATAGATAGTTTGATACCATCCGCAAACCAGTAACACAGCGGCATCGGATTTTCAGTAGTCTCTTGCTCTTCGATATATACATGTCGTTACTGGGTTCAGGGTATGTGTCTCAAACATTTGAAGTGTTGCTAATGGCGTCGCGGATGGTTCAAGACGCCATATTTAGTGGCAATGCTTAATGGGTTGGCCTGTTTCCATATCCACAGACTCAACGATGGAATATGATCAGAAGACTTGGAGGTCCATATTCTAAGACATGTTTTCTTCTTGCTTCTGATAGCAAGACTGGGGTTCAGGAAACACATACGATTACCATGTAATATCCTTACTGCCTTACTTTGGTGGTGAATCTGTTCTCACAAACAAGTTCAATTGTGATATCCCACCAAAACTTGCTCTTATCACATGTATTTCTTGATGGCGTAATCGCACTCAATGTGTGTGTCAAGACAATCGTATCCACCACGGATTGTAGTGTGGAGTACAGGGTTCAACGACGGGAAGGGTAAATCCCTGGATGTCAAATCTTCTTCCCAGACGGCTTCCAAAGCCCTGTGGAGGAGTATGAAAAGCGCTTTTGCAAGGCCTGTCATGTTGAAAAACGAGGCGAAAGCTTAGATCGGTCATGTCGGCCCTCGCTTAAAGGGTTGAGCAAGGCAGCCATGCTTTTCCTATCCATGCATAGTTACCGAGTATAATATGGCAGGTTTTTTTTTCATGCCTGGGGACCTAGATTCCCCCAAAGTCAGTCGATAACCCACATACATCAAGACTCCGTACTCCGTAACCTACGCAAGGACCGGTTTGTCGGAAGAAAGGTCATGGCGTTCGCATCCGCGGCACGTACACATCCAGGGTAGGGTAGCCAACGTTAGCTGCTTATGACAAACAAGATAGGTTAAGATATTCAGTGTGCTGGATTGAGCTTCTAGAATAATCCCCGATTCAGGTTGGACTTGCATCAACCAGTCCCTGTGACCTTGACAGCTGGCGAAGAAGACAAAGCACCGCATAAATCTTGACACTACCCGCTTAGGCTCACGCTCACAATACTGTGCTGCGTTGCGTGGTCGACAGAACTGACTCACCGACTGATTCAATCGACCTGTTATTGCAGATCGCTTTATACATACGTAACTCGTGATTTAAAGCTTTGCCTACGAAGCAGAGAGAAGCCAGCACTCCTTGGGCACCGTGTCGTTCTGACAAACTAGGCTCGGTCGATTCAACTGCGTGATAGCACCCGCTTTCCAATCCACAGTGACTGCAATGCCATCGTGTCTGCCCACCTGGCGTCTAGAAATGGCTGCAATCCGAATCAGCCGAACCAACGACAACTAGGACGTGAAATCGCTTTTGGAGATACTAATAAAGGCAAGTCTCCGTAGATTGTAGAAACTCCAGCGGGTGGTGCTGGAGTTGTGGCGGCGATAATAAAGTTACAGCACAAGTGGGATGCGGCCAAAAGTAGAATCCAGGTGCCTGGACCTAAGGATGAGAACAAATTCAACGGTAGACAATCCCTGTACATCAACTGTGGAGAATGTGCACAATGTGATGTGAGGCGGAGATAACTCGTTGTGTGTGGTTGATCGCAATTGCAAACACGTCTCTCACACCACATTGGCAGACAGTTATTTGAATTTCCTTCTATCAGATCCGCACTCCGTACTGCTCGGAGGTTGGACACGTTGTTCCTAGGCACGGATCTGGGCGTGCATGGTTCCCCCCACAACGTGGGATTGGTTGACTCTTTCGTGGCTCCCTGCTTGACGTCACGAGAAGTGCTGAGCACACAGACGTCATGCAAAGCGCCTCCAGTCTCAAACTAACCGCTGCTTCAGCCTTCAAGCGCTGTCGAGACTCGAACGCACGAGAGTCTGAGACAAAGGACAGCTGTGAACTTACCAGCAAGTGTTCCCGGCACAACAGCAGCTGAGCTTGTCGTGGAACAACAGTCGTAATATCACTCTGCGTATCCGTGTTCTGCAGTCATAGATTGGTAGACGATCAGTCTATCATATCTCGGATTCTGGTTGAGCCCACTGCACTGCTTACATGGCAGCATGGCACATGAGGAAGCGCACGAAGCGCATAAATAGTAGCGAACAAAACCTGAAATGAACAGTCTGCCCATTTCGATAACATGCGTGTGAATGAGTGTTCCCCCATCCTAGTCTTTTGGATGCCTTCAAAGAAACAGAGACTATGTTCATCTGTTTCACCTGTTTCTTTGGATTACGACCCAAATGGCCTGCACTAGCAGCACAGGCTGGAATTCTTAGTACGTAGTACGGTATGTTAATGAGAAGACCCCTGTACGTAGCAGAGCTCCGCGAGTATTTATCTCGCATGGTTGGCTACATTCCATTAACCCACAAGCCCGCGTGGCAGGCTAGGGCGCTGGTCCTAATAAGGAAACACGGAAATTTGAAGTTGAGGGCTGAACCCAGGGAAAATCCCCACTGGTGAAATAGGTCCTCTCCATGTGACCCAAGGCACCTGAAATCCGTTCAAATTGCAATATTTTGGTGATGAATGAAAACGAGGCTCAGAGGCCCCTCTCTGACTTGTAAGTTTGCAAGACCCGAATCCGCTAGGGCATTCCCTGGAGGAAAGACAAAAACTTAATTTGCATATTCGGTGAACCGCGCTATTTTTGCGGGTAACACAACGGGTAGCGGATATGGAAGAAGCCATGAAAGCCACGGTGATGTCAACCGAGCATCGTGTGTGGTTGTATCAGTTCGCTTGGCGTCCGCGGAGCGAATAGGGGAGACGGAGGGTGCCAGTCGAGTTTTGAAGGGTCGTCAGTAGGAAATTATTGGTTTGGTTATTTCAGCAGTTGACCCGCCTAAAAAGACTGTATGGGACTTGAATAAGTGCTGTGAAAGGGCAAGGAGTTAACAAGCGCGAGGTTGTCGAAATAGACGTTGCTGGCAGGGGAAATTGTTATCATGGAGTCTTATTATGCCGAGAGACCTCGTCCTTTTCTGTGTGGCTCCTGTCAGAAATGTCTACTTCTTTTAGAGCAAGACAATTTATCCAAGATCGCCGATCTCGAGGGAGAAAGAGATGGTACCTGGGGAAAGACCACAATAGCCGATAACATATCTCGATGGTGGCTCGAGCGCTGTTCGGTCTGTGATGAGGACGTTGGGGAGTCATGAAGAAATGTACTTCAGAATCTTCGAAGGGAAGAAGTTGAGGGCAGTTTATTTTACCCAGGAAAACGACAGCAGATGACTGCGGTATCGATTGAAAGATATGATTGACTCGGACGTCAACAGAGCTCTGGATTCGGCTCCGGATGAAGGGTAATTCGTCCATGTCCATGACTAGGGTCCGAACTTGGGGTACAGTACGTACTCCGTACCTACAGTATGAATTAGTGGTGATGGCTGTAACGGAGGCTTTCCCCCTAGATTTTCATGGCTTTGAAGGACCACAGACCCAGAAACTGGGTTCGTTCCAGCGGTTGCTGCCCTCTTGATCAACGTTGGCGTATCGTTTGTCCAGGAAAACGCTGTGGGCCATACAGCGTACCTGGCAGCCATTGGATGCAACCCGACATAGGGCGGATGATGTGGTCGTTACTGTAACCAATAACTACAAGCTGCCCCCAGCGGTAACCTAACCGTACAGTGGTAGAGTGGCCGGCTGGGGGTTTGATGCTTGGCTGATTACCAGGGATCACGGACGATGACGATAGTGATGCACCAGCCGCCGAAGCCCACTTTTGCAGCTATTGGCTTTTCAATCTAATCTGCGCAGCGCGCTGAGGAGCAGAGCATGAGCACCGACCAGCCAATCCCCTGAACGCATGGGTGGGTGTTGTTGATTTGATGCTGCTTATGTATTATTAGAAAGACCGTCATCACTGATCTGATCGCAACTGTGCATTTACTGCACGGATAACAATGCGAGAGGATTAGGAGGAGTAAAAAGCAGGCGCGTGAAGAGATTCGTGGTCATGAGAAAGAAGGGATAGAGAAGAGTTGGAAGTCTTCTTATTTTTAAGTGTCAGTTTGTCAGGTCGACACGATAATACGTACCTGCCCAACTTGGTACGTACGTACCGACTGGGATTCGCTTTCCTTGAGGGTCCTTTTCTCTACGTCATTGCGTGCAGGGTTGAATTTACCTACCCCGTCCTGTGCGCCAGCATCATGGGGCTTGTCGAGTACCAAGTAAGTACTATTCCACTCTAGATAGGCCTGAACAGCACTGCATATATACAAAACTATACTTCCCTGTACTTACACACACTGCGAGCCAAACGCCAACTTTGCCCACCTTCAAGTCAGGTCTCAAAGTCCTCATTTTGAGTCTCCAGTCTCTCTCTCACTAACCTGGCCGGACCAGTCCAATCCAATTCAGTTCAGCTCAACCCACCTCTCTACCACCGCTGCCACCGCTACCTTTTCACTCTCCGTACCAAGCAAGACAGACGGAGAGCAGAGAGGCACACTACACTGCAAAGTACCGGTGTGTGGTTGAACCCCCAATTTCGCACACTCAAACATCCTACGTTGCGCTGCTTGTTGCCCCGTTGTTAGAACTACTACGGGCCTCACCCTTCGATCCTGGGCCCAACTTATCTCGCTAGCTACCGGTCGTTAACCCCCGACACCTTGTTCGTTCGTTGATCAACTGGTGCTGGGTTCGTCACAGACTAAATTATTACTGCTGTCGTCGTGCTGCTATTGTTGGCTTGGGGTTAGAGGGAACAAAGCTTCTACCTCGATCCCCCCTCCACCACCACGGCTAAGTTTGATATCCTCAAATCGCGAATCGATCTCAAAACACCACTCTTCCTGCCGGCGAGAAGGATTTGGCAGTTGTTCTTTCCACGACTCGTTCCTTTGTGAGGCATGCAAAGAGCCACCTCGCCGGTTGGCGACGACATATTATCTATCCCGTCACCATCGCGTCAACGCAACTTGCCGATTCGGTCGTCTTCATCGCCCGTTTTGTCAAATTCTTCTCTCGTTGAAAAGTTGTCTGCGAATGCTACTAGAAATGGACGTGTGATGCCGGAATCGATATTATCAAACTCGACTTTAAATGCGACTGCGACATCAACCGCGCGTGACGCAATGACGACGGATCGCCACCCGAGCCACCCTCCATCCTCGCCCCTTGATGCTCAATTCAAACAGCCCCGCGTCCACAACAACATGGTAGGAGACTTTACCGACGAGAGCACTGCTTCCGTCGTCAAGGAATCGGAATCGGGTAGCGTTGCAGAAACATTGACTGCCCCTGCTGGAACAGATGCATTGAGCTCTCGGCGCGCAGGTTTTGATGCCACCGTTTCGTATGCTCAGATCTCCTCACAGAAGCAGCTCAACGAATATCGAGAAAAACTTGCGCGCGATCTCGAACGCCGTGAAATGTCGGCCAGAAGTCTGATGGCAAGCCCAAATGAAAAGAATCGGGTATCTCCTATCCCCGAAGAGAGCATTTCAAGTTCACCGCTCCAAACCTCGGCCCTCACGACAACTTCAACCGAATCGAATGCCACCGTTCGAGGCGTTCCTACTCCTGGGCCTATTGCAGGCACTCCATCCTATCCTTTCCCACGCATGGTGCCCCCGGCTTTTGTGCCTTCACATCTTCACAAACCCTTCACCACACTTTCGCCAACAGGTGCTCCTCGATCCTTTAGCTATGGTTCTTTCGATGCCTTGAGTATGGGTGCTCAGGACAAAGTCCTTTCAAGCACCTCGACTCCAGCGTCTAACTTCACCTTCAACCCGTCCGCCATGTCGCCACAACCCGAAAATCTTGATTTCCCTAACCCTAACCTTTATGAGCTTTCTCTAATGCTTGCAGCTGAGCCTGGCCTAGATGCTTGGTGGTCAAATGTTGTTCAAATTATGAGAGATGTGTATAAAGCCGAACGGGTAACACTAGCTGTCCCAGCTGACTCAACAGACATCGAAAATGTTCCTTGGGGCCAAAAGGCAACTTTCAACCAGCATAAGGAGGACGATCTCAGTCTGGGGTATATGGCTGCAAGACAGTCTAGCAGTATTGTCTTGAGCACCAGCGACTACGAAAAAGCTGGGTCTGGGTCTAATGCAACACCATCTGTTCCTGACGACAGTCTGCGCGCCAACTCTGCTCGACCTGGCTTATCTAGTCGGCATTCATTCACGACGTACGAAGAGAACAGGGAGAGAGCCCAGAATCAGCCCAACGCCCAGGCCCGTCGACCTGCATATTTAGCCAGAAGCCAGAGCAACTATCCCGTAGGACGTGCCTCCAGGGGGGCTTATGCTGACTTTGCCAAACTGAATAAGTCGTCACTCGATGAACATGATGCCATTGAACAACAGATTCCAAGCTGGGAGGCACCGCTCATGGGAGACAAAGAAAGCCAGGGCCGGGTTCTGCCAGTACTGCAGGCTCTTGACTACGAGGCTGACCCTCTTATTGACCACAGCGGAGTTATGCGAGTCTTGGAACGTGGAAGGGCCATCGCACTTACAAGATCATATCCTTATCTTGCTAATGAAACTCCTTCTGACCCTTCAAAGAAGTCAAAATTCTCTGCCCAGGAATCTTCTGCAAATACGCCGAGAAGCTTTAGCAAACCACGCTCGGACTCGTTCTCGAAACTATCATCGATGTTTAATTCAGCCAGTTCTTCTCGCGTACCGACACGAAGCAAGACCCATTCAGCTGCCGATAGAGCAAAGACAATAGCGTCGCGTTTAGATGGTCGCTTGGAGGAGGATTTGCCCCGGCCTCGAACTCCCAAGTACGAAGAATTTGAGCAAGCGCCGCCATCACCCTGGGCACAATCTCCAGCCCCATCGCCCGCTCTGCGAGCTGATCCCAAAGAAAACCCGTTCTTTACAGACGCCATGGTAGACGAAGATTCTTTCAATCCAGATACTAGCACAGACGATTACACCGGAATGCGACCTCCTGAAGCTATCGGTGTCGACAACTCATGGACTGTTCTTCACATCCCCCTCTCTCACGTCCTGCTGTCCAAACCTACCCGAACATTCAAGCTGGACAGCACTTTGATGGAGCAAAGGTCTCACTCCCGAGCCAAGAGCGAGAGCTTCCCTACATCTGGTGACGATGGTGGCCGGAACACACCAGACAGTTTTAAAAAAGACAAGCCAGCACCTATCGCTATTCTATCGATCCTGAGTCCGATTATCCCTTATCCATCTAACTTAAAGCACTCCCTCGAGCACCTGGCACCTCACATGGCCACGACATTCTCCTTGTGCCGACATTACAGTAATCTCGAGACCGAACTTGCAGGATTGCAGAGGAAACGGCCGCAGACGGCCGGGTTTGGAGCTGTCGCACACGACGGGCGTCCTTTAGAACACATGGCTTATCTTACGGCCGATGACATGGCTCCTCACCGGTCTTTAGCTGGTAGTATGACAAGCCCCAGCGATTACTCGGGTGTTTCGAAGAGTGCTACTGGCTCTCCACTAGGAACACCAGGATGGGACCAGGGATCTGGTGGTTTTATTTCCGACAAGCGGCAACCACCAACTTCAAGCCCGGCAGCGACGCCCTCGGGAGAAGGGTACTTCACTTCTAGGCAAAGGCCAGTGCCCACACGACACGAGACCTTCGGCGGTACCAGTAACCCACGACTTAGAACGAGCTCGAAAGATTCTTCCCCCGCCGAGAAGCGAAACCCTAGCCTTGGCGGTCCTTCTGTTGCAGCGGAAGGTTCGGATACAAGCCTGTCTGCAGACAGCAAGACAGTTCGCACATCTTCCGATGAATCGACTACCGGTTTGGCCAAGAAGTCGACACAAGCAGATGCTCCAGATGTCAGTATAGATGCTCTGGATTCTGCGAACCATGATAATGCAGCTGAGAATTTGGCTGACACTTCCAAGAATGGTCACGGCGCTCGTCAAGTGCATAGCATGCTTCATTCTTATGGAGCAGATTTTGCTTCGACATTTCAATCTCTTCCGCCTAGTTCTACCCTTTCAGCTCGACCGACCCCTGTTTCTGCTCCCTCTCGAAGCGGTTCTCTAACCACTACGGCTGTTGATATGCCACCGCCTTCCGATAGGCTAAAGGGACTGATCTTAGATTCCTTACCTGCGCATGTGTTTGTTGCACTTCCACAAACGGGAGAGATTGTCTGGGTCAACAGTCGTTATCTCTCGTATCGAGGTCAAACAGCAACAGATCTTGCTGCAGACCCATGGGGAAGTCTTCACCATGATGATCGAGACGACTACCTAAAAGCATGGGGCCATTCAATTAGGACAGGCGAGCAATTCTCAAGAACAGTCCGGATCAAGCGATTTGATGGTGCATACCGATGGTTTTATGCAAGGGCTGTTGCATCGAAGGATAAGAGAGGAGTTATCATGCAATTCCTTGGATCTTACATGGACATACACGACCAGCATATTGCTGAGCTCAAAGCAGCCCGGCAAGAGGAGATCGAGGCTTCCGAAGCCAAACACAGATTACTTGCTAATCTCATTCCACAAATCATTTTCACAGCCACAGAAGATGAAGGGATCACCTTTGCCAATGAACAGTGGTTATCGTACACTGGTCAAAGTTTCTCAGACTCACTTGGACTAGGCTTTATGGACTATGTACACCCGGATGATCTTGCTAAGTGCCGCATTCCCTCGACTCAGCCTTCAACGCCCAACGCGCCGAGACGCGAAGGGCAAAATAAGTTCTATCGACAAGGATCCACACTATCCGAAGCAGCGTCAACCAGCACGATACAACCACCCAAGTCTCATACACCACAAGGCTCACCTCTGCGAAACATGCAGCAATCACTCTCTAGAAATAACAGCTCCAGCAGTAGCTCAGCATACGAATGGCCTGCTGCTGACCTTACCGAATTGGCCCGAAAAGGTATCATCAAGGTTGCGACCGATAGCGCTGGCCGAGTTTCATACACGACTGAGGTTCGATTACTTTCCAAAACGGGAGAGTATCGCTGGCATCTAATTCGATGTGTCGAAATTGACACTATTGATTTTGGTAGCGGTGCTAGTTCCTACTTTGGATCTGCAACGGACATCAACGACCACAAGCTGCTCGAAACCAAGCTTAAAGAAGCCATGGAAAGCAAGGGAAGATTTCTCAGTAACATGTCGCACGAGATCCGTACCCCTTTGATTGGAATATCTGGCATGGTCAGCTTCCTCCAGGATACCACTTTGAACGAAGAGCAGCTCGACTATACCAACACAATACAGACAAGTGCCAACAGTTTGATCATGATCATCAACGACATTCTCGATCTATCCAAGGTTGATGCTGGCATGATGAAACTGAAGTACGAGTGGTTCCATACCAGATCCATCATTGAAGATGTCAACGAACTCGTTTCAACAATGGCGATTGCCAAGCGATTGGAGCTGAATTACCTTGTGGAAGCTGACGTGCCTGCTTGGGTTAAGGGCGACAAGGTGCGAATTCGCCAAGTTCTGCTTAATGTCACTGGCAACGCCATCAAGTTTACTTCTGAAGGCGAGGTCTTTAGTCGGTGCCGTGTTTATGTCGCAGAGGATTCTCACTTGGACGAGAATGAGATTATGCTCGAGTTTTCCGTCACCGACACAGGTCGTGGATTCTCGAAAGAAGAGGCTGACTTGATATTCAAGCCATTTAGCCAGATCGACGGAAGCAGCACGCGCCAGCACGGTGGTAGTGGCCTAGGACTCGTTATCTCACGACAATTAGCTGAACTGCATGGTGGTAACATGACTGGTAGAGCAACACCAGGCAAAGGTTCTACCTTCACCTTTACAGCACGATTCGGTCTCCCTACAGCCGACGACCACCCCAATTTGCCCGACAGCCCTCCAGCTACTAGTGCTTTCACACCAAGGCCAGAGATGATGGACAATATTCCTAACACCATCAAGCCTCTTCCTCCGCCAAGACACCTGCGCAATGTCGAAAACCCTAGCCCAGGAGGCGCAACATCTGAGTTCACGTCTCCTGGGGGTATTTCTGTCAGTAGCTCGAATCCGTCTGTTCGTTCAGCCAAGTCGCACATCACCGACCGATCGTCCGCCACATCAGTGACCGGAGGCCTGGCCCGCTTTAGCGAAGCAGCAAAGGCTAGTGGGCAAGACCTGTCCCAGATGAAGTTGGAGATGCCCTCAGGACGTAGCTCTCCTGGTACCCACCTCTTGCCTGGCACTGGATCACCAGAGGATTTCCGACCACCCATGTATTCGATTCTCATCATTTGTCCCCAGTTTCATAGTCGCGAAGCCACTACCCAGCACATTGAGATGACTTTGCCAAAGGATGTTCCCCACCAGATTACGGCTTTGGCGAGCGTTGAGGAAGCGCAGACGTTGATCGGAGGCGAGGATCCCATCAAGTTCACTCATATTGTCATCAATCTTCCTTCGGCTGAAGCCATAATTGGACTTATGGACGACATCACCAGATCCCAGACGATAGACAAGACAACCATTCTTGTTTTATCTGACTCCGTACAACGACAAGCGGTCATCAAGCTGGCGGCCAACACCAAGTATGAGCAACTCCTTTCGGACAACCTGGTGACTTTCATTTACAAACCTGTGAAACCATCGCGGTTCGCTGTCATCTTCGATCCAAACAAGATGCGCGATCTTAGCATTGATCGGAATCGCTCTACGGCGCAGCAAATGGTCGAGAATCAGAAGGCTAGCTACCAGGAGATTGAACGGCGCATGGGCAACAAGGGCTATATGGTGCTGCTGGTTGAGGATAACCCTGTTAACCAGAAGGTTTTGATGAAATATCTCAAGAAGATTGGTGTCGATGTCGAGATTGCAGTCGATGGCGCTGAGTGTACCAATATGGTATTGTCAAAGCCACACAAGCACTATTCGCTTATCCTGGTATGTTGATGACAAAGAGCTCTCGGGCTTGTTGAAGTTTACACAATTACTAACATATCTGCCTTAGTGTGATCTTCATATGCCTCGTAAAGATGGCTACCAGGCGTGTCGCGAGATCAGACAATGGGAAACTGCCAACCATTACCCCCAGATGCCCATCATTGCCCTGTCAGCCAACGTTATGTCAGACGTTCAAGACAAGTGTGTGGCGGCGGGATTTAGCGACTACGTCACGAAACCAGTCGACTTCATCGATCTCAGTCGAGCCATGTCCAAGTTCTTCTGATCAATGTCTAACCACCTCTCTTCCGAGGCGTTTACAGTATCTCGCAGCCCCTCTCTCTTGGGTTGTCTCTTTTTGGCACCCTATGGCGGCTCACGACTTATCCGCTTCATACATAATGATATTACGGCAACTTCTGTTTTAGACGAGAAAAGATCTCCTTAACTTATACCTCTATCTCCAACCACTGGGCTCGAGCTAGCAGCGGCTGTAAGGTGCAGGGGAGGTTTTGAGATATCTGCTCATTGTCCTACTTCGTTGGAATGCTTCATTTCTGGCCTACATGGTTCTTTATACCAAAGATGTGTTTCCTGCCTTGATTGGGGAACTATGTTCTGCATATGACGGGACATTGCCCATCGTCTTGGTGATCCTATATGAATTATAGGGGGGGTTTCAATCACCTAATTCGCGCTGGTGGCATGGCCCGGAGTCTTTGTTTCTATTTCGCTTCATCTCAAGTGGTTGGACTTGGGGGGCTGTCTTGGGAGGGATCGAAGACAGGATATGGTGTTACTGGAGTTTTGTTTGCATTGTTTTAGTTATTCTGCTATCTCTGTCTGTTCAACATGTTGAACATAAGACGACTTGGCAGACGAGTGCGAGGTGCAATGGGGCCAATAGGGGTATACATTTTTGATCTTGTTTTCTTCTTTCGATAAATTTCTAGTGATGAAAGGGGGTTTATGCATGGAACTGGGGTTGGAGGTGGGCAGGTTGAATCTGTCCAACCTTGATGAATATCCACTTATACTTAGATGCCGCGGGGAAAGAGTTGACGGCAGTGCATTTTTCAACATGGTGTTATATAAAACTCATGAAGCGATCAAAACAAATAAATTAGTTAAAATAATGATACATTCCAAATACGTGCCCATAAGTAAATACTATACGTCCACGTCCACGTCCAAGACTGAGAACTGACTACTCAGAAGGGCAAACAGGTACTCCGGAGATGAAGTAGTGCCCTCGGCATAAATCAGTGGACGCGTCTGTTCATGGAGACTCTGGTGAGATGTAGCGGGATGGGATTCTTGTCGTCTGCAGTTCTGATGTAACCTCCCTCGACAGCTATCCGTGAATCAGCTATAGAGCTGACTCTGCTACCATACGAAGGTATTGCATTAAGAAAAGTCTTGTATATCTTCAATTGAATACGAAGTGAGTGGATCTCAGGAGCGTTAAAAAAACGGCGACGAGCAGCAAATATCTTAGTTTTTGACATCAAGGTAGTACTATGATGATGAGTTGAACAAGATTGTGTTAAGTGGCCTGCGGCCCATGACCAAAGACCGCTGGCACCCTTGCTAAGTCGGTACGTGCTAATGCCTATCTTATAGACTATGGGTGCAGTGGATAAAGTGTCTAAATGGTAATGGTTGATATCGAAATACAGTTGTCACATGTCTTAACGTTGCGGGATAGTATACTTGAGGAGGAATATGTATGTATTATGTGGTGACGATACTACCACAACTAACGCTAACAAGACCTCCTATATAGCTGAAAATATCAGAACCATGCCAGCATAGTTGGTCATTCTATCGATTGCTTTTCCGTAGTCCGTTCCAAAGTCATGCGTCATTAAAGTAAAGTTGTGAATATCATCAAAACAAGTTGCTCCGCGCCCGCAGGCTGGTATCCGCTATTTCCCAGGAAAACCAAGTCGTAAGAAGATGAGGGTGGGTAAGGTCAAATCATCCAAGCGCTCATCAATACACACTTCCACGAATGCTACGGTCATGCTGTTCAGCATGGTCCAAATCCTCAAGGTGATCACCGTCACCGTTGCAGGAAGAATCAGTGGATGCATCGCCGAGTCGGTTAGTTCGAGCATATTCATCCGGGCTATCCTTATCGCTCGTGTATGTTAGATGCTCAGGACCGGCTTTGAGGAGGGGTTTGTGGCTGTATGGAGCTTTGTCGCCCTTTTCGCCAGTTGTCTTGTTAATATGAGCATTGAGGGAGGCGATACGGTGTAAGCTTATGTTTTCATCCTCTGACGATTCGTTGTCAGTCTCAGCAGCAGAGGTGTGGCCTGAATATGTGCCGCCCCCATCGCGGCCAATGTGCAAGTAGGGTGACTGGATGTACTCGCTGGCAGAAATAACTGAAGGGGTGTCATTGAGGTCAGAAACAGATTTGCTTTCATGGTTTGAAGAGATGTCGATCTCAGGGCCGTCGTCATCAGCATCAAGAGTGGCGCTCTGACTCTTGCTGGCAAGACATTCAAGCTGTTTTGGCTTCTGCTTTCGGTTGGTGGTTGTGATGATCTCATCCGGGCACGTACCCGCACCGTAAGGTTCTGGGCCTCCATTATCGTGATCCTGCTTGCGCATAATCTCCAAATCCTCACGCTGAGCATAGTGACGGCTGTGGTCACAGCCGTTGGGGCATCCACCCCACTTCCGTGTCACAACGAACGTCTTGTTACGTGGGAGTTTCGAACAGTCCTTATCCTTGTCCTTATCCTCTTTGTCTTTGCGTTCTCGCCGCAAATCTGACCATGTTCGTAGTTTGTTTTCGAGAAGGTACTTCTGGTTCTCTTGCTTCCGCATGATAAGGAACTCGCAGTGGTTGATGTTTCGCAGATCTTCGAAATATTCGACAGTGAAATGGTACCATTTCATGAGAAAAACACGGGACATGAGCCCATGAGTCACTAGCACATATGTTAGCAAGGAGGGAAAACTGGATGACAAGCGATCATGTACCTAACACGCAGACACTGGGGAAATCGTCTTCGCCAAATTGTCGCCACAAACTCTCGTTGAAGCCGCTAACCCGATCGTAGGCATCAGCAGCGCTCTCGCCGTTGGGTATACGGTAGAAGAAGTGGCCGTAGTCAGCCCGTTCCTGCCACATGCGCTCCATCTCAGCGCTGCATGGTTGGAAGTTGCCAAAATCCTGCTCACGTAACCGGGGTTCTTCGTAAACCTTGATATTTGCTCGGCGGAAGGGCGACGGTGAAGTGTCATCAGAGGTTAAGCTCTCAAGTATTCCTTCTGTGGTCTCTCGTGTTCGGCGGTATGGCGAGGTAAAGAACTGGAGGGTGTCGTCGGGGCGAAGAAGACTGCGGAGACGGCGTCCCGCATCATGGGCCTGGTTCCAGCCTTCTGGTGTAAGCTTGACTCGGTGATCGGGGACGGTCTGGTGGATTTCGCGGTTCTCTATGTGTTTGTTAGTAGGCGAGTTTGTTTGAAAGACAGAGGAACAAGAAATTGAAGCTGCGAGAGGAATGCTGTATGGATAACGTACTGTTGCCCTCGGACTGGCCGTGACGAACTAGAATGATCAATCTTGGCTTGGCCATGATGTTCTGGATATATGATATTGACAGGCAGTCGCTGGGGTGATAGGTTGGTTTAATATCGAAGTAGGCGATTCAGAGTAATCGTGTATATTTGGAGTAGGTAGATTTCCAACGTTGACTGTGTTGGTTTAAGTTCACGGTGACGTTCCGAGAAAGCACGGGACGGGATAGAACAAGGCGGAGTAAGGTGGTAGGTAAACTATCCGTACTAGAGTAAGGCTTATAATTGGTAAGCTCGGATAGGTCAGAGTCACTAATTATAAAGAATAGAGAAGATGATGGAAAGTGCAGTAGAAGAAAGAGAGAGAGGGATAGGGAGAGTAGGAGGAAGGGGGAAAAAAGGACTAAATAAAGATGAAGCATGCAACGCAACGTCTTTTTTTAGTGTTTTTGGTTAAGGCTCATAATTGTTGCCCCTCGTTGGCTCACGACTCACGAGACATCCTGACCTGAAGCATCAGAGCGAGGGCAAGTGCGTGCAACCATGTTTCCGAAAAGAAAAACCGCCCCGCCCAAATGCCGGGATAGATCATGGCCCCCCACCACCAACTCAGCCCAGCTTTAGGGTGTGCCATGTACCTTTTAGCCCTTTTAGCCCTTTCACCCGCTGTAACAGGCCCCTGGAGTTACCTTTCGATACCTCCAGAGGCCGGAGCCGCCCCCCGCTATCTGTCGACCGAAGCAGAAAAACAGCTTCTCAGTCGTCCATCTTCAACCCTCCAAGCACACGTTGACTGTCCAATAGCGGTTGACCGTTGCTAACGCCCTGATATCTGCCATCACACATAAATCACAAAAACAGCCCACAATGAGTTCTTGGACGATGAGCTAGTCTAGCCTCAACCAAATCTTTAACAAATCCCTGCTTGCGCACAAGGCACAAGGGGTAAAAAAAGGGCAGCTTCCCCCCCATGGCACGATCTACTAAGAAACAGGTCCCGCAAACGGTTCCTCACTAACGTTGGAACCTTGGAGACCGGAGACTAGAGACTAGAGACTATGTAGGGGTCTAGTCTATCTGGCGATGCAAAGACCGAGCACTGATACGATTCGGCGTTTGACGTCCGTGTTGTGTCTGCTGCTTGTCTCTCTGGCGGTATAGAATATCCGTTGATACCGCATCTCACAAGATCATATGATTTCCAATCCCGCTTTAAGGGAACCCCCGTCGTTCCCGTTTCCGTCCCCTTGGAACTTTGCTTGGTCCTTGCGTGCTTACTTAGGCTCCCCTTGTCGAAAGATACTGAGAATCTGGCAGTCTACCAAGTATAAAAGAGGGGATGGGTTGATGGTTGGCCAATCCTGGAGATCTGCAGGGCCAGATTGAGTAATCCAGGCGACCAGACAATACGATTATTATCACGACAGCTCTGGCCATGGCCATATCCCATATCCATGCCGCTCTCTTGCATGCGTTTTTTGCGACTTGTTCTTTGTCTTCCGCCTTTTTTCTTTCTTGTTTTTCACCGGGCCTCCCGTCTTCTAAGCTCATGATCTATCTCGTGGTGTTTTCCATGTTGGTTCGTACGGATAATTACCATGCATCGGATCTCTTGGCTCTATTCTCGGCATTGCCCGTCCATCTGGATGCATCTCGTCACTTGAGCAATGACAGCTACGGCGTAGTGATATGATCTGCAACAGAAGCGCCCACAGCCGCCGATTGCAACTCACACGCTCTGGATAAATCCATAAACGGTCTAATACCTACTGTACTGTCCATCGTTTTCCTCTTCTCGTCGCACTCGCAGTTTTTTAATGCGTCTGAATGACAGATGATTGCCCGATTAATCATACTTGATCACATGTTCATCATGAAGCTCTCCTCTTGCGGCTGGCTGACGCGGCACATGTATCTGCAGCTCTCACTCTTGTACCTGGAACTTTGAACTGCCGCGCGCTTATCAAACGGCACCCACCTCATCATGGAGGGGGACGAAACAGTCAAGAACAACGAATTCATGCTTAAACTGCAGTTCAAACGTAATTGTCTTCAAATGGTATCTATCTCAACCGTTCCATAAGTTCACACCGGATGCAACTCCGCCGTTAGACTCCTCATCATATCCTTGAAGATATCCAGATGTCCGTTCCTACTATGGAGCTGGTCTATCTGTGTCCGCCGTCAACCTTTTTTTCTTCCAGCGGCTGCATAGGCTAATTCTTAGCCCCAGCACCTGAAATACGCCACCCTCATCAGATCCTAGACCATCTCTTTATCCTGTCAAAACACATTCATCTGCCGTGCGCCATCATTCTTTTTTCACGTGTCAACCCAACATCTGACCGCCTCATCCATCCTTAGAGGTCCTCCATCTCAGTCGATATCACAACGCATTTTCCAATTCACCCGACGATCCTCTGCCTATTTAGGCTATCTACGCGCGCCCGCTCGACGTCTCATCCTCACGCGTCCCTCAGCCCATTTTCTCATCTTAGACCAGGCACGATAAACCCATTGACTCACTCACTTTCTCTTCTTCTCTATCCTTGGAGCTTGCTTGACCATGTCCGCTCCCGGCCCCGAATCCGTGCCAACTTCGGCCGATCCTCGCTCCCACCGTCCAACGAAGAAGCGCGCTCTCACCCCTCTCTCAGCGCAAGCCGCCTCGGTAGACGCCCTCTTCGCAAAGCCCGACCAGAACATCCGTATCCCCGAGTCCGCCATCTCCAGCGCCGTCGGTTCCGCATTCCGCTCCGCTCCCCCGGAGATCGTCACCAACGTCCAGGGCTCCAGCGCCGGTGCAGGCTCGGGCGAGTTCCACGTCTACAAGGCCAGCCGTCGGCGCGAGTATGAGCGCCTTCGCAGTATGGATGAGGATCTCCGTCGCGAAAAAGATGTTGAGGAGTTTAGCAAAGAGAAGAGTGAGCGCGATCGCAGAGACGAGGAGCGTACGCGCAAGAACCGCGAGAAGAGAGAGAAGTTGAAGGCTCGCCAAAACAAGAAGGGCAAAGGCCCTGCTGGAGCGACTGACAAGAAACCCAATGCGACGCAGCTGAGAAACGTCACAAACAACACTTCACATACGGAGGATGATGACAAAAAGGACTCTGCAGGTGATACCAAAACTAAACCCCAGTCTGGTAACGATGACTCGGAATCAACACCTTCTACGCAACCTGCAGGTCTAGTCATTCACGACGAAGACGACTAAACAATCTAAGAAGTAGATGAACAGCAGCAAAAAAGGTTACAGCATAGATACAGCGAGAGGTTATGGGAAGGGAGGACGTTACGTCATAACCGGGGGTTCAAGGTCTAGATCGCAGCAGGAGGAGCAACGACTCACAAGAGTCTCACATGTAGAAGCAACCGTAATTCATCAATCAGGTAATTTATATGATACCCATTTCTTTCATCTTGAGAAGAGTCTCTGAGGCTTTATCATGCTCTGCCCCAACTCTCCTTTTTGTCTTTATCTTTTTCCTTATTTGTCTCGTCTATTTTGCTCTTTCGGCTAGTACAAAGGGGTATGACCAGTCCAACCAAACAGACATTCGTATAAGCAGCCCGAATTGCACGCCTGCCTCCTGACTTTGTCTCCCGCAATCACTCCAGCAATGTGCCCACACTCTTATGTCTTCATCCACGTACACTTATGTGTCCTCTACTCGTCGCCGCCACCAGAGGCGCCAATCTGCGCTGCCTTCTTGGCACTGCAGATATCGTCTACTCGGAGCAAAAGGCAAGCAGCCTGGTGGAATTGTCAGTACTTTCTCTCATAGCAATGAAGTGGGGAACTGTGCCAAGAACAACTTACCTCAATGGCGGTCTTGATGCTCTGGAGCTTGATAGCTTGAGGCTCCCAAACTCCATACTCCTTCATATCTGCAATAGCACCCGTGTCACCGTTGACACCCCAGGTGGTCTTGCCCTCAGCCTGCTTGGCTCGGAGATCTGTCAACACACGGACAGGGCTCTTGCCAGCGTTCTGTACCAGCGTTCGGGGAATGACCTCAAGAGCATCCGCCACTGCCTTGTAGGGCCACTGCTGCACACCTTCAATGCTCTTAGCGAGTTGACCCAATCTCACGGACACGGCCATCTCTGTAGCACCGCCACCTGGCGATAGTTTGGGGGAGAACATAACGTTTCGTGCGACACCCATGGCATCCTGGAGGTTTCGCTCAATTTCGTTGAGTACATCCTTGGAGGGACCACGGAGGAGGACTGTGCAGGCCTTAGGGTCCTTGCACTTGGTAAGGAATGTGAAGTATTCGTCTCCAATCTTCTCAATCTCGAACAAGCCGCATCGGGTGCCGACGTCGGAGTCCTGGATGTCCTCTACTCGGTTAATGATAGTAGCGCCGGTGGCGCGGGCTATTCTGTTGTTGTCGGTCTTTCGCACTCGGCGCAGAGCTGTGATGTTGGCCTTCATGAAGTAGTGCTGGGCAAGATCTGTGACAAGATTAGTAAGCTGTCGCCCTTTACAAAATTCGGGTCGGGACATACCAGACACTCCCTTCTCGGTGATGACAAGGTCGGGCTTGACAGCAACAATGGCATCGCATAAAGCCTTAACCTGCTCCTCCTCGATCTGCAGAATTCGGTTCCAGTCGTCCTCCTTGGTAATCTCAATGTTGGTTTGGGACTCGCCCTTCTTGTACTCGAGGGGGCAATCGAGGAGAACAATTCGGGGGTTCTCAATGCGCCGGCGCATCTTGGGATGTGTGATATCCTTGTTGAGCATCAGACCGTCAAGGACCCTGCTGTCCTCGATCTCGCCGCCGGGCACCTTCTCTACTCTGGCATATCGCTTGATGTCGACCTCAGTCTTGCCGTTGCCAGCCTCCCATGTCACAGTGCGGACCGCCTTGAGGGCAAGGTCGCACATCTGGTCCATCCATCGAGCGACAAACTTGGTGCCGATTGAAGAAGAGATGAGCTGATACATGGCCTTATCGTCGTTGACATCGATCGGCGAAGAGACTTCCTCAATGATCTCAAGGGCGTCCTTGAGAGCTCGCTTAAAGGCGGAAATGATGACGACAGGGTGGATGTTACGGTCGAGCTGGGGAAGAGCTTGTGCGAGAATCTCACCAGCTAAGGAGTATTAGCGACATGTCCGTCTAGACATTGTAGTATAGCCAGGTCCTCTTACCCAAGATAATGACAGTTGTAGTACCATCGCCAACTTCCTCGTCTTGCGTCCGGCTAAGCTCAATCATGCTCTTCGCGGCAGGGTGGGAGACCTCGATTTCTCGGAGGATAGCATGACCATCGTTTGTAAGGACAATACCGCCCATGGGGTCGAGCAACATCTTTAGCATAGCCTTGGGACCGAGGCATGATCGAATAATATCGGCAACACTGGTATCGGTGGTTAGGATCGGGCACGCGACTCGAGGACAGGGACAATGGCATACGTTTTGGCAGCGGCAATATTTGACAGCTGAGCTTTCCGTCCGGTCTGCCTCTCACCGCTGTTGGTGTCTGTAACATCTCGGTCAGCCTCAAGGACGGATTGGAAAAGATAACGGAAGCTCCCCTCTCGAGGTCAGGGCCCAGGGGTTCGCCGCCTAGTGTGGGGGTTTTATAATTCAGCAAGGCAGAGAGAGAGAGAGAGACTTACTCATAACCACCACCGGAGCCTGCATGTTGGGCGAGTGTGTTTTTTGCCTTTTATCGTCTTGTAACTGCTGATTATATCTCGGCGGCAACAGAGAAATCCTTGGGCGTCGTGGAAAAGGTGAAGGTGCTAGGATGTCGGTGTCGGAGGGGCAGAAAGGCTAAAAGAACAGTTGTTGAGGGGCGCGCACATCCAGAAAAGTTCAGTGGTTGATGTGGATATGGAGGATTTTTGGCGGGGAGGCTCCCATGCTTCCGCTTTCTCGGCCTTGATATTAACCCGCCCCGCCTCATATTTGCCTACCTACCTAACATTGGGGTCGAGAAATGATCAAGAGCAATTACGTGTTTGAACTGTCGATTTGTGAGATTATAGATTAAGTATGATAATACTATACTGTCAAATATTTCAATGCTTGAGTTTTATGGTATTACTTTACTCAGTTGAGTTTATATGGAAATAAATCCAACTTCTACAATACCAGTATTAAAATCTCTTGTTTTATTTTGGACCCCTCATGCTTAGGTAGCTCTTAAGCAGCCAGGCAGCTTATGACCTGTTAAAGAATCTCCTGGAAAGTGAATCTGGCCAATCACATTAAGCTGTCTTCACTTGAGCTCCCCTACCACATCAAGCTTCTCGAACAATTCAGTTGCCCACTATAATTGTGGCCAAGACATCAAAACCAAGACATTGAAACACGAAATCAATATCCTTGTCTTAGGACTCTCCTTTGGACCATTGTACAATGTCCGCAAAGAGAGCAGTCCAATCCATCTTATCTAAACCACCACAGCCCCCATCTTGGACGGCCTCAAAGCGCATCACGGAATTCATAGCACACGTTGCCCCTGTAACATCTCCCTCGCAGGCCAGTTCCTACGTCGAGTCTCTGCTCGAATCGGACAAACGTATACGCAATGCAACGCACAATATTACGGCGTGGCGTGTGAGAGCTGAAGGAGCCGAGCATCAGCAGTTTAATGACGATGGTGAGTCGGGAGCCGGATCCCGGTTGCTGCAGCTGATGCAGTCAATGGAACTGTGGGATTCGATGGTAGTGGTCACACGCTGGTACGGCGGTGCTCCCTTGGGGTCCAAAAGGTTCAGGTTGATCACTGCTGTGGCTAGTGATGCCTTTGCAAGGGCCGGTATGGTAGGGGACAAGAAGGAGGAAAAGACCAAAGGAAAGAGAAAGAAGTGATATGAAATAGCAATGTGAATTGACTCTCTCTCTCTCTCAGCAAACCCCTACACCAACCAATGTAAGCTATATGCACCTCCTGGTGTCCTTCGTCCATAAGCTAATGAGTATATAATAGCAATCAACCACCAATCCTCCTCAGACGAGATTGAGGTATTCATCGTTCCAATAGTTCCCCAAAATGCTCAACCACCTTCCTATTTCCGTCGATATTTGGCAATGACGTCCGTCTGCATCTCACATCAGCGCCCAGAACAGGCAATCGTGGATGATCCCTGAGTGTTAATGGGTATCGAAATGTGCCAGTCAATCATTCTCGATTTTACTGAACTTCGTTGCGCAGTCCAGATGCTGCACGAGCTGTGTTGGCTCGACGTGCCCCGGAACCCGAATCAGGCATCGAGTTCCTACCAAAAATGCTTCTCTGCGCTTCAGGCCTGACCTTCACCCACTTGGCACCTTTCTTCGCACAGATATTGGCAAGGCAGACATTGGACGACATGAGATCTTGGACAGCTCGCCATTGACATCGGTCGTTGATTGCTTGGTCGCGGACAGTACGCCACCATTGCTTGTCGTCAGAATAACGAGGGGCAGCCTCGACGCAGAAGAAATCCGGGGGAAGACCTTGCTCTTGCATGAGCTGTGGCTTGGGTGTGGTTACAAAAGTCGGAATGCCGTTTCTGGTAAACCTCCAGCCAAGTCTGAGTTGGCGAGCAGCGTTTTCGTTATAAGCATTCACTTTGAGTCGTACCAAGTCTTGGAGCTTCACAGGCTTGCTCGGTTTGGTCGACTCGTGGCTCTTGTCTTGAGGAATAGGCAGAGGCGGATCCTACTCCTCTGTGACTTTCTCAATAGCGGCCGTCGGCATGGCGAATGTAAGGACGGCATTAGGCATGGGGCTCAAACCCTCTGGCGCAGGGCCTTCGAGGTCAAGTAGTGGCTTGACAATCTCAAACCATGTCCAGCTGTGTGCTTTTTGGGTAGTCCCATGGGCCCTTCAAAGAGACAGTCAGTTGATTGGTTCTTTTGAACTTGAAAGCGAACTTACACCACAGTCAACTCATATACAGTGATGCTGCCTTGCAGGCTGTCAAGTTCGAGAACTTCGTTTTCGCCATTAGTGGATAATCCTCCCGAAGTATCCTCATTAGTGGACGGCCCTTCGGAAGTATCCTCGTTAGTGAAAGGTTGTAACTTCTTTGGGGCGACTGATAGGCTTTGTTTCTTCGACCTGTCTTTCTCCTTGTCGTGCATGAAAGTGAGTGACTCGATCTCAAGCTTCTTGTAACCAAAGTGACGGCGGGCCCATCCAAACCAGGATGTCAGACTTGGCGTTCCCAGAGTACCGTCGGTTTGAAGCGAAGCTTGAATCGAAGCATGGTCGTATGAAGGCTCAACGCGCATCACGAGCTCCGGAGCACACTCGGGCAGCCCGATAGGGGACCAGCGGTGCATGTTGCCGGTTTCAGTAACTACTCGAAGCCTTGCGCTGGCTACGGCCCTAAACAAACTATCAGCTGGGTGTCGAAGCTTTATACCGTACGACGAGACTCACAGTTGAGGTATTCTGGATTGCATATGCTGCATCCGGTTTTGATGAGCAGCGATTCGCGCGAGCGGAGCATACCCATCGAAGGGCAGTTCCTGGTTGATCATGTCTGCTCCGTTAGGAGCTCCCTCAAAGTGAAAAGAAGAGAGTACGGGGGACATGTGGTACGTCTTGTCCATTCGCTTCATCATGTCTCCCACTGCCATGTTCTCCATGGGTAACTTAACGCCTGGGGGAGTATTCTCATATGGCAAGGTGTTGGCCAAACCCATGGCGATGCCTTTTCGAACCTTCTCTGCAACGGAGAGAGTACTGAGATGCTCCTGCGAGAGGTCTTGGTTGATGTTTGTGCGACGAGCAAACTGCGGAGGGTACTGTTCGCTACTGGATTGCTGCTGGTTTCCTCTTTGGCGGTTTTGGGGTCCTTGAAAGGCAGGACGACTCGAACTTCCAGCGAGAGAAGGATCAGGAGCAGCAGGCAAAGGTCGACGGCTAGCGATAGGAGGTCCAAAGGCAGAAATGGGTGGCCCAAAAGCAGTATTCGGCGGCCCACAGTCAGACATAGGAGGTCCACGACTAGCCATAGGTGGTTCATGAGCAGCAACAGGCGGTCCACGGGTAGCAATTGGCGGTCCAAAGACATTCAGAGAAGGTTCTCTGACATCCCTACCATGTGCCTTTGGGCCCGGATCTTTGGGCTTAGGGACTCTAGTCTCTGCCGGCTTAGAGCTTGAATCATTCATGGCAGCGAAACTGAGTTGATGGATTGTAGAAGGTTCAGACTCTCTCAAGGTTCCTCCAGGCGACTCGACAAGATATATAGCCTTGCCTCGCTTGGAGGCTGGGTCGTCATATTGTGGGCTCAGCCCATGCTTGCTCTCTTTGTCCGATCTCAACATTTTGAATTAGATAGTAGGTAAGGTATTCAGTATTGTCTATACAATGTAACTTGCACGCTGATATCCACCGGGGCTGATGTAGTTGTTTTGAGAATAACAATGTGAGGAGCAAGAATAGAATAATGCAATAGGAATGAATGGGATGAATCAAGGCCAGGTGAAGTGAGGCTGCCTTGTGAGATTCGAAGGCAGCTTTGAGGGCACTGAATCACATCTTGCCACGGGCTGTCACTGTCAATTATTGCAAGGTACATATTGCAAATAGGAATACCTTACAAAAACAGATATCTCAAGCTTGGGACATCTCATCTTCATTCTGTGGTGGGATTTCTTATTATGTTTCTCATGATTCCCCCAGTCGAGCGAAGTTGCTATGAATTGCTATGTTGCTACGAGTAAGTCATGTTTGCTGCTGTTCACTTACAAGACTCGAATGATATCTTAGTTACAATTGATTTGATTGGTGTATCACTTTCACCTATTCCTTTGTCTACCGACATCTGTGTACCTTATACGCAAAGCCAAGGGACTTTTAAACAGCCATATGCTTGACAGCGCCAAGTATCTGAGGAGGCAGAACGTTGCGCCTTTTATCTCATCAACGAACTTGTCTCCTCTCATGCCAAGATCTATAGATCGTTCATGTTGAGATCAAAACCCGACGCCATTGCTTTACTCCCATCACCGATAGCATATGCATTTTGATGGCCATTACACATCCTCAAGGAGACATTGTTTTCAAATCCTTCATAGCAGACGATACCATTCAGTATTATTGGTCTTATTTGCTTGGCAGACGACTGCTTGGCCTAAGGATCTTCTATATGCCCCCACAATCGAAGGACTCGCCGGACCGGCCGTGATGGTTAACGTCTTGGCAGAAAACGGCCGTGATCGGAGGAAATCTCAGTTGTTCCAAGTTTATGCCAGACAGGACTGGACGAAAATGCTCTGTTCTTTACAAGAGTTAGCCTATTTTCTCAGGTACCATGTATAACTCCCGTCCTCCAGCTTTGCTTGAACACAATTAATGGAAGAACATTTACCCACGATCTTATCAGATCAAAATAGTGTGAAGCATCACAGCCTACTTCGTAGGGTTCAAGGATAAACGGACGAGCAAGGCACTGCCCCCGCAAAGACCATGTTTACGTAGCGTTTTATGTAAAGTTTATGCCTAACTCTTGGAAGAATCCACAGACTTGATGGCATAATAAGATGCCTTCACTCATGTTCGACACATAAAGAATTGTAGTGTTCTGTATTTCACTTAGTGGCGCCTTACCTTCACCTCACTGAATTGAAAGCACGATCACATCGTATCTCGCCATATTGGACATCAAAATCTCAACTGTATTGTGCAAAAACTGTTAACCCTAATCTTGGAATATCCTGCCGATCGTCATCTTCTCACGTCTTCAGAACAAGCTTAATGCCGCCCATATCCACCAACTACCCACTCCGACTCGGCACTTATGCTAGATCCAGCAGCGATATGTGGGGAGTTTATCAATCTCATCTAATCTCTTACAAGAGCCCTTGGTTTACAATGAGAATAAAAAGGCCGTCGGTTAGCCTGAAAAACTCCCTCTTCAGCTTTCTTCATCTTTGTCTTTGTTAAGTATCAAAATGAGGTTCACCACTGTCGTTAGCTCAGCGTTGCTAGGTTTAGCTTCTGCTGCTGAGAACACTACCATTCGCAAAACCAGTTACGATTATATCGTTGCTGGGGCCGGAGCTTCTGGACTCGTCGTCGCGGAGAAACTCGCCGATGCTGGACACAGTGTTCTTCTCGTAGAGAGAGGCGGTCCGTCGTACTACTCAACAGGCAATCGCGATGACTTGATGGAATGGAACCAGAGTGTCACTGCTTATGACGTCCCAGGAATGGCATACTACACAGACAGTTCGCCGACAATTCAATGGTGTACAGATATTGCTGCTTCTGCGGGCTGTTTGCTTGGAGGCTCTACCATGCTGAATGCGCTCATGTTTGTTAAGCCTCGAGCTGCTGACTTTGAGGGCTGGCCCAAGGGATGGCAGTGGGAAGATGGTGTCTCCGATGCTGCCAAGGGTGTATTTGAGCGTATGCCTGGAAGTATTCTTCCTTCTGCCGACGGCAAGCGGTATGATGACGGCGCCTTTGAGGTCATGTCCGAGTTTCTGGAGAGCAACGGCTGGGGCGAAGTTAATGCTCTTGAGAATGTTGAGGCGAAGGACAAGGTCTTCACACATCCTCCTTGGCTGGTAAGTTCGACCTACAGTTGCAGTTGAACGGGGCTCACACAAACTAGATCAGCAATGGACTCCGAGGTGGCCCTGTCCGAGACATCCTCCCTGATGCAGAGGCACTTGACACCTTCACTCTTCAACTGCACGCCAAGGTCATCCGTGCTGTTCGAAACGGTCCTATCGTGACTGGTGTTGAAGTTGAGCATGAGGGTGGTTCTCGTGAGATCATCAAGCTGAACAAAGGTGGTTCAGTAATTCTCTCATCTGGAACCCATTCAACACCACGAATCCTCTTCAACTCTGGCATTGGGCCCAAGGATCAGATCCGTATCGTCCAGTCTGGCTCTACCAAAGTCAAACTCCCTCCTTCTTCTCAATGGATCGATCTCCCAGTTGGCCAGCGCCTCAAAGATCACCCCATCGTTGTCGTGGATTTCCAAACCAAGGACAAACTTCAGGCTCTACCCAGCACGGCCTTTACTGATCCTAACGATGAGACAGTTGAGCTGTTCGCCGAAGGAAGCGGTCTTCTTTCTCAGTCAGCTCAGCGCCTCAACTTCTGGAAGGGCGTCGAAGGTAGTGATGGTGTGACCCGCTATGTCCAGGGCACAGTCAACGCCCCTGAGAACAACACCATCTCAGCCAAGGTCTATCTCACCCACGGTCTTACATCTCACGGTACCCTCGAGATTACCCCCGATGGTAACACCAACATCACTCGGACACCCTTCCTAAATACCGAGGGCGACCGCGCAGCCCTCAAGACCTTTGTTGGGGAACTTCTCAGCTACGCACGCCAGCCTGGCAGCGTTCTGACTGTGCCTAGCAATGTCACTGCGGATTCGATTCTCGAGGTTTCGTACAGTGGTAATCATCATCTTGGATCTGCCAACATGGGAGCCAAGAATGATGGTCAGAGTGTTGTTGGGCCTGATACTCGGGTCTGGGGAACTAAGAACCTATTTGTTGTTGATGGCAGCATGCATCCCGAGGTTCCAACTGGAAATACTCAGGCTATCATCATGGTTGCTGCTGCACACGCCGCTGACAAGATCTTGGCTGTTTCTTCGAAGAGAAATTAGATAGGTATCGTTCCCTGCCAATTGGTGGGAGTGTAAGAGGTCGAATATCTCTTGAATATGTAGTATAGTTCTTTGACCACCAAAGCGGACAATACCAAAGCGTTTCTGGTAGGCTCTCTCAATATGTTGTTGCAGCTAGTTAAACCAACTGTCGATCAAGTAATGTGTTGAGGTGTTCGGTATTGTGAAATGAGAAGCAAGCATCAGAATGTGTTCAGCCCAAAGAATGGCCCTGTGATTGTTGCGCCCTACGCCTATGAATCATGAATTCGTAAACACCCACTCAAATGCTCTATTTCAAAGCCATCCCACCAAACACCCGGTCCAACTCAGCGCCTTGATCCTCAGTCGCATTCGCATTCGCACTCGGTCCACTCTGACTCTCCTGAGGTTCGGGGACGCTTCCAATGCCATGCTGTTGTACCGGCGTACTCTTCTCAGGCTCCAAGATGTGCATCTCACTGTCGAGCCACCCTGGAGCCACCCTCCTCTTCTCGGCGAGTTCGCGTGCCTTGATCCTCTCGTCAAACTCCCTCAACTCACGCTCTGCGTCCTCCTGCATCTTAGTCACGTAGGCTTTCAATGCGCGGCACGAGGCCATGATGTCCTCGGGATGCGCTGCGTGGCCGGAGCTGGAGACCACGTATTTGGGCTTGGCCTGGCTTGCGGGGTTGTCTGATGCTGCCTCGATGCCTAGAGATGAGGGGGGGATGTTGGAGGGCATGGTCTTGTAGTTGTATGAGAGTGTTGTCGCTGTTGGAAGAGACACAAATGGTGAGACTGTAAGAGGCACTTGCTCCAGAAGAGGATGAGATCCTAATGTCAGGTTAGCCAGAAGCCGTGCAATGCGTCTCAGTGAACATACGTTTATTGTCGTGCATGATAGGCGGTCTATAATGAACCCTTTTAGAGGCAACCAGTGAGTCTTTCCAACGCGACAGAAGATTTCCGTCCAGAAATTCTCTCCTTCGATGAAGCTACTTCAAGATAATGTGATAGAATAGAAAAGAATTGAGGTTTCACCAAAAGATCATTTATAAGTCAGTCAAGATCAAGATGGAAATGTGACGCGCCTGTCCTACCCTACCAACCACACTGAGGCATCGATAAGCATCCTTATCGATAAGCCGCAGCCCGATAAAGCTCCCCTGCCTCTCATGACTGGACATTTTCTTCAGCTGCCTGGTGAACCCCTCCACTCCAAACAAACCCAAGCTCTTATACCAGAAACAATAATTAATCATGTTGCCCACGACGATTCGCACGCCACCCAAGGCTGCCGACTTCACACCCTTGTCCGAGTACCAGTCTACAACACCTGAGAGTTTTGTTAGCGGGAAGCCTGTTCTTCACTACCACGTTGAGGGCGCAAAAGCATGGATTCCTAAGGCGCTATGCGGTACTCTAGCTCTATTTCCTGCCGACGCGAGTGAAAAGCCAAGTGCTCCTGAAGGCGATAGCATTAACGGTGACGCCGAGGAGCTCGTGGAACAGACGGTGGATGTTTTTGTCAACTCTGAGTAAGCATCACCATCATCTCTATCATGACTTTGACTAATGTTGTACAGGGTCTTGACTATCTTCAGCAACAAGGTCGAAGCTGGCGTTTCAATTCCTTACCCCTCGATATCCATTCACGCAATCAAGAAGATCGGGCCCGAGACAAACGCAGAGCGCACTCAAGCCGTATGGATGCAGCTTGAATTCTCCAACGGGGGCGCCGACGACGATGACTTCAACATGGTAGATCTCACCATCATCCCACCTAAATCGGACTCTGAGTCCAGTGCCGCCAAACAGCTATACGACGCCATGGCCAACTGCTCCGACCTCCACGCTGATCCCAACGATGGCGACGAGAGCGAGGATGAGTACGACCGTATTGTCTTTGAGGGCAGCGAAGAACATCAAGCTATTGAGGGTTTCACAGGTGTTATGCGTGGAGCAAGTAACGGCGGACTACCACCGCCCATGCCTGGCAGCGGTGGCTGGATCACAGCGGATAACGTCCATGAGTATTTCGACGAGGATGGCAATTGGATTGGCCAAGGCGCCGAGGGCCAAGACGAAGAGTTGGGTGAGGGCGCTGGCAGGGTGCGAGACCGTGAAGAGGCTGAGGGAACTGGTGCAGCTGAGGATCAAACAACTGATGATCCTGACAGCAAGCGAGCTCGGGTGGAGTGATAGAAGATACCTCTCGGGAGTACATGGCAGGGCGTTTCGGTATAAAATGACAGTACAAGTCAATGCATTATGAGTTTCAAGAGATAACCCAATTCAAGCCAAGTTGTGTAATCCGGCGATAATAACATTCTTATAACTACGATGTCTCTATTAAGATTACGTCCGAAGGGTATATATCCGACGAGCTTCTAAGCTAAGCTACCTAAAAACCATTCCAAAATTTCCAATCCTGATCCCCCAAAAAGCCCCTGATAAAAAGTCCAATCCCTCAAGAATAAGTACACTAACTTGCTGGCAATACAGAACGTGCTGGGTCGTTGACAAAGAAAAGACATCCAAGATAATCAAAAACGAAAGACAGACGATATTCTACATGCGTAGACTTCGTCCCTTCGTCTCTCGCGCGGCCGCAATAGGCGAGCTTCTCAGAAACCCATCCTTGTCATATAAACCCGTTGACTCGACACTCATCCTCTTGCTCTCGCGTTTACTCTCAGCGACAAGCTCGCTCACAGTTCCCAGCTTCGTCTTGCTCGATCCTCGGCTTGAATCGCGAGTGTCCCATCCCTGGTTCACGCCCCTGCGCGTCTCTCGTAGCCCACTCGACAGCGACAGCGGCTCCTGATTCTCTTTTCCTACATCGATATCATCCTCACGAATCTCGACACCCAAGTTTGAGCGACCGCTGCGGCTCTGCGGGAGTGGTCGCGTGGGCATAGGCGGCACAACTGATCCCGAGGTGCTCTTGTTGGGGCTTGCAAGGTTGAGATAGTTTTGTCGACCAGAAGTGCTCGTTCTGGGAGTCGCAGGGTTTGCGCCCCTTCGCGAGAAGCTGCTCGTCAAGTTCAACATAGGCAGCGTGGGTGAGTCGGGCTCGTTGACAGACGACGCCAGTGAGTTGGTGCTGTAAGAACTAACCATGCTGTTCATCCTCCTGAGCTCCATGATCGAGTTCCCGAGAGATCCCAGACTGGCCATTGCCGGGGGAGTCAGGTGTGGCATATCCTTCTTAGACCTTGAAAGTGAACGTCGGAGCGGCGATCCTGTAGAGATTGCACTGGGATCATCCACCGGAAGCTCGTCACGATATATAGTGTTTGCTGTCGATGACATCTGTCGCAGATGTTGTGAAAACTCCTGTCTCGGCATTGGCGAAACTGGTTTCGGCATGGCGATATGATCGACTTGAGCAATATGCTTTGGTGGTTCAGGAAGTGCTCGTTTCGGTGCTGTGCCCAATAAGAGCGACAGCATGTCCTGCTCGTCAAAAGGTGATGAATTCATCGTCGATGGGCTCGGTACTGTCGCCACGCTGTGTCTGTTCTCCTGACGCAACGGTCTTATACGGTCGGGAACCTCAGGTTTAGGACTCTCGCTCATCCGGTTACCGAGAGATAAAGTGCTGTCCCCATCGGTGGTCACAGAAGGCGTCAAGATGCTGGTGTATGAGTTGCTAACAGGGAACGCCAGAGCGATACCCTCCTTGTCGCGAGCATGGTAGCTATCGTTGCGCTGGAAACGTTCCGGTGGTGGTTGCAGGTACGTAGAGATAGGAGGTCCTCCAACAGCCTGTGTACTTACAAACGAAGGCCTGAGTTGTCCTTGTGTGTTGAAGATGCTCTGTCCACCTGGGATAGATATACTCAGATTCCTGCCTCGTTTGTGCGACACTCGTGTTCCAAATAACGATCCTCTACTCTCTGAGCTCTGAACTCCAGGGATTCTTTTCTCGATGAAAGGGTCAGGCTGATCCTTTTCCTCAGGATCATTAGCGCTGTACAATGTTGAAAGCGAACTCGATGCTTCACTCTCTTGAGACGCTCGTCTATCAGGACTATCCTCCTTGGTAGCTGTCTTTGGAGGATTTTGCTTCTGGGGACTCGTATGCTCCTGGGGCTCCCACTGTCTTCCCCTTAGGCGACTCGGGCTAGATAGTCCTCCAGGTAGCACGAGCTCTTGTGTGGCCTCAGCTATCAAGCTGTTGGCAGCACTACCGATAGAGCTGGTAGAAACTTGGCGGCTTTGCGCATTCATGGGCATCGCATGGATAGTAACTCTCTTGGTTGGGCTCGGCTGCACACGTGAGATGCGTACGGTTCCAGTTGTGTTGGTCGAATCTTCTGAAGACATGGTCTTGTGGCTGTGAGGTGTTTTTGCGGGCGAGTTCTTGCGAGGTGTGCTTCTCAGCGATGAGATCTTCAGCGGCGAACGTTTTGTCGGAGAGCTTCGAGAGTTTTTGCTGGGAGATCGGCTCGTACCCTCTCGAAGTCTTTGTTCCGTGCTTCGAAGAATGTCTCGAAGATCTGTATCTGTCACCGAAGCTCGTACACGAGCTCTTGATGGGACTCGCACAGGACTGGTCTGTATATGTTCCTGCTGCAGAGGTAGTTCAGGAGCGGTCTTGCTCCTCTCAACGCTTTGCCTTTTGTGCACACTGATATCCTGATCAAGCTCTTGACTTTCCTGTGCCTTTTCTAACTCATCATCCGTCATAAGAGTTGGGATTGTAGGTGCTCTGCCCAGCCATCCATCTCTGCTGAACAGACTATCGCGACGACTCCTGCTAACCCTGGGCCCATGAAACTTGTCTTCCTCGACCCAGCTATTCGACCGACCTTTCTTTCCGTTTCCACCGAAAAAGGTAAAGCTGTTATATGTTGGAAGAGGTGGTAGCACTGGCGGTAGTGAGAGCGATAGTCGACTAACAGATCTCGTCATGGCGTGTTTGCGTTTGACGAGTCGCTTTGAAAAGATTGATCGTCGATGGTCCTCGATATTTTCGGACACTTGATATACCGTCGTGGGATCTTTTCTGGCTCGAGACTTGACACACCATATGAGAAAGAAACCGATCGCGGCAAAAAGGAGAATTGCACCACCGATAGAAAAGGCGAGAATCCATCCCAGACCAAGTCCGCCAGCTCCACGCACGGCTCTGGCCAGGAGAGAAGAGTACATTGTTGTTTACACTGCCGTAGCTGAACCTCAAAAGTCATCAGCCAGCAGCAGTGTCTTCATGAGTATCGAGAATAAAAAGACTCGAGAGACGAGGCTTGAAGAGGACAGACAACGTGAGATATGGCGGACGCCAAATGAAGGAGAAACCCTTGGGAGGGAAAACGCCCACTTTCATCTTAATTTCTGGAGTTCAGTATTGGCAACTGCGCTGAGGTTATTTCGAGAGTCTCAGTTCAATATCATGAGGAATGTGTTGCCAGGCGTAACCCATTCCAGCCCCAGCAAACCACAAGACCAGCTTCGCGACACTATAGCATCAAGAACAATAACTTGGCTCTAGAAAATAAGAAACAGCCTCCATGGAATCATAATCTCATCGGCTTGTTCTCGTGGGTGAGTATGAGAAACCACTTAAATGTTACAGCTCAGTTCGAAACACGGAAAATACTTGGATTATCACACATCTTACGACTGAGGCTCTCACACATACGCAATCACCAGAGCAATTTCTTTAGAACATGGGGCGGCACGGTTTGTGATCATTCATCATTCCTGTATTTGTATCAGGTAGTTTCTCCTTAAGCTTACATGTTCCCAAAGTCTTGGGCCGTAATTGTCCTCCTATGAAGAAAAAACCCTTGCACCCAAATGCTCCCGCCAACCATGCAAATCAAACGAACACCTGGAACCAGCCAGACAAGAAGGAAATGTTTTTGTCTTTCTTTTACACCTTCTTTTCTTGTAATCTTCTTTTAAATGCTTAGAAATGACGACGGGTATGGCCATGCAGGTGGGCACCGCGACGTCTCCGTCTTGGTGGGCCTGCCGCTGGTACTGCAGGCGCAGCTGGTGCGACTGGAACAACCGGCACAGCTGGATCCGCTGCGACCTCTGGTACAGCCGGGGCCGCTTGAGCTGCTTCAGCCGCCGGTGCTTCGGGTGCTGCTGGTACGGCGGGCGCTGCTTGGGCAGCTGGGGCAGCTGAAGGTCCAACAACCGCAGTTGATGTGACAGTAACAACCACCGTCTCCTCTTGAAGATCGGTCACGTAGACCACCTCTTCTTCCCAGAGGATCTTGCTCACAAGGTTGCCGTTTGTAACATATTGTGTGCTGTAAAAGCTCTTGGTGTCGGTTACAGCCACAAACTCAGGTGCCGGCGTGGTGGTAGGCGCGGAAGGGACTGCTGGTTCGCCAACGGACGTGGTCTCCTTGAGTGCAGCTGCGCCCAAGTCGACGTCGGAAACAGCCTCGATGGTAGGGATGGGGGCTAGTACCGCAGGAACAGAAGACGTAGATTCGATAGATGGAATAGCTGCCACGACACTAGGGGTCTCAGAGCTCGGGCCAGGAGCCGGGGCCTGATAAGCCGACGACACCTTGAAGACCTGACCTGGAAGAGGCGAGGCGGAGTTCTCTGGCCTGTCACCAGGAGAGTAAGACAATGTTGGTGCTACTTTGATACCGGTAGGGTCGGGCTTCTCGACGTCGGAATCGTCTCCATAAGAGTCTCCGTTGCTGCCGGGCAGCGCTTTCAAGGGTCCCTTGCAATCCTCGTTGGCCAATGCCTTGGGCATCTTCATCTCGCATGATTTGGCCTTTTCTTCGCTAACAACGTCGAAGAGAGGGCAGTCCTCGATCTTTCCGGATTCGCTGGTGCAGGTCTTGATGGCATCCTGGAGGAACTCTTCCTCCCAGCCCATAATGAAATCCGCATGATAACCGTATCCTATGAAAGAAGTTAGTAACGAAACGATTGAGACATGAGCCTATACATACCGGTAGTGTCGCCGTTGGCAAAAACAAATCGACCGTTGCGATCGGAGAAAGCAGCCGTGTTCCAGATCACCTCATACATGAGACTAGGTAGTCTGACGGGATAATCTTCAGGGCAAGTACCCGTCATGACAAGATCTGGGAAAGCGACATGGTCCTTATGATTGTCGCTGTCCACAGCATCGCCACCTTTCCAGCAAGAAGGGAACATGATCTCCAGACGAATACCATCCTTACAGTTCGCATCCAGGTATTCCTTGTCAGGCATGTAGTGGCGGTAGAGAGTGCCCTCGGGGTCTTTTTGGTAGTTGAGACAGTTGAAACCGAGCGCACGTTGAGCCAGATCCTTCTGCGAAGTCTGGCCAAGAGCATGCCACATAGACTTCTCGGGGTCTGGCTTGCTAGGATCACCCAAACCGTAGGTTCTTCGCTCGTTTGAGCCAGACAACATTCTGAAGTCAGAGGGGAAAGCGGTCACGTTGTCTCCAAATAGTAGGTAGTAACTTAGGAATGTCAGCATCGAGTGACACAACTAGCAAGAACAACCGGTGCTTAGGAAGAGATTTCGAGTATAACTTACGCTAGCATGCCACCTACTTGGTCAACAAGTTCGAATTTCTTGGTGTCGGCATCTTCGAAATACAAAGCAGGGTGCCAGTAAGAAGATTTGTCTTGTGTTACTCGGCATGACGTACAGTCGGCATCCAGAAGTTGTTCGGTTGTAACAGTTTCGGCGAAGCCTACGCATTGTTAACTAGATCCTTACAGAATGGTTGCATTTGCTGCTCATGAGATGCGACACATCACAATGCAACTCTTGTCAAGAGCTAGAACTCACCTGAGGAGCCGTGAATGGAGTGGGCATGCTTCGAGATCGTGCCAGGGTCGATGATGGGATCGATGCGCGCCAATCCCACGCGGCCGGGACATTCCATGCGCCAGAAGGCATGGGCGCTGCCAATGAAGCCCGCGGAAAGGGCGATAGCTGATTTAAACATCATGCTGATGATATTTGCCTATTCAGGCTTTAGAGCGATTGCCTTGGAAGGCGTTTGCTGAAGGAATGGACGATGCAACGAGGCAACTAAAAGAGAGATGTTAGAATGGTGATGATGATGGAAGAGGGTGTCCATTATGTAGTAGAATCGATGACATGGTAGGAAGGTGCAAGCAACGGTAGTCCAAATAGAAAGTGCAGGTGCGTTGTGGTTGAAGCATAAAACGGAAGGAGGGACCTGGACGGGACCCAGCTAGCAACGGGTAACTGCTGCATAGAACGGCTGCCAACACATGAATTGACCAGAAATAGAATCCGAGTTATTTTGAGGTTCAATTGACGTTGCTTGCGCATTTCAGAAATTGAAGTCTCAATTTCGAGTGGCCATAGTCGAGTTCCAGTCAAGGTGATGTGAGGTATAAGTGTAAGTGAAGATGTACTCACCGTCTTAGTATTGTGGAGTTTCAATCAAGTCGATGATGGAGTCTTTGTAACTCTCGAGATATCCTCTTTTCGATCAAGTATTGATCCAAAAGAAAAGAAGGGGTCAAAGGGAAAATATTGGAACCAAAAGCAGCAATGGCTGGGGATGCCTTTTTTGTTCTTTGACAGGTCGCACACTTGCGAATACTCTGGCCAGCCCCGCTAAGGATCTGAGACTCAGAATTCCAACGCGTGGTTCAGATTTCAACGTCGAGGTCACTGCCACGCTTCCGGATTGAGTCACGGGTCCTTTTGCTGTGCTGAACGGCGTGAGAAAGAATGCCTTGTCCAATGGTGCCGGTTCCGGTTTGCCGACGTCAACACCCGTACAATCGGTCGCTGTGTCTCAGTGTAAAGTGGTTGACGGTTCGGGAAGTTTTCTGGCAGAAATTCAATTTAACTGAACCAAAAGAGTCTCGGCAGTGACGAGTAATGAGGTCGTCAATTTAAAAGAAAAGCCGTTTCCGATAATGGCGGTTGGCAAGCCTCGTTGATAAACTTTGGAAACCCGTTGGAGTCTATATCAGCCCACTGATTTCTTGTAACGGCTCGTCGATCAACGGTTTGCACAAGCTTTGGCGAGAAAGGTTATCGTAGATTGGCGATTGTGATACGGACACGATCCTCCCAAGTAGAGCGAGTAATGCTTGCTGTGTAAGGTAGTTTATCCCGAGATGTCGAGTTATGGTAGTGACAACCCAAAAGCCAGAAGAGTGTCTTTTGAATGAAAATGAATGAACTTGAACGGGCAGGTTCGTAAGGAATGTTGTTAGTGGCCAAGACCAGAAAGGAGTGTAGGAACAATACGTCGAAAGACGAAAAAGAGAGTCAATGAGTGTGAAGCAGAGCCAGCCCGAACTTCTAAAGAATGAATGGATGTGAGAGAATAAAAGCAAATCAAATCAAATCGAAAAGGAACAGGAACAAAGAATACGGATGGAAAGATGGGGAACGGGGAATGAATGGAAAGGATGATCAACGAAGCGAAAGCACACGCCGCTAGATCATCATGCCGCAGGCGCGCATTAACAGACAAAGGCTATTGCTAAGAGCTGGATCCTGGGCCATTTCGTCTTGGCAATGAAGTCAGGCCGGCCCATTTACTCTGCGAGGGGGAGTCGTCTGGCAGACTGGCAGTGTCGCAGCCAAAATTGCAACGGTTCCAAGGGTCAACCTCAACCCACAGGGGCATTAAAGTGGTGATACCGCACCAGTTCTACCAGGGTGGTATATGTTCCTGGGAGCCAGCCATTGGACGATCAGCGAGGTTGCAAGCGCCGGTAGGGGCGAATAGCATGTTACGAATACCTGTGCTAGATGTGCTAGCTGTGCTACAAACGAGAGGCACGCGATAAATGCAGGTACCAGGCACATGACGGAATGAATAGAGATCTCCAGCACTCCAGCTGTCGTGGATACGGGGACGTCTCGGCAGCGGATTTGCCGAATCAACGTACGTACAGAGCGTCGGGTCACATTGCAAACGGCGCCAGAAGGCCTGGGCTTCCATCATTTCTCCTGTCAATCACTGCGGATAGTCGGCTCTCCAGATTGGAATCTACAGATCTTCACTATTCATTATGAAATAGTTGGCACCAGCCGAGCATTGATTGGATTCCTACGCCTGGCAGAGTCGCGTATACTCCACCACGCGCACAACAGCCTGCTTGCATAACATTACATAGAATGGCCAAATCCCCTTTGCACAGTCTTATCACACTAACTTGAAGGCTAGGAGGAAGGGTTCTTTCGCGGTTAGATCGATGCCTCAGACTTTCTCACTTAATCCGTGCAAAAATGACGCTGTTGGACCTGCCTCTGGTTTATTGTTTGAGAATGGCTGGTCCATTTGATTTGACGGGATCAAGGGTCCAAGCTTCAGACACAAAGGGAGAAACAAGGGGAGTTCTACGTACTGCGTTGTAAGCGGCTATGGACAGAACCTCCTTCGTTTGCTTTTGCAGTGATGGGCAGATCTTCAGGGCCCGATACCCATCCCCATCTTCTCTGTTTCCTTATGTATTAATGTGTTTCTGAAAGAGTTTCAGCTCGTTACTTTTCTAAACATTTGATGGAGTTGCATAACAGATATATTCAGGGGTTGGCATAATTGGACAAGGCCAAGATGCCTGAAACGGGTTTCACTTACAGTATTGACCAATCACAAACCGCTTGTTCCTCACTGCCACCAAGCCCCCTATCATGATCGAGAGTGGCGTTGGTGGTTTAGCGGCGGCATGACCTCAATCTGGGGTTAGACAGAAAAGGAGATCCATGCAATTATCTGTCAAATAAAGACCGACATAATTTGGTGAGAAGCTTGGCTTTCTTGACTCCTCGTAATTGATGATGGGCATCTGAGAGATTCCGATCACTGCGCTTGGGTCTTTGCAGGCTCATGCCAGAAAGTAAAAGTCTCGGTCTTCCCTAGATTAGTCCCTCAGTTTCTCCACGCTTCAGCGCAGATCTGTTACAGTATGGTTTACTTAATCTCCCTTGCCATGATTTGGCTGCCCACATGACGCAGCTATTGAAAGGACATTGCAGTTACGTCTACACGTACGTATTGGATTCTTGAGTGTCTACTCTGTACTGAGACTGATCTCCCGTCTGTCACACAACGACCACGTTTCTCAGCTGCCGCAAAGCTCGTGTTTGTAGCATTGTACCAGCATCGTATGATTTACGACAGAACAATCCAGAACTCTCGTGGAGTTTCTTCTCTGTTCTCGTATTGGCTGGTACTATAACTCTTGCAGTATTAAAACTTCTCATTAAAGTGACAACCACCAATGACCAACAAGAGCGAGGTTTGTGCGTTTGAAGAGCACGCACCTTGTTTCATCACGAAACTCCACGGATCACAGCCGGGAGCCGATATAGCTGGGCCCGATGCTAAATGATAGAATTTCAGATAAATCACATATTTTGGGGGAGGAGCTCAAGCAACCGCGCGAACCGACCTCTGCTTGTTTTTCGGAAAATGAAGTAGTTGGGATGACACGTGTGCTTGGACTTCGCACCTGGTGGCACAAACTATGATTACGCTCGATTGATATTACAATCCACGACCAGGCAGTGCAAATCTAGGCTGTTGTTTGTCTTCTAACCGGGGAAGCATCAAGCTGAGTTCATATCAGACTATCAGAGGTATAGGGTAACGTCGTTTAATCAGTAGCAGGACTAAGAGTCGAAGAAGTGCCCGTTCATAATTGCCATCAGCAATCAAGCTTACGTATGCTCCGTACTGTTGATACAATTAATTTCTTGGATACTGGAACACACAAGTGTGGTAGAGTTTAGTGCCAGACCTGTATAAGTCGGACGCTGCTGTGTCGTCTCACAGCAGCAGTTGTTTTTCGTCATTGCATTTTAGTACCTAAAATTGATGAGATTGACTGAGTAAATAACAACCTAACTATCATAATACCATTCATACTAAAAACGAGATGGGCAAGAAAACGCCAATGTCTTTCATGTTAGACATGATCAATGTGGTTGACAGAACGGCTGTCTTTGCACATGAGTCTCGGTCTACCAATATTTTAGAGACACAAAGATTGCCACAAAGTCATTTGAGTACAAGAAGGAAGATTGTCAAATAAATCCGTTTGATCTGCCAACACTCAAATCACGAAGCAATTCATACCCTCAACCATTTACTACGCCCGCATACAATCATGTGATAAGTGAGCCACAGCTAAACACAGCCACGCCACACAGCCACACAACCCCACACCCAAATGCGGCCCCTGGCTAGGGTCGCATCTCACAGTTGCGACAACAGACAACAACTCACTCCTTCGTACTCGTACTATGATTGACTATTTCCAATAACATACCAGCTCTTTTCTCACGATGGACGACCTTTCTGGCCTCGATTGGTCCGCTAAGCCCACTGGCGGGCAGCCGAAGCCACCAGTTATGAACTCGGCCTTTGCCTCAATGCGACCAACACCATCCCCGCTGGGTTCTGGACGCAACACGCCTCTGTCCACACAGGGTTCCGGTTCCTTGGCCCCGAGGCCAGCACCGGCGAAGCCCTCGCAGGACAGTTTCAGCAATTTGATGAATTTTGGACAGGCAAAGTCGAAGCAGAATCTGAGTTTGGCAGAGCGACAGGCGCAACTTGAGGCTGAGAAGCGCCAGAAGGACGCGGAGAGGAGGAAGCAACAGGAGGCACAGTTTGGTAATGGTCAGTTCTGGGATGCACTTGGAAGTAGAGGTGCATCTACCAGTCCTGCTTTGCAGCCACCTCCAGTATCGAACACACCAAGGACCGACGACGATGACCTCTTTGCTGCCTTTAATAAAGACACCAAGGTCGATAACGCGAGCCACTATCCCCCTCCCGAGTCACACCGATCGACCCCAGCGAGTGCAGCTCCCACAGCACCACCGATCAACTTGAATGATCCAAGCGCCTGGTCATCTAATGGAACTGGAACAAACGGAAGTGGATTCGGAGTTGAGGATGATGATCCATTCGGCTTGAACGAGATGAAACCTGCCGCTACCCCTGCTGCGCCAATTCAACAAGTTGATGACGACGACTTCTTGGGAGATCTTGCTCGTCCAGTTGACGAGGTACGACGTAAACAAGAGACAACACAGCCCCGCCCGGAACCTGGAAAGCCTATTGAAGAAGAAGACTCAAGCTCGTCTGACGAGTCGGCCCCTCCAGCACGTGAGCAGTTTACTGAACGACAGCCTCGAGTCAACAAGGATCCTTTTGATAGGGCCGTAGCGCAGCTTGTAGACTATGGGTTCTCAGCTGACGATGCTCGCCGTGCTCTGGTTGAGAGCGGCGAGGGGTACAACGCACAAGCCGCGGTAAATTGGCTTCTAGACGAAGCGCACCGGAAATCCAAGGAGCAGGCACAAGGAAAGACCTCATCCGCTAGCTCTAGTAGACCTACCAGTCGCCCTCCGAGGGGTGACAGCAGATCCCCAGCGGTAGGAGAACAAGACCTGACCAAGACGGCTGCTGCTGTTGGTAACAGTTTGTTTAAGACGGCCAACTCGCTCTGGAAGACTGGCCAGAAGAAGGTGCAGCAGGCAGTTGCTGATTTCCAACAAGAAGGCGACCCAAGCCAGCCTAAGTGGATGCGGGAAGCACAGCAGCAATCTAGGGCACAAGGAACTGGAAAGGCTCGAGCAGATGCTACAGACGAGGCCATGATGCTTGACGGTGGTCGTCCTCAACCTCGTCGTACTAACAGTAAGCCTTCTGAACAGAGAACCACTTCTCAACCACCAAGAGGACAGTCACCTGCCCACTCCGCTGGAAGCCGTGCCAGTCCTGTTCCTCGATGGCAACAGCAGGCACCTCCACCGACATCGGCATTTGATTCCAAATCACGACTTAATCGATTGGCAGCAGATGATGACAGTTTCTCGACCTACAGGAGTCCTAACAGACGAAACAAAACTCCTTCACAAGCCACTTCACCGGTACCGGCACCTAAGCAGGCTGAACCGGAACCTGATCTACTGTTTAACTCTCAAGAGGTCAAACCTTCTCAGTCTCTACCTTCAAGATCGGCTCAGCCTTCGCCAAGGCCAACTCCACAGGCCAAGCGACCTTCACCCGCTGTTTCGAGGCCCTCGCCACGACCAGTTCGGGAGATTCCTTCTATTAGTCCTGTTGCCCTACAGACCTCGACACAGCACCGACTCCAAGGCACAGCTCACTTTAAGAGAGGTGACTATGCCGCTGCTCACTCTTCGTACTCGTCCTCACTATCGGCCGTCCCACAAACACATCCTCTCGCCATTCTCCTCCTTTGTAACCGTGCCTTGACAGCTTTGAAAACCGGAGAGCCAAAACAAGCTGTTGACGACGCCGATACTGCACTTAAGCTTATTGGACCTGGCAATGGACAAGGCGAAGTGGTGTCTGTAAAGAACGAGAATGGAGTCGATGAGAACCGAGACCTAAAAGATCTTTATGGCAAGGCCTTGAGCAGAAAAGCCGAGGCTCTTGAACAGATGGAGAAATGGGCCGATGCCAGTGCGGTCTGGCAGCTTTGTGTTGAGAGTGGTGTTGGTGGATCGAATGCCATCAAAGGTCGACAGCGATGTCAGAATACACTGGCACCCAAGCCCAAGCCAGCACCTAAGCCAGCAGCCAAACCTCGACCGAGACCTTCGGCGACAGCTAATCTCGGACCTTCGAAGAGTTCTGAGGCTGTTAGTCGACTCCGTGAGGCGAACGAGGCTGCCGCCAAAGAGGATGACGAGAAATTTGTGCTATCTGAGAAGGTCGATGCCAAGGTGTCTGCTTGGCGGGACGGAAAGCGTGACAATATTCGTGCGCTCATCGCTAGTCTGGATACCGTACTGTGGGAGAACAGTGGCTGGAAGAAGGTGGGCTTGCATGAGTTGGTTATGAACAACAAGGTCAAGATCTCGTACATGAAGGCAATTGCAAAGACACATCCTGACAAGGTAAGCATCCTCACCATACGATCGAGACACACGCTAACATGATATAGCTCCCTCAAGACGCAAGTACCGAGGTGAGACTGATTGCGGGTCTGGTGTTTAGCACTCTGAACGAGAGTTGGGATAAGTTTAAGGCGGATAACGGGCTATGATCGAGTTATATGAGCATGAACCATCGGAGTTTGTAGAGCGTTCACGATAGAAGCGAATTTTGGGTTGAGAAGGACGAGTATATGAAAGTTTATCTAGACGGCTATGTCGCCGCCGAACACCATGCTATGCCATGCCACGCCGAAATGATGTGCGCCAATACTCCTTGCCACTTGCTTGTGTATTTTATGATTGGTAATGTTATAGACCCAGCATCCTTCGGACGCCCTCGCGGACCTTGTTCTCATACTCGGTGCGCCGCTCGCGCCACATCTTGGCGGCCTCGACGTTTGCGGGGGATTCATCGTTGGGCTCGGCAAGCATGCTCATGACAGAGATGAGGATCTTCTCGACAGACTGGATAGGTGACCATCGTTCGGACGCGTGCTCGTAGTGGTTGGGGTCGTCACCAGGAGGATGGAGGATAGAGATACAGACAAGACCGCTAGGATATACTAGGAACAGTTTAGTAAACGAATGCCATGAGACTCGTAGAAGTGACAAACCGTTTGGGTGCCACACGTCAGCGAGGAACCTCATGGATGGCGGGGCAAGCGGATAGTCCTTGGGGAACTTGAGCTCGGCGGGAAAGACACCGCCCTCGAAGGGAGTGCCCTCGGGGCCTTGAATAAGGCACTCCCAGTGAAGAAGATCGTCTTCGGAGATGGGGCCAGCAGTGATGCCCTCGGGCGGGTTGTTGGTGAGCGCGCGATACTCCTGGAGCAGACGGCGGTGGGCGGTAGATTGCGCCATGATGCGAGGAGCGTGGGAATAGAAGTGTAACAGTAATTCGAAGAAGAAATAGAAGAGCTTATGTGTGTATGTTATGCTACGTTACAAGTAATATCGTGAAAGCTGAGACTATGAGCTGCTTGCGTCTCGGACGAGGTGGAGGGAAGGCAACGGAGCGGCGAGTGGGGACCCCGGGATTCGGCCGCCCCATATTTTGGCCTCGACGGCGTCTTGCCTTTTTGGGAATGCACGAGGGATCATGGATCTCACTCACCGTTGGAGCAATAAGATATGTTCATTTTTAGGGGGTTGGAGTAGATGATAGCATATAGTAGTGTAGCATTTGAGCAAGTGTGCTGACCCTTATCTAGAAATTAACTCCGAAAGCTACATCAAGGCAAGTATAAATGTCGGTCACTGTAATACGGACGACTAAACATGGTACGGATACTCGCTGTGTAACTGTCTGTGGCTGGTATGCCCCCCCGTCCCCTCTCATACACAGTCTGCTCTCTCGACATAAACACCAAAAAATGACGGCAAGCTCACGATGAGCATCCAGTATGTAATTAATTGTCCAAAAAATCAAAAACGAAACTCCGGTGCGGGGAGTCGAACCCCGCTCGCCGCGGCTCTTGTTTTTAATGAAAACGCGGAATGATAAACCGATACACCACACCGGATGTTGTTTGTTGAAGAGCAAGGGTGTATTTATAGCCTATATAGGCTAGACTTTTGGTAAAGCTAGGTTCGCCAGCCATTTCCCTATGACTGATCCACTGAAGAGTATGCCACAAGCTTGATGTAAGTTAGCTTTGCCGTCACAAGACTATTTCATGGAGCGTAATTCTTGCCTTTGGGCAATCCTTTACTAGAGTGAGATGAGGTGTGCTTTGAAAACCTCATGCCACTCAGTGCGCATTCTCAAATCGTTTCTAGCAATCTACCATCAGATGTTCCAAGACAAAAAAGAGCTTGAGTATTGCAATGGACACAAAATTGGACTGTTTATTTCACTATCATTACTCACAGATCTAGATATTGAGGTTTAAACACGTGTTTTCTGATGATTTAGCTAATTGAGGTTGCTTGCAACTTTGTTAGTGAGTTAAGTCGAGGGTTGGGTTGTCCATGACGAGCATGTTTCCTAACACGCGCAACGACAGACACGGCTTTTTTTTCTTCATCTCTGGGAGATCAACAGAATCCAGAGGAGCTGAAAGAACTGTTGTTAGTGTATACTGAGAGGCTCCAAAGGTTATAATCATGACACTGGATTTTTCTTATCAGCACATTTCTTGCCACGTTCAGACCCGTGTTATGAACATCAACTGGCACATACCACAGATGTTCTGTCAAGAATCTTGAACAATTGACGCTGTTCCATATGAAAGGGAGATAGGAAGACCCTGTTGAGAAACAAGACAAAGTTGACAGCCATCAATCGACATCGCGAAGGGTCAAGTTCCGCAGCTAACAGAACAATAAGGGTTAAACATGAGAATAACGATGGGTTCAGAGATATACTCTTTCTCTTACGTAAACCAATACTGTGTTAATGCCCCTATCCCTTTGAAGGAAGTTTAACCCAGCTAATACCTGAACAGCGAACACTTATACGCATACCACCACTAACGTGGCATATAAGTTATCGATGAACCGCCCCAACCAGTTTACTCAACTCACTGCAAACAGCAATTCTTGATTGCAACTTGTATCCATTGATTTTCCATCCACTGACTCGTCTTCTAGTAAATATGAGTGCTGCCTCCTCTACTCTGACGGGCTGCGACCAAAGCCGCAAGAGATGCCTTCCAGGTGCGAAACTCTCTGAGCCTCGACCTACCAAGATGGTCTGTCGCGGAGTTGGAGCGGGTGGCCTGGTGTTTCCTGGCTTCATCGAGATGCCAGAGCACCTAAGGGGCTCTGCTGCCGTTCAAACTGACTATGACACCTACAAAGAATTTCTTCGGGTTCTTCAGGAGCTGCGTGCCCTTCGGGAATCAATCCAGCAGCAGATCGCCAGAGCCGTCAAGGAAGCCCTGGACCATGATCGAATGGTCAGACTTTGTAAACGCTTTGATCATGCTATGGCGTTACCTGCCAGCCCCTTGACTGAAGACGAATTGTTGGCTCGACATCTTGATCGTGCCATCACCATGCCTTCTTGCCCGGATATGGACCTGGATGAATTGGAGGACCCTGCGGCGGACTAGTACAAGCCAGAGGGCTACTAATGATCATCAGGTAAGTTTTGTAAATTATAGGCATTTCTGGTTAAATTCCTCTCTCCTTACACAATTTGAACTTTTGACATTATATGAAAACTCCGCTATATGATCGCTGAATAAATGTGAAATCGTATATACAAATCAAGCATTAGTAGTCCCAATCATCATCGTCTCCCCAATCTCCACCAGAATAATCTACCACAGGCTTTTTAGCCCATTTGTCTTCGACACGGGCTGGCTTGGCAGGTTGTACGCTTGATGTGGCCTTGACATCGCTATTGTTCTGCTGGCTGGAGACAATAGGAGGCTGCTCTTTGTTCTCATGTTGGTTCTGAGTATTAGGCTGAACAAACTTTGGAACGGCGTTGAAATCAGAGGACAAAGGTGCAGTGGTGGCACTGTTTGCAGGAACACGGGATTGAGACGTTTGTTCAGGCCTTACAGGCTGCTGCTGAAACTTCAAAGTTGGCGGCGTTGGTTCCGTTTTAACATGAGAATTTTCGATGGAAATTCTTGGAGTAACGTCCGAGCTTGACTGAGAGTCATTGTACGTCGGACCTTTCTGGGACATGTTCTGCAAGTCTGTCGACCTCCTGTGTACCTGAACAATCGAAGGCTTCAACACAGGCTGTGGTTGGGCTTGAGCCACCTCAATTGTCGTGATAGAGCCAGCGTCAGAGAAGCTGTCTCTTCTGCAAGAAGACATGCGGCTTATCGAGGAGGCAGCTATATCAGAAAGTCCTGGGCTGACTGCAGGTTGCGGCGGAGAAACACTTCTCTGGATATTTGGCTGCGGCTGTAATGTGTTTGATGCAAATGTCTGAGGCGGCTGAGGGGGAGGAGCTTGGGGCTGAGGTACAGGTACTTGTTGTAACTGTTGAGACTCGGCCGAGGGCTGCCTGGTAGCCTCTCCACGAGGGGGATTACTAGACTCCACCCTTACAGGAGGTGCCATAGAAGGTTCCGGTACATTAGAAGGTAAGTTTGCAGGCTTCATGGCCGAAGGTCCTGCTACAGAATGTGCGGCCACTGTATGTGATTGAGGCCGATGTTGAGCGACCGGTAGCGGACCAGGTGGAGGAACTTGGCTAGTTCTTGGAGCTATGTGATTAACTTGCGGTGCTCTAGGTTCCTGACGAGGGGGCATCTGTGCCTGCTGAGGAGGTGATTGTCTTTTCTGAGGTAAATACCCTGTTTGTGGAGGAACTTGCCCCTGTGAAGGCAATTGAGTACCTTGAGGAGGCATCCGACCAGCTTGGGGAGGTAACTGGTTGACATGGGGCAACTGTTTCGTTTGCGAGGGAACTTGCCCTGACTGGAGAGACATTTGACTGGGCTGAGGAGGTAGTCGATTGGTTTGAGGAAGTGGTTGACCTGACTGGAAACCCATTTGGCCATATTGAGAAGGCGTTTGAACCGATGGAGAAAGTGCTTGACCAGGCTGTGGCATCTGCGTAGGTTGAGGGGGCATCTGCAAAGGCCGAGGTGCCATGTTCCCCTGAAAACCTGCTTGCATCGTACCGGCGGGAGGTTGTCCTGGTTGCCACACAGCTTGCTGCGAGTACTCCCCACCTCCCCAGCTCGGGCGTCCAACAACCGGTGATATAGGCGACGAAATAACTGGCGTAGTCGGACTGTGCGAGACAGATTTGGAACCGCCCTTCAACCACTTGAGCCACTTCTTTCCCTCTTTTCCTTCCTTTGCTCCAGCGCTCTGGGACTGAGGCTGCATGGAAACTGGCCGAGAACTCTGAGGCATCGTGGGTTGTGGGATGGGTTGCCAGCCTTGGTCATCTTGGGGAATTTGGACTTGCGGCTGCACTCGTCCGTTGGGTGTCTGTCCAGGATGCATTTGTAAAGGCTGAGGATGTCCTGGTGGAGGCACTTGGCCTAGTATTGAACCTTGATGTGCCATTTGGTTTTGGCGCATCTGAGGTGGCATTGGTCCTCGCGGAAACTGGTTTGGAGGAGGATTTTGCGCTACCGGACTGGGCGGGCCATAGGAAGATCGCTTCTGTAGTCTTGTTGGTACGGGCTTAGGAGCAAATCCTTGAGGTGCAGGGCCATGAGGAAGATTCTGGCCTTGTGTAGTCTGACTAGGATGGGGTGCTTGGCCTCGAGTTTGGGTCGGCGGCATCTGGCCTTGATTGAGTTGTCCTGACCCGGGGCCTTGCTGTACAGGTATCCCTTGAGGTACTCTCGAGTCACGAACAGGCATTTGCTGATTCTGGAGTTGCGGTTGGGGCACATGTCCTTGAGAAGGCTTTCTCTGCAACTGCTTCGCATTTTGAACTGGCACAGGAACAACAGGAGCTTGTCCATGAGGCATAGGCTGGCCTGTATATCCCTGTGGGATCTGGCCCTGCTGCATCTGTGGCTGACTAGGTGAAGCATTCTTTGGACTTTCAGCTTGCCAACTGGCTCGTCGACTTCCTGCTGGACTTGGCTGCGCGGAAGAAACCATCGAACCTCTCCTCATCTCAGGCGGCATACTCATAGTCGAGGATCGACTCACGTTTGCGCTCGTAGCTTCATCATACTCTTCAATTCGGCCCAGACCCTGCTGTCCTTGAGGTGGTGGCGTAGGCGCAGCAGGAGGTTGGTTCTGCGGTACGGTATTGCCTTGAGGTATCTGTCGCGGTTGTTGCTGACGTGGCAGGCCCTGTGCTGGTGTATTATAGCCCTGTGGTATATGTTGTGCAAGAGGAGATCCACGCTGAGCAGAAGCAGGATCTGCCCCAACAGAGCTACGTCGTGCTTCTGCACCTCTACTAAAGGACTGTTTGCGCAACACATCTCGAGCAGCGATATTATGACCTTGACCTTCAACATCTTGCATCGTAAAGTAGGAACTCTGCTGATGGTGGTTGGCTGGAGCAGAAGGAGGAGTTGGCGAGAAGCTTGAAACCGACGGAGAAGTATGAGAGATAGGAGAAGGGGTGTAATTGGGATTGGTAGCTGAAGCGGAAGATGCGCGACGGCTTTGCTCCATCGGTGAAGGTGTTTGCAGAGGAAAAGACATGCTCCCGTGCCGCGAATCTGGTGAGACGATTGCAGAGCTAAACGACGAGTGTCGTCGATTGTTGGTAGGTGGAAAGGAAGTGTCTATAGAACCTTGACGTGGTGGCATCGGCTTATGTACAAAAGGCTCTTCTGGATATGGCGGATCTTCTCTACGGTAGATCGGTTCGTCGTCGGGATAAGGCAGGTTGTCCACTGGATATGGTGGAAATGGTGTTGTAGGCCCTGCTGTCGCTGATCGAGGAAGGCCTTTCGGTGGTATGTTTTCAACAGGCCCTCGATAAGGTTGATTCACATTAGAATTGTAACCACTCTGCATCTGTCCTTGAGGTTGTCCTCCCATCATATCTGGCATCACACTAGCTGGTCGTTTCGGCAGATGCTGATTCATCGTACTTAGCGGCAGTCTTTGCCCAGTTTGAATTGTAGACTGGGGTCTCTGAGAGGGCAGTGAATCTGGCACAGTGTTGACTCTTTGAACACCCATTCGCGGTTCTTCCAGGCGTTGCTGCGGGACCTGTGGCGCCGGAGTCATGGACGGAGGGTGTTTTCCTTGTACAGGTGGTACATAGCCATGTCCTTGCGGTACTCTTGTAGGACCTGGCGCAGGTTGCTGACCAGGACCTTTCCCACGCGCTGGCTTCAACACAGAAGGCATATTACTTAACCCAGACTGTTGTCCCGGTACCGAAGACCCATTACTGGGAGCCCCCGGTGGCGAGTTTGATAGTGAGGGCCGATCAAAATGGTGTTTCGGAGGTATTTGAGGCTGAAAAGACTCATGCCCATCCAGAGGACGTTTAGGCGGTACTTGAGGCGGTGAAAGCACATTCGGCGTACCAGCATGGCCCCTATCGGGAGGTCGAATAGGACTTGAATTCGCCAATGGTTCCCCAGGTTGAAAAGTCGCACGTCGTAGAGGTGGTGGGTTAGGAGGTATTTCCGCAGACTCCCCAGATTTATATGTTTGCAACCCAGGTGGGTCCTCGATAGGCTTGGCAATTCGCAATGGCTGCATCTGTGCACCATAGTTTCTTAACGATCCTGGCGCAAGCTGTGGTTCATTCTTCTTCTGGTCGGTAGGACTTGTTCGCTCCGGCAACTCAGCCATCATTGGAACTGCTGTCTCGATAGGTGCCAAGATTGAGTTATCTGCCATCTCGATAGGCGGAGGGTGCGTTTCGATATGTGCTTGAGCTGTATCGTATGTTGGCATTTCAGCAATGAAGCCTACCGGATCGTGTATTGGAAGCGGCTCAACACCAGGCATTTCGTGAATCTCTTCGATGACTGTAGGCGGCACCACAACTGGCTCTCCATTGATAGGACCCGCATGTGTCGTCCCCTGAGCAGGCGTCGTTCTCTCGCTGTTGAGCGGGCTCACGCCTTTCGAAGGGCTCAAGTCAACTCTTCCTTCAATGCCACCCGCAACAACCCTCCTCGCAGCCTCCTCTTCCTCCTCCGCCAAGGGACTCACGTCGTTGTACGCGCCAGGCCCGAGATACATAAAGTTCTCGGGCTGAAACACTGCCGGCTCCTCTTCTTCAAAAGCGCCGTCCCATGTCATGCTCACCGGCCGCGCCGTGGCAGACATACCATATCCTCCATCGTCCTTTTTCGGGCTCAGCTTCGCAGGATTCGTCGTGCTTGTCTGTCGCCGAACCTGATGCTGCGATGCAAGACGCTCTTCGGGCGCAAGATCAGGAGTGGGCGAAAAGGTATCGACAAAGTCGGGAAACTCGTCGCCCTCCTTTGGGAAATGGTACTGGATGTGCCCCGTAGGCTTGTACTTGTAGAACCAGCGTCGCCCATCGTAGTCGGCGTCCCAGCCCTCTGGAAGGCCTGACATGGTTCTATCGCTTCGGTTGCGGACCTAGAGAGAGGTCGATATTATTGCGCCGCGACGATGGGCATCATTGCTCGAGTGTGATTCCGGCTTCGGCTCTGCAGCGAAACGAGGCTTTGGAGATGTGGCCGGGGGTTGTCAAGGGCGAGCTTCAGCTGAACTACGCAGCGGCTAACCATTGGATGTAGAGGACCTCAGGCAGCGATGGCTTTGGAAGCACAAAGGAGGCACAACAGGGCGTCGATGATGGAATAAATAATGTTTGTGTGCATCAGTTTATTGGTGAGATTTAAAAGGACACTACAGATATATAAACGTCTCTGTGCGCATTCCTTGTAGCGTTTAACAAGGCCCAACGGTTTCAACTTCCAACCTTCAAAATGCCCAGCCTAAGCCATGATCCCATGCACGGGAGCTGAGCATTGCTCTCCACTTTACCCGATAAAGCTGTAGGATTGACCTTGCGCTATTGGATATAGGGCTCGTAAGGCGGACTTGGGGGACCCTTTAATTACGCTAACAGCTCTAATTACCTCCATGGTTTTGGTTCCTAGGACTAGGATCTAGTGTCAGAAGCCAGCTAGGCCTAGACCAGCCAGCCCAGCCTTGACTGAGGGGTTGCTGTACTCCTCCTAGGGATTGGTAGCGTAGAACAATTACAATAAAGGGAGAGTTCAATGGTATAGCTCGAATGATGAGAGTAACAAGAGCCCCAATTGATATCATACATACGAAGCAATTCCTAGTATCGTGGAATTTCATGTACTTCATCCTTCAACTTCAACTTCAAACATTACATCACTCTTACAGCCTTCCTCAGGGTTATCCCTGTAATCACTTCAACCCAATTCATCATGACGGGTTCCAATAGATGACACATCTGCTTCCATGATGCGGCGAGTTAATGATTCACTGTTTGCCGTTATCAAAGTCATGGTAGAAAGTCTTATTGAATATCTTTGTCGTCTATCTATGTACCATGACATATCCAGTGTTTGACGAACCACCGTAGCACTCTATGGGCTTTCAAAAACAACAAATAAAAGAAAATTATGCACCTCCCCAGATATGCCAATCTGGGTCTCTATAATGCTGGTTTATTTTTCATAATCATCATAAGCACCGCCTCAGACGATGTCGCCAGGACGTCGGCTCTTGGACCCCGTCCTAACACGGTTGAACACACGAGATCGACTCTCCGTCGAAGTAACGCGATCCATGCCTGTAGCAGAGCTGGCCATCGATCGGCGCTCCTGTTCCTCTTCCATGCGCGAACCACGCTCCTTTTCGCGGATGGAAGCGAGACGTTGCGCATGAATATTCTCTCGTCTGTTCTCAAACACGTCCTGGAAGTCCGCCATACTGTTGTCGATGGAGCTTATTCGATCGCCGCCGCGACGGCTGTAGTTCGATGGAACGTGGCTGAGAGGAGGACCCTCCGAGTGCATAGGCTTGTCGTGGGGAGCAGGCTTGTCATGAAGCTCAACGCCACTGTGATCAGCTCCCTTGCCGTAGGCAGGAGGAGGCTGCATACCAGACCAGAACATGGGATGCTCGCGGCTGCCACCGGGCTCGATGCGGAACGGTGACTGGATGCCAACGTTGACCATTTGGGTCATCAGCTCCGTAACGAATTTGTTGTGACGGTTGAGACGCAACAATTCGTTCTGGAAGTTGGTCTTGTGGAAGAAGATCATGTTCATGGTGCACGATCGGACATCATCAATCTTGGTCATCTCAGTAATAATGCGAGGCGCGTAGTCACGCTTGTTGGCCAAGCAAAAGTCCGTCATTCGAGCCTTGAGCTCATCGATCAGTGCCTGAGGAGTTCCGAAGCGCATCACCAGAGGAAGGACATCCGCCAAACCGTTTGATCGTCGCTGGTTCAGAATGAAGAGGTTGTTGAGCAGCGAGTTGGGAGCCTGCACGATGTGGCCCTGCATCTTCTTAAACTCGGTGTACAGGAGAGAGATCTCAGTCACGTAGTAGTCGTCACCCATCATGGTGTCACCGGTAGATCCGTAAACAGTCACACGGTCGCCGACATCAAAGGGATGCTTGACAAAGACGAAGATGATGGACTGGAGGAATTCCTGAGCCGTGGCTTGGAGAACCCATGCAAGACCCAGAACGACAGTGCCGGCGGAACCAAGGGCGGCGGCAGCTGAGCCAGAGAGGATGGAGATGAAGACGATGATGGTGATAATAACGATGATGCACACGAAGACCTTGTCGAGCTTCTTAATCACCGAGTCAAGATCCTTGAGAGATGCAGCAATGGCCTTCTTTTCGAGGTGGGTTTCGTTGCACACAGCTTCGAATTCGTCAATCGAGATATCACCGTTCATGTCTTTGTCGAACATCATAAAGGCAGCCTCAGCTTCCTCTTCACTGCCAAAGATCCTCTCCATATCCTCCTGGTAGACCAAATCTTGGCCCTCTCTAACAGCGCATCGGTAGATAAGACGAGCCAGTGTATGAGCCGTACTCATCGTCTTCAGAAGTTCGTTGACAACTCTGCGGGGGTGGTTGCTATCAACCTTGCGACCGATCAGATCGTTTCCGACCCGACCAGCAACATAGCCGACCTTGTTCCAAGCCTGGCGCGCGTTGTCCTGGAGTGCCTGCATCGGGGTTTGCGCGCCGCTGGCAGAGTTGCTGCCGCGCTGGAAGAAATAGTCGGTCTTCTCGTTGTGGATTTTGGCATGCTCGTAAAGGTGAACAAGCTGACCAATGTCGGCTTTGTTGTTGTCGATTCGAGTTGCGTAGGTTCGTGTGTGGAAGGTGAAGGCAATCCATTGGATGAGGATCTTTTCGACAAAGTTGAGAGCGGCCAGAGTGAACAGCGCAATGATGACTTTGTTCACAACATTGACCCAGTGCGGTTTGCGGTCTCGGAAGTTGTGGTTTGTCATGGTCGGCTCAAAAGAAATAAGGATGGCCAGGAACCAGAGGAAGACGGCCGTATGAAGATCAAGCTGATATCCAATATCCTTCCACTTCTTGGCATTGGTAGATCCAAGTAGCTTTGCGATAGTTTTGAAGGTCGGGGGTAGGAGACTTGTGATCATGCGGGAAACCCAGAGGACTCCCCAAACGATCTCGAGCCAAATACCAAACCACATGAGATCGACGCCATTCACATCTCGTCGCTTACCATCGGGTTTGAGCACGAACTTACCCAGCAAGACTGGGATAAGAAGAAGAGCAGCGCCGGGAATCACATAGAGGATATATCGGACAAATCGAGGGAACTTGGAGAGAAACACCCAGAATTTCAACAAAGAAGCATCGGGGTCTACCTTCCTCTCACTGTGGAAAGTCTCTTGGGGAATGGGAGCATTGAAGGCATCCTCGGGCTCAAAGTTCTGAGCACGCCTCTTCATCTGACTAGCATTCTCATGGGCGTCAGCAGAGACAGCACGCTCGATCCGCAGAAGCTCAATGTCGTCGTCAAGTCTACTGGCATCCGCGCGCTGGCCAATGGGCGATCGAATTGACATGGAGTCATTTGTCTCAGCGGGAGCATGGAGCGTGGGAAAAGTGTCGAGTGATGGCGCCGGATGTTTCTGATGGGCCGCAGGCTGGGGTGATTCTGCTCGCAATGATGGCGACTCCTGCGATGCGTCGAGATGTGAGACGTTCCTTGACGGAGGCGGTTGTCTGAGGTTGAAGTCTGTCAACTCCTTCTCCTCGAAGCCGTGAGGCGGTTGATCGGGAGTCATGATGGCCTCTGTTGGTGATTACCACGACACGAGGCTGTGTCGAGGATATCGGACAAGGGATATAAGCAGGAAAGAATATCGATGTCCAGCAAAGATTGATGTGGGAGCTCAGCTCAGTCGTGATTGAGAGCGAGTGATGAGATACCGATGAGAGGTCCTGTCTGCGAAATGGGATAAAACGAAAGACAGACAAATGATGCCACCAAAAAACAAAGTAAGCAAGTGGATCGATCAGCCGATGATCTTCGATGACATCGATCAAACAGATGGATTTTCGCTTGGTGAGGCGAGGAGTGGATGTTTGTATACGCGTAGCGATATTTCCTTGGTGTTGAGGGTGTTATGATGTCGTCACCCAAAACAGACCGTTTGTCTCCCACAATAAAACAGGAGAGATGGGGGTTTTGACAAAAGGAAAAAGAGGAATAGGGATAAGGGATAAGAAGATAAAGTACCAGAGAATCTGGGGGAACTTTGTTGCAAAACCCTGTGGATGAGCGACGGGGGGGATGCTGTTGAGCTTTAAGAGATCGACCAGCAGCCAAGCACAAGATGGAGGAAGAATGGGTCAGTTCAGATAAACTTGCTTGGCTGGACCCATGAGGCAGGGAGTGAAGAATTGGGGATTCAACTCAACTATCCACAGTGCTGGGTATTTTTATCCGTGTGTGTTGCTGTATATGAACAGTCTCTAACTCTACGTAGTATACTTGAGTTTCGAGTTTTTTTTTTCTCTTTGACATTCCATCAATTTTTTCCCCTTCACCACCAAGATAGAAACATCCACATCCACACACACACCCATCAGCTACGTACCGCTTTTAGTGAGCGATAAGGGTCAAAGGTCAAAGGTAGGTCGGGTCTGTGGTGGAACCGCCGGACTCAGGGTCAAGGCAAGCCACCCGAGTAATGCGCCAGCCAACGCCGTCCGCGCCGGGAGTCAAGCGTTAAAAAGCACCGATGATGGTGTCACCCGTGGAACCGCTGGAACGTCCCAACATGGAAAGCCCGAGGATGCCGCCGGGGGGGCCATTAACACGACAGTTAGTGACATGCGGCGCCAGTGGCCAGCACGCCTCTAAAAGAAGGGCGAAGGGCACGCCCAGTTCCCAACATGTCCTGTTTGCCAGGTTAGGGTTAGAGGGAGATTGTTTTGGGCGAAGTAGCCTATTCTTGTTTAGACAAAAGGGCATGTCGATCATGACTGCGTTGTCAGGTTGTTCAGGCCTCATGGGAAATCAGGGACAAGTTCTTGCATCTGCATCTGCATCTGCACCAAGCAGCGAAGAAAAAAAGGGTCGATCTGACGCACTTTCGCTAACCCGAGACAACAGACGGCCGCACATATGGCCAGGGGGGTTTTCTGCAGCTTGCGCAAGCTAAAGCAAGAGTAGGAAAAAAAAGATACATTAGATCGCAGGGTTATCAAAAAGAGCTGACGTCACACCCAAGAAAACGACCGAGATGCGATGTGGATGATATCAAATGAGGCAATCTGTTGTCAGCACTCTTTCTTGGTCAATCTGTTTTGGTTAATTCGATCTTTAGGTTTTAAGCCCGTTTTGCCATCTCGTATTCTCATGCTCATGGCTGCCACCATGACCACTCCATGATGGATATTTTTTATATATAGTGGTGGCGGATACTTAAAATCTTTTTTTTACCCGTCGTTTCCCGCTTCCCGTTTCCGTTGAGAAAGGTCCTTCTCGAGCGTGCATTGGAAGCTTTTGAGTGTGTGTGTCTCCCCCTGCATTCCTACCACACCCAAGTCTTTGAGTGGCTTAACGCCAGGTACTGTGCTGCCTGCTTCCCGCGACAGCGTGGGGGGCCACTGTAGGACCCGACAGTTTCGACGCTGGACGCCCCCAAAAAAAAGAGCCTCACCTCAGAGTGCCTTCCATGAGTGAAACCGCCCAACGTAGGACCCCTTGGACTGCCACTTAAAACCCTCTGCCCAGCCTTTAGACGACTCATTGGATATCCATTCATGTCTGCTTCCGCATTGCCGATAAAACATAATAGGGCATCTGCTGAATCGGCCAAGACTCTCCCACAACCCTATGTCCGCGTATTAAACAGCCTTGAGGGAAACCAAGACCCATCATATCATACCACCCTTTGGTGATCAATGCTCAAGCTCAGGTGGTTCCAATTGCTGGGGCCAATCCTGGCACGTTGATTAAAGCTTTCGCTTTCTCAACGCCCGCAGATATCATGATTACCCCCTGTCTGCGCGCCTGTCGATGGGAGGCTGAAAGGTCCAACTTTAATCTTTGACGTGCCATGGTACTTCATTTGAAACAACCAAATTTACCTTATCAGTTTCTTTAAATCATTGCTCTCCTATTTCTCAACACTGCGGACTTGGAATCCCCCAACCATCTCATTCGCTGGAATAGTACCTTCGCCAGTGGCAAGTCTGCTCCACTGAACCAATCGTCGATACAGACCTTACTGTGGCCTCTTTATGATCAAGCAAGGGTTGCAATATCTATAATTATACCGTTCACCGTCTATTTTAATGTAAAGTTGTGAATTCGAATTTCAACATTCCGGTAGCTTAGAGCGTTTTAGCACATACTGTTCCAGTACTAGAAAAAGTTTTCACAAAGCCCTTCATTGCTAAGACCCTATATTTCTATTACTTCCCTATGTATGCACTACGAGGGTGATGTGCGGATTCCTCCGATCTCATAGCCAAGACAAGCTGAATATGCATGTGAAAGAAACGTGCGTAAATCGACAACTGTCACAGCCGATCTTTACTCCAAGCCATCAAGTCTCGGGCTTTGATACACCCAAACTATCCGTCTCGAATAATCGGACGTGCTCCTTGATTCTCACGATTCATATCCGTAGATTAAATCGCTAAACAAAACACAACAAGCTTAATTTCCTTACCGGATGTTACATTACTCCAGGTTGTATGGAGTATCCGTATATAATTATCAGAACTCATTTTCCCGAGCATCTTCAAGCGAGCAAATCTCCGTTTATCTGGCCAAGCTCCAGTGGGGATTCCAGATGCACGTTCTCTGTATTGTGCAAATGCCGCGTCTGCGCGTGCTTCTTGCATATACGATGGATTCTCTCATGTTGTCTTGTAATGATATGACGGCGCCCATGAGCTCATGAACTACCAGACTAGGCCGACGTCATTGGTGCTGTACTCGACTCTTTTAGACATTTCATTTCGTAAACTCTCTACTCCCTAATCATGCTTATTTTCAACCCTGTCCTTGTGTTGATTAATCTCTCCACTTGCCCGTTGCTGGCACGATGTGCTATTTCCGCGACGCGCCATCACTGTCGATACTTACCCCATTGGCAATTCACGATTCATAAACTCCCCTAGAAAGTCGCAGTACAGTCGTAGCTCTTGCGGATGCTGCCGCCCACCATTCGGCCATAGATTCAACTTTATGTCCAAAGATTGTATCTATTCTTAGCTTCTCTCCACCTCTAATCAAACTAAATGGTCTACTTTTCAAGCAAGCTTAATGCTCCAGTCCTCGCCGATTTTGGCTCCAACTCGGCCCACAACAGCAAAGGCTGCACGACTACCCTCGGCCGCATGATATTGAACCTTTGCTGTCCATGTGCGGCCTTCAGATTCAACCTGCACCTCCTTCTGGTCCCAGACCTTGGGTGCGCCGATGATAATGATCTTGTCGACATGCACACTGCCCATGGTCTTGAGCCACTCACCGGGCTTGATCGACTTGGTATCCCGGCCTTCGGCTTCAAGAGAGGTCAAGGTGTTTCCGCTGAGTGTGAACTTGCGGTGAATGTACTGACCCTTCTCGTAATCAAAAGTGTCACCGTCGTCCACATACAGCTCGCCCTCCGCAGCACCATTCTTGGAAGCAGAGACGACAAGTGTATAATCATCGAATCGCATGAGAGCACTCGATCGGCGGGGAATATCTCGTCGCGGGAAGATATGTCCTCCTTGCAACAAGACTGGAATCTTCTCCAGGGGCGCGCTCACTGTGAGATACTTGCCCTTGTTTGTCTTTTGGATATCGTAGGTAAAGTAATCATAGTAGACCTCGTCATCAGGAATCCAAATATCAACAGACTCCTTGCCCTGCTCTGTAACGGGCTTTACCAAAAGACCAGTTGAACCGACAAAGAACTGATCTTCGAGAGCAAAACCAGCTTCTTCAGACGGATGAGTCCAGAACATGGGTCGAATAATTGGGCTTCCGTCCTGAGCTGCGTTGTAGAAAGCAGTGTACCAGGCAGGCAGCAGAGAGTATCGGAGTCGAATAGCGGCGGTCGAGATCTGGGTGTAAGGCTCTCCCAGGAGGTAAGGCTCACGACGTCGAGCATCGATGTGCGCGTGTGCTCGGAAAAAGGGATACCACACACCAGTCTGGTACCAACGGGTAAGCAGGTCTTTCTCAGGGTTGCCAAAGAAGCCTCCAACGTCAGCACCAGCAAAGGGGAAACCAGAAATTCCCTGGTTGATTGTCATGGGGATAGAAGCTGCCAAATGTCCCCAATCAGCCTGGTTGTCTCCTGTCCACATAGCACCGAGCTTTTGCGATCCTGCGTAAAAGGCTCGCGTGAGGATGAATGGGCGTCGAAGCTCGCCCTTTTCGCGGTGGAGAAGAGCCTGGAAAGTGGCATTCTGGAAGGTTAAGCCGTTCAGGTTGTGGACGTCACGATGCTCCCAACCTCCATGGTGAATGTTGTCCTTGGGCATCGTCACCTCAGGTCCGTTGAAAACCGAGGGCTCGCTCATATCGTTCCACATCCAGGTGTTGTACATAGTTCCCTTGAAACTGTCAAACTTGAGCATCTTCTTCCACCATTCGATAGCCTTGGGGTTGAAGCAATCAATCCAGTTCGACGCTCCAGGCCAGCACCATCCTTCGTAGAGTTTCTGTTCCTTGTCGTGAACAGCAAGGTCCTGGGTAACCATCTCCTCAGAGGCCGTATAACCATCGGTCTTTTTAATGTGAGGGTCGAGAAGAACAACTAGCTGTCGACCATGATCATCGAGGTGCTGGCCCATGTCGATAGGGTCAGGGAAAGAGTGAGGCTCCCAAGTGAAATACTTTCGGTCGTCCGTGTACTCAAGGTCCAACCAGATGACGTCGTATGGGATCTTGTACTTATCCATGTTGCGATCAACGTTCCTGACATCGTCGCTGGAGATGTAGTTCCATCGACACTGGTGGTAAGCAATGGCGAATTCTTGAGGCATAGCAGTGTAACCAGTCAACTCTCCATAGGTCTTGGTAAGGTCAGAGGGGGTAGGGCCAAGGAGTACGAAAACATCCAGGAGACCTGATTCGGAGATCCAGTGGGTATGTGTGCTTGTCTTGCTGCCAACGCCGAGGCTTAAGGGGTTTGCATGGCTCTTTTCCTTGGTAATATCAACCCAGGTCTCGGCAACGTTAAGCCAGAAGACGCCAACAGACGAACCCTTACGATGCGCCTGCATGAAAGGGATAGATCCGTAGAGTGTCATGGGGCTATCGAGAATGTATTCGAACACATCGGCATTGTACATGCGGTAGGGCTCGGCGTAGTTGCCCTCTCCACCACGCGTTTGTTTCAAGGACAGCGGGCCAGTGTGCTCAGGAATTCCGAATACATGCTCATATCCATGGAAAGTGATATCTAAAGCCACGCTTTCAGGGCCACGGGGCTTGGTGTCGGTGTTTCCACCGAATGACTCGTCCCACCATGTACTCTCATCCTCTGCGGCTTGCTCGCCCTCCTTATTCTCGATCTTGGGTCTCCAGTGCTCCATGTTAAGCCAGCCTCGGTGGTTGAACTTAACATGTGAGTTACCATCGCGTCGGAAGTCGATCTCGAAAGGCGAAAATTTGATAACAGCCTCCTGCTTGGAGTCGGGTCCGAACTTGACGTTAATTTGGGTCTTATCTTGAAACGCGAGTTGCGCTTCCTTATCAAGATCCAGACCGCCGACGAGGACCCAGTCATCAACCTCATTATATCGTTCCTTGCGAACAGGGCTATCATCTCGCAAGACAACATCCTTATTGCGTCGCTTCTCTTCGTCCATCGTGACTCGAGCGGCACCAGACTTGAGGAATGAGATGGTAAGGGGTAGGCGGACGGTGTCTCCATTGCCGTTGATGGTCTTGACAACTATGGCATTTAACTTTCCATCCTCGAACGATGCCGAGTCGGCCGAGATCTCGTATGGTGCTTTCCAGTTCGAACCTTGGGTAATGGCATTGTCGGCGTAGGCGCGGTTTCGTTTACAGAAGCCAGATTGGTCGCATTTCTTGAAGTCCTTGTCTTTGACAGCAGCTGAAGCAATTGTGAGTAAAGGTGACCGTTGCGTTGATGTATACTTACCAGCCGACTGTAGAAGGCAGGCCAAAGTGCCTAAAAGCAGCAGCAGCGCCGTCCAGCGAAAGGACGACGCCATACTTGACCTCATGATGTTTAGACGGTCAACAACCGGACTTTACAAGGAGGCCAAACAAATGAACGGACAAAGACTCTGAGCAATCAAATAGACATCAACAGCAAAGATTGAGTTTGGTGGTCTATATCTACCCGTGGAACCTCGTAGCGGGTAGAGATCAAAGATTGTTTTGGTTCGTGCTGGGACAACCTCAACTTTGGTGATGTCGAAGTCAAGCTGTCCCTTAGTCTAGCTCCCCTGTTAAACTCCACTCTCGATTGGGACTGGTGCGAGACGCAGGGGAGCGGATACCCCAATGGCGGGGCACGCTTCGATAGAAGACTAAACCTCGACGAACCAATTCTTCAGTTCTTGCATTCTTGGAGCAGTTTTTGTTTTGCCATTGGCTTCGTCGTTGCATGCACTGTACCACTGAGCAGTAAGGTACTAAAGCTTCCATTTGTTACACCAAATCTACAGAATTTGTCCATTGTGAGTATAGAGTCAGCGTTTTGTCTTTTGTTCGTAACATTTATGACTTGAGTCAGCAAGGTTGAATAAAGTATTAACCAATTGTGCAGCTTTGTTATAATTCTTCGCCCTACAGAACCCCATTATACAGTCCAACCTACAGGTCATCTCGACAACTAATCCAGTCACGTGTCCGTGTGAATTCCCCAGATCTCGCACCCCAAGACCCCTCAACGCCAGCTCATCATGGCTGAGGAGCCCCGCCAGCGAAAAGACCCCGCCAGCAACGAGAAGCACCAGGTACGGAGAACAGCGGAAAATCTGGCCCCGCGATTTTTTGCTCTGCTCTTCGCCCTCCTTGCCATTTATATCCTCTTTTCACCGCCTTCTTCAAGCCTTTCCCCTCCAGTCAATCCCTCGTCTGCCTCTGCTTCTTACTCTGTTCCTTCATCTCAAGTCATACCAGACAAGAATATCGCCAAAATGTCCTCCTCCGAGCAGACGTAAGCTACCCCGCCATCAAGCTCGAACCCATCAGGGTCGTTGCCGTCGTGTGTTGGTGTTTGTGCTAATATTTCTATAGCTTCATCGCCATCAAGCCCGACGGTGTCCAGGTAAACAGATCTTGACAATACGATTTACTCGACGACAAGAGCTAACATGGCTCCTACAGCGTGGACTCGTTGGTCCTATCATCTCTCGTTTCGAGAACCGTGGGTGAGTAGCTTCCTAGACGTTTACTGTTACAAAGGTTAACCTTAAATAGCTTCAAGCTTGCTGCCATCAAGCTCATTACCCCCGGCAAGGAGCACCTCGAGAAGCACTGTTCGTACCAAAACAATCCGCCTCGACATCAATTGGTTCTAACATCCGTATAGACGCTGATCTCGCTGGCAAGCCTTTCTTCGCTGGTCTCATTGAGTACATGAACTCCGGCCCCATCTGCGCCATGGTCTGGGAGGGACGTGACGCCGTCAAGACTGGCCGATGTAAGTCCAATACTACTCTACAACTAAGTACTATTTCTAATGATACCCAGCCATCCTCGGTGCCACCAACCCCCTTGCCTCTTCCCCCGGCACCATCCGTGGCGACTACGCCATCGACGTCGGCCGCAACGTCTGCCACGGTTCCGACTCCGTCGAGAACGCCCAGAAGGAGATTGCTCTCTGGTTCAAGGAGGGTGAGGTTGTCTCCTGGAAGTCCGCCCAGTTCAGCTGGGTCTACGAGAAGGCTTAAATTGTCAATGATTTAACGCCCTTAACGACGGAATGGAAAAAGCACATACAAGTGGGATGGCTCATCTCTGTGGGTATAACAAAATCAAGACAAGAAAATATTCTCGAAACCTTGATGTTCACATTGCCATGAGTGATCAAGATTTGCGCGTGAATGCTCCTTTGGCTCTCATGAGTACGCCAGCGAACCATGGTGTGGCCCAGACACTGCCAATGATGCGGACTGGTAGTAGTGCTTTAGTAATTGCGTATGCAAGTGCAACTTCCACAAGCACTTTGTATCGTCCATCTCCACTTTGCCAACGCTCGACTGCATCTTCGGCTTTGGAATCGGGATGTGTTGTAGTACTTGAAGTTGTCTCGCCTTCATCGTTCTTCTCAAACCCAAACCAGCCTTTGTGTTTGAAATATCTCTCAAACCGGCCAACCCCATCTTCCACATAGCTTCCAAAATGACCCGTTACGTAGTCTACAGGCACGTAATTTGTAAAGTGAAACAGCCCAAATAGTCCCAGCACAGGAACAATGGCCGTGATCTCGTGCAGGATCATAAAAGAGACGACATGCGAGACTGGCGCATTGCGTAAACGGCTGGTGTATTTCTGTAATCGACGGGGAAGCTTAGATGTGATGCGGTCGATACGAGAGGCCTGACTTGACTCGGCGCGAGTATACGAAGGGTTGAGACGCGGGGTGCGATTATGGAGGCTAGGGCGCCAATTGAAGGCTATTAGGTTGCGACGCATACTGGGACTCCGGTGGGCACACTTGATGCAGAATATCTCAGTCGCTGAAATAGAGACAGGCAATTGGAGAAGTCGACCTTGTAGCTTGAGGTGGAGCTGCTGACGGGTTGACTTGGCCGCGTTCCGAAAAGTTCAGGGTAGCTAGCTTGAAAGGTCAATGACGTCCTATCTATGTTCTATCTAACGTCTAGATAGGTATCCTGGGGTGTTCATTATTTGATTCTTATCAGATATATACTCGGAGCATTCTCAAGAGTTAAATGATTTCTATTGATATGAGTTACTTATGGGGTCCTGGCTTGTATCTCATACCATTTTCCGTTGGTGTTAGCCATCGAGTTATGCCTCCGCACATCACCGAGTCAGATGGGAACTTTGTCTGCTTGAGTCGATGAATTTGCTAAGAATGAACTATAAGGTGTCAAAATTCCAATGATAGATATTTTCCAAACCAAGGACGCCAAGCACGTAATTAGAGGAGATAAGTATTACTGTCAAACGACCTCCATCATGATGGGGAGCCTGTTGGTCTACCGATGATGGATTTATTACTAAACTAGACCACGGAAGAACCTTACATGGCAAAACATTCCAAAGAGCAAGTAGGGAATTACACGACCTGTTTAAGTGTGGCCTCGACATTACTCCAAATCTGGTACGTTTCGTGAACAGCGAAGCTATCATAGTAGTTTTGCACTTGCCACAGCATCGTGCCCTGACTTTCCATTGAAACCCATCTTCTCACACCATTCAAATCCCAACAGTTTTAAGATGACACGAGTTCAACTGCTTGGGAGTGAGCAGCATCATATTCGGGAAGGTGATGGGGCTCAGATGCGTCATTCTGTTGTTTGTCCCTGCCTTTTCAGTTAACCATCCAAGGAGGAGAGCGTTGGCTCCTGCCCGAGACATAGTATGATGACCTCAGGAGTCCCCAACGAAACATCCATAATGAGAACTTCAAGGCAAGAAGCGAAAGAGCTCTTGCTGCTTTCACACCTCTTTTCGAAGTATCTAAGTCCCCATTACTGCTCCTCTCTCGTCCCTCTATTCTCCTCTTCATCCTCTCCTCTTCATCCTATTCTCACTTACCCCTGATCTTTCGTTCACCATCACAATTGATCAAGTCAATCTACACAAACTGCCCATCACACTCAATCTTCAGACCTGAACCCACTTCACTATCAACAAGATGATTGCTACGAAGTTGGCAGCCGTTGGTGTCCTTCTGGCAACCGCTCATGCCCAGATCCAGTACCCTAACGAAGACCTCATCCTTGCAGACTGTGGCATTGGTGACAACGAAGATCACCCCAAATGGTCTACCTCTCGCCAGGTGAACTGGTATCAGGAAATCCAGTGGCCCCAAGACGCCTCCAAGTTTCCCGCTGCACCCGATCTGGCCGTTGAAGTCCCCTACAACAACGGAAGATACCCTTGGACTCGCCAGGGAACTACCGTCAAGCTTTCCGATGTTATTTGGACAGCCTACATCGAAGACAGTACTCCCGACGGCTTCAAAGCTGGATCGGCTGTTACCACAAAGGAGGGTGGTCAAGAGCTCAACTGCTGGGCTTACCGTGGCCGTCCCGTCAGTGCTGCTCTCAACAAGACGGTCAACCCCGATGCTGTTTGTTTGACTGCCTTTGTCTGCAACCGCGATAATGCGCCTCCTGCTCGCCCCAGCGGCATGGGCTCTCCCACTTCTACCCTGCTGACCTCCTCTGCCCCTCCTGCTACCACTTTCATCTCGCAACCACCCGCGACGCCTACCCCTACTGGTGACAACCCAAGTCCTCCTATCGACCCCAATGCTGGAAAGCTGTTTGTGTCCACACTCGTCAGCCCCCGCTTCATCAACTGGCCCAATACCTGGCAAGCATTTATCGAGAAGTTCTCCTGGGATCGGGAGTCTGGGAAATGCGTTGGCCAACCTATCAAAGGGGATGGGTACACCATCAACATCGACTGTGCTGGTATCCAGGTGGATTCCGACTCTCATTTGACTCTGATCATGATCAAGGCTCTCCACGACCTTGGTATGAATAGCACTTTCTTCAACCAGAACCCAGTCGTGCCAGGAAAACGCAACGCCACTTCAGATCATTGGGTCGTTATGCCCGAGGCTTTTAGTCTCCAGGCTATTGACGTCGCTCACCAAGATGTTGTTGGTTATCTCAGTTACAACACAACCTACGACAATTTCTTTACTGGCCCTTGCTCGACTTGTGACCCTACAAAGTTCAACAAACAGTTCTTCGACCCTATTCTGGCAGCGATCCAGGGAACTTTCCCGCTTTTTAACAGCTACAACGTTCAGGCTCAGTGCAGTCCATGGATGGCTTGTGTATAAAAGGGAGACATATGGGTTTGCGCTATTTCTATTGGTGGTGTAGGTGTTGCATGCTTATGATGAATCGTGTGGATTATGAGGGATGAAAACGAACGAGAAATTTTGGTGCTTCATGTTACATTGCTTTCTTTGCTTCACGCCATATAATTCGACGGCTTTACAACACTCTATCACGAGTCAAGATAATATTATTTGCTAACTCATCTTGGGTGTTGGCGTTTCTCAATCAAATGAACGTGCCTTAATCAAAATTGCTAGTGTTTGTCTGGGGCTTGAGATCAGAGAAGTCTAAAACAACAAGATTCAAGAGCACATTCACTTGATGTTCTATACGAATGATGTTGATGTAGTAAGTTCAAATGAACAGTAGACAAAACAAGTAAGCCACCTCTGAGTCAGGTAGAACTATGTTAAATTTCTTACATAGTGATTATCTTCTGGTGTCCGCAACAACCAGTGAAGGCTGCATCGAAACCCACGGATATGTTTTGTACCAAGTGTTGTTCTATATCTAGTCATCAGGCCCATCCGAGTAGTACTCAAACTGCTTGGGTACCGATACGTCTTTTCCAGCGGGGGCATCTGGGTCAGCCTCTTCTACCTTTGGTTTCGAACTACTCTGTACCGCTGGTGGTGGTATTGCTTCTTGTGTTACCTGTGGTAGAATATGCCCCCTCAACATCTTAGTCATCTCTCTCGCCCACTCCCACGGCCGGTCTTTGCCTCCAGGCAAACTGTTAAAATACTCCCAGCCCATGATGCCTCCAAAGGAGCCATATCGTCCTCGCAATGTCGTGAGCACCATACTGAGAGGGTTCATTGGCACATAGCCGCTGCCATTCTCAGAATTGGTGACAAGTCCGATTACGATCTTCTCCGGCGGCCAGCCCTTACGGACCATCATATCGTACATGAAGGGATTACTGCAGTCACCCCATCCGCAGTAGAACTGCGTATTGTACCATGCTATATCGCGACCACGCATCACTTCAAGAGCTTCGTAATCAAACCCACTAAGATTCTTTTTGAAGTCAAGAAGAGACATGGCGACAGGTGCAAGGGTGATGAGAAATGCTGGGCCAAAGTCACTGCGTAGACGGTCTATCAACCGCACGATTCCACCCAGGGACATCTCTTCTTCAACATCCAGATCCAAGCCATCCAGACCTCTCTCTCGAATCATATCTCTCACTGGTCCATAGAACCGATCAAAGGTCTCTTGGTCAGCGTCAAGGCGCACATAGCTGCCTTTGCAAGCACCGCCCAGCATACCCATGACCTTAACCCCCGAAGCCTGCAGGATACGCAACTCGGCCCACATCGTCTGGAAGATAGGATGAGAGGGGTGATAGTCGTTCAGAGTTATCTTCTGGGGATCATCGTTTATATGGATGGCGGCGACAATGACGTGAGTGATGGCGATACCGGGTTGGGTGATGAGGGGGAGGGGAGATATGAGGTTTCCTGAAGAGTCATGATGGGTTTGATAGTATGTGATGAGACGGGGCAAAGGATTTGCTGAGGGAGGTAAAGGAGGCATCCCGTGTTTTTTCAGTCAAGATTGTTATGATAATGGAGGATGAACTGGCAAACTTGGAGGTTGGTGATTATTCAAGTTATGAGCTTTGGTGGAGCTGTTGTTTTAGGCGTAGCGGGTATGCAGCCACTGAAGTTGACAGCTCCAGGGCTCAGTGTGATGGGGATAATTGACTGTGTACAATTCTCGTTATGCTGGTTGGTGGTATATTATAAACTAATTAAACTGCTTATTGTTCATTAAAAGAGGGTATCTTTCTCTCAAATTAAAAGTCTTGGACCCGAGTGTGGTTCTTTTCCAAATCCTTCACTCTCACTTTCTTGCCCACGCATCGTCCAGGATGCCAAATAGCAAAGAGCAACACGGCCAGCGCCACAGGAGCGAACTCAAGACAAGCAAAATAAATCTCGTTCGAAGACAAATTCCCTCCGAGACCCTCAGCCGTCTCTGCTAGACGGAAGCATGTTCGTAGGTAGATCATGATGGTGGCTACTGCAAAGGCGACGCAAAATAGGCCGAGTTTGTTGCCCCGTGAGCTCACCTCCCTTCGAGCACGGAAGAGAAAGGTTGCTGTGAGCATAACAAAGATACTAAGGGAAAAGACCTGGTAGGCTAATCCTCCAAGGAGGATGTTGTTGGCATCAGTGGGATCATCACGATTTGATTGTCTCACGCCAATGAGCGCTGCGCCCGTAATCTGAACAACCGTAGCGATAACATCAGACGTGATAAAAAACCACAGGATGAATTTCGGCGGCAAGAACGAATATCGACGTCCAAGACGAGGAATCAATGCTGAGAGGATAGTGTACACGCCGGCAGCGAGGAACACAGGCGCCGTAACGATGAAGAAGTAGTTAAGGATGAAGTACAGTAGATGATACGGATCCTTCTTGGCTGAGAGCGCACGGGCAACATAGCCAACGATCTCGAATAGAAGACCAATAGGGAACGTGATGAAGTACCAGCTGCGGTAGCGAATTGTCTGGAAGAGGTGAATAACCAGGAAGAGGGCGAACCAAGCCGCTGCGAAAACGGCCAGAGAAAAGGCGGGCGTGTAGCCGTAGATGATCACAGGAACATCCCATTCACCATTGGGATTGGGAAAGTTTGGATCAACATAGCCGTTGATAGGCCGTTCTCCTACGAAGATTGTTAGTTGTAATATCTAATTGTGTTAGTGAGCGTTGAGTACAAGGTTGACATACCCCCAGAGCTACCTTGTGCACTATCGCTCATGATGAAGATGTGTGAAGAGTCAAAGCTAATACTTGATGATCACAAGAATATCTATCTTCAGTTCAACGCAAAAACGTTGGATCTTTAAATCTTTAAATCCTTCCAAGGGACCCTTTAAACAAGAAACGCATCTTTAGCTATTAAGCTTCATTAAGCGGACGTTGAACGGTGAAACCCCTGGTGTTAGCTGAAAGTCATGAATCATCGTTTTACAGTTATTCCCCAGAATTGGTACAGCAACCCTGAAAAACAGACGCCAACTGCACCAATTTGTATCCTGGAGGGTCCCTTGACAATAACCTACTTAGCGAGAATTGAAGGGTCTCACGATTTGGTTTCCCTTTTCGGGTGGACTTCCGGTATGGCTTAAATAGCATCATTTTACTGGCAGTTTTTCACATGCAAACAGTTGGATAAATATTTAATCTTCACTATAAACAGAGTGTCCGTGCCGACGTTGAAGGTTGTGACCCGTCCTTGGCATTGTGTCATTAGGAGCTGTCAAAAGAATTAGGCGAACGTTGCCGAGAAGACGAATCAGAGTTGGTGTTTTCACGCAGCAACTTGGTCTTTGAAGATGTTTATCAATTCTAATTGTGGGCTTCGAAGACCCTCTATCAACTGAGATCCGAGCTATGCCTTCGCTCTAGGTATTCTATAACCCAGTCTATGAACCTTTCACCATATCGTTACCCATCACCTTCTCGAAGATGCTCCTCCGAACTATCTGCAACTCTGTCCTTGCTTCTTCCATCTCCTCCTCTTTCCTCCTCAAGTCTTTCGTCAGGTAATATTTCTTCTCCTTTGCTTGACTTAGACTGTTGTTCAGAGCCGCCGTACACCGCGCTACCTCCTGGCGTCCACCGGTGATATCAACCTTTCCCCACGTATCGCCTAAGTTAGATGTAACCTCCATAGTACGTGGGTTGGCCTCCGGGGGTAGCTCGATCACGTCTGCGCCTAACTTCACCAGTTGATCAACCGTTGTCTTGCTTTGCTGCACAAGCTCTCTCCCTTGGTTCAAAGCTCGAAGTTGGTTCATGTCTCCTGCCTGAAGGGCCTTGTCTACCTGTTGAAGCCCAGCTGTCATCGTAGATGTTGCCTGTTCGAGGAGATCGAGGGCTTTCTGGTGTAATTCGAGCGCGGTTTTCGTAGCAACATATGCAGACAAAGCTTCGTCGCTCTCAATTTCCTTCGTGTCCTCCTCGGGAAACTCCGGTGTCGGGCCTGTGAAAATATCGTCGTAGATGTCCTCGAGTTGTTTTTGAAGACCAAGGTAACCCTGCATGTGCTGGTCGAGCTCGTCCTTTGTCTTTAGCTCTTGGTCCAGTTTTGCTTTAACAGTTGAGTTGTGCTCCGAAGCTAGATGCGCTTGTTGAAGCGTGTTGTGGTAATTTTGCTCTTCCCTCTCAGCTTGGCCTGCAAATGAGTTCTCCTTACCGCTGGCCTTGTAGAGAAACTTCATGACACGGCCATCGCGGTATTTCTTATGTGACTCCAGGTCCGCTAAGCGCTTGCGATCCAAGCCATCGAGTTCTCGGTTGGAGTCCGCTAATTGCGACTCAAGATCTGAGACGATCTTTTGTTGTAAAGCAACATCAGAACGAATGTGTTTTGTTTGTTCGAGCAATCTTATCAGCTCTGTTGTCTTAGGGAAGGCTTCCCTTATCGCGTCTTTGATGTCCGTCATTTCACTCTGAGAGTTGAGTGAAGCTTGGTTGTATCCTAGCACAGCGGTCATGGTCGAGTTGGGGTAGGTAGGAGTTTTTAGGGAGTCCCTTTGAGTCACTCAGCACTCATCAGATGATGTTTACAGATATCAGATGATGGCCTGAAAAGTGCATATATATAACCAACTGAACGTTGAGTAAGTGCAGGACTAGAAATGTTCACTTGATATGACACAAGCGATTTAGAGGTAGAACAATTATTTTATTTAAAGAAGTCAATAAATAAGTCATAAGACGTAAGGGGTAATCCGGCGCTTGGGGCGGGATAAGACTCTTCATAAGCCATGCAGCCTCCCCATCGCCATCAGGCAAGAAAAAACATGAATCGAACACTGCAGAAGGATTCACAATCACAGTCATAAAAAACTCAAATAAAATTGGAGCAACATCGTCACTTTTCCCCAAGGAAGAAGAAAAGAACCACAAGTGATCGGCAGTGGCTTTCCAAGGTTGTAAGGCTGATGGATGATGGTTGGCTTCTGAGTCAAGAGCGTGACATATTCCGCGATTTGCCGACCCTTTACCGCGACGGGGTTTCCCTGTTTGAGGCATCCCGCGCCCCAGGACTGCCCGCTCACTGAGGGCACTACGCACTACCTATACAGTGCACTACAGATCCCCGAGGCTGGGGAATCTCTCATCGCCAATCATTTTCGCAAAACGGAAATGGCTTCACCGAGAGCCCGTCTGCCTCGCGCAGGCAAGCTCGGGGTTTTGATACCGAAGCCCAATGCTCACGGCAGTTCGATATGTCCTTTTTGCTGCGTCACAGCCTCTCGCCCGCGTATACGGACCCGTCGCGATGCCCTCGCAAAACGCTTCACTTCGACGTCTACGCACCCGCCAAACCCCCGCACCGAGCTTGAGCAGCATCTCCTCGACATCCAGAAACTCGCACCGTCGCTGGTGAATCTCTCAAGACTGCAATTGGCAGTTCAAGGGCTGCGACAAATACCGGGTCAGGAAGCTGTGAGGGTTGCGATTCTGGGACTGGCACCTGGTTCGAGTGCGGGCCAAACTGCCAAGAATGTGCTGAGGTTGCTCGTGACAGATCCGCTGCAGGACGAGCAGGAATGGGAGCGCCAATTGAGGGACCATGACCCGAAAAATCCTCTTATTGTTCGAGTAAGGTCTACCGCAGAGCAGCAGAGCACTATCACTGTGACCAAGACGAGTCTGCTCAGCGAGATCAATGTATCTTCTGCCGAATGGAACAACCTCAACCTAGAGCTCCTATTTATGGAGACTCATCTCCCGGAGTTTGCCAGAGATGAACAAACACGGGCTGTCGAAGTGGAGGAAGCTGTTCTTGTTCCCAAGGTCGGCATCCCATCGGCTGAAGATCGAGTAACGCCAGTGACTACCCCTGTCCACAAGGCCATTCTCGTCGGCGATGGTTTCAAGGGTGCTGTCAACGTTACGTCAGTACCAGTTCCTCAAGGGGAGGAATCGGTGCTGAAAGTGGTCGATCTGAAAGGAGTTGACCCGAAACAAGTTGACGCACCATTCGCAACCGTTGATATGTCCGTTGCTGAGAAGAGTGTGTCAGTCTTCCGAGAGAGTTCTCGCAATGCTATCGAGTACGAGCGACTTTGGTTTAACAGCAACTTCCCTGCCTTGACGACATGGCTCAAGTCAGGTATCAGCTCTTCCAACGAAGCCACAAAGCCTGCAGTACGAGGCTTGATTGCCTCTCTACTGAACAATGTTTTGGTGAGATGCGAGCAAGAAAACCGTCGCGAAATCAGACAGACCTACCAGGCGGCTCCTACTAGACAAGAATCTGCTTTCTCCCCAGTTCTGATCCAAGCGGTAGACAGCTGGTCGCAACAAGCACACGCAGAGTTGCAAGATGAGCTTGATCTTGCGTTCACAGGACAAAGATGGCGTAAGCTAGGATGGTGGCAATTATTCTGGAGGGTAGACGATGTTGCCATGCTCACAAATGAGATGTTGAACCAACGATTCTTGCCAACAGCAGAGCGCGAACTTGTTTACTTGGTTGGACAAATTGCGCAAGCTGCAAAGGCTGACCAGCTATACCCCCAGCCCATCTCCGTTAATAATAACTACGGCGCAAACCCTGAGCTGAAGCAACTAGGCTCAGGAGAACTAAAACCTCTGGCCCCTATCAGCACTCGCTCAGCGCTACCAAAGTGGCCTGGTCACATCGCCTTTACACGAAAATATCTCCAGAACGAGACCATCCCTGCGCTGCAGGCTCTGGCTCAACGACTTGTCATTCAATCTCTGGGCACTTCGGGACTCACAACATCCCTCGCTGCTCTCCTTTACGTCTCTCAATTCTCCTCAACCATCTACGAAGCTGGGGCCGTAGCAGCACTCGGTATAGTGTGGAGTTCCAGCAGGCTACAGAAGAAGTGGGATGCAGCGCGAACATTCTGGGAGGGCGAAGTTCGTGAAGAAGGCCGCAAGGCTCTTCGAGGTGTTGAGGAGAGTGTCGCAGAGGTTCTCAGCAAAGAGAAACAGCAAGAACAACCAGTGGTAGACCAAAAAGGTGATGAGCTCAACGAGGTTCGGGAGCTTGTGGCTAAGGCTCAAGAAGCTCTTAGACGCATGAAATAAAAGGGGGAGTTCTGTACATTAAAAGGAAGTGAAAAGCACATGGGCCATTAGATGGTGACGAGATACCAGGCGTAACAGACGCCTTCTTTTTGTGATCTAGTCAATCTCCAAAAACACAACCCTATATCGCGAGGTTTTGCATTCCTCGCCGAGTCACCCAACTTCTCCCCATCTAGACTGGTATCACACCGAAGCCTGTTCCACAACCATGATCATGTTCTTTTCTTTACCATAAGCGATAAAACCCCTCCGTTTGTAAGTCAAATCCTAAAAGCCTGAACGCCAAACACGCAATATTCTCTATTATTGTCTTTTAGAGTAGTCTCTCTATCGTCCTCCTCGTCCGCCTGCGCGCGCTCGGCTGACGGTCGCACGACCTCTGGCAAGACCGACACCGCGACCGCGGACGTTGCGGCTGCGGAACATGGGGGCGTTGCGGAGCATGTCGGGGACGATGAAGAAGCGCACATGGGAGCCGCGGATGTAAACTTGGTCGAGATGCGAGACGCGGCCGTCGCGGGCGGTGACGGTGATGTCCTTGAGTTGGACGTTCATGTTGTCCTCAGCTGCGGTATGTTAGCTTGAATACCTCCCCTACAACGTTTATAACAAGAGATAGAGCAGTGGGGAAGACGCACCATCGAGGAGCTTGCCACGGTAGGTCTGGCCAGAGGTGATTTCGAGGGTAACGATGTGGCCCTGCAATGCCAATGTTAGCTTTCCATTGCTCCATTGAGAGTATCCAATCAGAGGGTACAGACCTGCGCCTCGTTCAGGAGCTTAATAGGGATGCCGATTGTGGAAGTCATGATTGCGGTTTTGTGTGGTTATCGTGTTGTCGCGTGTAGACAAGGCCGAGGCTGAGCTGGAGCTTGGTATATCGTGAAAATTGGCGAGGCTTGGTGGTGAGGGACGAATGGGTGAGGTGGAGAAGAGTTGATCCGGGCCGAGGACGAAGAGCGGCACTGTGTAGATGTGGATCTCAATATTGCGATACACAGTGCACGCATCGCACATCGCGAGTAAGTAGCTTGAGCTTCGAGCTGATAAAGAAATAGATTGACATATCGTTTCAGTAAACACCCTATTCTCCAGAAATAACGCCTTGACCCTGAATACTGCTATACGACCAACACAGAAACAACACGCTATCCTAATGCATCTAACCATTTGTTCACTTTCGTCTTATTACTGATCTGCTTGCTCTTGTCCACGTCCAGCTTCTTCCCTTGTTTCTTATTATTCTTCTGTCGCTTTGATGTAGTCGATACCCGCTTGACTGTATTAGAACTCGATATCACCACTACTGTCTCCATCGCCTCTTCCTCTGATTGCAGTGCGCCACTCATCTCCATACCAAGCTTGGGATAGGCCGTTGAAAGAACCAGTTGATTATTCGGCTGCGCGTATACTTGTGACGGGGCTGCCGGATCACTGTTTGTCGGTGTCGTTGCGGTAGAACATGTTGAAAGCTCTGGAACTTGGCTGGGGGCGCTGTGGCTCAACGCCTCGCTGACGGTCATGGACTCATAGTGAATGTATCCACCTTGAATGTTTGGAACAATCGAGTTTCTACCCGTCGGTGGTATTGTTGAGATGTCTTCATATGAGACGTAACGAGCTCGGTAGTAGTATAGCCCTGAGTTATGGAGGGCCCATTCCGACCATCCAGAGCTCCCGAGGTATGGCTCAATTGGTTTCGACGCAATAGTTGATTGTTGCATCCCCTGCGTGGGTCTTCTGCTGCTCATCATCTCGACATGCGTCGGTCGGTTAACAATTTAGATCAAAACAAAGTACACGTGGGTACGGAAGCATCGAACAGATATAATCTCAGAGTGTCTCTTGAACAAACAGCGACTGAATCGGGTCGCAGACTCGAGGTTCGCATATCGTCCCAACGCATCTCCTTGCCCGACAGCCTCACTCTTCTGCTGGGTGCCGAAAGGAAGCCCGCATGCAGCAGAAACACAAAAGGCGACCTCTCGTGTTGTCAGGAACCCGTGGGTCGTCAAAGCATGGACAATGAGCCCCTGATTGGGTACAAGTCAAGCACATAATTCATATAGTTGGCCAGGAGTTGAAAAAGGGCGTGTTTGTGAAAGCTATGAGCGTTGAACAGGTGTCACTGCATCTGCCAATCGAGAGACTGCTTTCTGGCTAAAGCTGCGAGGTACCTGATTTGGCAAAAAGAGCATGGCCTCAGCCCGAGGCCGCCTTGTCAGCTGCCTGTCGCGTGCGGCGTTTCGAACCATGGAGGTACAATTGAGGATGAGGTGCCAATGAAGACGCTTTGCGCATGGGAAGTTTGTGATTGAATGAATGAATGTCACAATAAGGTGATAAAATAAGTCACAATGCTGATTGACAAGATTGTAGCCACACAACTGGTCGGTTGACGTGTAGATCGGCTTAGAGAACTTGATGTGTTGAGCTTACAACCCGCTGATAAGCGAATCATCTTATTATTGCGTCTCTACGGCCCCCTCGGCCTCTCCCTCTTTCTGGGTATCATTTTCTTGCTTCAGCTTCTTGTTCTTGTTCGCTGCCAGCTTCTCTCGTGTCTGCTGCTTGCGAGCCTGCCTGTTGAGGCTCCCAATCACTCCACCCTCCTTTCCACATGGCCACTTGGCCCAAGCTGCTGCTTCATCCTCCTCGGTCCACTCTCGAGGGAGAACAGCGAATGTGAGATACGATGTGTGGGTTTTGAGGTCCGTCTCAGGTCTGTGGTAGAGTCTACCACTCATCCATGGCTTGCTGTCATCCTCAACATCCTTTCCATTGCTGTTAGGCTTGGGGGAGTTTGACGCTGGGGTATCGACATCCATTGCTGAAGAGTCGTCTTCACCATTTGTCGACTTAACATGCACTTTGTGGAATTCCTTGGTCTTTCGATTGATCTCCTTCAGCCTTATCATGGCTTCCTTCACATCTGCTGGTGTCTGAACATTCCCCCTTTCGGCAGGAAGATTTGCTCCAACTCGCTCACGTACAGTGTTGATCCTTCGAGCAGAGATTTCGACCATGTCAATATCTGTCCAGCCTAGTAGTCTAAGCTCCTCGATCGTTCGTGTAACCTGCTCTATGCAGGGAGAAAAGGTACAAATGTGAACACTCTTCTTGGGGTCGAGGGGCGAGACCCATTCAGGTGTCTCAGCATCCTCGCCTTCCTTCGTCAACTTCGTTGGTTTTTGTCGGGAGAGGTGGTGAAGTGCCTCCCAAGGGGCAGGCAGATCAAGAAAGACAGAGGTAGCACGAGGAGACTTGCCGTCCACATTAAAACCCTCGCCGTAAACATCGCGATGTGTCAGTTGTACAATGCCATCCAACTTATGCTCGTGGATCTCTTCTTGCATCTTGTTGTATCGGGGCTCGTGGTACTCGAAGCTGAAAACCTTTCCTCTCTGATCGTTCTCGTCCTTCGGGTACCCATTGTACACAGCCCGCGCAGAGGCGTGAGTAAAGCTGCCACTGCCTGCTCCTGCTTCGATGATGCGTGTACCAGGGACCGCTCGTATCCTCTGCAGGATGTAACTGTAGTCGGGTGTGTAGACGACCTGAGTTCGATGAGGCAAACTGCTCGTCCAGAGTTCGGGAGTCGGTCGAAGAATATGAATGAAACCACTGGCTGCAGCAACAGCTTTCTTTGCAGGTTTCGACACTACATCTGTGCCCTCGTCGTCTGGGCCAGTCGTTGTTGGTGTTTCTTCGTCTGTCGCCTCGTGTCGGCGCTTTCGTCCTCTTGAGCCAGTGTCTACATTCGATGCGCGCACTTGAGATCCCCAAGGGATATCGAGAAGAGTCGAGTGAGGAAAAGAACCGAATCGCGTATTGAGCGTTACGCCTTCGAGGTAGCCATCAACTGCGCCAGTTGACTGTTCAAGAGTGACGGGTTGAAGATTATCTCGGGAAAGAAGAACAATTGCCAAATCGCCCGTTGAAGTAGTGGCCTTTGGCTCTAGGAAAGGCGAGGGTTCAAACATTGATGCGATTGCGCGCCCAAGCGACTGTCAAGATCGAATTGATGTTTGGTAAAGATTGTATTTGCGTGGACGAGGCAGGAAAATATTTCCAAAGTTACGGCGCGAGGCTGAACGATTAGCGTTGGCTCCACCAAAGGCCTTAGTGATGGAGGGGCATCGTTTTAGCGCTAAGATGACTATTGACCAGGCTATTGGGGAGTCATCGCGGGGGGCGTCAGGCGTTGGGTTCCTGTAGCTCCCCTGTAGCTCAGGGCAGGTCAGAAAAGTGTCTTTGAGTTGATCGATGGCGCCTTCTCTCCCTTTGACTCGACTGTGACTCAAGCTCGTTCGTTGTAGACATTTGTCTTGTTCTAAAGGGTCTTTCCCAATTACCTTGCATATAACCTCCTTTTTCCCTCCTACGATACCCTTCCGCTTCCCTCTCTTCTTTCTCTCTTGTTCCATTCGTCTTGCTCTTCTGCGTCTGGATGAATCTCTTTCGACAACGTCTTCCTATTCGATCTAAAATCCCAACCCCCACTTCATTCTCAACTCGACTGAGACCCCTCCATCGACTGCACTCGTCTCTATCCAGCTCCGACACGAGCAAGATGGAGTCGCTAAAGCTCTACAACTCCCTTAAGCCGGGCGCACCAGTGCCTTTCGTTCCCATTGAGAAGGGTAAGGTTTCCTGGTACGCTTGCGGTCCTACTGTATACGACAAGAGTCACTTGGGTCATGCTCGCAACTATGTCTCGACAGACATCATTCGCCGAATTTTGATGCACTACTTTGGCTTCGATGTCAACTTTGTCATGAACATTACCGATATTGACGACAAGGTATGGTTAAAAGTATGCCAGACGCTATGCGACTTTGTCTAAACCTCGGCAGATCATTATCAAGGCACGACGACAACGATTGCTCGAACTCGAGAAGAATAAAGACTATTCAAAGGACGAACTTCGCGAACTCGCGCTCTGTGCTTTCCGAGCATACGCCAAGAGCAGTTTACCTCTTTTGCTCAAGGATGGAGAGGATATCGATGCGACCAACTATGCCCAACGAAGGGAGGCGGGTTATGGACATGTTCTTGGAGGTGGTACCATCTCTGGCGAGGGCAAGCCCGGAGACGACGAGGCCAAGGTCAAGATGCACCTTAGCAACATGACCTCTGCAGCTGAAGCCATTGCTTCAGGCGAGATCTTCCCGGGAACCGACGAGATTCTGCTTCCCTACCTCGACTCACTTTACAAGGAGACCATCGATACCCGCGATCAGACCATGTTCACAGATCTGACTCAGAGCATGGAGAAGCTATTTATGGACGATATGGATGCGCTAAATGTGCTCCGACCCGATGTCATCACTCGTGTTACTGAATACGTTCCCCAAATCGCCGACTTTGTCAAGACAATTGTCGATAAGGGATTCGCATACGAGGCTGATGGATCCGTCTACTTTGACATCTCTGCTTTCGAGAAAGCCGGAAATACCTACGCACGACTGCGTCCCGATAACCGAAATGACAAATCTCTTCAAGAGGAGGGCGAGGGTTCTCTCTCTAAGGGTCTCAGTGGAAAGAAAAACCCCGGTGACTTCGCTTTGTGGAAAAAGTCCAAGGCTGGTGAGCCTTTCTGGCCCAGCCCCTGGGGAGATGGCCGTCCTGGATGGCATATTGAGTACGTGTTAATCAGCTAATCGATCGGATAATGAGCTAATCAAATGGATTTCAAGGTGCTCAGTGATGGCGGGATCTGTTTTAGGACCTAACATGGATATTCACTCCGGTGGTATCGATCTTGCTTTCCCTCACCATGACAATGAGCTGGCACAGAGCGAGGCTTACTTTTGCGAGCACGGTAAGGGTGAACACACATGGGTTAACTACTTCCTCCATATGGGTCACTTGTCCATCTCTGGCTCCAAGATGTCCAAATCTCTCAAGAACTTCCAGACAATCCAGGATGCGCTTGCTACGACCTACTCATCCCGAGGCATGCGAATTGTTTTCCTCATGGGTCGATGGAACGATGGTGTCGAAATCTCACCAGATATGCGATTGCAGGCTGACAACTGGGAGTCAACTATCAGCGTAAGTATCACTCAACTCGTATTCGACCGTAGCTAACAAAAGAAAGAACTTCTTCATCAATGTCAAGGCATTGCTTGCCGAGGCTGGCATCTCACATGGAGTCAAGTCCCTATCTTTGAGTGCGGATGGCAAGGCAAGTGAGGGTCTCGTGACTGAGCTGGAACAAGCCAAGCAGGACTTTGAGGCCGCCATGACCAACTCATTCGACACACCAAAGGCAATGTCTGTTATCCTCAAGCTGGTCAATACTGCTAATGTTCACTTGAGGGATAACAAGGATGCTGATCTTGAGGCTCTTGAGTCTATCGCCCGATGGATCACCAAGATCGTTGGAATCTTTGGTCTTGATTCTAATGCTTCACCCCCATATGAAGGTCTCGGCTGGGCGACAGTTATTGCTTCGGATGTCGAGCCCAAGACAGCTGTGCAGCCCTACGCTGATGCCTTTGCCAAGGTCAAGTCAGATATTTCTGGTCTGTCTCTCGAGAGTGGGGAGATTTCTTCATTGCTGGAGCAAGACCCTGCAGCTGAATTTGAGTCGATCTCATCAGGTGGCTCTCGCGACGCTGAGCAACTGTCCATGCCCTACCTGCGTGCCGTCTCTAAGCTCCGTGACGAGCTGCGTCGCATTGTTGGAAGCCAGACACCTGAAACCAAGAAGGCTATTCTCGCATTGACTGATCGTATTCGAGACGAGGACCTTACGAATCTTGGTGTTTACCTGGATGACAGACCCGATGGCCAAGCCTCCTTGATCAAGTTCATCCCAGCTGCCGAGTTGATTGCTGCGCGCGAGGAGAAGGTTGCTCAAGCTGCTGAGAAGGCGAAAAAGAAGGAGGACGCGCGACTCGCCCGTGAGAAGGCCGATCAAGAAGCTCGCGAAAAGGCTAAAGTAAGACCTGAGGATTTGTTCAAGGGTGATGAGAGATATAGCGCTTGGGACGAGCAAGGACTTCCTACCAAGATGAAGGATGGAAGCGATGTGCCAAAGAGCCAACTGAAAGGTTTGAAGAAGCAGTGGGACCGACAGAAGAAGGCGCACGATGACCTCAAGGCCAAGGGACTATTGTAGATGTTGATCAGTTGTGGTGACGTGGGTAACCTATCTAGGATCTAGAAGGAGGAGTTTGGGGGTGAATAAAAGCGTTTGAACACTTGATTATTGCATACCAATCACTATTGCATGATATGTTTAGCGTATTGAGCTGAGATCTTAGGCGTGTTAAGTTGATGTAAGAAAAGTTAGTACTATATTCTGGGCTTGAGGTGCAACATCTCAATGTCGTGATATCATCCTAGCATGGAGCAAGTCACATCGGCTTTTAAACCCGGAACAGTGGGTGGGTTATCATGTATCAACTCATCTCGAGGTTATGTTAATTCACTCTAAATAATTAAATATGAGTCTTGTCATGCCGCGGTCTTCCTATAAGCTATCATACAGAGACATGCAACTGTGAAGTCGCTTACCATTAAACCACACTTGCTGGACTAAACCTACCGTTCAATATAATGGGTATCGTGGGATTATATCTATTCTCTGGTAGTTCTCGAAATAAATTAAGTCGCAAGGGTGAGAGTTAGCCGATTGCGTGACACGCACGATTGATGGCATACAACTCCACTAACCCACCTCAAAACCCTTAAACTACCAGCAGGAAAGATGCATTGTCCGTCAAGAATTGCCTAGAAAAGGTCTTTATCGAATTTCAGTGGAGATAAGAGGAGTATCCATGGCAAAGGAGGATATCGGGTCGTCGCGTGAGATGCGATCTTTGGGGCAATAAGAAGGCGGACGTCCCATGAATTCTTGAATTTGATTTTACTGTAGAAATTTTCGGTTTAATTTAACTTAAACTCTTATTAGTAGTCCAGCATGGAAAAGACTCTTGACGATGTTGCTGTTGGTATCCAAGATGGTAGCAGCAGCGATCTAGAACATGTCGAGATTGACTGGACGATAGAAGAGGAGGCGCAACTCGTTCGAAAGTAAGTCGCCTAACTGATATGTTATATTTCATTAGTCCGCTAACATCCTAATAGAATGGACTTTACTATCATGCCACTGCTAGTCCTGGGCTTCTTCGCTCTTCAGCTAGATAGAGGAAACATGTACGATCCTGCACAGCCAACTCGACTATCTACACCACCTAACATTATTCTAGTGGAAATGCTCTTACGGATTTCTTTCTCTCAGATGTTGGAATTACACAGAGTCAATTCAACGTTGGACAGCAGCTTTTGTCAGCGGGTATTGTACTTCTGGAAGTAAGTCTATTATATGCTGGGTGATGGATGTTGCTAATGAGGGTAGATTCCTAGTAACTTTATTCTTTACCGCCTTGGTCCTGCAAGATGGATAGGCTCTCAGATCATCGCATGGTAACTATGTTTATCACCGTAACGTAACGTCTGTCTGATACTTTGCAGGGGTCTTGTTGCTACATTCCAGGCATTCCAGAAAGGCCTCGGTGCTTTTCTTTCCACTCGACTTCTTCTCGGGTATGCACAAACACACCCTCTATACTTGATAGTATTCTGACACTTTGAATAGTCTATGTGAAGCTGGATTCATTCCTGCAGGTCTCTACACAATTACACAGTGGTATAAACGCGATGAGACGAGCAAGCGATTCTCCATCTACTTCCTCGGCAATGGAGTCGCAAGTGCTTGTACAGGTCTAATTGCCTACGGGATGTAAGTCCATGTCATCTTTATTGACCTGCTCTACTTGCTTATACTGTTAGTCTACATATGAGAGGTATCGGCGGACTTGGCGGCTGGCAATGGCTCTTCATCGTAAGTCCTCGCAGTACTTCTCTTATCCACAGAATCTCTAACCATTCCAGATCGAGGGCATATTTACCATCCTTGTTGGAATACTTTTTATTCTCTTCTTCCCTGACAGCCCCTTCAACCCCGTCTCTATCTTCAAATTCAGCGTCTTTACCGAAAGGGAGAAACACATCCTGACCAAAAGAATCCTTGCGGATGATCCGACAAAGATCCACGTCAAGCCAAATGTCACTAAAGAAGAGTTCAGAAACGTCGTACGTATATTCCCCCAGAGCTGCTCATAATATCTGTCTGATTCGTGATAGATGACGAACTGGAAACTTATTCCTCACGTTCTTCTCACCATCACTGCTCTTGCGCCTGCTACCACAATGAGCTCTTACTCGCCAAGTCTGGTTAGGTCATTTGGCTACGAGCGACTCAAGTCCAACGCGCTTGTTTCAATCGGTTCCTGGGCTTTTGTTGTTACCAACTTGGTATGGGGTTACTTGGGGTAATATATCACATCGTTGTCTCGGAAGACATGAGCTAACTAAGACAGTGACAAGTTTCAGATGCGAGGCCCTCTCGTTGCATTTGGTGTATTTCTGTTTTGGGTATTTACTGTGAGTTTCTGTCTCGTAATTTGAACGTTGCTGCAATACTGATTACCCATAGATTGCTGATCGAGTCATGGTGTTTTCTCCTGATGGATCTACTCGGTTTGCTCTTTTGACATTGACACATGCTTGCGGATGGCAATGGCGTAAGTTCTTTTAAACAGCTGTCGGCATAAGACCATACTAACAGCAGTTATAGATCCCCTGAATGGGTCATGGATGGCTCTCAACGCTGGTTCAGCCGGAGAAAGATCCATCACTATGGCTATTCTTATCATGTCAGCCAACACATCTGGTATTATTGGAAGCCAGCTGTTCCAAGAACACGATGCGCCTTTGTACAAGACTGGCTGGACAGCGATTATGGCCCTTGCTTCGGTTGGTCTCGTGATGGCAGTCATTGCCAATTTGCAGTATTACTTCCTCAATGGACGACGGATAAGCCGCAAGGGGTTGAAGTACAGTCCTTGATCTCCAGGAGTCAGATGATTATGGCGTTCAGTACTTGATGGGAACAGACATACTTAAGAGGAGCTATGGATAGGAAAGCTTTGAAAGAGATAATGCGCAATCGAACTATGAACCAGCTCGCTAGGTCGATTGTACGATGGCTGTAAAATAATTTGACTTCCAAGAAATTGGGTTACGACGAAGCAGATCAGGCACAGCATTTCACACAAGTCTCAACTCAGCATACAGTATACATTGACTTTCGGTAATGCAGAACAGCGAGGTAATGAAGTTTGATGTCTTAACTTTTCATCAAGTATTAGAGGATATCATTAGGGAATTCATATAACTAGAGTACAGTTCTGTGCCTTTATTTGGAAGCCTCCTTCTTGGCCTCCTTCTTGGCCGAGCCAGCAATTTCCTCTGCCTTCTCAGACTTCTTCTCCAATACTTGTCGTAGCTCCTCGACGGTCTCCTTGAACAGCTTCTCGCCCTCCTCCTTGTGCTCGTCGGCAACTTGGCTCAGCTGCTGGAGCTTCTCCATGACCTCTCCGCCGTTGGGGATCTGCTTGATGTACTTGTCGAGGTCGACCCAGCCGCCGGTGAGCTCGGAGCCCTTGGACTTGGCCTTCTCAGCAGCGTCCTTGACGTACTTCTCCAGGTCACCTAGGTCGCCAGAGTCGGCGGCGGACTTGGCGCGCTTGAAGACCTCGGCGGCATTGCCCTGCTTCAAGGCGTCGGCGTTCTTCTCGAGGAGCTCCTTGACCTTGGGGTTCTTGTCGAGGTAGGGCTTGGCCTCCTCGAGACCCTTCTGCCAGGCCTTGTCACCGAGCTTCTTGATCTGCTCCACCTTCTCCTCGATCAGCTTGCGGGCCTTCTGGATGCTGCTGGCACTGAAGCCACCGGCGAAGATGTCCTTGACCTGCTTCCAGGTCTCGTCAACCTGCTTCTTAGCCTCGGGGCCATACTGGTCGCCAAGGTCCTTGAGCTGGTCGACGCTGCCGCCGAGCTTCTCCTTGACTTGAGGGTGGTTGTCAATAATGTCGCCGAGGGCATCGCCAGCGAGGCTAGCGACCTTCTGGGCAAGATCGGTGAGAACATCGTAGGCCTTGGTGGCAGTCTCCATGCTCAGGCCAGACTTTGAGAGGTCCTGGAACTGCTTGTAGGCATCGTTGACGAGCTTGTCGGCCTCATCCTTGTTGTTCTCGCGGACCTTCTCCCAATCTTGGAAGGCAGCGTCAACGTAAGCACGACCACCGGGGATCCAGCCAACGTATGAGTAGGCAAATTCCTTGATGTAGTTTACAGCCTGGTCGGCATCGGGGGTCTTCTGTTGGAGCTTCTTTGCGGCAGCCTCATACTTTTGGTAGGCCTCCTTAGTAGCCTTGTTGATATTTGAGGCAGCGCGGCCAGCGGGTGTGTAGGAGTAGATGCCGTAGAAGATGGCTGAACCGACGAAACCACCAGCAATACCTGATGCGAGGTGTGTGCTGCTTGATGTTGAGGAAGCTGTGGATGTGGATTGGAAGCGGATCTGGCGACGAGGAGCACGGGTAGCGCGTGCGGCACGAGGCACGGTTGATCGGATGACGGGGCGAGCGGAAAGCATTGTGTCGGATTAGTTTGTGAGGTTATTTGGGAGAGTGAGAGATGGTTTAGATTGTGGTGATGGAGGGGAAAAGAGAAGAGAGTAGCTGTGTTATGATGAGAGGAGGAGAAGAGCTGAAGATGGCATTTTGAGAGTAAAAAGTAAATACATATCAATTGGTTGGGGTTTACCTAAGGAATGACGTATCCATACCATCACGATGCAAACAAAAAGAAAATTGGAAGCTCCAGGAACAAAGCTCCGGAAACGTGACGTCAATGACGCTCATATGCGGACATTGCGGGGAGACGATGGCGTTCCCCACGTAGGACGAGCTGCTCCAATTGACCAATCACGTCGCTTCCCTACAAACTCAATGCCAGCTCGAGATCGAGATCCTTGCACAGTTCCTGATTTTGATCCTCGTTGGAGAAGATCAGGGGCGGTTCTTCTCTCATTTTTCTCTACTTTTTACGACGGGGCCGGGCTGGGCCGCGGTGTTACGTCACGGCTAGCTATGACACCAGCTGCACTAACAAACCAAGAGCCAAGCTCTGACAAGGGAGAAGGAAGCTAGGAAGGCTTGTGATGATTTCAAGGTTAACATCGGATGTTACGGTAATGAGCCGCTTGCTCGGGAGAGCGACAGCTCCAACAGGGTGTCTAGACCCTTCTACGGAGTAGTCACATTGATCCTGGATTGACTGCATGTGATTGATCAAGATAGGTTCCTGCTTGTTGCCTCTGGTTGCCTCTGGTTGCCTCTGGTTGCCTCTGGTTGCCTCTGAGTCTTAACTACCCTGAAGCTTCTCCCAAAAACTTCCAATCAGTATCATTGCGAAGCAATTGGACGAAGCACAATGAGACAATCTTCCTATCCATCTTTATATTAAAACTCTTAGGATAAATAGAACGGTCATTTTAGGACGAAATTCCGGGCATACGGTTAATCGTGGTTTTACACAAATATTTCTTGGCCTTAGCTCATGTGGGGGAAGTCAACTGCAGTCAGAGGTTTGTGTTTTACAATCTTGCATAGAAGTGACTTTGTTCTTGCGCATTCATGAAAAAACCTTTTAAGTGGGATTTTGATTTATGGGCGATCTTTTTGAGCTACGCTGTCACTATTTCATACACTCTACGTAGATAAGTATAAGTTTCCCGGTCACTATGACTGCCCATGTCTTTCTCGCATAGATGCGGGCATGTCATCAATCTACCGGCCACTAAGTTCATCACGGCGATTGACAAGGGCTTCGCCAGTGAGGCCAAGGAGATGGGTACACATCATCGTATCAGATAATCTCAAGCATATCAGAAGAGTAAATTACTAATAGTCTTCAGGCCCTCGAGGTTCTTAGTTTCGCCAATTAGCATCTCTAAGACATGATGGGAAGTAGTTGCGATAGTGAGCATTGCGCTTAGCACACATCTTCTAGTATCAAGACCTCTAACTTCCCGCAGGCTCGCTTAACCAATTCCACAGCAAATTATCAGGGATAGGCTCTAATGATTGTTTAACCTTGAGAGCATCAGCAGCATTCCCCGATACGAGAATTGGTCTTCTTGAATCCTGTCGGCATTCTTCTTAACCCATTCGTTAAATCTCTCCATCGTTTTGTGTGTCTCTATACCGGTGTAGATGAGTATGTGGAGAACTGGCTGGAATCGAGCAGTGTGTTCAAGTACTTTGTGTAAGTTTGGCATGTGTAGAATCTTTAGCGGGCCTTCTATCCTAAAGTTTACCCCTGGTTGGACCTCTCCATTTCATAAGAGTACTAAGTTAGATTCACCGAGTCAGGGACTTACTCTGGCAATCATAGGTAGGTAGGTAGGTAGTTACCGAAACCGGAAGAGGTCAACTGCCAGGTATAGAAATCATCCGCAATATCCTTAGATATTCTGGTTATGCTTCATATATCCAATCGAAACAGCAGACCTGATGCTGTAGGACTCTTAGTCTGATCTGGCAGGCTAGCATTTTGTAATTGGGCACAGCCCATCATATGGGTTCCTTCTTGAAAAGCATACGGTCAAGTGCCTGTATAAGTTTGTCAGTATCAAGAGTGATCATTCATGTGACAATATTTAAACATACAGATGCAACAATCACTTTTCCACAGCAAAGCCCATCCCATGAGCTCCTCACTAGCACCTTCCAAGTATTTGGTTTCTGTCCTCTTCTGGGTTCGGATTATTATCCCATAAAGATCTTGCACCGTTAAAACATCATCTGAATCCTTTATGGCTTCGAACTTTTCTGCTGGTCCACGATATATCTTTCTCGTTATCGACTCCCTTTCTCGCTTGATGAGGCAGCGGCTTCTTTTCCAGGGTAGATTTCCGCTCCAAAAGATCCAATAACTGAACGATGTACATTGTTAACCATTGATAAGGTGCTCGACATCCAGCCGTATTATCGCGAATACCGTTTAGGATATAAACGCCATTTACTTGCTGTACCAAGGTATCAGAAATTCGACAGATTTCACTTTCAGAATGCCTTTCATGACTCAAAATTGTACGCAGCATTCTTCGTAAAACTTTGATTGTAGTATCCATATGCTCAACTAACGCCTCAAAGAATTTCATCTGAAGAGAATTGAGAGTGTAGGCGCTTGGTGGTTTGGTAAGGTTGGAGCAAAGTATCGAGTCTATGATCGAAGGTAGTTGTTTATCCAAAGGATCGCATAGCTTTCCAGTTGCTGAATGAGTTATTCTGGCTCCGTTGGCTGCCTGCTTCACTTCCTGTAAACCCCACAATGCTCTACATACATATCACTCTTGAAGATCCCGAGGACCATCCATCTAGCTTCAGTTGCTCAAGCTTCCGGCTTTTGAGAAATACAGTGGCGTGCAGAAGACGACCGCTTCGACTGAAGCTTGGAGTGTACTCCAGATCGTTCTTCCATACCTTACACAATCTCTCAGTTTCAACTATGAGGCTTCTAATGTGTCGTACACACTTCAAATAGCTGTTAATTTGTGGTAATAAGAGGGATGTTATCTTGCAGGAAGTAATGCTTGTGTTTGGGCGTTCAGGGGTGATTCAAGTCATCTGTAAAAGATCTCATTCCCGCAGAGACCACCAAGACATACATAGACCGGAACCTCCCAGATTGACCGTTCCCATCAGCCAGGGATCGGCAAGCTCGATACAATTTTCAGTATAGAATTTGTCTCAACGAAATGGTACAATCTTCTTGCCACGCTCATATCAAGATCCTAGTTTGCTAACTTCACCACACGATGCTGTTGACTTGGTCAAAGATTTCGATCAAATCTCATGTATATTACGCAGGAGTATGAGCCTGAATGAGATTGAGATGAGAAACAAAACTATTAAAGTGAACGTAAAAATAGTCAGAGACATGTCTTAGTGGGTTGCTGCAAGTCTTGGTGTGGAGTTCTCGGCGTTTCTACTGGACGTTCCCCACATGAAGTGAAGGTCCAGCCGAATTACGTAGCGCGCATATATACACCTTTAAAGTAGCTGACCGACCACGTGTCTATGTCATTACAGATCAAACATCTCAATTTTAGCAAAATCAATCAAAATGACAACAAAAGTTTGGACTCGGCAGACTGAAGCTGGTGCTGCGCTGCAAAAGGTTCAAGAAGCTATCCAGAACCCATCGGCAACAGCAATTCCAAAGCCACCTTCTGACGTAAGTGATCTCGACTGTACAAAAGACAATCACTAATAATGCATCACAGCTGGAGGAGCTCAAGTCCGACAGCGATTCATTCACTCTGGCATCATTCACCACTGAAGATGCCTTTACACTGGGCAACCTTCTCTATGCCCGCCTTTCCCCGTTCGCTGCTCAAGGCAAGCCGACTGTAATTTCAATCGCTCTCGCAAACACCTCTCAGGTCATCTTCCAGACTGTCACCGGACCTGGTACTGCGCCTGACAACGAGCAATGGGTTCGCCGCAAGAGGAACACCGTTCTCAGATTTGGGTCCAGCACGTGGTTCATGCACAACAAGATGCAGGGAGATGAGGACGCTTTTGCTGCCAAATATGCCATTGCTGATTCAAACAAAGGGGACTACGCGATTCATGGCGGAGCTATCCCCATTCGGGTTCAAGGAGTTGAGGGAATTGTTGCTATTGTTGTGGTTAGCGGTCTCAAGCAGGATGAAGACCATGGAGTTATTGCCGATGTTATCAAGACCAACTGGAAATAGAGCAGAAGCAATGCAGGCGCAGGTATAGATAGATACCTGAGGCAGTCGAAATACCTACATAAGATGTTTTGGAAGGAACCACTTTATATCCCTGACACTACCTGCAGAATGCATTCTGCAACGGTCGTCTGGTCGGGTTTCCCGTTATGGAGCCCCGTAGAATATGTACCAAAAAGATTAAGCTTTATGCAGCTAATGAAAGCGAATTTTCGCTAGCGTACCGAGACAAACTAAGTTAATCACTCCATGCAGGCCGAGCATTGAAGATTCAATATCTAACTTTAGTCCATCAAGCCCTATCAGCCCCAAACCTCAGCGGCCAAAAGGACAATGAACGCGACGAAATGGAGAATCTCAAAGGCCTGCCAAGAATGTCGCGCCAAGAAGATCAAGTGCAACGGCGAGACGCCCTGCCAGAATTGCAGAATGAGAAATCTCAGCTGCGTATATCGCGAAAAGGCCCGAAATCGGACGCGAAAGGTCAAGCCGCGAACCGCTGCTTATGAGACCATCATGTCTCACGACGCCATGGAGAGCACCTCTTTAGAGCCATCCGATGAAGGAACTGTACCGCCCACGCCAAGCGGTGATGATGCGGCCTCTACAGGACCCGCGGGCTCAGTCATGGACAGCGAGCGCAGTTTAACTCATAATAGCGTCGCTGCGACACATCGCGCATCACCATCATGCTACCTTCAGCTTTACTATGGACCTTCATCAAATTTCGCTCTCCTCAACTCCATTTATCACCAAATAGCAGGGACCTGTCCGAATGACCCCCCGTCGCGTTCTGGAATTGTCGAAGAAGGTGGCCAGGGTCTAGACCTTTTTAATCATCGCAGATTATTCTTCGGAGACTTGGCCGACAACCAACGGCCAACATCACTTCCAGATGATTGTTCAGCGATGCTCATCAACCCACAAACAGCGCACCGATTACTCGAGAGATATCTCCTGACCTATTGGCACGGCCTGCCGGTGATGAGTAAAGATGACTACCGCCGCCGTTTAGACGCACTTTTTCAACCACCCGGCATCTTTGATTATGACGAGCCAGAGACCATCATTATCATGCTGGCAGTAGGACTGGGGGCTTCGATGACAGGTGAAGAGGCCATCGCTGAGTTTCTTTTTCAGAAAACCAAACAAGGCGCCGCTAAACTGGATGAGGTTGTGAATACGCAGGTGGTTCAAATACATCTCATGATGATAAGTCACCCTCCCCCCAACCATAAGTTCACACAAGCTCACATCCCCAAACGGTCATTTTCAATCCGAAAGAGCAAGACCAAACTCGGGTTTCTTACATGTTGGCACTGCATGTAGAAAAGCTGTGGCTGCTGGCTTACATAAGGATGGATTAACCCGCCCGGGATATACAGAACAAGATACGGATCAACGAAGAATTACTTTCTGGAGTTTATTCTTCTGGGAAACGTATGTCTCAGATACGCGAAGTGCCGAAAACTGCTGACATGTCATAGATGGCAATGTTTTGTGCTGGGCAGACCAAGCTCCATTCCTGATCCTGGGCCAATCATCCCCTTACCCAAGGACCAGAAGTTACTCAAATCTTTGGTTACTTTATCACGGATCATGGATAAATGTGTCAAGCGCATATACAGTCCACGACACGACTCATTATTACCTGTCTGGAACGCAGCTGTCGAAATCCGTCGCGAGCTTCATCAGTTTGCGGAGCAGCAGCTTAAAGATATGAAGTTTGGTCTTGTCGGTGATCCTAGTACTGGAGAGCTTGGAGTTTGTCAAGCAATGGTTTCTACTAGTGAGCCTTGTCGGTTTCCTCTCATCGATTTCAACTAACTCAGAATAGTATACCACCATACTTTACTACTAACGTTTCGCCCGTTCCTGATACTTCGAGCCAAGTTAAATAGCGACCGAGCAACTGCTGGATCCGAAGATGTTCAGATGCCTCCTCCATGGCTTGATAGCGCCTGCGAGTATTGTCTTGAGGCAGCGAGAAATTCAGTTGGATTTTTGACAGGCTCCTGTGCTACCAACATTCTCTGCCATGTATGTCCTTCGCCCTGCACTTGAAACGCACACTGACGACCAGCAGGATATCAAGTACCACGGCTTTTTCATCGAAGGAGCGTGCTATGCTCTGGCCTTTGACATGCTTCAAGAAAAGAAAACAGCTCATCGGAACTTGCCCTGGATTCACTCTGGTCTACGAACTCTTCGTTCCATGATGGGAACAGCTGGAGCAAACCCAGGCCAATTGCCGATTACGATATCTTCGATCGAGCAAATGGTCCGCTCCGCTGGTTTTGAACTCAAAGAACCAGTAAGCCAGAGCAGGCAACATTCGCAGCCTCCGCATCCAAACTATCCAGGCTCACCAGCACCTGGATCTTTGGCGAATGGCGTGGGTAACGAGCCAGCGTTTACGTTCCCTTCTATGCCTTTTGGGTTTGACGTCACTGGTCAATTGAACGGTGCCTCTCCTGCGGGTGCTGGATCGGAAGATCTGACAGATTTCACAGCTGCTGATGTGGGCTGGGACATTGATTTTGGAACAATGAATATGGAGGCTTTCCTGTCTCTTGATTCGGCGGAGGCTTTCAACTTTGCTCCTTGAATGGAGGTGCTGGGTTTGGCTGGGAATGGATTAAAATTGCAGTGAAATTCTTCAAGGGGTTGAGGGTAGGCTAAAAACGCAGTGAATGACATATCCCCACCACCTTCACAATTTGGTTGGTTTGAGGATATCTGGCTGCATAAGACATTATATCATGCATAGAAAGGCGTCTTGGACTTTATAATATACCACAGTCATGCGACTGCGCAAGACTTAACAAAAAGGCCGAAATCCAAATTCGTGAATTTTAGATTCACATTGACATCTTTGGTACAGTGGGCGTGCATAAGTTCCGACACTTTTCTCTCTTCTTTATACATTTTACATTATCTTGTATTAATCATAATAAACTCTCTCTATTTATAAATATCTTATACAATTTATAATAATTATAGATAAAATCTTCTAATTATTTTTTTATATTATATTATTTTGTGTATGTACAGTTGGCTTGTCTCGGAACTTCTGCACGTGATTGTACAACCAGAAACGATAAAAAACAAAGCCCCTAGTCACTCATTCTGGAGAGCCAAAACTGCAGATAGCCCTCCTGTGAATGCCAAAAGCCCCCTTACAATATTCATCCATCGCCACTTCTTCAGCAAACCCACTACCTCCTCCCGACTCGCCTTCTCTTGCTCAACACTACTAACGCCGATGTCGTTGAGTCGATTATTCGTCGGCATCATTACAAGGCCAGTCCAGGGCAACTGGGACAATGTAGCCACAGCCGCAGCCGCCCAGAGAGTTCGCTGAGCAGGCACGAGGTAGGCGACTATTCCTGATGATGCACCAGAGAATATCGCGAGAGGGACGAGAGTTAGAGCTCCGCGGGTGTAGAAGTCTTTGAAGAAAGGTGTGCTGACGGTGGTGGGTTGAGGGTAGAGTAGAGGGACTGTGAGATGCGAGGAGCCAATGTTTACGCCGGCCAGGAGAAGGCTAGAGGTTAGGCCAAAGACCTGAAAGGTTCGTGTAGTAGATTCCATGGTCATGGGCACGAGATTGAGTGATATATGTTGAGGTCTATGATGAACTAAGTGAGGGGATATCAAAGTTCGTTGGCTATCTTTAGTCTAAGTTATCGTGCCCTCGTTAGGTGCATGTGGCTTTCTCCTGCAGCTTTAACAGGCTAGACACTTGAGACATGTTCCAAGTATGAACTGATAGTATCATATCTGATGTCCTCTCTGAATACTTAAGCAAAGTTGTCAACTCATGAGGCATATCAGTGGCATCGGTGTGAAGATATGTGACAGGATCACTTTGTAGATCCTCGTAACCGTTTAGTTTCCTTGGCATGCCATATAGTGATAGTTCTTTCTAGCGTCCTAGCTCAACGAACAAAAAACCGACTCCGTCATATTCTATAGTATATATTCCTTGGAACTTGAAGTGCGGTTAGTGTGAACTGACGTCTATCATAAAGGACAAGTATTCTAGACCTGGCCACCTCAGAAAAGGTCTAGGACAAGAAGTCTGAGATACCTAGTCCGTAGTCCGTAGGCGAATCCTTCTTACAAAACGAGCTAAAATCTGATGTCCGCCAAAGAACAGCTAACTAGTAGGGATCAAGATCCAATTACATAGAATAGGCTTGAACTAATTTCCACTAAGTTCACATAAGTCTCTAGCTCTCGCAACGTCTTTCAAATGTAAACTTTCCCTCATTTCTTAGCTACCGCGGTTCCAATGGACTTGTCTTCGTTCTATGGGAGCGCCTTGGCGACCTTCCGGTCTATGCCTGTGGCGTACAAACTCCTTTCTGCATTTCTGGTTGTTTTTGCTTTTAACAAGATCTTTCTGAAATCAAAGGGTAATCAGTTCAGAGCCTTGCCATCTTATGCACCAATTGAGCTCGCTATTGCTGGTTACGTCCTCAGCGGAGATGGTATCGGCCGACGTATACTGTAAGTCAATCCTTAAATATAGTACTTAATTAACCATATGAACAGGTCGTCTATGAGCCGTTATGGGGGCTCTCTCTTCGGCGTCACTTCAGGACATCAAATCCTCGCCGAATTACCAGGCGTTGATCGGCTACTGGCCCAGTCTCATCAAATCTTCACCTCCAACCCAGCACAGTATTCGCTGTGCACACTTGTCTTTGGCAGTGTTGATTCTCTAGACCTGCAGAAGAAGTTTGATAAATCTGTCAAGGATCTTGTCCCACCTCTGGAGCGAACATTCCTTAACGATGCTGCGTCTACAGCCGCGGTTGAAAAGTCCCGTGTTGCTGAGCGTGCTGCATCGCTTGTTTCGTTCTCTTCTGACGATGAACATATGGCTCGATGGGAACTCTCTGCGGGCATCAAAGCGATTCAACCTGAGACGCCTGGTAGTCCAGGAAAGGTGGAAGTGAACATGCAGAGCTTACTCCGTGATTTCGGAGCTTGCATGTCCATTCCTATCATTTACGGCCAAGATTTACTCGATCGTAACCCTCAGCTCCTCGACGACTTCTGGGTCTTTGATAACGACCTATTCCCACTATTGATGGTTGGTGTTCCCTCATGGGCGCCGTTCAAGATGATGCAAGATGGTCTCAAGGCGAGAGCTAGAATTATCGATAGCCTTGAAGGTATCTTTCGACGAGTGGAACAGGAACGAAAAGGAGAACCTATCGACTTTGGCGCCGACATATCAGATATCAGCACAATGTTACGCGAGAGAAACAGTATCTACACCCGAGACGGCTGGACATTTCCTGAGCGTGCAGCTGCAGATCTTGGTACTTTCTGGGGCCTCAACGCCAATGCCCAGCCTGTTCTCTTTTGGTTCTTACTCTATGTTTATTCAACTCCCGGCTTAGTTGAGCGGATCAGAGAAGAGATTTCACCTTACATCAGCTTGTCTAAGGGTGATCGACCAGAGATTCTATCAATGGACTTCCCAAGCTTGTTTCGCAAGTGTCAGCTTTTCAAAGCCTGTATCTTCGAGACTTACCGATTAGTTAACGAACCTACGTCGATTCGCTACGTTGCTCAACCAGTCAGCGTCAACGATGGAAACCTCAAACATGATCTCAACCAAGGAACATACATTTCCGTTCCTCTCGCTCTCAGGAACAAGGATCCATTGCTATATGAAGATCCTGACACATTTGTTCCTGATCGATTCCTTGAGACAGACCCTGACACAGGGAAGGCAACCGCGAAATATGGAAAACTGAAGCCCTGGGGCACTGGAGCTGCTATGTGCAAGGGACGTACTTTTGCGGAAAAGGAGATTGTTTCTCTTGGATCAGCTGTTCTTAGTCTCTGGGATATAAGTCCCATTGATGGAAAGTGGAAACTACCTGCCATGATTCCCGGAACTGGAGTTAAGAAGCCATTTAAAGATATACGCGTGGTAATACAGAGACGAGTACTCGGTAATGCAGAGAACAATCTGGTATTATAACTAGAAACCAATCTTATCTTTCTTATGCAACCATTGTTACAATCTCATGACTCATAAATAATCTCATAATCCATAACAATCTCATAAACCGTAGCAATCTCATGATTCAAAAATCCATCTCTTCCTTGGCTACCATACAGGCAGCCAACCCACTGTAAGATCCTTTAATAAGAGATCAACTTCGCCGCTTTCAACAACCAGGAGGTAGGCCGCCTCTACATCCACAAGAGCTTTGAATAGCTCATAACCGTGACATCCAATGTCTGAACCCTTGCCGTGATAGCGTGGGTTGGGGATATTGCCTTCCTTTGCCTATGCAGGAGAAAAGATTGGGCTCTATGCTCTAATTAAAGCCCGCAAGATGTCGGGAAGCTGAAGAAGCTTAATTCCCAGAGGTTTTTGTAGTCCCTTGCAGAAAGGGTAGCTGGGTCTACGTATGACAATAATTCATACGCTAGATAAGTGTTGTCTAGTCTTTCAGGTCGGAAGGTAATCCTTCTAACTGGCATCATGGCTATTGTGGTTGTTTTGTGGTTTTGGGAATTTTCTTTTTGGTGGTGTGACTTGATGGCAAGGACGCATTTTGTAGGGATAATTAGTGCAGCTTGTAACTTTGATCTATCTCGGCGAGATATTGAGCCAAGTCAACTTTGATTGAAGTTGAAGAAGCTTGTGGCGATGGGTGCTTCTTCTTCTTCCTCTTCTGGGTCGAAATCAATGAGCCCTGGGTCCAGTATCATCTTTTGCAATATCTTGCAAGATGCTTTTCTTCGTTCCTCAAATGTCTCTGGAGTTTCTTCAATAGGTTGAGACACGCCACCGAGCTTAATGTTGCCCCCCGTAATAATGCCGAGTTTTCGGATCTGAGTTTCCGTACAGAGTTGAATAGACTGAAACTTATTCAGAGCATCAGAAACTCCGAGAAACTGACAGAAGGTGACAGCCGAGCTCATCTGGAACGAAAGGTACCACGCGTTCAGAGGGTTTCGGTGGACGGCGTCGTGGCGGATCTCCTTGACTGAGTTGAGGAGGACAGCAGGAGAGATTTGACTTCCTTGGCGGCGGCTCATCTCTTCTAGCTGTCGAAGTCTGCTTTTCTCGTGGAAATGGTGAACCCAAACGCTAAGTTCGCCTGCCTCTGCACAAGTCCAGCCAGTGATTTGAAGGATATCTGGCATGTGCTTTTCAGCAAAGCGGAAACAAGCGTACTCAAGAATGGTCTGCATTCTAGATAGAACGAGATTCTGAGTTCGGAGAGATGGGTACGCCTGGTCCGCTGGAACCCTGTTCCCAATGTTCTGCTGAGGCACGTGGGGATTGCTCCATGGGAGGCTGGCGTTTGTAGATGCAACACTCATGCCACCTTGACATCCTAGGGTGACAGAAGAGGAAGAGGAAGAGGAAGAGGAAGATGATGGTCGGGAAGAAGGAGGTGTGAGAGATGATAGTCTGACTTTCTCTTTTATACAAAGGTAAAGAGTCAAGAATTCATGCCATAAGAACTTTCGTGATGTGAATTGTGGCCGTTGTGGGTGACCATCACGGGGTGATCGTTGATGGTTGTAAGAGGCCGGCGAGGGTTTCAGATGACTAGGTTGCACTGTTCTGTAAATGCCCAAGTGCTTCATCCGCTGACAGTAGTCGTCAAATTTACACTCAATGCTAGAGCCGTCAGAAGAGGTATCCGAGGGATAGTCTTCTTGGCTCTGGATATAAGTATGGGCGTTGCTGTCCATTGTGTATGATGGTAGGAGCAATGTAGTAAAAGAGGAGTGTAGCAGAAGAATAGTGTAGCAGTGGTAGAAGAAGAGTGTAGTAGTAGCAGAAGAGGAGTGTTGTAAAACAATGGCGTAAGGAACTTGCAAGAATGTATAACACAAGGGGTTGTGTGAACACAGATGATGGTGAACGAAGATGTAAGGACGAAGAATTAAAATGATCAAAGGACGACACACGACTGTTTTATATAGACAGATCCCATGGCAATTTCAGCCACGTCCCACTGAATCTCGACTCAACTTGAATTAGGTTTTCGGAGTTGAGACGACTAGCTGGAATAACCTTTTGTGTGTTATCATACCTTTCGGCATACATCAAGAGTCTACTTCAACAACTCCTATTTCTCTACCCCTTATGACTATACTCATCCAAGATAAGAGGCCCAGGTTTTCCAGTCGTGATAATATCCCATCCTCTGAGCTTGCACTATGGTCAGATTAAAGAACATTCTCCCTTTCGTATTATTTCCTGGCAAAAAGTCTGCCCACTTGGTCATCAAGACACCGCGCACACCAACATCAATCAAATTAAAGTCAACTTTACTCAGAATCAACTAGACTTTTCGAGCCTTGAACTCTCGTTGTAATTTTGGAAAGATCCTACTCAATCATGAGTCGTCTACATGCGGTTCTAGTTACTTCTCGACACTTCTAGGACGAAAAAGAATATCAACCTCGCGCCATTCTCACAAGCTTTTGTAAGATGTTCGTTGTCTACACAGCAGCAAAGAATACATCGCCTTTTTACCGAATTGAGCAATAAGCCACCTTTCTCAGACAGCGAATCAAAGATTGCAACCGTTTGAGTCATTGAACAATCAATCAGAAAGTTTTCCTCGTAGTGGGGAGGTCGCGGCTCACGAATTCCCCTTACAGTAGTGTCACACATAAACTCGGTGGACCTCTTTGGTTTTGAACATGACTGTCAGGAGAAGGATCTTGTCTGTAAGATATACACCTTACAAGTGGCTAGAAGACAAACTAGCTAGGTGATACAATTCCATTGCTTTGTGCGTAGTTATAAGTTGACTTATCATAGTGGTAAAGGGTGAAGTCATAGTTCCGTGATGGACGGCTATAAATGACGAACACTCGAAGGAATCGTTAGACTAACTAAGATGTTTTTCCGTTCGATAACTGTGAAGTCAACCTGAACAGCAAACTGATCCACTAGTCCATCTCTCTGTATCATAGGAGTGCTAAAGATGTCTTGTAAGTGAAAGTCTAGAATTGTTGCTTATGTGCTGACTTATTCTCTGTCCAGATTACTTCTGATTTGCCTGTTGGGTATCATCTTAGTAGATTCGCCCTCTGATGCAATTCAGGACGTCCCCATCATACCACGATAGTAAACAAGGCAATAAAGCTCAAGAAAATGTTTGCAAGAAACACAGGTTCATGTTCGGGTCCATGTTCTGTAACCGGGCTTCCAAACGACAACTCAGTGAACAGTGACATTTCACGATTCACATGACTTCCCCATCAATAGGCTTGTGACTAAAAGATAATTGACCCTTCAAAGAAAGTTTCACGTTTACATACTTTAATAGCGAGAAACTCCCTATATCCTAGGTATAATCGTTGATCATTATAGGTCTATCATGCTTCTCATCTATGCTTTTATAAAACTGTATACCCTTATCTTAGTCGCTCTTCTCAGTGTAAACAAAGGCATCCAGTTCCTGGTATGTGTTCTCCAAATCATCGTTGACGAGAATCTTGTCGAAGTCGGCCGATCGCGCCCATGCCAGCTCGTCCTGCGCACGGGTGAGGCGCTGCTGAATGCTCTCCTCAGTTTCAGTGCCACGGCCACGTAGTCGCCTCTCAAGCTCCTCAGTATCGGGGGGCGAGACAAAGACGTAGCGCGCGCCGAGGGTGGAGGCCTTGACTTGCTTGACGCCCTCCATCTCAATATCCAGGACGACTACCTTGCCCTTAGCGGTCTGCTCCTCGATGGTCGCCTTGCTGGTTCCGTAAAGGTTGCTTCCGAACTGGGCGCTGCAGAGAAACAGAGGTTAGCTTATGCGCAGGCTTGGCGTGCGATTGACTTACTGCTCAACGAAGCCATCCTGATCGATCAGCTCCCGGAAAGCCTCCTTGGTAACAAAGTGGTATTCCACACCGTCGCGCTCGCCGTTACGGGGGTTTCTAGTAGTATGCGACACAGACAGAGTGAAGGTATCGGGGTGTCGGCTGAAGAGCATGTTGATCAGCGTACCCTTTCCGACACCGCTGGGGCCTGAGATAACGAGGGGTCGACGGTCCGAAGGAGAAGCCATTGTGAAGGAGCGTCTGTAGTCAGAGGTTAGAACAGAAGAATAGAAGAATTGCGGATAGCGGTACTCACTTTGGAACTTGAAAGATAGGGATTTTGGCAGTTGAAAGGGTTGAGTTGCGCTTCGCATAACCCAGAAACCACTGCATCGTGGGAAAATGCTAATGGTGGGTGCTCCTGCGGGATGCGGGACTGCCCACTGTGGGGGGACTTGTCCAATCACGTGCTGCATTCGGAACTTTGCCTGCGGTCAAGACTCATGAGTGACTGCTAAAGTGCCAATGGAGTGCTGTAGTCAAAATGCAGGAACAAAGTTTGATAGCCAGAGGACCTTTGATCGGGGGTTCCGAGCAGCTTCAGAGCCTAAGTGACTCGACTTTCAGAGGTGACAATAGACAGAGCTCAAAAAGTGAATAAAACCATTTATTAATATCTATACTAGATGCCTCTGCTATGCTATCTATCATTCCATCTTTTATGCCATAAGTCCTGTCGTTACACATTATTATCCGCATCTCCAGCATACTGTACATCCACCTCATGCATGTCATGTCATTAGCGATTCATCTTCTCATTCAGTCAACTCTATGCTTGTTGTGCGAGTTTCCTCGTTCAAGCTCCGGAGTCCGCACTTCGCGACTTCGTTCGTCCGGAGGATCGACAGCCTCAACCGTCGTATCCCAATGGATGTAGAATAATCTTCCTCGCCAGTTGACTGTGTTGCCGCAGACAACAGCGTATGCCCAGACTGGAAAAGCAAGAGCCTCACGGCCAATCCAGGCAGCCAGGAATTCAAGGAACCGGCGGCTCTTGATTCCACCTCGTACAGTAAAGCCCTTGGCGAAACAAGGCGTGTGCTCGTCAACCTCCATAGTGACACCGGAGTGTAGACGTCGGACACCGAAAAAGTCCACAAGCATCCAGAGAGTTACTGTAACAAACCACGCGATCGCCATAGCGCCCCAGGTCTTGGGAACACCCCAGCTCGTGTTAAAGAACGGCAAAGTCGTAATCGCGAAAGAAAAGTAGGTGGCGAACAAGAAACACTCAGTGAAGGGCTCAAGAATTGTCGCCGAGAGGACTGTGTACTTCCTAGCTCTGAGCCAGCGAGACCGCCGTGCCGCATAAGCCTTGACAGACATGCCCGACATTGGCTGAACAGCAATATCTCCCCAGACCAACCCGTGTTTTCTATAACCAGGAAAATCGGTCTGCCACAAAAGATCACCGATAAGATGGTCTTCGCAGATGTTGTGTGAGAAGTAGTCCACACCAGTAGGGAGGTTCTTGTCCTGGGGTATCTTCGGGTTCAGTACAGCGTCGGTCGCGTGATCGAGCTGTGATTTGCGGAACATGTTGCTTTTGCCAACCGCGCAGGGTGCTACGCCAACCGTGTTGATGGCGCTGTAGAACTTGGCGTGCGCAGTCGCCATAAACATCTCGTCAAGACGTCCGCCGCCTTGAGACATGAGCTGTGGGTCATCGTGCGAATCCTCGTCGACCAGATCGGAGGTATGGTCTTCTTCAGAAGACGCAGCTAGGAGAGACTGGCCATCTGCTGCGAGCGGTGTAGAGTAGTCGATCAGGTCAACAACAATGGGCAATTGGTGGACAAATTTGCATGGCTTGGAGCCACCACCAACCTTGTAGCCCATGAGCTTATCAACCATACGTCCCAAAACCCCTTTAGTCATCCAAACATTGCAGTCCACGATCCATATAATATCTCCCTTGGCTTCTCGGTACGCTCGGCTGACGTTGCGAATCTTAGGATTGGGCCCCATGTTGACCATGTCACCTAGAGCGTAGTCCTCCTTCTCGAGCATAATACGCGCATCGATCGCGGGGAAATCGTCGACAACCTTCTGGAGGATCGGATAAGCCGGATCGGAATCATCTTCGAGGCAGAGTCGGATAGAGATCTTGTCCCGGGGGTAATCCTGTCGAAAGGACGCGGCGATGCAATCGTAAAGCCTGGGCTCAACGCCCTTGACGGGTCGAATTATCGTGACATGCGGTGCATTCTGCCCAAGATTGGAAGACACTGGCGGATCAGGGCGGTGGTTGAAGTTGCGAAAGCTTGTGGCCGTTAGTTAGGGGAGAGTTGCCAGGTGATCAAGCATTCGGCATGTATTTTTATTGGAAAACTTACAGCGCCCGCACACCGATAGCGACCACCAGAACGACAACACCAGCGAGGATCAGAAAGGCCGAAGCAATAAGCTCTATCCACGAATCCATTTCGCAAGAGAGATAGAAAGAAGTGCGAGTGAGCCACGGGATTTGCCCATCGGCCTCGAGTTGCTAGCTTGCTTGTACCGTACCAAAAGAGGGCTGGTAATTAAAGTGAGATGTTACCATGCCAGGTGGAGGAAACTTGGAAACAGGCTGGGAAGAAGCCCCGCTAGACATTACTGACTAAGGAGGTTGAAGACATTTGAGCAACGTGTAGATCGCCATTAAATATCTTCGAATTGGATAATTTAGTGAATTGTTAAGAAATTATCTTTTTTCCTATTCATGATGGCATATTACTGTGAGTTGGTGTTGGTGAAGGCAGCTTCTATAAGGCCAGCTACGCTTCGGGCTTGGCCCAGTAGGTTTACAGGGCGTCATATTAAGCTATTGACATTGGTTGCGAGAGACCCACCCAAGAACTTATTGCCAGCAACAACAAATGATGTTGACGAGCTATAGTGGGCGCGCAGAAGTTGTGATAGTTAAATGTCTTTTATGTCTTATCTGGCTTTGTTAAAGCCTTTTCAGTCTTGTCTTCCAAATCTTATTATTTATAACTCCTCTAGGTTTTATCATTTTATGTCACATTAATCTTTCAGGGGAATTGGGTGCACCTCAAATTGCCTTGTTGTCGCAGCTTTTGTGTAGGATTGTTTGCCGTCTTGAGTTCCTCTTTCTGTCTAAAATCTACAATCCATTAAATAATTATGGCTTGAACAGTCTTCTTAACAGTGTGTAATTCTTGTCTGGGCAGTGCTTGGATGTTTCTCGCGGTAGTGTCAAGCTTCAGGGTGCAGTGGGAGTGCACAAGTTCCGACACCTTCCTCTCTTCTTTATAAATTTTATACAATCTTATATTAAATTATAATAAACTTTCTCTATTTTATATAATTTATAATAATCTTATATAAAGTATTTAAATCATTATGTTTCTTATATTATATATTTGCAGTTAGCTTGTGTCAAACCCTTTGCATGGGACTGTAATCTATTTTGACCAACTGCCTCGCCTTGTCCTCACTTGTATCGCACCCATCTTGAATGATCTGCGAGACATCAGAAACTTGTTTCCCTTACTGCAGGATGGCAGGGTGCATCCAGCGAGGGAACGGCACAGCTAAAATATCGGCTCGGTTACAAAGTTATCCGGTCTTCTCAGTTATGTGATCTTATTCAGAATAAGCATTGTTGATAAGCAGCTTCCACGGAATGTCGATCCCCCTCACACCATGGATGTATCATCTCAATCCATTTTAGTTTAGTGAACTTACGCTTACACAGCCCGGGAGAATTATCTCGTAGAAACAGACGGGAGAATTAGATAACCTACTTGTTAGGACAAAAGGAAGTGGCACAAGTATATAAAGAAGCATTACGAGCCAGTCCACATTCAGACAAGACTTCGGATTCCTCTCATCAAATTTGAGCCAACTTGACTCTATTACTCTGCAACATTGAAGATTACAATCGACATTTCGGCTGTTGAAATATTAGTAACCCACCGAAACTCATAGCTATGGCTTCTTTTGATGACAACGGCTTTCCAGTGGTCCATCTCTCCAATGATGGCTGGTCAACTGAAGATGAAGCCACCGCGACTTGCTTCTGCGGAGCTGTGCAACTGGTCCTTGTAAGTTCCCCCAACTAGAGTTACCACAGCCGTGATCTCCAGACTTCTGACAAAACCCACGAGTAGCCTCTCAAAAAACCAGGTCTACGGAACCGTCATGTCTGTCATTGCACCGACTGTCGCAAAATCGGCTCAGCCTTTTACCAATCCAACATCTCAGTCAACGACTCATACCTCAAGCACACCCGCGGCGAGGACAACCTGGCGACATTTAGCGAGGAGAAGACCATTCGCGCCAATGCGACCATGACCAACTACTTCTGCAAAACCTGCGGGACTCTTATGTATCGTCGCGGTGCAAGGTTCCCTGGACTGACAATTCTGCGCACTGGTACTGTTGATGATCTGTCTTTGGCTGATACTAAGTTGAAGCCGCAGGTAGAGCAGTTTATTGAGAGGAGGGCTGCTTGGTCGAAGCCGATTGAAGGCGCGGCGCAGGCTGTTGGGATGCACTCGCCTAAGGATATTGAGGGTATTCCCTAAATGTGTAGACAGCCTCTTGTCACTTGCATACAGTGATAGAGGGGAATATTGTATCACGACTATCATGCTGATATGACTGTTAATGCTAGGTACTTCATAGTATTTATAACTAGCGAAATTTTTATGCCTATTTTTGAGTCACTGTACTACTTCAATTGCCATATCGCCTTGAATTTAAGATAACAAACGATATTGAGATGCGCCTCTGTATGTCTGAGGGAGGAATGCCATCAATAAAGTGGCTGTCTAGGTTGCTTCACGAGTGATGATGGTTGCCCTTGGGTATTATCTAGAGAATCCGACTGTGCCGCCTTGTATCAATCAGTGTATGGACACTCCTACTAAATTGAGAGGATGCCTTCGTTTTCTAAGGACTCACTCTGCCTACAACGTTGAAGTGGTCCTTTGTCATCGCTGCATGTAGCAGACTACGCCCTACGCCCCGTCTACGCTTCATTAGATTTCACCAGGGTCGATGATCTCTTTCGATCTAGCTCTTGCACAAACAGGCCACTCTTGCATGATCGTGTTATTGACCCGAGTACCCAATCAGACAGGAACGATAATAAAGTCGGATTGCCTCATGTCGTCACTCTCTGCTATGTAATCAGGCTATACTCTCTAGTATTAGCTCAATGGATTATGTAGCATGCTTTACAAACCAAGTATTGGTAATGAACGAGAGTGAGGGTTCACCTCTTTGATAAAAGATAAAAGATGCCTCGCCATCTGAGCCCAGTACACTCGATGAACCAGCAACACAAGCAAGCAGTAGTATTACCACCATGACTGTGATCAATTACTTCAATAAAGAGATAACACTCTCATTCCGTTCCGAACCAGCTGGGGGGAGCTTTCCAGCGAAATTGGCCTACAGAACTTATGGCTCACCATCCAACCCTGCTATCCTTATGTCTTCAGCCTTCCTAGGCTCAATTGAGACGACAACACCATTCTTGTATAATGGAGATGATGCAGTTCTATCGCCTGAAAAGCTCTTCATCATTGTTGTAGGACTCTTGGGCGGCGGAGAGTCCTCATCCCCCTCCAGCCAGCCAGCTCCTTTTGATGGACCTAGATTCCCCAAGACAACTTACGAAGACAATATTCACCTCCAATACGCCCTGTGTACGGAAGAGCTTGGCATTTCTAAGCTATTCGCGTACATTGGCTACAGCATGGGTGGACAGCAAGCATACTACATGGCCAGCATGTATCCCGACTTTGTGGAGAACGTGGTCGGATTGTCGACAAGTGCACGCACGAGTTGGAGTAACTGGATGTCTTTGGAAGGACCGCGTTATGCCCTTGTTACAGCCCATGACTTCCACGATGGACACTACCAGAAGCCAGCCAAGACTGGTGTCGAAGCATTCAAGAGGGTTCAGGCAGCGCGGGCACTCAGCAATGGCTGGTTTCGCCAGGAGGCTTGGAAGCAAGCGGGATTCAAGAGTCTAGACGATTACTTACAGTCATTCTGGACCGATGGGCACGACGCCAATGATCTTCTTGCTATGCTGTGGACGTGGCAGCGTGGAGATATCACGGGTCTGTATCCTGAAGACGAGGGTGATCTAGCAAAGGCATTGGGAAAAATCAAGGCAAGATGCTTGATCTTTCCAGCCAGTACTGACAACTTCTTCCCACCTGAAGATAGTGAAGAGGAGGTCAAATATTTGAAGAATGGGGAGCTTGCAGTCTTAGAGTCCGTATGGGGACATCTCGCTGGCGGTGGGTTTGGGCCGAAGGAGGATGCGGATTTTATGAGCACACGGATCAAAGAGTTTTTGAAGATTTAGGGCGTTTAGTCATTGTGTTATATGCAGCTTTGGGTGAAGATATCATAGTTTTATCGTTAGTAGAAGGGGTTTCACTCTGAGGCTTGGTCTTATCGTAGACGTGCTTCGTATCAGATGGAACTCACCCAACACGGCAAGTGGAGAGGCTGGACGGCGTTGGCCTTGCGCACGAGGCATCAAAGTGGGGAGCTCCAATTCCAGAAAACCTCGACTTTTCTGGCCCCATCGTCTTTTCTCTGTCATCATCCTCACAAAAACACAACAAATTCTCTCAAAGCTCCCGTGGAAGCTTCAACCAACTCGGTCGAGCTTCGCACTTGAGCAATTGACATTGTTCACCCTTCGAGGTTGAGCAGTGCGTTGCTGTGAATGGCCGCGAGGATCAATTCCCAGCCAGCATCGTGCCTGGGTCACGTCCTAGACAGGTAGGTCTTTTCTCTCTCTTATCCTCTATTATGTTTCTCCTAGAGAAACGATTGCATTGCAGCGCGTCTGTATGCTTTCAATCCCCCCGAAGCCTCCTGCTGGAGCTTCGTCACGTTGCGGTGATGACACCATATCAAGATGCCGAGAGAATCCATTCATTTGGTCTCCCATGAAGCTCTGATTATTGACTACAACGGTATCTGAGCAACGTTACACCTTTGTCTTTTGTTCATCTCCCTTCTAAAGAGATTTCAACTGACATTTGTCGTCAAGACCAAGATGACCCCGGCGAGAAATGGCTGAGACTCAATCATCAAACACAGAACCCGTTGGTGCTCCGCCTACCACGGATTCCGCTGGTCCACGGGAGTCCCAGCAGCGAGGGCCTAATTTGCATCAGATCTATGCCCTCCCGGCGCCGATCCGCACATTCCCTCTGCCGGCCTTTTATCCGAACAACCCCATATCCTTCTTCCATGTCGCGTATGCGTGGTTAGGCCAATTATGGTCCCCGCCCAAGGCGGAACCTTCGGTCGTGCATAACGGAGTATGGTCCGCCGCTACATCATCCGTGCACATCACGGATGATGCTGCTACCCGAGCCCTATGGGAGCAAGGCTTCTATGGAAAGGGTAGTCTCAGTCGTAGTGAGCCGAATTGGCTCAAGCGTGAACAAGTGCGCCAAGGACTGGCTGATGCACATGTCAGCGAGATAATGACTGTGCAACGACGTGAAGAACGTATGCGCGCCAAGTGGGAGCGAGCACGTCTAGAGCAGGAGGCTATTAGGGAAACTAGACTTAAGGAAGCCGAAGAAGCGAAGGCACGAGAAATCAAGGCAAGAGAAGCCAAGGCATTTGAAGCTAAGGAAAGAGAACTGCGCGCTCAAGAGTCGAAGGATATCGCCGAGCCCAGATCTATCAAGCCAATCTCACTTTCAGCTGTTCTGCCAACCTACGAGTCCCCGGTCAGTCCTGCTGCGCTATTGGCCTTGCCTAACTCGGTGGCAACCATTATCCAGCCGAAGCCTATCAAGCCAGTCAACCTTCCGGTTTCTCAGCCCACCTACGAGTCGCCAGTAAGCCCCGCCGCGCTTCTGGCACTGCCTAATTCGGCGACAGAAGCCGCCAAGGAGGAAACTATTGACGATACTGAGACCGGCCTGGATGGATTGGGAATTTCCGGTGTACACCTCTCGGCGCTTGGTTTGTCAGTGGATACCCTCATCAATGGTACCGCCATTGAATCGAGTGTTGAGCAATCCAATGGGGATGTCGCGAACGACGCGGCTTCTGTCGCTATAAGCTCTTCATCCAACTCATCTGACGAAGAGGATGTCACGAAGCCCAAGAAGCGACGCAAGAGCGTTCGCTTTTCACCAACTGTCGAATCAACCACGTTTCACTTCGGTGATCCACCGAGCCCCAAGCGATCGTTTTCTAACAGCAAGCCGAACGGAGTGGGCGACAACCGTGCTGCCTCACCTGTGGCTCTCGCTGAACGTAAAGACGAGACTTTGGTGGAGATTGCTACCAAGCCGGTTTTGAAGAATATGGAACATCTCCAACTCATGCCAGAAGAGGCGTTCTTCCTGAGCTTTGGTCTGGGTGCTTTAACCGTCACCGACCCTGCTTCGGGTTCTCAGTTATCATCCTTGGAGCTCTTGAAGCTTTTCCGACAGAACTCTTACTTCCCTCCCCGAGTTGAACCTGAGGATTCTGCTCTGCAGCCCGACGACAACTTCCTCGTTCACTACGCAGTGTATCATCATTTCCGATCACTAGGCTGGGTGCCTCGTGGAGGTATCAAGTTTGGTGTTGACTGGCTACTTTATACCCGAGGACCTGTATTCGACCACGCTGAATTTGGACTGATTGTCGTTCCATCTTACTCCGATGCCCTTTGGAAAGAGGCTGGAAAACAGAACCCTCAAAAGACTTGGCAGTGGCTCCATGGAACAGTACGTGTCCTTTCACACGTCACCAAGAGTCTTGTCCTCGTGTACGTGGATGTACCTCCACCTGCGAAATTTGAGAAGGCTTTGGAGCAAGGAGTCGCTGAGGCCTTGAAGCTATACAAGGTCAGGGAGGTGATGGTCAAACGGTGGTCGAGCAACCGTAACAGAGGATGATCGGTCGAGACTTGCACGCGTCACTGGTTAATGAATTTTACGTATATTGGTGGATAATCTGCTCTTCGATGTAAAACAGGCGACAAGGCGTTTGTGACTACTGTACAGGACAGATATGTATTATGAACCTCAATCAAGACCTCAATGAGGCAAGAATATGAACAATACAAACAACATGAACAATGTCTGATCGATTAATACGTACATGTGAATTGTGAAACTGTAAACCTCATGCCATGATCCTGCTGCATCTCATGAGCCCATTTTTGCTTCTGACTGAAGCTATCGCTGGGTCCAGCTCCAGTAACGCGGGGTTTGAGCCGAGAAACCCCACATGAAGCAATGCTTCCCTTTTGGCCGAGGTACGACGGCTGTGGTCAATGTGGTATATAGATGTAATCTTTAGATAATGGTAGCTTTGCCTTGCTTGCATCTTGTAACTATCACTCTCATTTGTCAACTTGACAGTCCTTACTCGGATTCCAGCGCATTAGACTGAAGGTGGCAGGATACTCATTAGCTATGTTCTCTCGTCGCCTGGCAGCTCAAAGCTGCAGGGCAATTCCTCGTGGAATCTCAACATCTCGAGCAAGTGCTCAAAGAATAAATCCCAAACCTCGAAACACACGCTGTCTCACTCATCGACGGACTCTTACAACAAAGAGCTTCAAATTGCCACCTATCTTTGAAGCAACGAATACTCTCAAAGCCAACGATAACATCTCCGTCTCCAGCGGCGATCGCTTCATTCATATCCAAGATGAGAAGCACGGCGGTTGGACAAGACTCGATGCTGTTGTTCTTCGCGATAGCTGTACATGTACGACATGTGTCGATCCGGCCTCTGGGCAAAAGAGTTTTGCTACGACGGCTATTCCCTCGGATATCGCCATCGATAGCATCCGCAATGCTTCAGACGGCGTGGGTATCTCGTTTAAGAATGATATGTACCAAGATCACGAAATGATTCTTCACTGGTCATCGATCGATAAAGCCCTTGGCCACTCACCCGTGGAAAAGATGCCGTATCCTCGACAAGACGCTGTGTACCCCAAAACAGGCCGGACGTTCTGGGACAGGGCTACCATTCAGAACCGCGTTCGCAAGATTGACTACCACGAATTCATGAAAGGCTCAGATGCATTCTGGCATACGCTCCTGGATTTATCTAACCTCGGCCTCGTCTTTCTGAAGAACGTGCCGCATGACGAGAACTCGATTGTGGATATAACCACGCGCATCGCAAACATCAAAGAAACCTTCTACGGCCGCACCTTCGACGTCCGCGCAAAGCCAGACGCAGAGAACGTAGCCTACACAAGTGGATATCTAGGACTTCATCAAGATCTTTTATATCTTGAGAGCCCGCCGGCGATTCAGATTCTTCACTGCATGGAGAACTCGTGCAATGGCGGAGAATCGCTTTTCAGCGATGGGTTATTCGCAGGGAAATTGCTCTGGCTGCAGAATTCACCGACTGTGAGGAACCTCGCGCGCGTGAAGATTCCGTATCATTATGAGAAGCACGGATACTTCTACCGTCAACAACGATCACTCTTCGACGTTGGGAAAGATGGAAACCTAGCGGCTGTGTACTGGAGTCCGCCCTTCCAGAACCAATTCCAGATCCCCTCTGTGGACGCCCGAGCGTGGCTTGAGCCAGCACAGCTTTTCGACGGACTGATCAATGACCCCGATGCGATGTTTGAGATGAAGATGAAGCCTGGAGAGTGTGTGCTTTTCGATAACATGCGGGTTATGCATGGACGGAATCAATTTGATGTTGGGGGCGGATCGAGATGGTTGAGGGGAGCGTATATCGCAAGAGAGGATCTTGTGAGTCGTGTGCTGCATGTGCCCGATGGGTTGGCGGCGGAGTATCGTGCTGGTAAAGAATGGAGTCGTGAGAAGGAAGACGAGGAGTTGAGGGCGTCGAAATGGTTTGGCAAGGTCGAGGGACAAGTTGGTGATATGGTTGATGGGTTGAGGAGAAAGGGAGCTGCGGAGTTGGGAGAGAGCGATTACGAAGTATTAAACTGTTAATAAGCTTAGACATAGAACCATGCATGGTATAGCGAGAACAAATATTGATGAATTGCTTCAATTAGTTTAACTGAAGTCTTGAATACTAAGAAGTGCTTTTCCGGATTACCATCCCGATGCGCCTAAACGAACCCGACCTAACAAAACATCATGGGTCATGAATCATCCCTCTTCAGTCATCACTCTACATCTCGTGAAAACACACGTCTACCACTTCTTGGCCTCAACGCCCTCGGGAGGGACAGTCTCTACCTTTCGGTCCTTAACGTCGCTCCAGTCTGTGCTTAGACTGGTACCGTTGCTTTCAGTGAAGCTCTTCATCATAGCTCGCTGCTGCTCCGGGTTGGCGCCCTTGAAGAGTTTCTTGAAAAACACATTGACATCCTTCTCCTCGTCGGAGTCGATATCGTTGCCGACCTTGTCCCAATCCTTGGGCCCGGTACGAGAAGATGAAGGGTATGAGACAGCTGGTTTGGAGGAATCTTGGGACGCGGCAGGGGCTTTCCCTTTGTCCTCGGAGGATGGCGCAGGCGTCTCTTCAGTAGGTGTTGCTTTAGCCGAGGCGTCTGCTGAATCCATAGCCTTCTGGCGAGCCTCTTTTAGGAACTTGAGCTTTCTGGAATTATGGTCAATAAAGGCATTTTTCATAGGGGACTAGGCTACATACTCATGAGTCTCAGTATCAGGGGCTGCATCAGTGCCCTCGCTCTTGAGCTGCTTCCACTTTCCAGGAGTAGCCTTCTTGAGGTTAAGCTCAACCTTGTTAGGCGTTACTCTGCATGTGGAGGCATCGCCGTCGATTTGGCCCCAGAAGTTCATTGTGAAAGGCTTCTCCTCGCCGTTGGGCATAATGACAGAGTCAAGATGAACAGACGATGGCGTGAACTGAACTTGAAGCCTCTCCTTGTTGACGCCCTTGGAAAAGATGGACACTGTCATATAGGTGTCGTTCTGGAACTCTTGTATCCGCAGAGGTGTATCGGCTGGAACGACTGGTTTGGGAGCTGATTGAGCTGGAGTAGCGGCTGGCCCTTTAGTAGGTTCAATCTTCTTGGTACCCAGATCCGATAGATCCTTGCGCTCGGGCTTCATGCTTGTGGTAAGCTTGCGTGCAGGGTCGTCTTCGGGAAGCTTATCCATGGCAAAAAGAATCTGCATCCGAAGGGTGCTTGAAATACGCCATTCTTTAGCATTTGGAACATCATTGCTTCCAACCGCAAGTGCGCCACCCTTTGACTGGTTGATATCATCGGTAGCGGATTCTTCGTGCGCATCCTTCAGCGTCATCTTGTAGAAACCATTCTCGTCTGTGTGCAGTTTGGCTGGATCTTGCTTCTCTACTGCAGGAAAGCCCTTGACTAGACGCATGGAGTAGATACAGCAAGCATCAGCGTTGGCATATTGTCCGAGACGGAAGTAGGCGACAGCACGACGGTAGTGGGCATCAATGAGGAGCGGTCGCTTATTACGCTCGTACGCAGTGTGCCATGCGAGATTGGCATCGTCGAGGGCCTCTTGGAATTTCTTATGGTGGATGAGGGCTTTCGATCGATTAACAAGCCAGAGAGGGTTCTGAGAGGTCTTGAGAGCAGCTGAGAGCTTGTCGATGGCTTCGTCCCAGTTGCGCGCTTCGGCGGCGACGAGGCCTTGTTGGGCCAGTGTGATATGCGACATGACGGATGTTTGTATGTGTGTATGAAGTTGGTATGTAGGAGAGAATATAGCGACAGAGAAGAGCACCTTATGAAGAATGGAGGTGTTGAAGTTGGAGCAGACAAAGCAACTGCGAATGTGAATGGAAATGGGAAGCTGCAGGTCCCGGTTTGGAGATGGTTGGTTCTGGAAGCTTTTGGTGGGGCATGATGTAGCTACTGTCCGTGAATGGCTCATGTTGATGCGGGCAGGGGCAATATAAGTCAAGAGATGAACTTTAAGCAAGACACATTGCAATGTTTGCTGCAATATGGGCCGAAAGATAAACGTCAAAAAGCCTATGGAACCTGTTGGTTTTGACGCGTCTCTTCCATTCAGGTCCAAATGGCTGAAAAGTTGGCAAAGATCGAAGATAACCTCAAGAAGAAGCCATCTACCAAGAAGAAGTCCACGAGGAAGAGAGAAAGGAGACATTTATTTGCCTTGTCCAGTGACAGCATCAGGGTCTTGTATTAGTTGGACTTCCAATACAATCAGGCTCTCCATGAAGCATCTGGTAATGCTGAGAGGTTGTTTGCTGGGTTTCCTGTAGATTGGCATCGCCCATTACTCCTCTACTACCCATTGCCACATCCCAGCTCTGCAAAACCTCCACCAAACTTATCTTCTACCATTCCGCCTCAAGTTCAAATAATGTACAACCCCGACTCCAAATTCCTTTCGTTCCTCCTCAAGCCATCGTTAGGTGTAACTCCCAGTAATCCTCCTCAAAGATGAAACTCCCCTCAGAGAGATCCTGTAAGGCGTCTAGGGGGGGACAGAAAACGTGAGACCTGAAGATCTCATTCACTATGATGTAGGGGGATTTCACGTCTCACGTTTCCTGTCCCCCCGAGGGGCGTCTGATCAGGTGGTTGCTTCCACCAGTCAGAAAAAGCTAATAAAGTTTAGCCAAGACACGAGAGAATGTTAGACTTCGTCGCTTGAAAGCTCATCTCTTTCAGGCCTATCTTTTGTATGCTTACCCTTAACTCTGCATAGGGAGATCAAAAGGCTGACGACAATGAAACCGATGGCCATTCCCATCACGGCCCATTCCCCGGTTTTGTCAGAGGACATGGCTACTGTCTTGACTGACTCAAGATGACTCGGGTCCCTAGGCTCTGCCTCTAAAACGGTCAATGAGGGCCGGGGACTGGGTGTGATTTGCTTAGGCGACTGACTCGAAAGGCTTGGCCTCCTCGACGGTCAAGGAGGGCCGAGGGCTGGGAGTGCTGGGAGTTCCCGGTGTACCGGGGTAGAAAGGACTGTGTCCCTCGTGGGGCTGCTTCTTGATGCAGCAGTGGTAGATTGTCAATGCTCCGCCGATGACAGAAAGAGCGATGATGGCGATGATGAGGCCGAGGGTTCTCTTTTCCATAACGATGAGTGGCTTAGGGGGGACAGCAATCATAAAGATAGAAAGTAAGAGTGTGTTTCGAGGGTCCAAGGTTTGGTAACGACTGAGTCAAGTTAGACGATGAAAATGCGAATGTAGAATGAGGGAATATCACGTTTATTTATACTTCAACTTCGAGGAGTGGTCAACAGAGTTCGAAATGAACTGAACGTCATGTATGAACCATGATGTGCTCAATGACCTCAGTAGATTGGCGATCATGACTGCTCGGCTCCTACGCGTCCTGCATCTAGGGTCTTCCAACATCATTAGTCTTTGCCATATCAGCCAAGATAGCATCAGACCTCGCCCTGTTCCCCTCACTCCGACTGTTTAAGCACTATTCTTCTTGACACCATTCGCCGCGGATCCATTTGCCCCCACGGTCCAGCTAGGAACAAGCTTTTCCTCGGGGAATCTCTTTGCAAACATTCCTAGGGCTTTGATCGTAAAGGTGAACTTGTAGTTAGGGTATGATATCATGCACGATTTGTTGAAGACGCCTTCGATGGCCTCCTGAAGCCACTCTCCGTTGGCCTGTTGACGGTCCATGATGAACTGAATACCCCTCTTCAGGGGTTCCACGTGAGGGTATTCAGCTTCCATCAAGCCGATAAGGGCCCACGCTGTCTGGACAACAAGGGACCCTGAAGGGTGTTCGACATATGTCATAGTTTCACAGGCCTGTAAATGTTAATAAAGTTCAGAGTCGTCTCCCGGGTGCCATACCTTGTAGCTTTCCGACCAACCGCCATCAGCTCTCTGCTTAGAAATGAAGAAATCGCAGCCACGTCTTGAGTTCTCGCCTGTCGCGTATGTCTGGCCAATATGCTTCATGCTCTCGAGGGCAAACATCCCCGCATACGTAAAGCAGATACCCCAGCTACCGTACCAGCTACCATCGGGCCGTTGGTTGGACTTAATCCATTCGGCGGCCGTACGGATGACAGTTTTGACTTCTTTGCTGCGGTAATCGGGCCAGTGCTCGTTGAATAAGGACAGAGCGGTGACGCAAGCTGTTGTACATTCGGGGTAGTCATACTCGATCATAATGCGACCAAATACTTCGGCAGCATTGAGCATCTCAAGCCACTCGCCTCCGCGTCTCTGCTCGTACGACGACATACCGCCATTCTCATTTTGATACAAAAGAAGAGTATCGACGGCGTCGAAGATTCTGCGATCTTCGAGAACCTGAGGAAGGCCTCCAACTTTCTGTAGAAGAATAATGGCTTTCAGTGCCTCCGAAATACAATCGCTGACACCGTATCCTTGATCCCTGTTGCTGAATGGCCAGCCACCTTTTCGAGGCTGACGATAGCATACGTCTTGGTCGACACAGTTTTCCCTGATCTGCTGTCGCTCCAGGTAATGGAGGGACTTCATCAGCATCGACTTGTACTTTTCGTCCTTGTGGAGACCAGCTTCGAAGACTGCTTGGATTAAGAATGCTGTATCCCAGCATTGAACACCATTGGTGCCGTTTACGAGCATCCCCTCGTCCTTGACCCATATGTACTCCTCAAGCCGCTCAATGTGTCTCTTGACGCCATAGTTGTCAGGTCCGTCACGAGCATAGCACATGACTGTATTCATAGTGGCATTGACGGGTGCCAAGCAGGCATAGTCCGTGTTAGCATCTTCCATATCGACTTGCTTGCTCGACCAAGCTTCGGCCCTCTCCTTCAGAACATTGGGTCGTAGATATGGGTTCCAGATGTTGACAATTAACCAATTCGCCGTGTTAAGCAGCCATGACTTGGGATGGTAGTTGTCGACGACGCCGATACTGTTACGGTGGCTCGTCCAGTTGATCTTGGTGTAGTCTTCGAGGAATACTTCTTTCTTTAGTGACCGAGTAACGTCCGTCTCTGGGCAACTCCATCGCTTTGAGTACAGCCAACCCATTGGAAGGAATACCATTCGAATGTGAATCCACCATCGCCAGGGCGCAAAGGGAACCCAATCGGGCAGAAGCCAAATCTCAGGAGGCACAGGATTGACAACATCCCAGCTCATGACGCCCAGAACAGCCATCCAGAACTTAGCCCAATGCGGGGCATAAAGTGCTCCTCCCATCTTGTGAAGAGTTCCCCGAGCCCTAACCAACAGAGGGTCCTCAGGGTCTACACCAACAAGTCGAAGGGCCACATAGTTCATGAGTGTGCCAAAGACACTACTCTCTCCTTCGATATGCAGACCCCAACCGCCATCCTCAGGGTGGGCTCGTGCAGAGAGGTAGTTGTAGATCGCAGTCGCTTTCGCTGGAGAAACTGGTGTCCTGGTGACGTACCAGGTGATGACGAGACTGGGAAGGAGGAACATTGGGCCTCCATATTCGCAACCCCAATGACCACTGGGTAGTTGTAGCTTTTCGAAGAATTCGAGGCCATTCGCGGCCGCCGCCAATGGGTCATTAGGCTCGGTCAGGTCGGGAAGATCCTAGAGCAACTATGTTAATTGCGATTATAGCAGAACTAGTAAAGGTGAACATACCGTAGGCAAGTTCAAGTACCACTTCTCAGCATAACTCTGCGGCCATTCCCTTACAGCATCGTCATCCTCAAGGTAGTGCCACGTGTGGCGGCTGTCGTCGTCCTTGAGCCTCCATCTTGTCTGGTCCAACTGTGAACCGATGCGCGGCTGCTTGGGGAATGGCTGACCCTGTTTAAGCAGCGGTTCTAATTCGGAGTCGGCAGCGCGCTTACGCGACTTGATAGCGCTAACTTCATGTCCACTAGTATTTGCGACCATCTTTTGGAGAAGTCTGAGAACGCAAAACTCAACTTTCGAGGGGTCAATTGGAAGAAGAGCAGTGGAGTGATATTGAACAAAGTCCCCGGTCTAGTTAATGAGAAGCACCTGTTTTATTTAATGAGACTAACCCGGGACCGGAGTAGAACGATTAACACTAACGGAAGGCCCGCGGACCCCGGTGGCACCTGCCGGCGATGGCCTGCTTCCCCTGACGCTGTCTGTGCCTAGCGGTCAAGCCCCTGAAAATCAATTCATACATGGGATTGGACATGGAACCTGCACAAGCAAACATCATCAAATTGCAACGCTATGAGCGTATTCGGACAACGTCTTGGACTGGCTTTACGAAAGAACATCAGCGCGCTCAATTGATCTCTTCCAGCTTCGATTAAATATGGATGAAGATGGAAATCTTGCTCAAGAAAATGCTACACCAGAACTAACCGATCGGGAAGTCAATCTCGCATCAGAGCCGCCAGGAAACGAGAGTGCTGATACGAATACGACAAACAATGCCAGTGTTGGGAGCGTGGTGGCTCGCATCGAGAGCGTTCTCATGCGAATCGTTGACGCCCTACATATGGGCGAAGAGCTGGCAATTGTGCATACTTCCCGACGATCTTCTCGCCGATTTACGAATGCACAACCAGAAGTGGTTCATTACCCTGGCCGCAACTTGCAAGAATCGATCAAGTTCGGTAGGATAATGCGACATTTGCATGCTGCGTGACTGACCTATCGCAGCACGCATTTTGGTGATTCTCCAGCTGTCCCATGATGCTCTAGTATCTGGTACAGTGCTGACCAAGCGGTTCGTTGGTGTTTGACCCAGATGCAGAAGGGATACTGATGCTCTCGGCAGCCACATTTTCTATCAACACCAAGCTTTGTTCGATAAGCAAAGCCAAGTGGATGATATTGTGGATGATATTGCATTTAACATGGGTGTTAGCCGAGGAGACTTGAACATTGTGCGCCTTGTCATTTATGCACTTGGGTGCCTCTGTTGACTGTAACAGGTAGCAGCATCGAAGGGCGTCATTGCCGGGCCATTGACCTTACGACTCACTGATGGGAGTTCTCTGAATCCTTGCTCTGGCGATATGGTAAGCCTTCTATATACTATAATTGACTTGGTACTGAAGGGTGCAGGGAGTTGCCATCCCGACCAGTCAGTCAATCTCTGGTGTCGACACCCACAGTATCAATTAGGTCCTGGTCGTGGAGAAGGATGTGAGACTTTTCAATTCTCTATCGTGATAAGTCTAATACTTTTAGGCTGTCTTTCGATCCCTCTGTTCTTCCCAGTTTTGGAGAACGTCTTTGTCTGGGCCCGGTGTGCTTATCACAGTATTTACTTACCAGCCACGTTACTTCAAACACAAGCTCACCAAAGCAGGCCAAAGGATATCCTGACTTGACTACTCGTGCATTTTTAAACTTTGTGCAAACGAGACACCCCCAGTTGCCAATTCTGGGACTGTTCGACTACGACCCTGATGGTGTCAAGATCCTACGATGCTACCGATATGGATCCGACAGGCTGAGTCACGAAATTGATCTCGATACACAAGCGTTACAGTGGCTCGGAATCAAGTCAACACATCTCTTCCGGGATTACACTGGGAATTTTCCCATCAGCACTGACCTTGTCAATCAAGCTTCGCAGGTGTCTATGGCATCAACATCATGTCGAGATCCCGTCTCTTACTTGAGCGCAAGAGAACGGGCTGCGGCAATCTCAACCCTCAAGAAGATGGAATCCTCCTCCGAAAATGACTTTGAAGTCGCAGAGATGAAAAGAGAGTTGCAATTGATGCTGGTATTTGGGGTGAAGGCAGAGATTGAATGGCTTGATGAGTCTGGGGATTTGTGCTCATGGCTTGATGGCGAGATTGGCGAGGCACTCATAAGTGACTCTATCTAAGTCTCTCAAGAAGCGAGAGTAGAGGTGGAGCTCGTCTAAGCCTTATCTAGCCACATTATCATGACTTGTTTGTACTCTACATATGTAGTCGTTAATGACGACGTGTGATTAATCAAGTTGCATACCCTGCACTGGTCCACCCCCACACTGTGCGAAAATAGCGGGGTATCAACCCACACAGTCCCCTCATCTTCACAAAATTTTATATCCTTGACATGAAAACATCACCAAGCGCATCATCATGGCACCCAAACTCACGGAAGACGAGATCGATGATCTCATTTACTTCTCCCGAGCAGGAGAGCAGGAGGATTTGACTGAGGCTATTAAGACTCTGGCTGAGCGAGAAAACGCCAGCCCTGCTGAGATTGTTGCGGCTGCCCAGGATGCTTCCAACAAGTCTACATGTCTGCATATGGCGACAGGAAACGGCCATCTAGGTACGTATTGAGAGGAATATGATCTAGTGTCTCTTGAAAATTCCAGACTCAAGATTCTGAGTTTTGATTTGTTTGGTAGTATCAAACTAACATCCTGCAGAAATCGTCAGACAACTCATCCAGTACTTCGACAACCGACCAAAGGAACAGAAGCAAGCCTTCCTGGACGAGTCAAACGAGGCCGGAAACACCGGTATGCACTGGGCAGCCCTAGGCGGCCATCTCGACGTCATCAAGCTGCTCCTCGAGCAAGGTGCTTCTCCCGCTCTCGCGAACGAGCAGAACTACGTTCCTCTGGATCTGGCCTACTTCAACCACAAGAACGAAGTGGCAGAGTACTTCCTCTCAACTGCGAAGAAGATGGAGGATGAGAACCAGGAGGAGGGTGGTCTGAGTGCTGCTGTTGAGACTGTTGAGATTGAGGACGGTGAGAAGAGTGAGGAGAAGAAGGAGACTTCGTAAGGGCTGAAAAGTAAAGGTGATGGATTTTGAAAATTGGCTGGAAGGGTAGGATCTACTTGGAGGGTCTTGTGAGGCTGGGAACTCTGGAAAAGGAACTGGGAGTTTAGGGATATATATGAGAACAACGAAAGCACTTTCAAATAACAGATTCTCTCGTGACTTCAAACTTGACCCGAAGAACTAACCTATGGACGAGGGAATAAAGTCGAAATGTAAAACTTGCATCACAATTCTGGCCCTGTGCTGAAAGATAAAGGATTGAATACTTCTATAGGAAGGTTTCGGGTCATTGATATTGTTTTGTGTAGGGAAAGCCACGGAATTCTTTTATTTTATCTTTTGAAACTTGAGGCGCTCGTAGATCCAATCAACAATGTAATGTATCTCAAAATGACTCTGAAAACAACAATCCAGTATGATCTAGACCCTGGACCAGCCAGACGTATCCCATTTTCCCCTTTCCATACAACGTCAGTCTAACGCCTGCGCGTCTGGGAATCCAAAATTCCAAACGGCGCTTGGCCACACCCACCGCCCTGTTTCGCGTACCGCTGAGTCCATGTAGCGACTTCGAACAGCCTGTCGTGCCTTTTGCAAAGTACAGTCTCCTGGTTGGCAACCTTAAGGCCACATCCAAGTCGACTGCAGGTATGTAAAGGGCAGTAGATGGAGTATTGAGAACTGTTTCGAGTGGTAGACACATCCGAAAGACAATTATAGTCAACAGCAGAGCAGGTATGTTTCTCACAGAACATTCCACGACGACCATCGTGAGCAACGCGTACGGGTCCTGTGCAGGATCCGGAAGAGCAGATGGCTTCTGGCTGATACTTAGCTCTGGGCTCGCGGACTTTGTACAGGGAGATACTTCCGTCAGACCTCTGCATATGCCTGGAACGTCGCATACGCTTGGAAACAGGACATTTCAGCTTTCCCCCCATCTCTTCCAGCTCCTCCTTGATTTCGAGGTAGATTCGCTCCTCATTTACCAAGATATTGGTCTTTCTCTCAGCGCACTTCTCGCAATCACCACCGATTTTCATGATGGCGAATTCCTGCTCTTGGCTCTCTGCTGTGGCAAGACTGGCTTCTGATCCAGGCTTGTGTAAAACAATCTCCTCTGCCAGACAGCCGAGAGGATCGTTACACGGAAGAATTGCCTCGGTGCGTAGACGATGAGGCTTGTCATCGGTGGAGCAGGCGTACTCAAGTTCGACGAGGCGACACATGATGAGAAGCTGTTTGATTGGATCGAGGTATATATAGTGAGAAGTAAAAGGAGAAGGAGAAGCGGCTTGAGGGTGGGGATGAGGATGAGGAACGCAATTGTTTGAGAAGTGTAGTTTCTAAATCTCTTGTGGCATGTTAAATACCCAATTCTAGTAACTCTGTGGTCTACTTGCAAATGATTGTTTATTACGCTGATTGTTCAAATGGAACAACGGGCCTGTAGTATGTTCAGGTGGGAGTGTAGAGATGGCTTTGTTCGCCAAACTATGCTCATAGTATTTGAAGCAGACAATTGGATATTGTTCTCACGACGAAGAACTGAAACCAGTACTGGTTTTCAAAAGAATTTGAAACAGAGGGACTGTCGTAATATGAAGAATCTACTTTTGAGCGTATTGATATACTTGGTAAGGGACTTGTCCTCTATGTTTTGTTTAGACAAAATGATGTTAGACATATCGACAGAACTGACCTAATTATATTTGAGAAAGTCCCAATTGAAGGTTAGAAATTGTGACTATGAATTAAGAACTCTTCAATTCCAGGTTATTCATAGCTTAGACATATTACAATTGGTGATATGCTGGGACCTAATTGTACAGATACGGTGGCCATGCAAGAGTTTTGATAGTCTCCCATTTCGAATATCTCATTTCACTCTCATCGATTCTATCGGATTTCAGTATAGTGTCACATTCGTACTCTAGACATTGAATGTAAGTCTTTTTTCTATAATACGCTTTATATCTTGACGTTCGATGGAGGACACGTTATATCCCGTCTTACTTCATGGTTGGAGCTTTTGCACGAAACCGGAGCCTCCGTACTACCAGCCTAATTATTGAATCTCCAGGGGAAAGGTAGATATTGATCAACATAAAGTCCCTGGTTGGGAAAGTCGTAGTTAACAAGGGCATGTCCGCGCTAATAGAGTCTATTCCCACTAATGCCAGCGCAAAACACCGTGTCTCGGCAATTTCCAATTAGAATGTTAGGCAGCTGCAGAACTTTTTACGCCAATTATACCGTGGTGGGACTCACGGTCGAACGATATATAAATATTGACAGAGAAACAACTTGAGACTGAACATTCATCAGTTGCTCACCAACTTGGTTTTACAACTCAAAATGAATCCCATTCCCGAATTGGAGCTACTGTTCCTCGAACCGGATGAAGAGGAGCAGTTGGCGAAAAGCAAAGAAGTGTCCAAGCTCACACAAGCACAATTGGACGCCTTCAACAAATGGGTTGGGCCCAATCACCCATCACGACTCGAAGCCAAGCATTGGATCACCGGAACAAACAACTTGGATCTCAATGTGTTTTCCTCAAACGAGATTTATTTGCTGACCAAGAGAGCTAAATGTAAATATGACACCCAAACTCATCGCGAGGTATGACCGAGTCCCTCAAGTCATAAATCCCCCTAATGGCTGCTAACCGACTATTCTCAACAGAACAAGGAGAAAACCTTCGTGGTACGGAAGCCTGGTCTCGGGTTGCGGCTCGGTCATATGCCCAAAAAGGAAAATCGGTTCCCTTTGTTGTTCATGGAGGACAACTATGAGAATGGTTGGCGAGCTGCTACTCTACTTATACGCGAAAGCTGCATGCTCAAGCTCATGGACACTCTGTCTGACAAGCCAGACTGGTGGCTCAAGGTAAGAGATGATGAAATTGCCAATAAGTGGAAGGAAGAAGCGTTAGCAATGGATTGGAAGCTGTATCGAGAGTATGCTGACTTCACGCCTGCCATGGCCGATGCTGTAAGTTGGAAAATCACCATCTTTTTAAATTATGCACAGATACTTATATCCACAGTGTATCAGCGAATTGCGAAAGAAAGCAGACTTGTATGAACAAACAGGTCTAATGCCCGTGTACGACTTCACTACCTGTGTCATCAAGTCCGATAACATCCTGACACCTAAGCTGGCTCAGACCCTACAAGAAGCCATCGTGCCTTTGGAAAATGTCCCAGAAGAGTCCAAGGACTGGCATCCTCACAGTAACAACCAAGTCCTGGACCTTGTACATCCTTCGCTCTGGCCGCTGATGTACGGACATTCGAGAGTCCTTCGAGATCGTGTTATCAATCTCGATAATGCCCTTGATTCATGTGGCACCGGAGATGTCCTACGTGCACCTGGCACAGGAGAGACTGTGCATGTCACCGGCAGAGGAGGCTTTTGCGAGACCAGAACGGTGGTCCTTTCCAACGAATTTCAATGGCTACCATGCGATGTGAATCTAGACCCTTCTACGGGGACAGTTAAGATCGCGAGCTATATCAACAACCTCCATCCACGAGAACATGCTCATATATATCCCATCATCGAGCAGTTTATCGAAAAGTCTCTGCCAGCATGGGATACTATTTACAACTGGGAGAAGGACTTTTTAGTCCAGCGACTCTCCACAAATGAGGCAGAGTACGAAGAATGCCCATGTCCTGAACTTTGTGACATCAACGACTCCTATGGATGCACACCATGGAGACGCCCGATCAGTGAGGACGAGGAGCCGAGGTATGATGTCGAATATTGGGACGAAGTGCTTGAGGAAGAGGCAGAAGATATCGGTAGCGATGATGGTGAAATTCAAGACCAGATCTCAGAGGAGAAGGCCGAGGACTACAAAACAAACGCGAAGCGGAGAGAGCTAGACGAAGCTTGGTTCTCGGCGACACATTCTGTCAAGCTCCCTGAAGCCGATCCAAGCGCAGAGACATATGTAAAGATCAGTGCGTCGGATATCAAAACAACAGGCTTCTTCAATGGGAAGAAGGAGATCCAGGTCATCGTCAAGTTGGCCAATATCCACCTCACACCCGAACAACCCAAGTACAACGGTGGCTCGTGGCATACCGAGGGACTTCTGAATGAACACATCGTCAGCACGGCTCTGTACTATTACGATAGCGAGAACATCACCGATTGCACTTTGGATTTCCGCACCTGCGCTGATAAAGAGGATCTATCCGCCCAGCTCTCCTACGAACAGAACAAACACGACCCCATCAAGCGCACATTCGCCATTGATATCCGAGGGAGCATCTTTCAGGACATTGGCTCTGTCCACACCAAGGCCAACAGAGCCCTCTTCTTCCCCAACGTCCTCCAGCACCACGTATCACCATTCCAGCTGCAGGATCCCACAAAGCCAGGCCACAGAAAGATTCTCGCTCTCTTCCTCGTCGACCCAGCGATCCCGGTCATCAGCACTTCCAATGTCCCGCCCCAGCAGAGGCACTGGTGGGCTGAGCAGTCGGGACTGAATTCAGGCAGGGGAATCTTTCCACCTGAGATTGTGGAACAGGTGACTGATTCTGTAGAGTGGCCTATGGGTCTGGATATGGCGAAGGAGATGCGTCTGGAGCTGATGAAGGAGAGGAGTTCGTTTAAGCAGGATGAGGATTCCACGTTTCGACGGATGGAGTGGAATTTCTGCGAGCATTGATCTTTGTCGACGTGGTGTTGAACTAGATAGTTGCCAGACAGCATTTCCAAACAAGTCTCCGTATTGAACAAACATTTATAAAGAGGCTTAATTCTCATAAATAGATCCTGATGTTTTGTAATTTAGATCTTTTTCTATCAGGTATCAGACCAGTTTCCTCAAATGTTCAAATACATGGCGGTGTTTGCTACTATGTAAACCATCATCCTTGTTCAAGGAAGGTATATCACGATGCCCGTACCTCAAAAGTATAGTCTTAGATTAAGGATGATCAGAGAAGAAATCATCTGACCAATAATCTATTTTCAGAATTATATGAATAAAACTGCGGTCAATATTCCTCTGCGGTGGATTCTGACGGCCTGATGTCAGAGGCCATCCGGGTTCTCGCCTACTGACCCTTTTCTTTTTTACCTGGGTAGCATCTCAATTTATTCACAAAACCCTCCTTTCTACAACCATTCTGGTATAAAGAATTATACCTGTAGATATAAGTATCACACAGCCTGATATATATACCAACTGACGAGATGGAACACGAACCTATCGAGGATATCCCCCATTGCCATCACCACCATCACCATCTGCAGTACCATACTCATCACCACCACCATGGCCCTTCTCACGAAGTCCCAAGGTCGATGGGAGAGCAGAATAAGTCACACTACAAGTAATTTCCTCTTTACTCTACTCACACATCTTTGGTTTCTAATCCATGTACAGTAAAGTTTCCCTCAACATGTTTCAGTGGCCGCGGATTATCGAGCTATGCAACCAAATATCAAAAGAACTTCGGCTAAATATAGACTGGATCGGTATCAAACCACCGGCTTCAAGACCTACAAAAATGCTAGACTATGCTTGCGGCAATGGTGTAGCGTCCCGAGTAAGACCATCTCTTACTGTTAGCATCTTGAACATATGACTGACTCGCTTAGGCACTCGCGCCTTTCATGTCTACAGTTAGAGGCATGGATATATCATCTGGCATGGCAGAGCAGTACAACGCCATGGCTCTAAAAGCAGGATATACACCGACGAAAATGCAAGCCGTGCAAGGCGATCTAATCGACCCTGAATTGACGCCATCTACACAACTCGACACACCAGAATTCTATAACTTTGATCTAGTTGTTATGTGTATGGCTCTCCATCACATTGAGGATTACGAGAATATGATTCTACAGCTCTCTAAGAGACTCCGACCTGGAGGTATCTTACTTATCGTTGACTGGGTTGCCCAATCCGAGAATAGTAGCCTCCAGAATGGTATACGGGCAATGGACATTTCAAGTGGAAGTTTGAACAGGATGGGTTTTGCAGAAAACGATATGAAGGGGGCGTATAAGAAAGCTGGATTTGAGGATTGGTCATGGAAATGGGCCTCAACGCCGTCGCAGGTCCCGGGAGAGGTTGGGGGGACACAGCAACTGTTTCTTGCTCGTGGGAGGAAGCCATGTAGCTAAGAGGGAGATGTTACTCTGCGTGTTTTGATTTTATATCTCTCGTGAATTACGCTGATGCCATGTACTGTTTGCCAAGCATATTATAAACTGTACCTGTTGTTCTGGACATGATATGATATCCTTTTGGGATTTCAATCGCACGGTAAGTTGACGGCCAAATCCGCGAAGCAGGTCAAGAAGTAAAAGAAAAGGCATCCCCCGTGAATTGAACGAGATCAGTATATACATTTACGATGAACTCATAGGATAGAAGTCTAGGAGAAATACCGTCTTTTGATTTGTTAGACTCTATAACTATTGAACTTATTTTTATAGCATATTAGTTATAATTATACTTAAATAGTTGCACGCTCTTGTTGAACCCGCCAGTAACCATCCCTGTTGACGTTCCATCAACCTTAATTTGACGTGCAATTTGCTTCCAACAACCAACCTGTGACTGGCTCACGTATTAATCTGATTTTTACTACGTACTGCATTCGGCCATTTCCTTCTCTGTTTATGTCTTATGCAGGGGAATAATGCATGCGCCATCTTCTGAGGCGCAGTTGATCCCTGTCCTTAAAGTATGACATGATTTTGTGCTGTTTTCATTTAGCCGAAGCCTAGGTGAGTCTACGGCGTTGAATCAGCTCAGGTCCAGCCCGAGCGGAAGATAAACAAACCGCGTAAGCAGTAACCATTTTTTGTCTACCAACGGGCGGTTTTTACCGACTGAGCAAAAGTGCCACGTTGAGAAAGGAGGCGCAGAGGGTTATATATCGGGGTTATCGCTTTTTTCTAACTTCAAGCTTGATTCTCTCCCACGCTAAATAAACTACCAATCAGTACAGTATATTTGCATATCCATCATCCAACTCCTACTGAGTAAATTTTCCCTCACGCTCTCAAAATACAAGCTAACATAGCACAGACCAATTCATCATGAAGGTCCAAATCCTCCTCACAGCCGCTCTCACCGCAATGGCCGTGGCAGACCAATGGCCCGGCGCCGAAAAGGAGTGCGGCCGTCTGGGGGCTATGACATGGGATCCTCGCGACATACCTGAAGGTGTCTATCCCTCGGAATTCCGTAGGTGCGCGGATCATCCCATGGGAGCTGGTAATTACTGGGGCTGGGGTGAATATATGCCTGACTGGATTCCCCGTAACCCTCTGGCCGATCTTCAATGGACCTGGTTTCGTGGCCAAAACTACCAACCTCTTCAGGGACGTGGGACGTGAAGTGTTTGGGGAGTAAAAACATATATCGAGCTTATGACAAAACATGAAACTGGTTATTCAAAGTACGACATCAAAGAGGCTTTGTATCGCATGTGGTTTTCATTCTTGCATTTCTCCTCTTGATGTATGAGTAGCTTAACTTGTCTTGTGAAGTCGTGGTTTATGATATTTGGGATGAGTCTATAGATCGTGACAGAAAGCCGTATCCATGAACCTATCATTTTCTTCTGCGAGGGAGAAGGAAAGACTGACATAAAAAGGTGTTTATATAAAGGTGAAGGACTGGCACCTCACCGGGTACATGTGTAATCAACCAATTAGTAACCAGTTGTAAGCCCTCTCTTCACAGAATCCTCAAGAGTCTCCAGATCCTCACCCTTGAGTCCAATACTTTCATTATCTGTCCTTTCATAAAGAGTACCTCCCTCAGACCAGATTCGTCGCAGCGTATATGAAACAGCCTTGGGGTTTCCTTCAGCCCAGCCCTTCTTTTCAGCTTCTTTCAACTCGTTGAGTGTGTAGCTTGAAACAGTCCATGGATCACCTCCGGTTTGTTTCTCAAACTCTTTGAAAATCTGCTTCGGGGTGACGACAAAGGATTGGACTTTGAGGGCTTTGTTGAATGACTGTGATGGGTGATGCAGGGCTGCTACTACAGCTTTGCCGACACTAGGGAGAGTCAGCTTTAGGTTGTTCGAAAGGTTGAACTTGTAATCAGTACTCACTCAGGCATAGAAGTGAAGCCGATCTTCCCCTCGCCGTTATCAATCAAAACCGCCTTCTTGTTTTCATGATCGAATCCTCCGGCCTCGATAACTTCAGGTGAAAGAGTGAAGAACATATCAATATACGGGCCAGTGACCAAAAATGTATACTTGAGACCATTTGCATTTTCCCGGATGTACTTGCGCACTTTGAGCTTGAGCTGATGAGGCTTCTCATTGGCGCTCTCAGGACCATACTCAATATCTGTGCCATATTCAGACGGGAAGAACCACTTCACAGATCCAGACTGAGAAGCGAGTCTGAAAAGGTCAATCTGCTTCTCGATGACATTCCTTCCCACGGCGCTGATGACGGTATCAACACCTTCATATGCCTTCTTCACGTCATCTTCGTTGTTGACGTCACCTGTGATGATCTTGACGTTCTTTGATTTGAGGTCTTTGATAAAATCTGGCTTATTAGAGACAGTGTTTTCAGAGGTGAAGATAGCGACTTGTTCGAACGCGGGCTGGGCATTTGCGATGGCGTTGGTGATGTATCGGCCAATTGTGCCTGTTGCTCCGAAGATGAGAATACTTTTGGGTTGGAAATCTGCCATCTCGATTTTATGTACAGGATTCGTGCTCAAGGGATTTCTGAGGAATTAAAGGAAGCTTCTGTGTAACGAGACAAGAGTTACGGCAGAATGTTGAGATTTATAAGCCGCTGATAGAGTTGAGGCGGGGTCATGAGCACAATATATTGGGGTGCTATGGCGACATGCTATTGGTTCATGGCTCAACGTCTATAGTCTGACAGCTTCAGTTTTGTTGCCGTCTCACCGTAAACAGAGACAGGATATGCTTCTGTGACAGAACTGATCTCGAAACTATCTAAACCGAACCTCCCACAGTTCGTTATCTTAGGTTCAGGTGCCCCCTCGTCACTATCAGCAGAAAAGCTGCCCGAACAAGACACAGGGGAGACTGTTTTGTGTACTTTTCTTAGTAGTTTAACAGTATTTTATGTGTTGTAATGTTCAAAGAAATTCTAGGTCTAAAGTTACATATGTTGTTCGCGATTGATGATGCAGCCGAGAGCCTACTCTCACAGTTTGCTTTGGTTGATTCTTGAAAACATACAAGGCCACAAAGACCATCAAAAGACTGGATGTAGCAGTTGATTGAGCTTCCATTCATCCACGTTCTTACTGCAAAGCTTCTTTCAAGGTTTATGATCTCAAATTTATGTTCAGGGAGACTTTTGCTAGCCTCAGTCATATCAAATCAGTTCTTTGTGCGAGCATGGTAACGTCTGAAAGTCTCTTTTGAGGGAATATTTATGTTCATAAACTATTAACTACGGACGAAAGTCTGATAGAGTCTTTTAAACTAAATCATCTCTTGGGGCTGTCTATAAGAGAGTCTACATCTTCCAGTCCGGTCAATCTTATCTTCTCCCAACCCACACACACTACCTCTTCCCTACTTCTCTCCCCTATACCATCTTCCCTCACCTCCATCATGCCCGTATCTTCAACGACATCTCGAGAAACGGCGGCCATGAAGTTCAGCCAGTCCCTTCTCTGTAAGGACATCACAAAGGGCATTCATCGTATCCTGCAGAAGAAGAGACAAGGCAAGGCACCGCCTCACGACTCGGCCACCCAGCGCTACCACGTACATGTCTGGCCCGAAAGACGACGGAATGGATGCTGGTGCCCGCCTCCTCACACCTGTACGCGTTGGGAAACCTGTCGTAACCGTCCTGTTCCGGAACTTGGCGTCAACATGTGGCTCAGAAACTGCTACCGGGATCACGGAGATCCTTGCGTGGGCTGCGATAACATACATTGCTTCAATCCCAACACCAGCGCCGTCAAATATATGGACAATTTCCTGCGCAGGAGAAGGCATGAAGTGGCATCGCTGTCAGAGGAACAAAGGAGACTAATCGCGAACATCCTGGCCAGATATCGCGACACCTTTCCGTCTCGATACTTTCGGGCGTTTGAGAATATGGTTCACCTGATCTTCCAGGACTTGTGCACGGAGACTGACTTGGATGAAGAGCTCTGGAATCCTGAGGTTCACGGAGTATTGGCATGGACTTCGCCGGCCAATGAACGTATTACTGAGTTGGCCCGTGGAATCCATTCAATTTGGACCAACAGGAACTTGAAAGAAGTTCGGCACCGATAAATGTGTGTTTATTCTTTCTCGGAATTTGCCTCTCCTTCTTTTTATGTGGAAAGTGGAAGTTACAGGGGCTCACAGATTGGGGTCTAAGACTTCGAAACCAGGAGAGAGTTCAAGGTTGCAATTGTACACATTGAGGAAAGACTGTATCGGTTATCGGTGTTGGTAGAATGGTTTACATGCATTTAATCTTGATGATCTTCATTTCTATCTTCTGATATGACATCTTACTATCGCTGGACCAATTTCAACAAACTCCAATTCTCAAACGCTTACAATGAATGTCCCTCCACTCTCAAAACAATACGCAGATGCTTGAACGCCAACTTCTCCCCCTTGTGACAAGCCAAGAGATTCGCCGTCTTGAGAACATTCTTGATCTGTCGACCATTCAGCTCCAGACCAGCCAAAGCAGTAACCTCCTCGTCGTTGATCTCATGCGCTGCACCACCTTCCATCTTGGCATCGAGACTGATGGCGCGGCTCAGGAATCCTCGCCACACAGACTCCCGGGCGGATTTGTCGAGTGGAGGATACTCTAGAGACATGTGGATTCTGCTCTGGAAGGCTTGGTCCATGTCCTTGACGCGGTTGGTCGTTAGGAAAAGAATTCCCTCGTAGTACTCCAGCATGCGAAGGAAGATGGATACGATGCGGTTGCGCTCGATATCATGTGCTGAGCGAGCCTCGAGGAAGACATCGCACTCGTCGAGGAGAAGCACGGCGTTCCAGTTGGCTACCATCTCGAGAATACGACTGAGGTTCTCCTCAATGTCGTATGCATCAGATCCCAGGTCACCGGCACTCATGATGTACAGAGGAACCTTCATCTCCTCAGCCACTGACTCAGCAGTCAGTGTCTTACCGATACCAGGACCACCTGACAAGAGCATGATGATACCCTTACCCTTGCCAGAAATGATGTCGTCAAAGACATCCTTGTACTTGACCTGGCTCTGGGCAAAAGCGAGGATAAGCTCCTTTTGGTCCTGGGGAAGAACCAGAGAGTCGAAGGCCTTGTCGTTGAACTTGACCTCAGTGACTTCGTCGATGAAAAACTCCATCCATCGCTTGTTCTTGAGAGCATAGCCTCGGACGATGGGGGTGGTCATGATGAGCTGCTCCTCCGTCAATGGAGCCCGCTTGCTCTTGTCAACGACATCATCGTCATCGGCATCCACGACTGTGACATCACTGCCGAAGTATTCGATATAAACGAGGTGATCAGGGTTGCACTTCTCCCAGTTCGCTCCGTCGATGACAATGCGCGAGTTGACAGTCTCCTTTCGAGACTTGTCCGCACTGACATACCAGACGGCAGTGCCGCTATAGGCCTTATAGCAGTAGTCGGCGAGTTCCTCGAACCTGCGACCACGTTCGAGGAGCATGCTCCGAGCGGCTTCGGGTTGAGGGTGGTACTCGAGAGGGTAGCAAGAGAGTTGGGAGAAGGGAACAGTACCTGGGAAGGCTCTGATGGTCATGTCGACAGAGAGCCAGCCCATACTTTTACCATCCCAGTCAACGCACTTGCAGCTTAGAATGTAGGCCATACCACACTGAGTCTTTGCGTAATGGCCTGAATCAAAGCGGACGGCAACGGGCCTTCCCTTGAGTGAACCCAAGACAGTACATCCAGGAGGGAACAATGTCCAGACATGGTCGAATGCAACAGCTCGGTTCTTGAAGTAGTCCTCACGAAGCTGGATGATATCGCCTAACTCCTCTCTCATGATCTTGTGCAACAGCGAAACATGCTCACGGGTGATGTCGTCGTGTGCAGTGTCATCCTTTTCCGTGGTGAACTCATCCCATCTGTGAACGAAGCACTCAAAAGGAGCGTGGAACTTGAGACGAGAAACCTCAGTGATAATACCGGGATAGCCCTTAAAGACCTTGGAGAGAACGCGCTTGAGGTAGGGAGATTGGATGACGAGACTGTCGATCTCGAGGGGTTTGTTGGAGTCGGCATCCCTGGGCTTCTTCTTGCGCACGATGACGGCGTACTTTTGAGTCTCTTCGTTCTCTGCTGCCTCCTCGAGATCATCAGGCAGCTGGTCTGACCATGAACGATCGCCGTTTTTGTCGAATTTGGCGTAGAGGTCTTTTGTCTCGGCGAGAGTACCGACCATCACCTTTTCCTTTTTCTCTTCTTCTTCGTCTGACTTTGCGTCATCTTTTTTCTCTGGTGTTTCCTCTGTCTTGGTCTCTTTTGACTTGGTCTCTTCTGACTTGGTCTCTTCTGACTTGGTCTCTTCTGTTTGTGTTGCTGATGTGGTCTCCTTCTGAGACTCGGTGTCGGCAGGTGTAACAACGACGACAGACTCGTCGCCGCTGCTGCTCTTGTTCGACTCCATCATATCGGTAGACATGATGCTGTATGGTATCTGGGGTATGTTGTGGGCGAATAGAAATTATGCTGAGAGAAAACTTGAGATGATGAGATGAAGAAGTCAAGAGGCGTGAGAGAGGATGAGATTAATGTGACAAGAGTTTAAATACAAGCCTCAGCCTGAGTCTTTATACAACCTTCAACACTCTCTAGAGGCGGCCTCCACACGATTTAGGCACGACGGACGGCATGTTACTCACACGGCATTGCCTAGACCCACAATGGTAACGATCGCCGAGCAGCTAAAGCGAATATTCATCATTGAAACTGCAGGCATAAGATGGAATTCGAGGTCTGATAGGCCAGATTTCAACTTCAGCGACCATTTGAAGCATGTAGATCCTAGGTCCTTTGCTTTGCACTGCACAGCCCTAGGTAGTTAGCGACAGGATCTAGATCCAGGCACCACAGGGCCAGGCAGGCAACCCCACAGGGCTTAGCTCAGGCGTCTGGCCTTGTAGGATGGACGGATAAGCTGCAGGCATCAAGCACCGCCTCAGAAGCGGCCTCTATTAGCGAAAAAAAAACATTTGAGCTTGTATTGCACAGGCTAAACAGGCAGGCTTCGTTTAGGACTTTGGACTATGACTCAAAGACTCGTTGGAGAGCTCTTTACTTCTGCTGATCTACCGACAGGCAGCTGGAGTATGCAGACCGTGAATATTGTACTACCGTAGCTATCCCAGGCATCTACAAATTCCCACCTGAGAGAATCCTCTCAGCTGCCTGCTTAGCAGCCTCCTGCGCCAAAAGAAACAAACTCGGCCCAACACTGATCCTCGCAACACCAATATCTGCCAAGTCCCGCGTCGACAGCGCATCCTCCTTTCCATGCGCCAACTTGACCGAAACCCTCCCGTTGAGCTCCCTCACCAAAGTCTCGACCCACGCCGTCCGCAGCCCGCGCTTCGACCCGCCCCAGTAGAAGACGGTCGTGGCTCCGGCTTCGAGGTACGCCTTGCCACGTGTGAGTGCCTCGTTGAGCTCGTCGGCTTCGGGGAGCGTAGCGGCGCTGAAGATGTCGCATCGGGCATTGATGACAAAGTCGGGACAGCCTGCGTCTGAGGCAGCTTTCAGGGCTGATTTGAGACGCTGAACCTGTTCGGCGACGGGGTAAAAAGTCCCTTCGAGGGTTCTGTCCTCGATATTGGCGCCGATGACACCGAGCTCAACAGCTCGCTTCACAATAGATTCGATCTGGGATCCATAACCGTCCTGTAAATCGGCTGAAAGTGGAATACCAGCAGCTTTGGCAAGTGGTGCAATCTTGCTGATGGCCTCCAGATTCTGCTCTAGGGTGAGCTCCTCATCTTGGACACCATATGTAGCAGCAATAGCCCAGGAAGCTGTAGCTAGAGCTTTGACGGGCTTAGAGCTCTCTGTATTGAGCGATGTAACAGTATTGAATGAAGCCACGTCCCATATATTGGGGAGAATGATGGGTGAGGATGGCTTGTGAAGAGCCTTGAATTGCTGGGCGAGGTTGTTAGACATTGTAACACTGATTATAAGATGTATTTGATATGAATGATAATGAGCTATTTCTTCAATCTGCAAAAGCCTCGACGATATTTATACGCCAAGTCTAGAACATTAGGCAATGTCAACATTATGTGTTGCTTTCGAAGTGAAGGGCGTGTGCGGGGCAGCTAAAGTCCAAACTTGACACCTTATGCCGACCACATCAGCGAAGTTTCACGAATCACCAATCGTGGCATTTTCTCCCTCAATTTAACAAACATGATGCCATCATGTAGTTTCCCGCAATGGCTTTCATACAGCCTCTCTTCAATACAGCGAATCCTATTGAGCCTATGATGGTTTCCTCAGAATGAGCCAGGGTAGCCTGCTTGGCTTCCCACTTGGGACTCGCCTGTGGGGATGTTCGATGCTAAATAACCCTCAAGAGGATGCGAGTTTCCATAAATCATGTCATCTTCAATTTGTACCTGACTATCCAATATCGTCTCTCTTCTTCTTTCACTTAAGGCCGTCTCGTAATCAGCGAATATGCCTCTTCAACTACGACCAGCTGTCCCTGATGACATCCCCGGGATGTGCAAGGTCTACCATTCGGCTTTTGGTGACACCGTCATCGGAAGCCGTGTTTTCAACGCCGATATCGAGGCTGCGGATCGTTTCTTCCACAAGGGCTTCTCGGAAGACATGGCCGACCCCAGATGCGAATTACTCGTCGTCACTCACAAGACTTCCCCGGACTCAAAGGATGAGCAGGTAGCATCCATGGCAAAGTGGAATCTCCCCGGCGCGCCGATCCAAGATGTCCCACCAGCCGAGGCTTGGCCATCAAATGGCGATCTCGCCGTTGAGTTTTTCGGCACCATGACAGAAGGCCACCGGAAGTTCATGGGCGATAGACCGCACTATCATCTTGAGGTTATCTGCACCCACACAGACTGGCAAGGCAAAGGAGCAGGAGGTCTGCTTCTGCGCTGGGGTGTCGAGCGTGCGGACGCCGAAGGCCTTCCGTGCTTTCTGGAGGCTACACCAAAGGGAAAGCCAGTCTATGAGAAACTTGGCTTCCAGACAAAAGGCCGGGATGAGTTTAAGTGGCCGTTCGGATCGTCTGTGGAGACTTACATGGAACGTGATGCAAAGACCGACAAACGGACCATGACGCAGCACAGATCCAAGGAACTCGCGTAGAAGAACAAGAAATGTTGATCACTGCGGCGCTTTGTGTCACTGAACGGGAAAATGCCTTAATAGTTAATGGATACAAACATCGGCTGCATCGGATCAAAAACTTCACATCTTCAACACAATTTATATCCGCTCTAGCGACATGATACAAGATGTGCACCTGCGAATGGATCCATTTTGCCTGCGGGCACGAAGAAAAGCGACGATATATCGACTGCACGACACGCCAAGAAATAAACAATAGCTCAGAATGCCCCTGTGGTAGCATCGACTTCACTGTGGTGCGGTCCCTACGACACTGCGGAAAGGCCGGATGCACATATCTCGAGAGCATGGTCAAGGGATGGGCATGCTGCAAATGCAGAAAGGGCCCTAATGAGGGTCATGTTTGCAGGCAAGATGTGAAGCCGTGGAGATGGGATTATCACGAGTGTGGGCATGAGTTCTGTAAGGAGTGCGGGCCGTGGAGGGAGGGTGAGATGAAGCATGATGGACAGGTTCAACGGAGTCCTTTGAGAGTAAAGAGAATTCGAAAAAGTTTAGATACGATCACAGGAAAGATCTAGGGGGGTTTTACGAATTTACAAAGATTGCTATTTTCAAGCATATATAACAAGAAGTCAATCTAACACGATACTTTCCATCATCACGGGAGGCTCAACGTCGACTCGGCCGAGAAGGCGTTGAACCTGACGATCAATTTGTATGGGCTGCAGCGATTATGCTAGAAAACGCCAAGAACTAGAGGATACCAAAAATATCTCCTCCGCAGAAAACACCGGAACCTCCGGGGAATCTGCAAAGCCTCGGCATGAGGTCAGCACGTCGTGGCGTATGTGTGGCTATGGGCTTTTCATCATGACGTCGATACTCTTTCTCTTCGAAGATCTTTCTCGAGCGCGGTAACTGTGCACAAGACACCTGCATTTTAGCATTTCCCATTCGGTCACCGAAGAGGAATAGACCAGACAATTCCAAGCCTTTGCAACATTTTGTCGCGTGACTTGCCCCTTTTGCATGAATGATGTTGACGATATGATCTTTTTTTCTTTGCTGCCATTTATTTATTGTCTATATTGCCCCCTGCTTCTTTTCTTTCTCTCCTTAATTGATTGCTGTCAAGGGTCATTTGTCTTAGCGAATGAGTTTGACATATTTTGCATGTGAATACCCTGTCATAGTGTCCGCGTAACGTCACCGGAATTCAGACCAAACAGAAACAGCCACCTAAGATTTTATCGTTGCGCAAAGAAACGCCGACGGCCTTTTTTGACCAGTTTTTATTGTCGTACAAGCTATAGTCGGAGGCCAATTTATTTCATACTACTCCTGAATTCAGGCGACTTTGTCTTCCATTTCTGCAACGAGTGCTTCCTCCTTCATTCAGCCTCCCTGCGCATTGTCGCAACATCAACAACATGAGCGCCTCCAAGATGTCTTACCTCTCGCGCCTAAGCCCGATTCCTGCGTTTCCCGAATATACAGGACCTTACAAAGTCGGCACCGTCGATGTTGAGATTCCCGTCTCCGAACTCGAAGCACCCAGCGCTGCCCCCGAGGGTGCCGACAAGATCCATACTGTTCAGTACCGCATGTTCTACCCAGCTGTTGCCGAATCCAACGAGAAGCTCATTAGCTGGTTGCCGAATCCTCAGCGACAGCATTTGGTAGCCTACACAAAGTTCCTTGGAATTGGTCCCATGTTGGCCGAGTTTCTCTCGTGAGTGCCCTGATTGCTGTGTCGTGAGCCTAAGCTGACGTATTGTGTAGTTTTCTCCCCCGACACCTTCACTACACCACGATTCCCGCCCACAAGAATGCGAAGCTCCTTGAGTCCTCAACCGAAAACAAGCGATGGCCGACTATGATCTTTTCCCACGGCTTGGGAGGTTGCCGAAACTCGTATTCCTACGTCGCGGGCTCACTCGCCTCTCACGGCATTGTTGTCATCTGCCCTGAACACCGTGACGGCAGTGCTGTCGCCAGTTTCATTCGCGTGCCAGAGACGCAAAACGGAACCATCACCTCGAACAGTCGAATCCATATTCCCTACGAAAAGATATCGCACGACGTATCCCCCGAGGTCTACCAAGCCCGCGAAGCCCAACTCCGAATTCGATGCTGGGAGCTTGGTCTTGTCCATCAAGCCATGCTTGCCGTTGATCGTGGTAATCCTCTGACAAACCTGAACCGCTCGACACCAAGTCTCGACCAATTCGTCAACCGATGCAACATTCACGAACCTGGCAGCATAATCTTTGCTGGTCACAGTTTTGGAGCGGCTACTACAACTCAATTCCTCAAGAGCACATATTACGCTGGTGTTCCTGAGGTGGCCGCAATGGAGAAGCCGATCTTCGCTCCTGCTGAGGGCAGCGATATCCGAAACCAGATTACCGAAAAGACACTCAACATGTTGCTCGATATGTGGTGTATGCCCTTGATGGCCCCCAACTCTGCGCCTCTGTTCAAGTTGCCTCTGCCTGTATACGCAGATAAGGCTTCCGCGCCTGGCGGCAAGGCGATTTTGGCGGTTGAATCTGAGCACTTCTTCAAATGGAGGGATCATCTCAACCTCAAGGCACGTGTGTTGAGCCCCGATCCTACCGTCAAGGTCGTCACTCCTCAGCTATTCGAGCGGCCTAGCGGCATCAAGATGGCAGAGCCAAGTTTCTTCTACGTCATCAACTCGGCCCACTTGAACCAATCTGACTTTGGAATCCTGTTCCCATGGTTGACACAGAAAATCTTCAAGGCAGAGCAGCCCGAGCGAGCACTTCGACTGAACCTTCGCGCTCAGCTGCAGATGCTTCGTGAGAATAACGTGCCCGTTGGCCGCACATTCGCTGGTGATCTCGCTGATGGTACATCATTCGATAAGCTCGAGAAGTTCAACGCAGATAATGGCGATTCATGCAAGGACGGGATCAACGATGATCAAGCCATCTTCGACAAGAGCGGCAACGACCCCGTCGAATTTTGGCGATGGATCGATGTCATTGGTCTCGGTGACACAGGTGATCGAAAGACAACCCAGAAGAAGGTCGAGGATGGCCAAGAGGAGATGAAGGGTGAACTTGACCCTAGTGAGGAGGTCTCTGGAGCACCTCCTACCATCACGGGAGCTGTGAGTGCGACTGCAGCTTAAGTAAAACAAGAACGGATTATGGGAGCGATTTGATCTTTTTACAAGGCGGAATGGTTTTGAGATACCTTTTTGGCGCAAGGATAGGATTTTTGTTAGACATATTGTAAAAGAATACCACCTTTAGACTTTGTACGTGCACGAATAGAACCTGATCTACTCTTCACCCGCATATCCCATCTCAATCACCAGTGTCGACCCATTGTTCTGCCATATTCCTCCACTTCCACCAAGCACACATCGCATCGTCAGAGGATTCCACATGTGTCCCGTAACCTCCTCACGGTCAACGCTGATATCTTCACTCGGCGCACATGCAACGGTTCGACATGTCCCTTCTGTGACTGAGCGGCATTGGCCAGAGGTGATGTTAAAGTGCTGCTCTGCATCGGCGAGTTTGAACCATGCGGCTATGGCGCTTGAGCAGGCGATCCTGTCGGGACCAGGAGTCTAGTTCTCTCATTAGCTACATTTTCAGTGTCTCGGGTAGATGGGGTGTCTTGCTGTGGTGCAATTGATGATTGTCCCGGATGTGTCGTTAGAGGGGGGCTTGAGGTACTCGAGCGGATCGAGGCCTGTCTCCTCAGTGAAGGAAGACCATGGGAAGTCATCTATGATGGGGTCTGGCTCTGAGTAACGGTTTTTGGAGATTTCTCTTCCTAGACATAGTGATGCAAAGAAGGTGATGATTATTGATGATAGCATCTTGTTGTTCCGTTTGCGGTGAGATGATAGATGAGGATGCTTTGAGATGATATCAGCAGCTGGAGATAAAGAAGTGGATGGTGAATGTTTGTTCTTTCCTTCTCGGTGTAACTTGCCCGCAATAAATGATAATCGATGTAGATCAGGAAACTGCGCAATCATCAAATGAATCCTCTGAGAAGGATCGAAGTATGGCTGTCTTTCCCAATTCTTCGTCAGACTCAAGGTGCCTGCCCTTTTATATCACCAAAGTTCGTCCAACTCCTAGGTCATTATCCGCACAGGATTCGGTCGCTGCGGAAACACAGACGGGATCCCGCCCTTCGCTAATTCTTCGCCAAATGAAGCATGGCAAACGTCGTACTTGGTGGAATGGTGAACTTAGGTTCCGGATGCGGTGATGAGACAGGGATGGGTAGCGTGTACCTGATCAGATCCGGGGGCGAGTTCGAAGTCCTTGGGTTTTTATTTCTGCTTATCCGGAAAACGGTAATACGATTAGATTCGAGCAACCTTATGGTACTTGATTAAAGTGGCGGTAGACGATAAAGATGATAGTGTTCCAAGCCTGCACAATTGCTTTCACTTCGATGGAGGCAACAGGCTCTGGGCCTGACAGTTGAGATCACCACACTGCAGAAGCTCATTCATTTAATGCTTGATCATAGTAGATAAAAATCATTTGTTACTCCGAAATCCCAGTAACCGACCGAACAAAGATCGGTTCTCACAAATATACTCTTACAGAATTGAATATCACCCCAAAGATGCTGTTGCCTTACACAATCACTCCTCCGTCTTGCCCTTCTTCCACAATCCACCAAACATCAAACACCGTGGCTCAATAAGATTCTCGTCCCTAACTTTCAGAGTCTCCTTTACCCCATCATCAGAACCAGGTGCGACACCATCTCCAAAAACACCAATCTTGGGTACCTGTTCCCATCCAGGCCCCCGTGTAGGATCTCTGATAAACTTGCCCCAAGCCTTCTGCATCTCTCTACTCAACCTTTCCTGGAATTCCGTCGCGCCCTTGTCAGGAAACGTGCCAAAGAGTGTTCGGATCTCGGAAGAGTGATATGCGCCGCTACCTTTGAAGATCTCGGTGTTGGCAAAGCTCGCGTCGTAGATAAAGCGCCATGTCTTGATGTCTGCATCGGCGAAGTCCTCTGCGATGTATCGAGTGGGGCATTGCATGGCGAGCTCGGTGACTATCTTGGATACTTGGTCGAAATCATTCTTGATACCGGGTGGACCAATGGGATACAGGAATTTCAGGGCTGCCACTTGAGAGGTGCTGACATCGGGTAGCCAAGACCGCAGAGCTTGGTCAATCGTGACGTTCATGAAATCCTCCAAGCGGGCTTCATCGGCCGTCGAGCCCAGGAGAACAGGGACGCGAGCCATGGCCTTGGGGTCCTTCTTAGACTTAAGACGTATGTCTCGTGGGAAGTTGGTAAGGGTGATGCCATTGTCACTGAGGGGTTGAAAGTTAAGCATGGCTCTTTCGACAAGATCCTTGAGCTTGGTGGCTGGAACAAGGCGCATGCACTTGAGAATTTCGTCGAATTCCCCGGTATCACAGCCTGCGAGCTTAGTAGCATTGACCCACGAGCCGGTGGGTGTAATATTCGTGTTGGCAGAGCCGGACTGTAAGATAGCGGCGCGGAAGGGTAAGGGATCGGGAGGAGCGGTGATGAGGCCATCTACGCTTCCTGAGCCAGCGCTTTCTCCAAATATGGTGACCTTTTTGGAATCGCCTCCGAATGTGGCGATGTTGTCTTGGACCCAGGTCAAGGCTAGACGCTGGTCAAGCAAGCTAATAGTTGATTAGTAACAGAGAGATTACTGATATATAAGAGGCACACTTACCCGAGATTCCACTCCCCCTTCGGCAAATTCTTTGTCTCAGGGAAACCAAAGATGTTGGTCCGATAGTTGATTGTAACAACGACGAGATCCTCACGACTCGCCAATTTAGATCCGTCATAATAAGGCAGCGATCCAGATCCATGACTGAAGCTTCCTCCGTGGATCCAAAACGCAACAGGTTTTGAACCAGCCTTTGCTCCAGCAGGCGTATAGATATTGAGGTTCAAGCAATCCTCACTTGTTCCCGCCGGCGGCCCAGGTGCAGCAAAGTTCTTGATTGTTTGGTTTCGTTTCACCTCGGGATAGTTGAACTTCATGATACAAGCAGGCTTGTACTCAGTAGCATTATACGGCGAGTCCCATGGCTTGGCTGGTTCAGGAGGGCTAAAGCGTACAGGCTTTTCGGCAAAGGGGATGCCGAGGAACTTGTTGACGATGGTCTTGGAGTCGGGGATGGAGGTGGTGGTGCCGATTATGATGCCGTTGTCGATGGTAGCGGTTGGATTATTTGACAATTTGGAATGAGGTTTCGCAAGCGTTGTTCCCGCATAGAGAGCGGCTACAAGAAGAGGGAAGGGAACCATGATAGCGGTTAATGATATCAAAATGTAACCAAGTGAAGCAGAATGCGATATTACTTATAGAAAGCACCCACGCTTTGAATATGTCATCGACAGCTCAAGCCAAGACATAGTGGATGACTTCATCATCAGCTGAAGGAACTAACAGGCATAAAATATCATATTTCGCCTCACAGGAACCTCATGTCAGTGGCTTAGATGCCCACGATCTTCAATCGACCAATCGCGTGTCAAGGCTTATACCAAAACTCAAGGCGATACTGACCTTACTCTTTTTGGTTGTATCCCGCGCTCTGTCTGATTGGTCGATACGAGCTGTCCGGCATGGTTTGACAAGGGTAGCGCGACATGAGGCCCAAATTAGTTTAGAGCTTAAAACAGAGCCTCAGCTCAGGAAGTGACCTTTGAAATGTAATTCACCAGTCTTGCAGCTTTTCCGCAGTCTATTTAGTCAACGTGACGTATTTCACTGACTTAGTAACTGTGAGATCAATACATTCGACGTTCACCGATATTGTTCCCTTCAAGCTCAATGACAAGGTAGACCAGATGGATGTTTGTCATTGAGATCATTGAACATCAAGTTGGTGTTACCACATTCGAACGGGTCAATAGGCTGGCTTCTGATTTAATGTGTGTGCAGACGGGATCATGAAGGCAAGATACAGGTTAGTATCCATGCATTACAATGAGCTATTTCAAATATTAGGTAGTCAGATGTCCGCGAGTACTAAAATTTCTAATAATGTTACGCTAATTATAAAGTCTTCGTTCTATCTTATTGTTAATATCATTGAGAGAATTAGAAAGCCTGGGCTTGATAAGGTTTTAAGGTAGAAATAAGAATAAATAATCTCCACAAAGCTAGTATTATTTAAGTGATACTTATCCCGTATAAGGGATCTTATTTCTTGTCATTATTCAACCTCTATTATTTAGACAATTCTGTTAAATGGAACCGCTAACTTGCGGTAGATACAAAAGGTGGTATAGGAATATTACATAACCATCAGCAGGAATATAGCTACTCGACATAAACTACAAATTAACCCGGTTCTCTTCTATAAGCTTGACGTCATGCTTAAGGCATAAGTATTAAGCTAGCAAATTTGAGAGCTGTAAGAATATTTAGGTATGCTAGAAATGCTAAAACAGATTATAAAACAGCATACCTCCTTACAAGTTCCAGTATCTAACTGGTTATGGTATGGAGCTTGGATTGAATGAAATATTATAACCTATACAAACCTGTTTTTAGTCCGAGATCGGTGGAATGAAGAGGATACTAGTAATAAATTGAATCTTATTCTACTATTAACAAGATTGGATTCTTACCTCGCCCAGAGAAGATTCAGTATAGAACTTCTCCTGTCTCATAGTAGCTTTTATTAAGCATTAAATCATTAACATGTCGGTCAGATAGTTACCAGTAGCCCTTGTCCTAACAGCTATATATTCCTTCTCATTTGTCCTAAACGAACGCACCTAAATATAGTTCTAGACATCAGGCATATAAATATTCTTTCGACGGGCATGGAATAGCTATATTTATTATAGCAATATACTTAGAATTGTAGAGTATCATGTGAGCTACTACCTCCTGAAAGCTTTGAATACCGTGCCATCATCACAGATGTTAGACATATTATACGACACGGAGATATCTAAGAGCTGATCGTTCAAACTTATAAAGTAAATCAATAATACCACGGGAGAGAATGGTTTAACTCTCTCATAATTTATATCAGCACCAAAGAGCTATGGCAGTACCTTGTCAGCTGGTGCATCACTCTACACTGCAAAGACTGTGCAGAATCATAATACCATAATACCAGGTACTCCCTTGCCCAAGTACAAACTCTGTGTTACAATTCTGCACGCGTCGAGTATTGGGCCCAGCGGCGCCTCCATGTCGCGGCTGCTATTTGATCAAAGCACATTCTAGGTAGATTAACGAAATGTCCATCTCACCTTATCTGACATTGGGTGATCTACATGATCAAACTCTGGCGATATGGGCAACATGGCATGTTATGCAGAGCTAAGAGATGTAAGAGATCCTTGTTAGACAAATATCAAATCTAGACTCCGGGGTCCCACGATCAAGTGTTGCAAGATCTCGGACCTACGGAAGCTTTTAGAATTTTCAACAAAACAAGATTTGGACTAATTGTTCCATGCATGATATTAACTACTCATCACACGAAACTGCTCATACTCCGATAAGGATATCCCGATATGCTCCGAAGTAAACGAGAATAGGCATTCCTCTGGCGTTCAAACAAAGCGACGGAATGCTTCCGTCGTTCAAAAAGAGTCAGCAATAAGAGTCTCGCCACAAGAGTTGGAGAAGAAGGATGGCAACGCGTGGAGAAGCGGTGCGAGGTACAATTGGGAAATATTCTCGAAACACTAGCTGACCTCTTAAAGGGTAGGTCAATCCGGTGCGGGCGCCTATTGAACACCCTTGTGATAAGACATGGTGTCTGTGTCTCCAGTCCCAATGCAGTGTTGGCCCCTCTGGGGTCTGGACCTTCGACGTTACACTTGGCTGCTGTTACATTGTGTTTCCGATAATTTCCTGGTGCTGCCTTTACACAGTTACTACTGTATCACTACTATCTTGGAAGTAGGAGGACCTGCAGAGAGAGTTGTGAAAAGTCTCTATTTTTTGGTAGTGATTAAGCTATTTCCCAGTTGTAGACCCTAGACTGGGATGAAGCAGACATCAAAGATAACATTATCGTATTTTAAGTTCTGAGTGAAATTTCACCCATGTACTTTGAAGAGTCTCGTTCCAAGTGGAGGCATCTTTGGAGATATCGTACGAGCCGCTTCTCGACCATGTCCGGGGTTGTTTGCGGAGCGTCCAATGGTTACATTTTAAAAACAATAGTTCTGAACCCCGAGACCCCAGTAGCCCAGGACCCCAGGACCCCCAACAAACGCATCTGGGGTCATCTCACAATACTACCTGTCTTCCCCGACATTTCCCTAAATGTGTCCCTTGGATTGCGGATCCTTTGCGATCCCGGACGTTATGAGCCGTGCGAGATGCAAAGAATCAAGCTGCGCGATGAGAGTGAGACATTGGATCCCACCCGCTCGGACATGTCAGCGAGAGATACACGCCGAGTGCATGCGCTTTGGTAAAACCCTAAAAACAATCCTATGTTTCTCACTGTGACAGTCTCGTCTCATCCTAGGTCAGTTATTCAATCCGTCGTATAGCATATTGAATATCACATCTCATCATGAAGTCGGCCACACAGCGACACACGGCTTACCCCATCTAGAAACAAAAAAAGAGCCCACCGCCGCCAAGGCGAGTATTTCCCGAGTCAGCCACCAAGGATTCAGTGAGGTCATCCCGTGCAAATGAACAGAAGTGCCGGCGATCAACTTCCCCAATGGCCACTCAGCTTTTCTTCCTCTTTTCTTTCTGCTGCAGTACGCATGGACCAACGAGGGATTATTCGTCTTGCAGAAGCGCGTGTTGCAACGACTCCAAAACACCCTTGCCTTTTGTTCGTATGTAACCAGAAACATGCTAGCCAACGTGCAACCTACCCCCAACGCCAAGGCGAGACTGGGGGATGTACCCGAAGACCCATCAAGGGTGCTCCAAACTTGGCATTCGCAGTCTCCATGTTATTATATCCATTTCCCCCGTCACAGTGATGGTACAAGCGGGGAAGTCAAGAACAACTTCTCTCCATCATTGAGTCACTCACTACGTCCATCGTCTCCGCAGTGAAAATAAACGAGGGTGCCATGCCCCGTTTTTCGTCAGTGTAAGCTTAACAGAGAGCCTTAAAAGCCTAACGTTAAACTTGGATAAGCGTAAATATTCCCGGGGTTTAGCTTGTGTGATCGGCAGTTACAGTGGGCTCTGTTCTCTCACACGACAGTCCTTCTTTTGTGCCGGTTTGCCGATTTTCTGTCTCTCCCTGTCTTTCCCACGCTCATTCTAGCTCGGGCTCTCCGCATATGCCCACCTTCTCTCTAATGGCTTTTGGGTTTTAGCCAATTGTGTTTTACTAGAAACCAACCTCCAGGAGCTACTATGGGAGGTGTTGAAGGGGACCCCAGCGTCATCGTGCTTTTTCAGCTTGGGCTTCGTTGTAAGAGATGGGATGAATTGTATCATATCACTCAAGAATGTTACCAAAAGAAACTTCTTTATCTATTGACGTAAAACCTCGTTTACCTTGTATGCCACCCTCGTCTCGCTCAGTCATAGCGGATCCGACATCGTCTACTCCCCCGCATCCCATCCCAGCCATTTACAATCCTTCTTCCTCTCTCTCCGTTCCCACCCGTTTTTGACAAATGATAATCGCCTTTACCCTCCCCCGTATTCTCTACACTGCGGGGAAATCAATAATCATGGTCAAGGGTGGGTGTCAAGCGTGTCTCTGAACGGGCATGATCCGCGGCTCATGCGTCTGCTTTTCTCCAAACTCGTGGGATCTCTCCACGTCTGCTGTGACTCTGTGGGTATTGTTGGTGCGACCGTTATTGCATGACACTGCATGGCCATGGGGAAGGGGAAGGCTAGGAAGGGTCGTATCGTGGCACTTGAATCGGAGATAACAAGTAGAAAGCGGGTTTGTGTTGCGGTGATGTGCGGTTGTCATAGACACTGTCATCGGCGTATAAGGATCCCTCATGTCCTTCCCGTCAGCCGTTGACTTTTCTCAACCGTCACACAACTCCTCTCACCTCTTTTGTCTGGTACTCTAAGTTCACCATATTCTTATCGAGTATCTTTACAATGGTTAAGCAACCCGTCGCAGGCGAGTCCGGTGGCCCTGTGGTCAAGGGCGTCATCCCCACAGCCAAGCAGGCCCTCGGTGACCTCTTGGTCTGGAAGCAGCGCGTGGTGATCACAAACGAGCATGGCGAGGAGACGACTGAATGGAGAGATCCAGACCCTATCCAGAACCCTATCACGCTCATGGGTCAACTGTCGGGCAAGGACTGGATCTTCTTCCTCGTCGGCTTCTGCGCCTGGACTGCTGATGCCTTTGACTTCCACGCCCTGTCTATTCAGACCAAGAAGTTGTCTCTCTACTATGACACCAGCAAGACCTCCATCACCACAGCCATCACCCTCACTCTGCTCCTCCGCTCCGTCGGCGCAGCAATGTTTGGTCTTGCCGGTGACAAATGGGGCCGCAAGTGGCCCATGGTCTTCAACATGATCATCCTGGGTATTCTCCAAATTGCAACCATCTACAGTTCAACCTTCCAGCAATTCCTCGCCGTACGAAGTCTGTTTGGTCTATTCATGGGCGGTGTTTACGGCAACGCCATCGCCATGGCTCTCGAGCAGTGCCCGTAAGTGTTCTTTTACCCCAAACTCAATCGCTCTTGGCGTCGCGATGCCAAGTTTGGAGTCGTTACTATTTCCGTGCTAACAGCGTTTTAGCTCCAACGCTCGAGGTTTAATGTCCGGCATCCTTCAACAAGGTTACTCTTTCGGTTACGTCTTGGCGGCATGCGCCAATCTTGGCGTTGGAGGTAGCACTGAGAGTTGGAAGACTGTTTTCTGGATTGCTGGTAATTATGCCTTTACTCCTTTGATACCGAACTGCCAATTCGTACTAACAACAATTAGCCGGTATCTCTATCGCTGTCGGCATCGTCCGTATCTTCTTCCCCGAGTCCCAGCAATTCCTTGAGGCCCGCGCCAAGGGCAAGAAATCGTCTTCTCCCGGTGCTTTCTGGCAGGACTGCAAGAAGATGCTTCTCGCTGAGTGGAAGATGTGCATCTACTGCTGCATTCTCATGACCTGGTTCAACTACTACTCCCACACATCTCAAGACTCGTACACTACCTTCATGCTCGAGCAGAAGGAGCTCAACAACTCGGCCGCTTCTCGTGCCTCGATCCTCATGAAGACTGGTGCTTGTGTTGGTGGAACCATCATTGGATACTTGAGTCAGTTTGTCGGTCGTCGCCGAGCTATCTGCGTGTCAGCCCTTATGTCAGGCTTTATCATCCCTGCTTGGATCATGCCTGAGGGCGAGCGTAGCCTCAGTGTTTCCGGCTTCTTCCTCCAGGTTTGTTTATGCCCCTTTGTGAAATCACAGTATCGCTAACAGAAATTCTAGTTCTTCGTCCAAGGTGCCTGGGGTGTCATCCCTATTCATCTCAACGAGTTGTCTCCTCCCGCCTTCCGATCTTCGTTCCCTGGTGTTACTTACCAGATCGGCAACATGATTTCTTCACCCTCCGCCCAGATTGTCAACGCAATTGCGGAAAAGACATTCATCACCGTCGGAAGCGGTGACAAGGTCGAGGCCTACGGCCCTGTTATGGGTATTGCTACCGCTATCATTGTTCTCGGTATCATCTTTACTACCATGCTGGGCCCCGAGAAGCGTGGTCGTTCTTTCGAGCATGCTGTTGCTGGTGTCCATGATGAAGAACAGCGCCACCAGAAGAAGGACATTGAGACTGCCAGTGTTGAGCAGGTTGAGCTGGATGACAGGAAGAAGACCAAGGAGGAGATCTAACTTGCTGTGGCTCAAGGCGGACAGATGACTGTAAATGATTAATGCTTGGGAGCTCAATACTCAGAGTTGATAGCTCCCAGCTCGATACCCTATGAATCAAACAACGAATAACAAGCTCTTCTCCTTGTAGACGCTTTGGATCACTTATTTAATAAGCTGTGTCTGGTCGTTTTGGACAGCTGCTGGAGTATAGCCATCATCTTTCCCCTCGCAGGTGTTTTTACATAAGGCTCTGACATCATGAGCGCAACTCATATCATACCTAGCTTACCATTTGGGGCTCATGTGAGATTCGCACTTGCCTTCTGGTCAGCTACCTAGGAAGGTATTGGTAATGGAGTGAGGCTCTTTCCACTGGAAGTAGATAAGTACCTGCCTTGCCTTGGCAGCCCATGTTTGTGGCGCATGCTCTCCGTCCTCCTTCACTTTTGACTCTGGAATAACAGACATCAACGAAATAACAATTTATTATTGATCCAGCAGCTTCCATCTCGATCTACGGCCCGGATACGTATCTGTTTCCTAAATTCGTTGCCTTCTACATCATATGCAGCTTGCACCTATATCCCTGCATGACATCGATATCATGACCCGCCATGAGTTGCACTTTGAACCCCGCCCATCTCGGTCCATCAAGGAGTTTCAATACGAAAGCTGTCACCATTATCTGACTGCCAATGGTGTGACAGTTTGAGTTCGTGGGATCATCCTAATCGAGAAGTTGGGGTAAGGGCGCAAGGCAGGATGTACATCCTGTCTGCCTGACATAGTAGTCTCCGGCGTACTTAACTCCAGTGCTGATAGGAGGTCCAACGAGTTACGCATCTCGTCCAGCTACGCCACCATGTGAGGCTGGAGCAAAGTCTCTGCTCAAAACAGGCGTTCAAGTACTGTAGCATTGTGTGGAACAAGCTGAATCTTGTCCTCAAAATGAACGAAAATTCACCTCCAGTGGCCAACAGCCTGATGTTGCTCTGGTTCGATCCATGGGACATCGACCCATGGCTGTTGTAGAGGCGGAAACAGTGTCATGTCGGCTGTGCAGATCTATATTACCTACTTTGACCACTGTTGGGACCAACACGACATTTTACTCTATAAGTCGGCACCTTCGCGATGTCTTCATTCCACTCAACCGCTTGTGTTGCTTACTTTTGGGTTTCCATGTTCACCTCAAACCTGTCCACGACACACTCCGTACCTATTCACACCCTCTTATCATGTTTCTGTCTGAAGAGGCCATCATCGCCATTCTTGGCGCTCTGCTCAATATGCCCGCTTTTGTTTTGATCTTCTGGCACTGCTACCGCAAGAGTCATCCTTCCCGCTCTACTCAGATTCTTGGTATGTTGTCCTTGTTCTATCCTTCAAGCCGTCTTACACTGACATAGTCGTATAGAAGACGGTATTTCACATCCTTGCCCAACCTCTGAGCCCCTGGTATCTGCATCAAACCCTCGACGTTCAATCACCTACCCTCTCACAAACTTCCCTCGAGACCGACCGCAATGATGACAGTACACAATCACTTTATATAAACTATTCGTCTACATCTAGTGTTCTTGCGAAGACGTACATTTCATATATGACAGCATCATAAGAAGCTATCATCAACCCTGTCAACACCCGTCTCTACACACTAGCCTTGTGCCTCATCTTAGCAAGTGCTACCACAGGGTCATCAATATGGCAATATCAATCCTTACCAACGCCTCTCGAACTTCAACAATTTATATTCAACATACCGTTCGCACCCAGGTTCTCTTGGGCTACTTGCTTCGTGCCTCTATCGACACAAAACTAAATACGGCAATGATCGGAAGGCACACTCACGCTTAAAAGAAGCAGCTTTGTGGGAGGATGTCGTCTTCCAGGCAAGCGTCAGAGACTAGCAGACGTGTCTATAGTACCATCAAGCTTATGTTCCCTGTTCACTATCCACACAACTATCCTCTCAAGACCTAGTATCGTCTCCTTGTTACCGTGGGTGTAAAGTATCAGCCTCTTACCATGACCCAACCAAATACAATACACTATACCCAAACTCGTCCACCTTGTGACCAAAGGTCCGAAGGCGGAAAGGTAGTTATCTCAATTCGCTGAGACGTCGGTACCTCTAACGAACCATTCGGTGAGGTTCAGTCCAGTTCCCCTAAAGCTTGTCATACCCGTGGTTACTACAATATGTTATCATCTTTTCATTCCAATATTTTGATAACTTACAATCAGCACCAGTATTACCCATATTTGAAGCCAAGCCTGAAATGAGATCTGATCCCTATAAACGGTCGTTACTGCGTCATTCTCGCTCTGCTGAGTCTTCAGATTTCTCAGTTCGGGAAGATACTCCGTGACCTGATCATTCATCTTCGCTCCCTCCAGCAAAAGGGCTCCGAGAACTATACAAGACTTGGATACACTGCCTATGTGATAGACAGTGTCGGCATCTACCACTTTGACACCGCGAGGGTCAAGATTGGCTAGCGTGTGATGGAAGTCCAGCAGGGGCTTATCCTCGTGGATGGATGTTACACCGATCGATATAGTAGTGTTGTTGAGTTTATTCGTGACTGAGTCAAGCTCCTCTTCGAGAGCTTTAATGGCGTCCTTAACATTGCGAGATGATCCCGGCTGATTACGCGCAGGTAGGACCGGCCAAAGAGGAGGGCAATGATAGTTTTTCGCCCGCAAGACTACTGTCAGCGAGCAAAAGAAGGGGAAGCAAATGCTTCGCAAGGGTCGAATCAAAGATCATGGTTCTAGCTTAAAAAGGTGGTATGGTAAGGAAATGAGGCTGGGTTGATGGATGAAAGTATGGTTGTACAAGAAGCAAGCGACGAAGGTATTCTATACCTACGTGAGTCCCTCTTTTACAAGTTCCTCCATTCAAGGTCAAAGCTCAGCTCATGCGGTTTCTATCGCCAATCCATATCTATGTCGATCACCATCGCTAAGAGTTCAGCTCACAGCCCAAGAAACTGTGAGGCTCAGAAGTCCTCGGTTCGTGCTGTCGATCTCCATATACCTCCCAGGCAGTGCCCAATATCAAGAACTAGTATGGCGAAATATCTTGTATCCCAGATCCTGTAGAAACAGCTACCATGAAGGACCAGGTATGATCTCCATCGAATGTCAGATTGGTAGCTGATATCACAATGATCGACATCACTTTGAGAGCCTCGCAGTGGTGACAAGATTAGCACTTACACAATATCCCTGTAGTCAATCAAGATTCGCCAATCGGCTTGATTGGCCAATTCTTATTTCAAGCTTCTTTGGGTCCAATCGCCAACTGCCTTCGCCAATCGACAATCAATGCAGATCCCATCAACTGACATCAAGCGTACATTGCTCGCCAGACCAATTTTCAGTTTGAGGCTGCAAATAAACTAAAAATATTGTATCCATGTCAGTCACTCCAACAGCTTCTACTCCAGCCAGATAAATAAGTAACAGGATTGTATTATCCCTACAAACACTAATGCTTTATCATGCCGCAACTGCTATCGTTGCTTTGCTTCACATTCGTCTTCTACTCTTCAACCATCAATCTCCATAGCGGAACCCTTGGCTGGATCCTGCGTACCGCTTCCGTTCGTATTCTAAACCATTCGCGTCTGCAGTTTGCTGTTCTCCTCCCTCAAAGTCTTCAACTGCTTCTCGAATTCCTTGTTCACCCACTCCCAGTACCCTGTCCAGGTGCTGGCAGCACCAGCATTACTAGTAGCTGCTCCAGCATTGCCTGTTGTAGCCTTCATCTTCTCTCCCAGTAGCAGAGTGACTCTTAGAATACTCTTGTTGGCTTCTTCTTGCTTCTCGAGGTCCTGCTTCACGGCATTATCCTTTAGCTTGACTGAGAGAACAGAGCGATATGCCTCAGCGATCGAGTTCAGGCGACGAGTTGTCTCATCAGGGTCAATCGATATCAGCTTGGTCACCATGAGATTGCAGAGCTGACGAATGTCGTTGTCGTCCTTGAGGCCCGCCACGACACGATCGTAAAAGTCGATGTTGTTGATGCGACTGAAAGCAGTCTCCATCAAGGCATACAGTGTCTCGTACGCGCTCTGTTGCAAGTTAGTAAATGATCAATAGTAACTTCGCGATTGACATACCTTTCGGACTTCAAGACCATCATCCACAGTATGCTTGAACGGTCCCATCATGACTTCTCGGATAAGCTCCTTCTTGATGACCGACTCTTGCAGTACGAATGGCATCAGCTCACCCAGATGGGGGTGGATCAGGTCAGGCTTTGTTCGGGCAGCTGTAGTAAGCGTGGTCATTGCCAATCGGCGAATGTCCATGTCGGCGTCTTGAAGCATAGTCAACAGCATTTGAATGAGAACATCTCGTAGCATGCCATCCAAAACCTCGTCGCTCTCGGGAAGGGTGTAGCGGACAGCCTGGACAGCCATGCCTCGGATGCCGAGAGACTCATCCTTCAAAAGGGCCTAGAACAGTTAGTCGATGAATTTCCAAAGTGATAGTGTATATACGGACCTGTAGACGGGGAATGAAAACATTAGGGTCAAGAGTAACAAGACGTCCCACGCATTCAGCGCAGACGACCTTGTTATCAGCATTGTCTGAAGCCTTCAGAAGCTCATCCCAAATGGTAGTGGCATACTTGCGCAGGTCAGTAGACTGTGCCGAGATGGATTGAAGGATTTCCTTGATTGATTGAATGAGCAGATACTGGATGTTGCCACCCTTTTGCATGTTTTTCATGATGATGGGTAGGAACTCAGGGACGTTGCCTGAACCAGCCTGGCCGAGAGCAACAGCTGCAGATAGTGACACCTTATCGGGCTCGTCGTGGAACTGGTCCAGGAAAAGATCAGGCTTGAGGGTCGAGTTTGTTCCGAGTCTCTTTCCAGCTTCACCCAGAACAGCCAGAGCAAGGCTAACTCTGGCTTCGTCGTTACTCTTGGCGCTTGTGTATAGCTCTGTAACAAAGCTGTCCAGCTGAACACCCACCGACTCTCCTCCAGTGACAAGCAGAGTTCCAATTACTTTACCAACAACTGGAGGGTCGCCCGCAACACTGACATCCTTAAGTAGCCCCTGCATAAGTCCTTGGCCCGCCCCATGCTGACCAATACTGCTCACAAGATCGAGAAGCGGCTCAAGAACTATGCCTGCAAAGTGCTGCTTGAGCAGCTGCGAAAACGCAGCAATCAAATCCTCAGTCACTACTAATTCCGGATGCTCTGGGACTAGTTTGGCGAGTATGATCAAGGTCGGTCCAAGGAGATGCGTGTCACCAGCCGTGATGATGGGAATCAATTCGGCCACAATCCCTTGAATCGTTTCTGATTCAAGCTGACCCTTAGCAGCAGGTGACAGGACAAGATTTTGGAGAGCGATAATGCTAGAGCCACGCAGAGAGCGGTTTGCCTTTCGCAACTGCGCAGAAAGCTCCAAAGCAACATCCTGGATCCATTGCCGTTCTAGCTGGCCAGGAGCTCTGGCATAGCGGGCAACATTCTCCACGGCGCGAACAGCAGCTAGGCGGGTAGTCTCGTTCTTCAATCTGTCCTGAAGGACATCCAGTGCGACCTTGAGTGGCCTGACCTTGTCGTCAAAGAGTAGAGAAGGACCATCGGGAGTCGAAGTTCGTGAGATTAAAACACCCAGAGCGTGAATAGCCCGTTGACGAACCTCAGCATCGGCATCTTGAGCTGACGATCTGTCCAAGATGACGGTGTAAAGCTTTTCCAGCTCTGCCTTGTACTTCGAGGCAGCGTTACGGGATCGCGGTGGTGTGATAGCCTTAACCAGCTCTTCAACCGTGCGAATGGCCTCACTGGAAATCTTATAAAACCGGTTGTTGGCCGCAGAGGTGACACCATCGACAATCTTGGTAAGATACGGTTGCAGAATAGTAGATGAATGAGTCTTGGCGATATCACTGACCACGCCAAGGGCAGTAATCCTTAGAGTGCTCGGGGTTGCTGAAGATCCGGCATGAGAAGATAGATGGGACGACACAGGAGCAGATCCACTGGCCTGGATGGCCTCGATGATAGGACCAATAACTTGATCGAAGTATTCGGCCAGTCCACCGTGCTGAACCGACACGATGTCGTCAAGAAGGCTGATGACTGCTTGTTTGGTAGGAATAGTCTTGCCCTTGAGTTGCTTCGTGATAGCCTTGACGATAGATGGTGTCAGGCGAGCCAAGTCGGCCCGAGGGCCACTAAGAGGGACCTTCTCCAGTACAGGCGAAACAAGACCTGTTCCTGACATGAATTGAGATGCTGAAGAGCCGCCACCGCTACTCTGGCGTCTTCGCTTTCTGCTGATAGGGATCCGTGATTCAGACTCTGCCTCAAAGTCCTCGAGGGAAAGGTCGGCTGTATGGAGTCCTTCGCCTGTCTTGCGAACTAAGAGAGAAAGCGCTGAGATAATCTCTAGGCGAACGTTCTCCTCTCGCTCGGCAATACGTTTGATTAGAAGAGGTGCCGTCATGTTGTAGAGAACACCATTCTCAAGAAGGTCACCACTTCCGCGTGTTGAGATCAATGTGTAGATGGTCTTTGCGGCACATCGTCGAACCTTCCAGCTGGCATCATCGTCATCGTCTTCGAAGCCATCATCAGCATCAAATTCGTCATCCTCGTCTTCTTCGTCCTCGTCTTCTTCGTCTTCCATATCCTCGTCTTCATCGTCGACGTTGTAGTTAGGGTCATATTTGAGCAATCGAAGACAGGCGTCTATTGTAGGATCCGTGAAAGGTCGCATCTCTTGGGGGCATGATGCCAAGAAAGATTCAAGGGCTACCAGAGCAGCCTCACGAACCTCGTTAAAGTCTTGGCCAAGATCGTCACCATCACTAAGCGCTTCGAGATGTTCCTGTAGCTCCGTTTCACTGACCGCTTGTAGAACCAGGGGGGCAGTCTCGGAAAGGTGAGGTCCAAAACGGGAGGGAATCGATCGCGCCATGCTACCGAGAATGGAAATGTACAGTCTTCTTGTGACTGGGCTAGTTTGCCTCGACAGGCCAGCAGTGATTCGTTTGACCACTTCCTCCAGATGTTCGTCAGACAAATAAACAGCTAGCATGGAGATAGCTACAACAGCCCTCTTCTTGACGACTGATGTCCCCTTCTCGCTTTCCAGTAGTTGAATGACGACTGCTTGCATGGCCTCCACCTCAACCTGAGCAAGCATAGGTCCAAAGCATCGAACAACCTCGATAAGCACGTCAACTGCTTCTGCATTAAGATCGCTTTCATTTTGTAGAAGTCCTTCAGGGACGGGAGGAAGGGCAATCTTTGAGTTCTTAGGAACTTGTGTTTTGGGACCGGGGCCGATAAGGCGGGGGATCAGCACACGACTAATAGCACTGTACGATTCCTGCACATCGGAGGTTGGCGGGAGTCCCGGGACGGGTCGAGGGAGGGCGATGATGACGTTTCGTAGCGCCAATGATGGTACGGAGTTGTCCACGGAGTTCTTGAGCTTCAATGACGAGAGTTTCTCGATCATGGGTGCGATAACGGGGGTAGGGATCTTGCTCACGAAAGGACCAAGGCTATACAAGTCAGCAATCTGCGGAACATCGACTATACTCAACCCACCATTTGACTGCAAGGTTCTGGACCTCACCATTCTGATCGTCGAGAGTCTTGATGATGCTATCGACAGTACGAGCTGCAATGTTGTAGTCGTGGTGCAAGAAGTCGGGTTTGGCGTGAGTGATCAGTTGCAGCAAATCGTTCAAGGCCATGAAACGGAAGTCTGGGTCATTATCGCTGAGCTTAGAAACTTGGTGCATCACCGCCTGCGGCGAGGCAACGACCTGATTAGAAGTCATTCTGGGCGAGCTTCACGATGGTGTGAGAGCTGTGATGGCTTCAAATCATAAGCGCGGGGTAACGGATAGTTGGGGTACTGAGAAAGCAAATGCAAGGTCGGAATGTGCGTTTCTGGTAAAGATCATAAAAATCAATAGCCTCGCCTCAACACAAATACTATTGAGTGCCAATTTGTATAAAGCAGATGGGAGGAATCGAGCTTCACCTCTAGGCAGGCGGAAGAAGGTCGGAGCTATCGAGGCGTGCCCCGCTATGACATCCGAGCTGTCACAGCTGAGCATGTCGCTCCTGCCTATCGGGTCGGTCTTTCCTTGATCCGGGATCTCATCGAGGTTTAGGGTAGGCATCTATCAACAACATGTCATGAGAATTAATTCACATCAATCACTATCATCATGACATGCTTGGTGATATTTTATCTAGGCATTTTTCTCGATATAACATCTATTCCTTGGTACATCACTTTGCATAAACACTATCAAAATTAGGCTACATCGTCAATCAATTCCACGAATTCGTATTTTTTGTCATGGTTCTTGTAATTTGGGTGTCGGGCTTTTAAGAATGTTATGCTTGGGATCACCTTTACCAAAATCGGCACCCAAAGAGAGAACGGCACATAGAGTAATGCAGTTACGCGGAACCGGGGTTCTCTTTTGTCGGTTCCTCGCCATGTTTACTCCTCTGCTGTCTGTTGCTCGCCTGTCCTTCACGCCATTGCCCGAACAACTGTGAGCAAGTGACGATGGAAGTGCAGATATTCATGCCAAGAATCAGGTATAATTGCAAGTGATCTAGTGCTAGCAATAAATATAAAAGACATGATAATAGTTTCAAGAACAAGATCCTTTATCTTAATCAGTGATTTTTAACTACAGCTAACGAATTGTGATCTTCCTCTCGCTATCACATTTCTACTTTAAAGCAATAGTTTGCTCAATAACATCGACAATGCGCTTCTTCTTGGCAATTATCTCTTGCGTATCGATTGCTACTGCAAGTTTCCTGTCCCACGGAGGAACGGGTGCCGATCCGTGGTACAAGTCAAGCACTTACTACTGGGAGTGTGGCAAAGAGGTACGTTATTCTCAACTCGCATACTAATGACTCTCTAATTTCATGACTTCAAGGCCACCAAAATGAAGAACTCCGACTGCGAAAAGCTTTTATTTGCTCTTGGGAAAATACCCAAGCACGGATGGGAACAGATCAACAAGAGCAAGTCTCGGGAATGGCATTGGGACACCTGCTCCGTCACTATCCAGGCCAGCAATTCCTCCATCTATCGTGGCATCGAAGGAAACGAGTTCTATGAGGTTGTTCACTGGGGATTAAAGTCTCTCTGTGGCCACTCACATCAACGCACCATGGTCAAGCCGAATAATGAATCTTGGACTGCTTGGATTACAGAGCGACACTGAGACCCTGAACATTCCGTTTGAAAGAATATTTATTTTTTATGATAATATTGGAAGACAAACGGAGTTATAGAGCTCGTGACAGCGTTTGTTGGAAAAATCATTCAGCTTGCACAATCAGCAATGACATGGAGACAAACGCTCGATAAGTAGAGATCAAGGAATAAATCTCACTATTTACAATCCCATACAAAGATTCTGATATAAGCTAATTATAAATTTACATAGTAATAAATATTAATACATAAATAAATCGAGGTATGTAGGATAGAGAATATTTCTTATGATTCGTATAAGATTATATAAAATATATAAAGAAGAGAGAAAATTATTAGAACTTCTATCTACTTATTATACCTTAACCATAATTGTTATTACTACCTAATGGTCAGACAATAATTACTCAAACTATTTTAGTATTACCTAACTACCTTTATGAGCTTGCTAAAGCTTGCGGCTAAAACACAGCGGTGTCATCAGATGTTACACAGCGACAAGCAAGCAAGTACCCTCGATATCGGTGCAGCACATTAGACAAACAGCCGTAGATTTCTCAAACATATGATATTTCTTCAAGTAACGCTCGCTAAGCTACTCATCCCGTCCAGGCAAGCAAGTGTTTGCCTGGATACTATGGGTTCTACTTGACCAGGCACTGGCAACCAGTGGCAAGCAACTGGCAAACCTACCTCCCGCACCATAACACCGCTCCTCAGCAGAGCAAACATCTCTACCCAGGGAAAACAAACTCTTCTCTGACAACCACCACATCCTTACTCTCCTGTTGAATTTCTCCCACCTTCACTTCCCCATCATCGCTAGACTTCACGATGGCAGACCCCTCAGAGCCTACCGCTCTGGAAGAGCAGTCCAACGCTCCGAAGAAGATTATGAATGTCGTGGAGATGAAAGAGAACCCACTCGCGCTTGAGAACATGCCCATCGAGGTGATCTCCCATATGCTATCCTTCCTCCCCAACAAGGCCTCCATCCGAGCAGCCATGCAGTCATGCTCAAAGCTACACAACGCCTTCAAGAACCGCCAGGCCTACATCGCATCATGCATCCTCTTCAACACCATGGACGAGAGCGTCTACCGAGAAGTAATTACCACATTCAACTTGAAGAACAAGATGTGGAAGGGTGCCAAAGCAGGTGTGGAAGTCGTCTACCAGGTCTACTCCAGCGAAGAACGAGACGCCATTCACAGCCGGCATCTCAACTTCGATCGAGTCAAGGAGATGTGGCGTCTTCACAAGAGCATCGAGTACTTCGCCCACCGCATTCCGACTTCTCTCATGCGCAGCCATCCCGTTGTTAAGGCCCACGGTGCTTTTTCCATCACCCCTTCTGTTCGTGCCCGCTTCCAGCGCGCCCTGTACCGCTTGGATGCGTTTATAAAGCTCCTGCAGACCATGATTGCTTCGTTCTGCTACGACAATGACGGTGAAAACCGAGAGGTCGATGACGATGAGCTGGAGGAGGCACACTGGGTTCACTGCCTTAAACAGCTTGAAGAGCATCGAATCATCAAGGCCTTTGACTGTCAATACTCGGCTGTCGAGATTGCTCAAATGAGCAGTATATGTGGACTTCTGATCACCGAGATCGCACCTAGTATGTCCTTTTTGCTTTAACCATCTGGTCTCTTAGGATGATCTCTAACAGCGAATGTCCAGCTTTTAACACCTTTCTCGAGCATGATATCGTGCTGGGCACGCAGCTGCCCTACTACATCAGCAACCCCATGGACCCAGGAAGCATGAGTCTCATCGCTCAGGGTATCCCGTTCTTGTACGACTTCATGACTGCTGGCTCTCGAAGCCTCCGATGCACGATCATGGAGGCAATCGAACCTCCCATCGACTGGAATCCACGTCTCCGGACCAGACCTCCTTTCCCCGGCGCCGACGAGCAACTTTCCTGCGTGATCCACGAAAAAGAGGGTGAACCCGGAAAGTGGGCAAACATGGCCGTTCCAGACTTTATCATTCGAACACCCTTCATCAAGGATCCTGATCTTGGTCCTGAAAGTGCGTGGGCCGCTTTGAGTACCTACAGTCTTTTCTTGAACCCCCAAGACCCTGATGCCATCGACGATTTTATCCCTACCCAAGGTCCGGCGTGGGGCTATGTCTTCTGGGACCTCGAGATGCTCGAAAAGTCTGGCTTCGTCGGCATCACGGAAGAAGACCGACTTGACGAGGATTTCGTAATTCCTGAGGATCATCCCTTCAATCTACCATGGCAACCTCTGGCCAAGTACCAGACCGATGAAGCTTCTAACTACTTGCTTCTTTCCTGTCAGTGCAAGAAGGAAATCATGGCTGATGGAACCACGGGATACTTTGACTTTGAAAAGTTCAAAATTGAAGAAGACATTGAAGCAATCATGGATAACGTTAATGATGTCAGAGCTCAGGTCTTGTTTGGTACATTTGATGGCGTGTCTACTCCGGAGGAAATGACCGACTTACTGCTGGAGATGAACCTGATTGTCCCTAACGCGCAGCAGTGAAGTGAAAGGACAGGAGGTACCTGGATTGATCATATGAAGCGCAAAGACTAGGATTGGGGTGGTAAAGACTATTTGCTAAAGGCTATGCGAGGTATTCGCTCGGGTAGGGATTGGAAGTGTCAGACCCAAAAAACGTCGTACCTTATTTAAAGGGGCTATGCGATACTAGGTATTCAAAATCTGTACAACTTTGCTGTAAACCACAGAGTGTATCTGGTTCCAGCGGGCGAACTCACTCTAGCACAGTTCATATTTCGTGCAGCATTAAACCCCAAATGTGTTGAAATAGAGAAACGAAATCTACTTAACCGAAGGAGTCATCTATCCACCTGTTGCTATTAGGGGTTAAAAATGTTGCTGCTGGAAATCACCGTCATCCAAGTAGTTAAAGTAGATACTACCGACACTACCCTCTTCAATGTCACCATCGTCATCTTCCCACTCTTCCTCCCCAACAACACCCCAAACAGCCCTTTCCTCACCCTCGAGATCCTCCCTCTTGAACTTGTAATGATCCCAGTCGATCTCGCATAGATTCGGCACGATCCGAGACTTGGTTTGCCACAAGCTGTTTAAGCCCGCAACAAGGCTATCCCGCTCGGCTGTCTTTGCAGGAGCGTTTAGCCGAAACTCACGAACATTGAGATATTTAAGATTTGGATGTATAACGCCTGTGTCAAACGTATCTATCGGGAGGGGGTGGCCTGCGAGGTATATACGCTCTGGGCAGCCGACGGCATGGAGGAATGCCCTCAAGGTGGGCGACCCATGTTCGAGACGTTCATAGTGAAACACGAAACGGATGTCTAGCAGTTCAAGGTTGGGGAAAGCCTTGAACTTGTCCTTGTCCAGATCAGGTTCTTTTGGATCCAGGAGCAGACTCGACGACAAGACGAAGCCCCGTGGGAACGAACTCATACTACCAGGGGTCTCTGAGCCTGATACACAGGAGATATGGAGCTCTTTGACAGGGCGGTTTTCTTTGAAGTCACCCGCGGTAAGCATCTCTATAAACTCCACATCCAGGTCTATGTCGTTGAGATATAGTGTTTGTAGATTATCCCACAGACTGATGTGGGAAGTGAAGAACTGAGCTTGCTTGCTAAATTCAAATGCCGACTTTTCCGTGTTTAGGATCTTCAGCTTTGGCATCAGAGGGATACCTGCATCGACCGTCTCGCTCATGATGCGATCCAGTATGAAGGCCTTTGGGTTGGTGTTCAAATCCCGCCAGTGAAGTTCCGTAACGTTTGGCGTTAGGAAGAGAATACCGGCAAACATGAGCTCCAGAATACCGTCGTGCTTGAAATCGGGAGAAAACATGAATCGCTGTTTCGTCCTCTCCAACATACAGGCTGACCATGCAAGCTGGTGAAGGCCAGCACCGTCAAGAAGACGCATCAAGGCTGGCTTATCAGACGGACATCGCGCAGCCCAGATTTTCTTACAAGAAGCCAAATGGAGCTTCCGAACCAAGGGACCTGCCATATCAGGGAAAGCAGAGATGTCTTGAACATGCTGACGGATTTCAGGTCTCTGGATCAGAGTGATGAACAAGTTTGTGACGTCGTGTGGCCTGTAGAGTATGAGATGTCGGTAAAGTAGAGGCTCCAAAAGGGCTTTGGTGGCTCTGGAGAGATAAGTGAATTTGTACAACGGATTAGTTCCAGTACCGCCCACTATGTGCTCTGGCACCAAATCTGGTCTGTAGCCGCTGTCCACGTATGCCCTTGCCTCATGAAGAGGCCCCTCGGCCAGGGCGAGGCCGATGTTGTAGAGGACATCGAGGGGTAGCTTTGGCACAGTTGAAGGCTGCGATGCGGGGTCTGAATCCGCCATGATGAGCGATAGAGAGGTGCCAGGAAGAGAAGAGAAGGGACAGAAAAGGAGAAAATGAGTATAGCTAGGATATAATGTGAGTAGCTTGCCAACAAAAGACTCAATGGCGGGCGAACAAGCACGAGTATAATGATGGTGAAAAAGCAAAGAAGACTCCCCCGCCAGGCACAAACATTTGGTGGCATATGCTAGTTACAGTGTTACAGCCTTACAAATGGACCTGTTCAGTTTGTTGAACTCCAGATACGGCCCCAGGCTTCAATGGAGCCTTCAGGACTTCGGAAATAACCATGTTGAACATAACATCGCCCTTATATAGCTACTTTGTAATAGTTTGTTCAGCTACTTCAAATCGTAATACCCAAAGGCTTGTCAACTGCCGTACCCAACTTCAGCTACCGTAGCTGCCACGAACTTAGCACATGGAAAACGGCCCCACACCCCGCCTTCTTTCACCCGCCATGGAAACGATCCCAATGTCAACAAACAAAGCTTGAGTCAAATCAAGATAACCTCACTCGTCGTTACTCCCGCTGACCTTTCAAAATGGTAAGGTTACCATTGAATTCATCTCAAGCTCCAACTAACGTCCGCAGAACAAAGACTCCTCTTTCACGTTCATCCACATGCACCGCTCACGCGACGCAGACCTCTTTGAGGACTTCTGCAAGGACAAGCTCCCCGATGACGAAATTTATGTGCCCGCCGTGCATCAGCCCATCAACCCGGAGGACGAAGACGATGTTGTCCCTGATCAACATGCTGCGTTTGGTATTCAACGCGCCACGCAAAAGTCAAAGGAGCCTGCGTGGAAGGATCTCGGTCTCGCAGGGCTCATGAACAAGGGGCCGAGTATCGGAACTGGTGGAAAGCCGCAGGGTACTGGTCGTGCTCTGCCACGATAGATTGCATTTTCTGTGATTATATCTCCTGAGCAAGGCGTTGGGGAAAAACATCATTCATAGGAGCGATACCGTATGGATCGCTACACGGTTCAACATTAAGTAGTCAATGGCAAGATATCTTATTGCCACAAAGACGATAGATCCGTACCTCTATCAAACCCGGCCCAATCGTAAAACTCCAAAACTCCATTCTCATCACTTAATTCTTCCCCAAGAAGCCCTCCCTTTCCAAGACCTCTGATCTAAACTTGACCAAGAAGACCGTCTTTCCTGGCCACATATCTCCCTCCGCAACTGTATGCGCCGTCACTTTGGCAGGGAAATCAGCTCCGTCGCAGACACCCTCTACCACGCCCGCCGCAAACGCCGCGCAGTTGAGCTGGCTCATCTCCTTCGGCACGCTGATGTACTGGTTCACGAGGGGTTCGTTGTCGATGATCATGTACTCGTCCGGTGTTTCGGGGTTAGCAGACTTCTCGAGTCGGTCTGCTTGGCGGCCGAAGAGGTGCTGCCAAATGTTCTGCTTAATAAAATGAAGTAGCGCGATGATGCTCAACGGTCGGACCTGCGTGCGCGCTGGTTCGCGAAAGAGGAGGAGGTCGAGAAGTTTAAGGCCGATCGAGTGGCCCTGGAGGTTTAGTCTGTGTAATTATTTAGTTTCCTTTCTTCCAGGAGGGAGCATTCAAACATACCTCTGTTCTAGCTCCTGAATGCCCTTGACCCGTTTCTGCGCATACGTCACCATCTCGCCAAACAGATACGCAAAGCTCGCCTGGCTCAGCTCAGCAGCCTTGGTCCTGTTGAGAGGGCGGTGGTATATGGTCTTTCCATTGCTGGGATATCGCAGGCCGTCTTTGTTACTGCTGGGTGTAGGCGTGGACGCCGCGCCGGTGCTGGGGGGTTGAAGGTTGCTCATGATGGGCTGTATCGCTGTCGCTGGTTCATTCTGTAGCTTCTGCAGCTACTATTATGTTCGGACGTCTCTTTATTTTCTCGTCAGGCGGCGAAGATTAGGCGTGGTGATGCGATTAGAGGTTGATTGTCGCACGTGTAAACGTGGGCTTGTCTGGAGGTGAGATAGACAGACTGCAGCGACAGGTGGAGACGGAAGCTGCTGACCGAACTTCACCGAGAGCTCACCTTGCAGCATTCCATACACTCACAACTTACTGCGTAGACTAGACCAACTCATACAACTACAAAGCTTGAACACATTAAAATTTGGACAGTTACCAAAGGGGAAGGTATGATCCATGACAAATTAACAATTTCTAGGACTAGCTATGTGATGCATCATCAATCATAATAAGATACAGCAAGTTATGCAATCATCTCTCCCTATGCAAATCAAATACCATCAACTGCATGACATTACTCAGTCATTACTGAACAGTCACAACCTTAGACTTGAGCTCCTTTTGCTTAACCGTCGCCTCAATCCAAGCCGCAGCATCTTCTAACGCCTTTCGCGGACTCTTCTTACGCTTGAGCAAGAACCCCTGAATCTCCGCCGGCGAGAACATACCCTCTGGGATAAGCTGCCCAAACTCCCGCGAGATCTCCTTCAGCGCATCACTCGACAGACTCGTCTCTTTACCCTTAGCATCTACGAGACTGTGGATGCTTCCGTTCTGCGCTTTGGGTGCTGGGTTCCTGACCTTGGACATGGGCACGGGCTTGGTTCCTGAGAACTCGTACATTCGGTAGAAGAGCTCTGTTGCTTGGTCGCTCGTGGCGTTCTTGAAGCCAACTTGCACGTCGACGCGGCCTGGGCGGATGAGAGCTTCGTCAAGTGACTCGGGCTTGTTGGTCGTCATGATGAGAATGCGTCCTTCGTGTGAGGCTACGCCGTCGATGGCGTTGAGGAGTCCAGAGAGTGAAATACTTTCCATGGCCAAGATATTATTAGTACCTCTGTTGTTCGTATTCTCTCTGTTCCGTCCGCCTCGTCTTCTCTTCTTTCTGCGGCTCTTTTTGTCTTCTTCGGAGCTGTCTGAGTCGGTGTCGCTATCCTTGCTCTTTTTGGATTTGGTCTTCTTCTTTTCCTTCTTGACTGTCTGCTCCGTCTTTTTGGTTTCTTCCGTTTTGTCCTCCGAGCCGTCTTCGCTCTCCTCATCACCCTCGCCTCCGTTAGGTCGACGTAGACCAGCTGTATCAATGTCTTCCAGAAGAACCACGCAGCGACGGGGAAGTCTAGTGAACAAAACAGCAAGATCCTCTTCGCTGACGGTAGGATCTTGCAGACTAATAACGTAGATATCGATGCCAAAAACTCCAGCCAGGGCAAAAGAGAAACTGGTCTTTCCAGTGCCGGGCGGGCCATGGAAGAGATAGCCTCTGCGAAGGGGGATTCCGCGAGAGGCGTACCACTTGGGAGTACCAGGATGCAAATACTCGTTGATGTCTCTCAAAACATCGTGCTTCTCTTCGTGTTCAAGAATGACAGTTCGCATTGGTCTGATAGGTCGCCGAGCAACTTGCTGCCACATGCTCCAGGTATCACGGCGGCTTTCCTTAATTCTAGGGCGGTAGATAGTGGTCTTGTGGCTGTTGTCAAGGAAGTACGATGTCTTGGCATCTGCAAGTAGTTGCTTGATCGGGTCTGGAATGGTGTCAGTTAGGTAGTCTCAGTGAACTAATTGGCACAAACTTACCTATCGATCTTCCAAAGCAAGAGATTCTTAGCTCTTCAACATCCTTAGTGCCTCCCCAGCCGCTGGTGCTCTGCAAGGACTCTCTCTTTCTGTTGACTCGGAAGTATGTCCGGCCATGCCAGAATCCCGTGGTGCCCATAGCGGGAACATAACGTGGATTCTTGATAGTATGTCAGTGATGTTATACAAGATAATTATGCATGGAATAGACTTACACATCTGGCTGCATCACTGGCAAAGTTGAGATACTTGGGTGAGTCTTCGTCGTCTCCAACACTTGTCGTGGTCAATGCATTCGCCTGCTCCTCCTCCTCATCCCAAGCACTCTTAAAAACAGTTTGGGCAGTGAGATGTCGGTTAGTAGCAATGTCCTGCTGCTCCGAGAGGAACTGCATAAGCGTGGAGTAGATCTGGTCGTTCTCGCTAACGTATATGGTGCACCTAAAGTAGCTGCTGATGAAGTTGTCCAGGGCGGCATATACTTGGTCGAACAGCTTAGACAAGCCCCAGAGACAGCCAAGGAGAGTTAGTAGTAAAGAAGGATCGAGGCCCAGCTGCGCACCGACAAAGCGATAGACGAATAGGAACAGTTGAAGGAGTGGCGATGCCTGACCAGCAGAAACAAGGAATGTGTCCATGATGCCGGGGAAAGCTGCAGTTGAGTTGAGGGGCTGTGATGTAGTGTTCATGGCTTGAAGGAACGGAGGCCAAGCCATCTTGCTCATTTTTGAGAGATCCATAACGAATGTAGCTGTTGATAGTTTTTAGGATATGTCGGGTTTTGATGATATGGACCCTGCTACTACTAGGAGAGCTTATGGGAATACCAACAAGTAATTGGTCAAGCACAGGCGGTTTCTACTCCAACGAGTTGAATGCAAGACTGCGTTGGCAGCGTCACACGACGTTTTTGAGGCCTCGTCTTATAAGCATACGACTTCAAGACTTGATCTGCGGTTGGGGGGCAGAGATCAGGCTGTAAGATGAGAGAACGCCTTGCGATGCACTTTGAAGGGGATGAATATGCAGTCTCAGATTACTCTATTTATAAGAGTCTGGATTAGCTAGTTCATGGTGGGTTGGTCATCCATTTTGTTGCCACAACACACGTCTTCAAAGAGTTACCACATATGTACTGCACTATAGGTACTTTCACTGCACCATATGCACACACACACACACACGCACACGCAGTCTGCCTGGACTAGAGCAAGCGTGCATCTTTTGTTTTCGTGAATATGCGTGATTGAACTATCTAGACTAGAATAGACGTTGCAGTACATAGTGTAACAAACCCAGCATATCGTCAGCCAATGACGCTGTACACACCCACAAGCCAAATGTGAGTCAAACAAAGTCTTGGCTGCTGGATCTCAGGCAACACGAACAACACGCGGATACAAGCAGATGCAATAAGATATTGAAAGAGAGAAAAAGAAGAAAAATGTGGGAGGTTTTCCTCCCATGATTTGTCGTTGTGTGATTGCGTAGGCGTTGCCTATCTTTGAGAGTGTGTGTGTTTATGTGTGTGAGTGTGCATAATTGTGAGTGGTTGAATATTTATTACCATGAGCCAACAGGCAGAAGGCCACACATAACAGGTTTAAACAAGAGAAATGTTGGTCTACCTAATAATGTACGTTAGGCTGCCTTGCTGACGGACCTTTACTTGTTTATTCTCATTTTTTGTCCTTCAATATAAACTAAAAGGGTCAGCACTTCGCAGAATGTGTTCACCTTTGAGGCCAAATGCGATGACTTACAGGCCTATTCAGCCTTGTGTCATGCATATTATACTGCAGGTCCCAGGATGGGAGAAAAGAGGGGGTTGAAAGGGCATAAACTAGATTGATCAAATGACCTATCTCGGGTTTCCTGCAGTGTCTTTGCAGCCTGTACGGAGTATGTTTGGGTTGTATGCATTGTTGTCTCATCACATCATGTATCGTGGGTAAGTTACCCCCCAGTATACACTCCAATGCGGCTCTGTTATACCGGATATATTACACTATCATTTTACTTCGGCTCACTCGTCGGTCATGTACAGATTAATTCTGGTCCGACTCGGCCGGAAGATTCTCATGGCATTGATTGGTGCCATCTGATAGACCGACTCAAATACCGACGGCGTATCTCTTATGTGTATCAGTACACGAACTGCCTCGAGATATTTCTACCAAACTTATTCAGAATACCTGAGTCCGATGGGGAAGTACTAGTAACCTTGATAGTCCAATAGATTTCTTTGCAGTCATGGCTCAAATTACTATTGCCACCAATACCAACACAAACAAGTGAGGGCTCTAGCTGGAACATCGAGGTTGTATATAAGACAGTCAGTTGCCCTATCATGTAAGTCAGAGATGGTAAAGCGAACAAGAGAGTGTGAAACAATGAGCACATGATAGCAATGAGGCTCAAATTCTATCAACCCACCGGGGTGTGCTACTAAGCACCAAGGCTATCGCAACATCTATGTTTTTGCAACAAGTAACTACCACGAGTAACTCTATCATATTCTCATTCGTGCCCGTACCCCAAAGCGCCCGAGCATCGTACTCTACCCTTACGCTGCAACAGGCTGCTCCTCCAGCTTAGTCGCCGCCAGCTTCTCCTCCACGTCCTGAACAGCATCCTTCTCACCTCCGAACTTGAAGCCCTTGGCACTCACGTCTGTTCCACCGGCAAGGTAGTCCTCACTCTCGCCAATCTCCTTGCCTGCAGCCTCCCAGCGGCGGAACTTCTCATCACGCTTCTGGCGGCACAGCTCGTTGAGCGCAGGCCAGTACGTCTCGTGGTCGTACTCAAAGTCCATCTCACCGCCCCAGTCGAGGCTCCACAGCTGCTCTGGGGAAACGTACTGCTTCATGTCCTCGTTGAACTTGAGCTTCTCGCGTGTCACGGGGTCGATGAAGGGCGTGATGATCTTGAAGAAGCCCGACACGATCCAGGGTACTAGAACTTGTCAGTTTCCTCCTGCGGCTATGGAGGGGCTCGGAGGTACATACCGTTGATGATGAGAGCCTTGCCCAGTCTCTCCGGGTAGTGGTTCTGCAGAATATACAACACCTCCCTGGCAACACCCACAGGCACGCTCGTGTTCTTGCGCTCCTTGCTAGGCTTGAAGTTGATCATGAGGCTTAGCGTCTCCACGCCGGGCGGCATGAGGTCTGCCACCCGCTCAACCATGTAGAACAAGTGGTGCAGCTGGCGAGGACTGGTATCGGTGTTTTGCCTCGCCGGGTTGAGGTACTGGCAAGGTCGGCCCTGACGATCAAAGCCAACAATCATCTGCTTGCCTGTCTCCTGCTCAGGCGAGATGTAATCGGGCGTGAAACCCTCAAGACCATACTCGCGACGCCATGCAAGGGTAGCCTTGAGTCTCTTGGCCGAGTCGTCGACAGTCCACTTTGTGGCACGCAGATAACGAAGCAGACACTCACGAGTGAGCCATGAGCGCTCGTGTTCGGTGATAGGGCCTGACTTGTCCTCCTTGTCGGCCTGCTTCTCGCATTGAACCTCGGTGAAGCCCTTGACTTGCTCCAGGAGAGCCTCGTACTTTGTCTTTTGCTCGTCCGTCAACTCTGGCCTTGGCGGAGCTTGGCTGTTGGGTCCCGGGCTGGCAATGGGCGTCTTTCTAGGACCAGCGGTGTTTTCTGCTGAGCTCGACATATTTTCCAATAGTATTCTTGAGTTGAAGACTTTTGAAGCTGATAAGTGATGAAAGATTGATGAGGCTCACCGCTCACTCAGCCTGGGTGATTAGTCGAAGGCTGATAAGGTTAGATCTGGTGTAACAGAACCAACAAAAGAATTTGTAAAGAGAAACTAAGTCTCTTTTCAATACTTCTTCTTTTAAAAAGAGAAATTGATTTGCAAACAGAGAAACACAAATCCAAGATTGAACCCTTCAACTCAACAGGAGAAGAGAAATGGTTGACTTTGTCCTTCCACAGTCTAGGCGACTTGGCAACGGGCCCAACTGCAAGCCGCACACCGACTTATCCAATCACAGTTCGTCCCGTCAACGAATTAGCTCCCGAAATTGGTTTCCGAGCTCTGCAATTCCAGGGGCTAGTCCCTATCATTTCAGGGGATCCACGGCGGCTCTGGTACTTACCCAACTTCCCGTCATGGAGGCTGACATGCATTTTGATGTATGCGGCCGCTGCAAAGCTCGTAATCGTATTCTAGAGGAACCCGATAGCTCCTGAAAATTGCTAAGGAATGGATGCATCACCACTTTGCCGGCTACCCTACGCCGATACACGATATGCGAACAATTTAAACACATACGACATCCATGTTCCCCTACAATATTTGGCATGGACTGAGGGTGGAATACTTATCTCTCTACATGCGTACCTGACGTTGCCTTCATCACCATGTGTTGAAGCTTCTCATTGTTGTTGACTCGATTATGATCGCACTTTACGTCTCACCAAACGTAGCAATGGCTTGTATTTTCTTAATTTCCATGTTTCTTTTCTCCAGCACTCCCACCCTGTTGCTATGCAGCACCCTTTTTTGGGTGACCAAACATCTATCATAAATGCTCACAATCCTTTCATGTGCCCACGCCAATGTCTAAAGTACCTAATCAACAAACACAAGAAATGTAGTAAAAAAGAAGTAGTCTATGGCTTGCACGCCCCTATTCGTGATATTTGCTATCACACCCGAATGTCTTTCAAAATGGCCCCAGCCGTGGCTTTTACTCCGATAAAATCGTCAATCCAACTCATTCATGCGTCTCTCATGCCTTGCTGTGCTTGTGCTTGTAAATTAAGCCGATAATGCCGTCTATATAGGCGGTAGGTAGCTTCAAGTGCGAACAGGGCTGCGGTTGTCCCGCCTTACAGACTTCTCTTTAATAAGCCTCTTGCTCGTCTCTTCGTCAAATCCGCAGGTATCCCTCAAGAAGAAAAGTCTGTCATTTTGTTAGTTTGGTATCAGGTCAAGGATCGTGTTCTTCACTCACTTATCCTCAGAGGTTTCCTTGTCACGCATATCCTCGAAGCTTTGTTGACTTTCCATCCATGCCGTTGCTCTGCCCCTCGGATCGACCTTCTTGACCCAAAGGTTAAAGCTTCCAGTCACAGGACGATGATCGCTCACTCGAACCTCGTGACGTCTGTAGTCAAATTGCTCAACACGACCTCGACCTCTATACAGCAGTCGATCACACCAGGCAGGACTTCGTTTTTTCTCGCTACTGTCGTAGTTATCAGTGCCCACATCGTACTTGTAGGTTGGCGCAAATGTGATAGGCATTTCCTCAAACGCTCGAAGCTTAAAGGCTGGATTGCGTCGGCGTGCCACCAAAAGTTGATCTCGTTCGAGAAGCTTGCCAAGGTTATTCTGGTTGACCGCCGCGACAACGGTATCGCGAGACATGGTATCGATTCGGTAGTTGAGATCGCCATTGATAACACACAGCTCATGGTCCATGATCAAACTTCCATCGCCTCCACCTACAAAGCTGTCGATACGAGCGGACGAATCGCGTTCAACAGCGAACAAATTGGCTTCCAGAATAGCAGCAACATCATTATGCCGCGCGTTCGCTTGCGACTGCCCGGCAGCCAGATGGCAATTGACGAGGCAAATTGACGTATCATCAACTCGGAAGCGCACCGCCACACAGCCTTTGTTGCCATGCAGACCGCCCATACCTCGCTTTACCTCAGCGCCCTGGAGTCCCCTGATTCTGTCTCGTAGGTGTGATTTGACGAAGACGCAAGTAAATAACCCTACCATAGGTGCTGTGTGCAGAAGGTGATACAGATCGTCCGCTGGCATATAGTCGTCGAGTGTTTTCATCAAAAAGTCACGCCAATCCCGGTATTGATGGCTCATTCGTTCTTGATCCGTCCCGGCTTCCTTCTTCTTGGGTTTGAGGAATCGCTTGGCCGTCAACTTCTTGTCCTCTAGATCCACCAGCTCCTGAAAACCAAACACAAGAATATCCGGTGAGCCACTCGACTGAACAAGATCCTGAAAGAATGTTGCATCGCCGCCAGAATGTCGTAGACTTGAGGGTGTTGATGCGCCGGCGTTCCAGGTAAAGAAGAGAGCCCGTATCTCGTCAAAGTCGCAATACTGAGTGTCTTTCGATTTCATGGAGTCTTCAAGGAAGTCATCCTCAAGTAGACCATCCCAGATCTTGATCTTGTTATCAGCTCCCAATGAGAGAATCTGCTGTCGGTCCAAAAAGTATGAGCCTGAAGGATCGGCAGCCATTTTCACAATCGGATTCTCATGCCCTTGCCACTCCTTGAGAATGACCCATGGCGCCTCCTCCACATCGTAAACACATATCTTGCCAGTATTATATGCCGCCCATATATAATTACCTGCACTCGCCAATGCATTGATCTTCCACGTGCTAATATTCAGCATCGTTACGCATGAATAATCCTTTGTGTTGTAAATTGTCACTTTACCGTCAACGTGACCAAAGAAAACCATGTCTGGGTGTGACTTGACAAGAGTACCAGAAGTGACTTCTCCAGCATTATCTGCGATTAATGGGCGAACAAGCACCTGGAACTGGGTTCGTCCATCGACTGTCGGTGCAAAGACGCGGATTTCCTTGCCTGTAGCATGCCAAAGTTGGTCTCCAATAACCATGGAATGCGTATGTCCTTTCGGGACTTTGTAGCTCTGAGTCGGATTGCCTGATATGTTCGCAACGGCCGTCTCATCAGGCCCCCACACAAGTAGTGTTCCTGATTCGTCCAACGTCCAGATTTCGTTCCAGTGTCGGTATATCTTTGTCACCTCGTGCCGACCATGGACATTCGGTCTGCTCTGCGTTATGCCATGAGTCGAAACTTCGACTTCCATGAGATCTCCGGTATTGGTTCCAATCCATATCCTTTTACCCTCTTCCCGCGGATCAGCAGCAGGCTTGAAGCTTACGGCTGTCGCCTTAACTCCTTCAGTATGTTGCAAACTCATGCATTGCTCACCGTCTATTAGACTCCAAACCCTTGTCATATAACCGCTAGCACAAATCCATTCGCCGCAGACATCAAAGCTCCGCGCATCATACTTAGTTGGAATTTCATAAGTTCCATGCTTGCTAAAAGGTGGTCGGCGATTGGTGTTTGCAGCCTCTGGATATGTGGTAATATGATGAATAGCCTCAGTCTTTGGCGCAATTCTTGCAGCAACGACTGGAGTGGACTGAATTGACTTCGGAGGTCCAGTAGCGACAATCGCGGGGGTGGGGATGGTTGTCGGGGCAATTCGAAATTCGGCAGGTGTTCGGTCAGATGCTCTATCTATCGTCATAGACCTTCCGTGGGTTCTTGTAGGAGCTACTAGCTGCTGCTGAGGTTGTTGTGTCGTGGGTGTCGAAACGACTCGCTTTGGTGGTGTAGCGGTAGGGGGAGGGTCAACAGCCTGGATTGCGGTCGTCACAGCTGGTCTATGTGGCCGCGGTGGAGGTGGCATGCTGTTATTGTTATTATTAAGAGGAGGGGGCCTGGGAGGGATATCAAAATTCCCAGGCCTGGCAGGAAGTGCTGGTCGAGGCTCGCCGGTTAGCTGAGGAGTGATGTGACCCCTCGACAGTCCATTGGCCTCTTCACGATCCTTCCTCATAGTTGTGACAGAAGGATGAACAGGCGGAGGATCAAATCCAACAACCACGGACCTCGGTCTGCTGGATTGTTCAATATGTGACTGTGGCCTTGGTCTTATTGGTAGTTTTGGAGGAGTCTCCCCTCCTGACCCCAAGCTGCTTGGAGGGCTGTTAAATGGTGAATTTTCTTGTGAGATACTACTTCTATGAGCCACCGCCGATGCAGAAATTGCCCCAAGCTTAGGCGCAGGAATCAGTGCCTTTTCATTGCGAGGTGCCGGCGGTGGAGGAGCAACTTTGGGTTCACGAGTCCGGGTCAGCTCTCCAGAGCGTCGGGGCGGAGGCGGTGACGGTGGTCGCGAGCCACCAGGCCGGGGAGATCTCGAAGCGCTGACAGATGGCGAGGCATCAAGCGATCGGCTTGGTATCTTGAATGATCGGCTTCCGCCAGTTGGCGTCGAGGGCGTTGTGACAGCATCTGGGTTCACGAACGAGGGTTGATCTCCAATGGCTAGTGCTGAGACTCGGTTTTTTGGCGGTGACTGGGGAGGAAGAACTGTCACAGCAGGAAGTGGTGCCGATGCTGGTGGTTGTTGCAGCTGAGATAGTTGTGGTTTCGGTGTTGGGAGTGGTCGTGCGGTCGTCGGTGGGGGAGGGGCATCTTGATTGACAGACAGTGCCGCAGGCTTGGGCTTTGGTCTCGCAGGCACCGTTGGAACTGAAGGACTTGGTGGTGGCAGTTCTTGCCCTGGTTTAAAATCGCGCAGTCGGTTCGGTTTGGGAGCTGGAGATATAGGTCGTGAGGGTGGCTTGGTGGCAGTAGGAACAGTAGGGGGTGAAATATCGGCAGGTTTGCTGACGTTGGAATTGGGCGAGGTTCCTATGTTCTCGAACCGCGCTCGTAAGGACGACACAGGTTTCTGTAGAACTATTAGCAGTGACCAGTTCTGGGGGGTATATATCTGCATACGAGTGAAGTGCCGTCAGGCCCTTCTCCGTTAGTAGACTCCATTCTGGGAACGAATGCTTCCTCGACGAGGGTCGAGGGTAAATCTACCCGCTACACCCACGCCTAGCAGTCTCGCTCATCAAGGCATCAACAGGGGGAAAGTTGAAGTCAAGATCGGGGGCAAGAGACCTCAAGGGGTATGATCGATCAAGTTTGCGGTAAGTCTTATATAGAAACGGTAGATCGTTGAGGGTAAGTTTAAGCTCCCAAAAGTCGGCGCTGGGTAGTGACAACGGTTGGGAGTCGATGAAAGAGCGGGTAGATGGTGTTAATGACAGGGGCGATAGTACAGCTCGAACGGTGTCTTGTCATCGATATCGTGGTGCAAATGAGTGCGAGAAAAGTCAAAGAGATGTGAGAAAAGTGTCTTGTTTTCTCTCTCTCCAGCTGTCCCCTATTCTCCTCGTGGCTTCGATGTCGATCTTGATGCGAGTTGTCTTGCGTGGTCTCTCACAATTTCGAGCTGGACTGAGCCACCCTTATGTCATAAGCGGGTGCGCGCAACGCTCATCTTAGCACTGTAGAGACATACGTTTTGGGTGCAGACTCCACGGTGCATTTACTCTCGTTTCATCGTTGATGCACAGTAAGGCTACCAGGGTAGGTCTCCACTAAAGACTCTCCAGGGGTGCGACAGCGGGGAAAGTGTTGAAGCTCAAATTGTCCACGCGGTCAATGAAAGATAATAGTGTCAGTTAGCTTTGTAGCCAAATAATGATAACAGAAGACGGGAAATTATGTAAACACAACGAGCAAGCCTCGATTTATGTACAAGAACTGACTGGAATCTTATCAGGCGGTTAAAGCAGTGACATTAATGTTGTTTTGTCCTGTCCAAATTGGTACCTGAAGATCAACCACAGCTTCATATTCACTTCACGTTCTATCTTTGACGAATGGCTCAATTTGACCATGAAAAACATTAGAGACTACCGACAGGTACTATATATACTGACCGGTGCTAGCTGCCCTTCTCATCCAATCTCAGAATTACTCAGAGCCTAACCAAGAGCCTGAGTTTCATGGGATTAATTTATCAAGAAAGATCTACCTCCATGGACGTCCCAGCATCAAGAGCAAGCTACAGTACAAACATCAAAGTTTACTCCTTTCTCTCCTTTATCTAATTACATACATCATCGTTACAGGTAAACAGTCCCAAGTTCTTTTGAATACTTCTAAACGGACATAAATTGAAAGAAAGTATACGATGTAAACAATCTTTCCAGAGTGACAACAATGTCTTGTTAATAATGTTACTTTATTGTCGGAACTTTGATCTGTATATGGAATTGTAACTCGACGCGTGCCAGAAATGACCCCTGTAGAGGCTGCACCTGTGACCTCTCTAACGGCAGTTTGTGGTTGCGTTAATGCCCCAACGTGAAACTGTTCTAGCGGCGGGAGATGGTCAATCGTTGAAAAGAAGCTTCCCCAACGGTACGTACCCATTCTCCAGCTGCTGGGCTCTGGAGGATGACGAGAGGGGAGGGTTCTAAGCGACCAGGCCTGGACCGAGAGATCCATCATGTCAGGCCATTCCACTTACACCTTGACACAACCTTGCCTCCTTTCAATTCTGCGTTCAATTTTCGCTCTTGAAAATCTTAACGTCGCTGTCAATTTTCAGTCATCGTCAAAATGAACACTGTAAGTTTTCTACGAATCTACCCCGATTGATGCGACGCTTATACTGACTGCTACAGGTTAAATCCTTCTGGTTCGTACTTTTGCGCCTCCGGTTTCCGCTCCTCCGATTTCTTGAACTCCGAAGCTGACCATACTCTTAATAATTCAGGCTGGGCTGGGGCTCTCTTTGTGTCGGTATGAAACTGCCCCTTACCCATTCTCTCATTGTTTCCTCTGCAGAACTCGGACTGACTTTATCTTAGCTGGTGGCGGTGCCTACTACTTCGCTAAGCAGCAGATTAACGCCGACCGAGTAGCCAAGATGGAGGCGCACCGCAAGAAAAGACAAATGATTGAGAACATGGAGTACACAGAGGGTGTTGGAAGCCCTGCTCGCACCGATAGTACTGGTTCTCCTAGCCAAGAAGCCAGCAACGATCCTGCCCCTACACGACATGCGCCGGCGACCGAGGCCCAACGAGTTGGAGAGAAGAGCAAATACGAAAGCAACCAGGTGTACCGGAGTCCGAAAGGAGATCGATTTTCTTAAACCAATGGCAGAAGATATACGTGTCTACGGGAGAAGCTAGCTCAAGATTGAAGCTATGTACAACAACTATAACGCATCATTACTATCATGAAACATCACAAGGAAAAGGAAGGCATGGGAAGGGTCTCAGACTGATTGACAACTTCACAATGAATTGGCTTCGTTCCAACTTTTAAACTCTACCTACAAAATTGTCTCATCAACGTTCTGCCTTATTCGACCATCAGTTCCGTGTAGCATACAGATACACGGACAAGACCGGCTGGAGTGGAGACCAGAACCTAGTCCCGACCTCGCTTGCGGCTCTGGTACGGAAAGAATCGCATTTCTGCTGTGTTGCTGACTATGGGTTGCAATAAGGTCCGCACACTATGGCAAAGAAGGTGCTTGGGACAAGACTTGAACTATATGTCGAACACTTTAGTTACATGAGCATGGAAACATTTTTAACCAGTTCTGGAGTAGCTACTGAGGTATCCAAGTGACCAGGTCATCAACAAGCGTCATACTGTACATGAAGCATCTGCACGTGCTGTTTGGATCGCCCGGTAATTAGCCGCCTACGTAACTTACCTACTGAAGGAGGCTCTTTACTCCAGATCCACTGTAGCTTCAATAACATAACTTGAACCATTCAAAATTTATCCATCTTTGTAGTCCTTTCATTTTACAACCCGCCAACATGTCTACGCCAGAGCTGGCCATCGCAAAAGCCACGCTTTCTGCCACGCTCTTCCGCGCCGATCCTACGTCTCTCAGTCGTCCCGTAGTTGAAGCCTTCTTCTCGCTCCTCACAAACGCCCTCACCCAGTGCTCGCGCCCCAACGTCCAGGTCTGCTCCATCGCTTGAAAAGCTCTTCCCTCTGTACCCAAGCAGAAGTCACTAAATTTTGCGTGCTTTTTTTGGTCAAACAGACATGCAAGACATGGATCCTCGATAATGTTGCGCCCTCTACGGCGCGCACCGCTGCCCTTGCAAAATACTTTGGCGTCTTGTCCAAGAATTTGCAGGACGATGGCTCCCGACCTAGTCTCAAACGACGAAGACTGCACCTTCTATACATTATCAATGACTCACTGTATCATATTGTCACTAGGAACGGCAATATCATGTTTGCGACAGCTTGGGACAACGTATTGCCTGGACTGATCGCAAGCGCCGCTGCCTTTGACAACTGCCCGAAGCACAAGAAGAAGATCGCGGATCTCATTCGTCTATGGGACGAGCAGCTCTACTTCACCTCGGAAGTAATCACCAAGCTTGAAGAGGCCCTCGCCAGCGGAGTCGCACCACAATCAGCCGAAGAAACGCAAGTCCCCAATCCTTCGTTCAAGCTCGCGAAGGACGCGCCCTTCTCTCTGCCTTCATTCCACGGTGATCAGACAGTACCGTGGTACGACCTTCCTGCTGCGACATGGCTCCCTCACCTGACGCCAAACTCAACTAAACCGATGTTCCCCGACCAAATCCGACCTATTCAACTTGCTCCTGGTCCCGCAGACAAAGTTCTCGTTGACGCTGTGCAAGATCTGCTGGGTGATGTAGAGCGCATGTTTTCTAAGGAGCAAAAGTGGAACGACGACCCTACCAGCGACCTGAATGAGCTAGGAGAACGAGTTATTGTCGATGAGATCACGGGTAAGATTATTGGGGGCGAGACGTACTATGGCTGGTCTCGTCAGTTTTGCGAAAAGGTGAAGCAGAGAAAAATGAAAGGTGGTAAAGGAGGAGACCGAGGACGATCGCGCTCTAAATCACGCAGCTACTCGCGCGACCGATCACGAAGTTCTTCTCGGCCAGCACATAAAAGACCCAGAGTTTCGAGGGACTCCAGAGGACGAAGTCTCTCCCGCAGCCGGAGCCGGTCTTACAGCCGTAGTCGTGATCGGAGTTTCGACCGACGACGTAGTACTAGTTACAGCCGAAGTCGTAGTCGAAGCCGCAGCCGTGGCAAGCAGTACGGCCGTTCACGAGGACGGTCTTACAGCAGATCACTATCTCGCTCACCTCAACGCCCCCACGACCGAGACTCTCAAGATCGTCCAAACCGACCTCCTCCAATCCCTCAACAGCCGCCGCCAAACAACTTCCCTCCTATCCCTCCGCCGGGAAACTTCCCTCTAATTCCACCTCCGCCAGTTGGCTACCAAGGCCCCTGGCCACCACCACCGCCTCCTCCACATATGGCGCAGAACTGGTTCCCGCCCAATCCAGCTATGATGGGGCAGATGATGGGTGGGTGGAATGCTCCTCCGCCGCCACCTCCCCCTCAGAATGAATATCAAGGATGGGGGAGAGGGAATGGGTTCCGTGGTAGAGGACGGGGTGGTTATGATCGAGGGCGAGGTTGGTAGGGTTACTAAATGAAAGCGGCTGCGAATTGTAGACTTGCTAGACGATAGATTAATGAAATTCACCGATATTTACTCTCTGAGTCAGCATGTCTATTCATCCATCACTAATTCAGCATGTACACATGTTTGACAGTAATGACTTTTCTTTTAGTCTTGCTCATTCATCGTCTACACAAAACCAAGCAGACCCTCAATCCCTATTCCCCTTCTTTACACACACAGCAAAACAGACACAAAAACACAAATCAAACCAGGACCAGCGAAGAAACCCTGCAGCTCCTCCATGCGCCCTGTTTCATGTTGCGGGGGGTAAAAGGAAGACCAGAAGAGGTAGAAAAAGAAAGAACGAAAGATAAACAAAGTTAAGAATCGCCCCGGAAGAGTTACACGAGAAGCGTAGACATCCACATTTTTAATGCTCAGTTCCCTCTAGTTGCCACGACGGAGAGTATAGTAGTATAGCAGCCGTCTGCACGCTAGCTTCAGTGTGCAATTGGCAAACGAGAAGGACTCGGTAGCATTGTAATATCACCAGCACGCATTTTCCCGTCCCCAGAGCACCCCCGAATGTGGTTTAGCTGAGGCGCAAACCAAGAAAGAAGGTTGAGAGGTCATATAGTGGTAAAGCGATGGTGTTCACACCAGCCAGTTCCAACCCAACAAAGTGACTGTGGCTGTATATCGAGTACGCATGTTCTTTCGTCCATTATCGAACCGCGAAAAACCAATCCCTTCTTATAATCATAACACCACTGCCAAACACGACTAAGTAGCAATTATCGTCAATCCGAATCCACCGCCTTCCTGCTTTATGCTTTGATCTCGAAAAGGAGTCTGTGCTTTTCTATCCAAGCTCGATGATCGACAGATTTTGGAGAGGGATTGCCGGCTATTGTGCAGATGATGCAGAGTCTTCTCGCTCGTGATTGGGTCGGCCGTCTTGCAACTTAAGCGAATCGAGGCGCTTCTGATTGTCCTCGGTGACAGGGTCAATTTCGTCTACACGCGGCATGGGGTTGACTAAGGTTTGCGCAGACAATGCGTTAGCTGCGCCGTTGCTGTTGCTTTCCCTCTGCTGGTTTGCCTTCTCGCTAAGAGCCGCCCATTTGCGCTCTCGGAGGGCCTCGCGCGCTGCCGCGCTGTTCTGCTGTTCTGTGTATTCATGCGAGCAGTCGTCAAACAACTGCGGGTTAATCTCCATAAAGAGTTTCATGGCATTATAAACCATACCATGGATCGTCCTGATTCAGTTAGTGAATGTTTCAAAAAGGGGTTCCAGATCATACCTGTTCCAATGGCCCTTTGAATTCTCGTAGAGAGGAGCAAACATGATGGGGAGAATGATTTCAACGTTATCGCTGACAAGGTTGCAGAAATACTCATTGTTCCAGAAGTACAGGGCGCGTTCAGCCACCTGGAAATGAGGGCTGGCGACAGACTTGGCCAGCTGGTGGAACAGGGGCTCCTGAACCTTGGCGAATTCCGCAGGGTCCATAACTTCAAAGATATCTTCGACTTCATTGAGGAACATGACCTCCTTTGTGCTGTTGACCTTGGGCCAGTAACGGAGTAGTCCAAGGACCACCTGTAATGATTAGCATATGATGTTCAGATAGGTGAAAAAGTCAAACTTACATCCTCAGTGAGAGACGCATCCTTCTCAAGGAACTGCACAATACAATAGGCAAGCTGAGGGTGGTACATGCTCAGGCTCTTGGGCTTGTGTAGGGGCAATAACACACGAGTCAAGAAAATCTTGTGCTCCTCCTTGAGGGGAAGAGCAAATCCGTTGATTATAGAGCCAAGAATCTCAAGCAATTCGGCAATACCATTAAATCGCTCGGTTTCATAGGTGAATTGGAAGAAGACGTTGTTGATGGATCGTCGGATGAAGGATCGGAGGTTAAGGAACTTTCCGTAGATGCGATGCAGGGTGGTCTTCAAGAAGTCTCGCTCGCGGGGATCCTCGGAGTCGAAAAGTTCAAGAAGCTGGAGAACAAAGCTGTGGTCGATGTATGCCTTGGCGATGTTGGTGTTGAAATCCTGGCTCTCAATGAAGCGCAGGAAGAACTCATAAACGACCTGGATATGTGGCCAAGCGACCTCAAGAACGGGCTCATCCTCCTCGGGGTCGAAAGCCTCACCCTGGGGGTTCATTGGAGGTGGGATCGGACGAAACAAATTCTTGGCAAACATGTCGACAACCTTGGGGTACATGGGTTCTGTGATGACTTGTCGGTTATTGGCAACATAATCCAGCAGCTCGTGCAGAGCAAGTCTCTTGATCTCCTTTGATTTCATATCACCACTCGCGTCGTTGAAGTCAAAAATAACGTTGCATTGGTCAATCTTCTGCATGAAGAGTTCTTGTCGTCGGTTAGGAGGGACTTCATGGAAACCGGGCAACTTTTCGAGCTCGCGGTGGGCGGAGATGTCGAATCGCGAAGAATGCTGCCTCTTTGGGGTTCGGAGTCCCTCGGGAATCGCATCACGGTTATCTATACCTCGATGGATCAAGAGCGACTTCTGTCCAGCTTTGGGAGGAGCCAAATCGTGTGGCATCGTCTCGGCGGCACCTGGGGGAGGGACATGCTGTAAGGTAATGATGATTAGCCTGAAACTCTGCACTGACACGACTTTAGGAAACATGGACATACACCAGGTGTTGGACTGATGACAACAGTTGGGGGCAGCCTGGAGTTGCCGCCGTTGGGGCTTGAGGCATCTCCAGACGCAAACTGATCAGCGTTGTTACCAGCCTGAGTTACATTGGACAGATTGGAGGGCTGGGAAGCGCCACCGTGATCGCTTCCATGGCCAGCAGTGTTTTGTGGCTGTGTCTTGTTTCGAGGGTCGTTCAATGTCGACGTGGAGGATGAGGGCGTGAGCACGGGTGACTGGTTGTTATCCTTTGATGAGGGAGACGCGGTACCATCCTTAGAATCCTTGTTCTTCTTAGAAGACTTGCTTGAATCTTTCCCACGCGAGAGCTGGTAGTGTCATGTTAGCCACGCTGCTATCACAGAGGATGGGGTAGAAGGAAGGACCTACAACTCTCTGACTGAAGCGCTTCATCTTGTCAGGCAACAGCGTGTCGTGTGGAGGGGCGGTTGAAGACGCCCGCTGCTCAACTATATGAGGCAGTGGGGCACCGGGGCAACGACGTCAGGGGCAAAGGAACGTCGAGTGAATGGCAGCTGCTGCGCAGGCGACAGTATCAATGAATCGAGGCGTCGTAGCGATGAGCGGCGTGATAATGGCTGTTAATAAACGATTTCTAGGTAAGACAAGAGGGGCCAACCAAGCAGAAGCGCTGTGGTGGTGTCGGGAGCCGGACGAAAGACTGCGAGTAAGAGCAGGAGGTGGAGTTGAGGCTCGAGGCTGGATGAAGCAAGCTGAAGGGGCTAAGATGACAGCTGGTGTTATGGTTAAAGACTACTCGGGAGGACGTAATGCGACGATTGTTCCCATGCAGGAAGAGGACGACGAAGCACTGAACCAGCCAGGGCCGAAGATCTTTGGGAGGTGTTGGGCGATGGTGGGTAATGGTGCGGTGCAATTGAGTGCAGTGCGGTGCAGGTTCCTGGGCACTGGCGCGGGTTGGGAACTGGAACGGGGGCTCGGCTTGTTGCTCTGCTGATGCTTGTGGTGCTGCTGTTGCTGTGTTGTGTTGTCTTTTTAGGAGGGAAAAACAAAGTAAGATCAAAGGTCGCCAGGTGAAAGAAGAAAGAAATGCCAAAGGACGCGGCGTGGTTGAGATGCTCACGGCGGCTTCAGAGTCGAGCCTCGTTGTCGTCGTTTGAGAGATGGGAAACTTGTCGTAGGACGTAGGTAGTGGTAGTGGTAGTGGTAGTCGTGGTTGGGCGCTGGCGAAGAGAGAGGTAGGTAGGTGGTGTTTTGCGGGGGGGAAGCTCCAGTTGGAGGGAATGCTGCTCGATTATTGGAGAGAGGAGGTCAGGTTGAGTGTTGGAGTATCGCCGGCTGTTAGTGAAAGTGTGTGGTTACCACGGAATCGCTAACAGATCTCCCAAGCGTGCCTGACTAGAATGACTTGAATGATGCTAACTGGCTGAGCTTCATTGGACTGACCCTGGCTGGGAAGAGCGCTGAGAACGGGCGGTGAAACTGGCTAGAGTCCTTGTAATAGCGCATTAGGGGGATGTGCCCCTCCTAAACTGACCCTAACGCCCAGTAGAGTTGGTGTCAGGTCTTTTGTGGTAAATGCGGGTCATACAATCTACAATAATATGGCTTTTATGCGCCTGATCTTGCTGTCCTTTCTAGTCTAGATGTGTAACTGTTGTATTCCTTGATTGGCAGGCTTCACTTCAACTCTACCAGATGTGGACAGCATTTGAAGCCGAGATCTGCCAAGACATGGACGGCAAGGGAGGAGAGTACCACCGGGCAAGCAGAAGTTGTGGCAGTCACGCGGCTGAACTGTACTAGGCTGTGTGTAAGAACGAGCTTTGGATGGGATTGTTTACACCCGAAATGGATAACAAACCATTTCCCATTCGAGATATTAATGTTGGATGATTAAAGGCTTGTTCCTTCTTTACTTGTCAACCTAGCTTGAGCCTCTACAATACGTCAAGTTCCGTGATCAATTCCATGACTCTGGTGTTGATTCGTCAAGATAAGCGTTGCAATAGCCGCAACTCGATCAATGATACCAATCGAAGTTATACCTTCCCCGTTTTATATACTCAAAAATAGGGACCTACTGATCTTTTAGAACCTTACTTTTTGATCACAACATCGCCTGTGCTGACCTTACAACGTTGACGGAGATGGCATCCAGCTTGATGAAGCTCGGACCATACATTTCATCCCAGCCACGACTGACAGTGTAAGCCTCTCATGAGCACTGTACATCTGGTCAATATCACAACGGCATGTACAGTGTGAGAATCATCACACAAATCACTGTGATGACAATAGCACATGGTGAGAATCACGTTAAGCTATCATCATCGTGGATCGATTGCACGACAACTCCATGAGAGCCTCACTCTCCACTTCGTCTTCTTCTGAGCACCTGCAGCGCCAGATCCACAGTAGCCAACGGCCTTACCAAAAGTACTGAATGGTTGCTATTTTCGAATGCAGGACGTTTGAGGCACAGTGCTATTACCGTATGAAGTTAGCATCAGTGTACTTTTTGACTCTCTTGTGAGTGTTTGTTTTTCCACCAGAATTCAAACTGCAGAACAACTTACACCTGAACGACGGCAATAATTAAGAGCATTTTGGCAACAGAACTCACCTTTCAAATTAGCGCTCTGGTCCATCAACTGCGATACAGCCGAATGACTGAAAATGGACGAAGATTCGTCTGATGAAAATGGCTACGAAAGCCTTGACGATACTCTAATTGAGAACGGCCACGAGGAAAGGACTGATGAGCCCGTCCATGCAGACTCAGCGTCTCGATACACAGTTCCTACCCGTGTCGTCGGTGCTGTAGAGATTCCTGCTGTGGTTGAAAATGTTGATCGTGCCGTCAAGGCCTTCGGGCGAGTTCCAAATCTGCAACATGTAAGTATCAATCACTTTATTTATTCTGTCAATCTTGCTAACATAATTAAAGGTTATGGATGCTGGACGAAATTCGATTCCATTCTACCTCACACCAGAGAATCCGTTCTGCAAACCCATTATGTCTCACAATGCTCGCAGTCATGACGTGGTGCTTAAAGTCACTGTTCCAAAGCGAACAGGACGTAAGCGCAAACGAGGAACCGATGGGCCCTGGGAAGGAGATCTTGAAGTGACTGGCGCCGAGGATGAACCACCTGTGAATGAAGGGGTTGCATCCTATGCTCGACTGGATGACCCCAAAGTACTACGTCGGAAGCTTGAAGACAACGTCGACAATTATCATGTTGAGGCGGTTGGTATCATTCGAAACACACATCGCTTCCGTGGGCTCTCAGACTTCTACTGGGATATGACCAAATCGTCTTTTGCGCAGCGATACGTGGATCAGGTTCTCCCCGGCGATGGTAAATCTCCCACCTCAAGCTCTACTAGAGATACTAATAGTTCGCAGTCGACAAGATGAAAGAGTTTAAGTTTCTCCCTGGTACTGACAAAGGACCTAATGTTGATATTCTCCCACCACCAATCTTTACACACATGAGCATCCCATTCAACTATCAATACTCACAAAACCCTTACGTTCGCGCTACTGAAGATGGAGGCACAGTCAATACCACCGCTGTGAAGCAGGTCGGTTACTTTATTGGAGCAGAAGACCCTGCACCGGCTGGTCCTCAACTCGAACCTGATATGACTGACCCCCGAATGGTGGAGATCATGGCTGAGCTTGAAGCTGCATTTGAAGAGCGTCCAGTCTGGACACGGCGGTCTTTACTCAATCACTTAGGAGGCAAGCTCAAGAATTGGAACGAACTCAAAAAGTATCTCAATTACGCAGCGTATCAGTTCAAGGGTGGACCATGGAGAGATGGAGTAGTTCCATATGGTATCGATCCACGAACTGATCCCAAATACCGAACTTACCAAACCCTCATGTTTAAGCTCCCTAAACAAAAGCGTGCCCAACACGGTCAAACATGGAAGTCGCTACGAAAAGTTCAAATGGGGCCCCTGAAAGAATTTTTGGAGGAACTTTCGGAAAGTCACGTCTTTGACGGAGAAACCTTTCACACTGACGGCAAAGTGTGGCAGGTGTGCGATATCACAGACCCGCTGCTCAAAGAACTTCTCGAAAACGCCGCTATACGTCCAGAATGGGATCCCAGCAGTGGATGGTATCATGGTGGATTGTGGGCCAAGGTGAAAGCCATCATGAAAACAAAGCTCGTGGCTATTCAATTTGACCGCCACCTCACGCGCGAAGATTTCTCCATGACCTTACAAGCAGGAGATCAAACACCCATACGATCCAACCAAGCAACGTTTCATCTTCCTCTTCCAAACTTACGACTTACAGACGAAGAGCTTACGACATTGCGAGGGCGACAGCCAACAAAGAAGAACAAGCATAAAGGCTACAGTGTGCGTGTCCGAGATCCGAATGCTGGGGCAAAACGAGTGGCGGTTGAGGAGGCAACGGCAGCGGTTGATTTGCAGGAGGAAGAGGCCAGGCTGTTGGAGGAGATGGGATCTGGCAACGAAGATTCTGATGAGGATGACTCAGGGGATGATGATGATGCAGGTGGGCAGGGCGATGAGGTAGACAGGGAGATGATGTATGGCTGATCAGCCTATGAATATTGGAGGCTCTTTGAAAACTCTGGATGCTTGTTGTGAGAAAGAAGCCCAGCTGAGTTGGTCACGATAAGATATCTTTGCAACAGGTTTTGGTGTGCTTTTCAGCAGGTTTACTTCCCCTTATTTTCTCAGCATGCATCAAAGAATCGTATAATTGAGTTCTGATGTATAAACTTTTGTTCCTCACGTCCTTTGCTCTTCCTTTGTGGCTACAAGCTCTAACAACATACCCCTTGCCGAAATACTCAACAGTGAATCACACATCTATTATTTACCTGCTGTTTGTTGGTTGCCTAACGTTTTATTCTATTTGCTGATAAAGCTCGCCTACCTGCTTTTCTGTTTCCCCTTCTTCCTTCATCTGCCATCTTCCGCCACGGGCAGTCACCTCCAAGCACATTCAACAAATAACAACTCCAACCCCGTTCCCTAACATCTGCATTTCCCCGTGCTCATCTACCCACTGCATATGCGGCAATCTTCCCCTTTCCCTGCATTAACCAAAAACCTCGTACCACAGCAAACTCGGCCAGCCAAGTATTTAAGATGCCGTCCGGAACGCTGTTCGACGGCACTTTCTGGTGCGAGCCGTGCAGCAGAACATTCAAGTCCTGGGAACTACTCCACAAGCACAAGGGAAATATGAGTGACGCGGGTAAGCAGAATCACATTCACTGCAAGATCTGCAGTGCAGACTTCGAGACCAAAGAGGCACACGCCATCCACCTTCAGCGGGTTTGTTCACAGTACCTCCTCTGAGTATGATCATTGGCTAACTTCCACTTAGGACCATCCTACCGCTCAAAATCTGCATTGCCCAGGATGCAAGAAGGGCCCTTTCCTCCGTGTCGGCGGTCTCATGTCTCACGTTCAGAGCGAGTGTCCATCTTTGAGCAGCAAGTTGATTGAGAATCTCCGCGAGCAGAAGACGGGCTTCTCTCAATCTCTTCAGCTGGCCACTAACGAGCCGGTCAAGTCTGACTTCAAGAACTACATGCCGTCGGCCAATGCTACTAGTAGCACCTGGGGCGTCCAGAATGAAGCCAGCCCATTTTTACTTGAGCAGAAGCAGTTCCCTCAACTCGGTGCTCCCGGCCCTGATGTACAGCTAAGCACCAAAGGGAACACCAAAGAGAACGAAAATGACTGGAACAAGGGCAAGAAACTGTTCCCAAACACTCCGGCGGCTCAACGCCCGACTCAGCAGCAGCTCCAGCAGGCTACGGCTCCCAATGCTCGAGCTGCCCACGATCTCTTGAGCGACCATAACCCCAATCACCCAAACTTCAATGTGGGACGGTACTATTGTACCTACACCGACAAGTTCAACTGTCATATTGGCAGATGTGGCAAGACTTTCAAGTCAGGCAATGGACTGCTTGCCCATCTTAGATCCGAGTATCACTCTGAGACCAAGTATCGCTGCCCCTACTGCCTCAATACCTTTGGATCTCTGGCCTCCATCACTCAACACGTTGAGTCCAACGGGAGCAAGTGCCGCATTCGGGAGACGGATGCCTACAGTCCCTACATGGATCAACTACTGGCTGGCATGGTTGACGTGGCTAAAAAGGGTCACGACGATGGAACTATCAAGTTCGAGATGTCCAAAGACTTCAAGCCTCACCGAGAGGAACCCAAGGCTGACCCGAAGGCATCTGGAGGAAACTCATTCGATAATGTCAAGTGGTAATTGTTGTTGCTGATTGCTTGTTGAACTTGAGATGGAATGGATTTGAGTAGTCAGCTTTGAGCGGCGTAGACCAAAACAGGTAGCAGACACAGCTGGGCTATTCGTATATAGGCCTCAAATAGCTGAAAGATTGATGGGGCTGAAAATTGAACTATTCTTTCAACTTTGGCATGCTTCACCTGTAAATTCCGTCAAAGAAACTCATTGACAGTGGAGGTTGAAATGACAAGTATGCTCCAAGTACGGATATCAAGGGTTAACTTACAGCGGATGCACAGTGAGTTTACGCGTTGTTGAGGCGGAGTTGTAAATTTAGACCCGGGAGCGGAGCCACTAAATGTGGAACCGTCTGGCCCCTGATGACCTAAGCTTCACTTTGGCTAATTCATGGACAGACAGTAACTCCCGTAATTAATCTCTGTACAAATTCACCAGCTTCTTTTTTGGCTTTGCTGATATTTTAATCGATTGCCGATTTTGTGTGTTGCGCTTGACGAGGCTACGAGGCAGAACGGCGGTAGCACGAGACGCTCTGATCACTCCCCCGTCGATTTCTCTCCTGGGCCTTCCCCCGGCATCCGCTATTGACAACGGCTTCATCTCAAGATCGACTAAACGATAACCCCTGTGTTTCGCTAGACATGACGGGACGGTTCCAATAAACAATTTCAACATTTATCGAGCGAGCGATCAGCAGGACATTATCTGAATTGGTTCCAACATTACAAAGACCGACATACAAGCGAGCGCAATGGCGACGGCTCGAAGATGGGCGCGCAAGATCGAGCGTGGATGCTGTACTTTTGCGACTTACTTTCCCCTGGTGTTCGTATATGGATTGACATCATGGGCCGTGTGGGTGGTGGTCAGTATTGGCAATGTTAGCCGGAAGAGCAGCTGGATAGGTATGTCTAAGTCATGGCGAAAGTCTAAAGGGTCTTTGTTTAACATCTAACGGCTTCACAGGCAACGGCTCTTCGATAGTAGGTGTTGCGCTCTACCTCATGCTCAACTGGTGCTATACCACCGCCGTCTTTACACCTCCCGGCTCGACAACGAACGATATGGGCTACGGCCTCCTTCCGACACAAAACACCCCCCAAGCGAGTTCCTTTACAGTCAAGAGTAATGGAGAGTTCCGGTTCTGCAAAAAGTGTCAAGCTCGTAAGCCTGACCGCGCCCACCACTGCTCGACATGTCGACGATGTGTGCTCAAGATGGATCACCACTGTCCCTGGTTGGCGACCTGCATTGGCTTGCGCAACCACAAGGCATTCCTCCTCTTCCTGATCTATACGACACTTTTCTGCTTCTGGGCTTTCGCTGTTAGTGGATCGTGGGTTTGGTACGAAGCGTTGGATGACCAGGAATACATCGAAACTTTTCTACCTGTCAACTTCATAATGTTGAGCGTCATCAGCGGTATCATCGGTCTCGTTGTAGGCTGTTTCACAGGATGGCATATTCATCTTGCTCGTTGCGGACAGACTACGATTGAGTGTCTCGAGAAGACTCGATACCTTTCGCCACTACGCAAAACGTACAACTCCGCCCACGACCCTGAGAATGGAGTACCGGAGGCTGCGCGTCAATTCGTCGACTTTCACACAAACGCCCTACCTGGTATCACTCGCCCTGAGGAGGGTGAGGAGCGACGGATGGAACCGTTGCCCCGGTCATATCCCCCTGATGGCTCTCATCCCGTTCAAATGTCGTACGCCCAACGAGAGCGGGAACAACGGCAAAGGCGCTATGAGGAGTACCTCGATGAACAGGATTCGGAAAAGCTTCCCAATGTTTTTGACCTTGGCTGGAAGCGTAACTTGACTCATCTCTTTGGTCCTACCCCCGTGCTATGGTTCTTCCCTGTCTCCAACACTACAGGAGATGGCTGGACTTGGGAAGCAAGTAGCAGATGGCTTGAAGCTCGTGACCGACTCCGGGGTGAACGAGAACAGCAGCGACTTCGTGAGGTTAACGCTGGCTGGGGATCACCAGATGATGTTCCTGACATCCCCGAGCGACCAACTGGCGCAGGACGACACTTCATTCCCGGCCCAAAACTTGCAGGACCAAAATCGATGAGTAAGGCTGATCGAGTCCTTGGTCGAGACCCAAACCTCTACGCTGATGCTACCCAAGATGTGCCTATGAACCGTCTCAGTCCCCGCGGTCGCACGGTAGAGGATGAACTAGCAGACCTGGATAGCGACGATGACGGTTTCCTCGACGCCAACAACCCCGAGGCAGCAGGCGCTGGCAAGCTTAGCTCAAACTTCACATCCAATGCTCAACGTCGTGATGACGCTGAAGCCCGCGCCCTCGAGGTTGTTACTAACGGTAACTGGGGCCGTGGTGGTGCAAGTGGTATGCTTCGTAAGGGAAGTTCTCAGAGCAGTGTCAGCAGGACGCCCAGCAACCTCAGCCGCTCAGGGACTCCTAAGTTTACAGATGAGGGCGTTGACTAGAGCATGTTCCGGGTTTATGTTTTTGTAAGCGAATGAAATGAACGAGAGTCTTCGACGTTTAACGTTTCTTGTCATGAGATGTGGAGTTTTTGTCCTATTCTTTTTACTTTCTGGCTCCATATTTTTATACTCTTCTTCTTGGTACACAATTGTTATAATTCCATCATTGTTACGCACTCAGAGGGGTGGCGGGTAGGAATCTGTTATACAATACTATTCAATGTTTCTGATCATATTTGTCTACTGATATGTGTCGTCCGATAATTACTGAGCATGACTCATATGTTTTGTTTCAACTGCCGAGTTGCGGTCACCCACGTTGCTGATCTACAATACCAACACCCCTTGATCATCATCAACGAACCCATGTCAACTCCAGTTATGTGATTACACCGCCAATCGTGTCTCCATCTGCCAACTTTATGCAGTCTTGAGATCTTCTCACACCTGTCAACCCAATCTGGTGGCTTGCTAGAAGGCAGGGTTCAGTCCCTCGTGGTCTGGGTTCTCGGCATGTGCCCGCAGCAGAATCCCTGGCCAACTTGCAGCAGGGAACTTTGCATCGCTGGGCCAGGTGAGACTATCAATCTGAGGAATCTTGCTGGTCTGCTTAACCACTGCGTCACTGAGGGCCTTTTCTGCGTCTAACCTTGGTAGAAGCTCCTCTATTTCCTTGCAGTATCCATTTACACCCATGCTTGTCCTATATTCCCCCGAGCCGAAGTCGGATCGCACAGCGAGTCGTATCAGGCGAGACAGGGGATCGATACGTTCTGCTATGCCAGGCGATGTATGTACCGCAATAGCCGTCCAGACTTGATGAGCTTCAGCCTCTGGATAACCATGCTCGATAAGATGGTCCTTTGCGCAGTCTGCGGAGCAGATTTCAAAGCGCTGAGCACCGTTGTAGAGATGACTCGCACCAATATCATGATGAACGGCTGCTACAAAGAGGAGCGGTAGCCTGTGCTCAGACACAAAGGGGGCGTCTTCTTTCTCTGCAATGAACCGAGCGAGGAGATAGACTCGTAGAGAATGATTCAAGATGGGAGTAGAAAGTGCATCTGTGGCGAGATCAAGGGCCGAACGGCAAGTATTCCCATGCGGAACCTTGTCAAGAACAAGGGGATGTATCGCCGGCTGCATGTTTTCGCTCATCATGACTCTTATAATCACTACTTGTGAGAGTGCGTGGATGATGTAGTAGCGTGCTCTACTGTACCATGAGACGAAGCCATCTAAGCGGGGTGATTAAAACCGTCCTTCATCCACGTCCGCTTCCCTGCTGACAAAGCCCGCCTATTGCAGATACAACTAACCCGTACTATGTAGCATCGTTCACCTCCACAGTCCCCTCTAGATAGCCTCATTCTAGCACCCCCTCCTCACTCTCAAGACTCACCGGCGCACACGCCCCCTCAGCGACGATCGTGCTGATCACTATCGAAAGGGGGGGACCCTGCGGGGAAAACAAGACGAACGTGTTAGCGGGCGTTAGTGAGGAACCGTCAGAGATGGGATGAGGCTGTTTCGTCACAGGAGATAGGTATAGCCAAGTTGTGGAAATTAGTGCTATTATCTAGATATTATGAAACAGGGGGTTATACGAAGTAACACCAATAGTTCGGATGACGATACAAGGTTATGCGTGGTCACTTGACATCACTAAGATTTTCATATTTGTTGAGTAAAATAGTTCATTTCTCATTATCCCTTTTCTCTCTTGTCCTTAGACTCCCTTGAAAGCCAAGACTAAGAGAAACCCTCCCGAAAAGGGGGAAGGGGTCCGTTGACTATCCCCGGATTGCGGGGTGGCCCGGTTGTTTGGTTATTGTAGCGTGAGCCACCGGTATGTGTATATCATGAATTCCCCATGTCGATCCTGCTGTACCATCCAAGAGGCCTCAATGAGACGGATTCCCCTGCCTTCCTTCCACTGGCCCTATTCTCCATGTACCCGTAACTCCAGCTGCTCTTAGCTTGGTCGTCGTCATCTCTTGTCTTCTGCGCCAGGTGACATTAGATATGACATTGGGTGAAGTAGAGTGTTAACAAAGAGTCAAAGAGAGATGAGATGTGGGCCGAGAATAAAGTGCTTTCAGCAGAATAGACATGTTTCCCAAGTGTTTGGCTTCCCTGCCTTGTGCCGATCTATAATACGTGAATCCGGTTTCCTTGTGCAATGCTATTCCCTGACGCTCCCAAAACACGGCCAAGCGTGTTGTATGCAGACTCCTTTTCATTCCCATCCGTCCATTGACCGTAGAAGCGGCTTCCATGCCGTAGTAAAAAATATAAACATAGAATCCCAGTAATGACCAACACCATCCACGTTCACGGGGGTATTTGTCCTTCTTTAAGTGTTTTTTTCATGCGCCGGTATTTTGTACAAAGGAAATCGTCGTCGTACCAAAGGGTACTATTGGGGGTTATTCAAACGCTTCAACCCATTCTTAAAGTAGAGATAAAAGAAAGTAAGAGAAAAGGTGCTGGCTCCGGCTTCGTCAAGCCACGGCTGCCTTGAATCCCATCGCGTGTCGCGCCAGGATCCTCCTGGGATCGTGGAATAAGGATGTGTGACCAAGTGATGAAGATAGCTTCGGAGGTCCATCGCCCTAGATCCTTATCGATATCAGAGTAGAGAAGTATCCAGATCCAGCTTCGTCGGGCTCGATATCGATCGAATCGAGAATCAAATTGTAAAATTATGTCCAAGAATATTTGAAAAGATGTTCGTACAAGTGAGATAAATATTACTCAATGGGCGTTCAATAACTGTCAAAGCTCGTCTTCTCTGAGCTAGACTTTTCGATAGTACTTTTAGGGCTGGTGTTGATACGACCAAAGACCTTGCCACCCAGTCGGTTAAGCTTGTTTCCGTCTTGGGTACGGCGAGGGGCATCGATCAGCATCTTCTTGACCGAATCGACCTTGATCTTGCAAAAGAGCTTAGAGAACAGGTATTGGTCGCCAGCATAGTTGAGGAGAGGGAGGGTGCGGTAACCTTGCTTGAGGTTGGTGAGTTTGGCGGTATAGGTGGCAACGGCTGGGCGCTCGTTATAGCTCTCGCCGTCGTTGGAGAGCTTAACAGACCATCGAACAAAGATCAGGTCGGGGTGCTTGGTGGTGACCTTGAACTTAAACTGCTTGTCGAACATGGGGTTAAAGCCGTTCTCGCGGATGACCTCGGTCTGAACCTTCAGAGGCGAGTCGTGCTCTATCGTCATGTGAGAATCGGTATCCATCTTGTCGCGCTTGTCGTTGGAATGGAAAATTTCGATCTCAACATAGGGGTCCATGGACTTGTTCGCGGGGAGGTTGGCAGGTCGCATGAGCTGCTGAGCAGAGATGACATCAATACTGAAGGATACAACGCTGCGCTCCTTCTTGCCCTCGGCAATGTCGGAGTTGTAGGGGAGAACCTGAATGTCGCGAAGCTCGGCAGGCTTGAGAACATAGCCGGAGGAGTCCTTGCCACCGTCAAACATAGCACGGTTGAGCTGCATTCCGAGGTCGAAGGTCTGCCAGTTGAGAGCCGCCATTTGGACACCGCGACGCCAGTAAACAAGAGGATCGAAGTTGTTCGAGGTGATGCGAGTTCGGTCGGGGTAGACTCGCATCATGTAGCGCATGTTATGGATATCCAAGGCCATCTTTTGCTCCTTGGCGCGAGAGTGCTTAGCAAAGCTCGACTCCATGAAAGAAAAGATGTGGTTGTATTGCTTCGCATCGACAGTGTCGAAGCCTGAGAATTTGACACCAGCACAATAGACGCCCAATTCACCGAGAACCTTGGTCGTCTTATTGGGGGTCTTCTTGGCGGGTTGCTCACATACGCTTTCGTTGTCACTGGTGCTACTGCTCATTGTACCCTGAACCTGGCCCTCAGTGATAGTGTTGACACGAGTCTTGCTGACCAATCTTCGAGATGAATGGCTTGGTGTCAACATGGGGCTCTGGGGGAGAGACTGGGAAGGCATCATAGCAGTGGTGTCAGCGGGAGAGGGTCGCATCATGGGCGAGTTGAGACTGTTGCCCCGGCGTCGGCCTCGGAAGTCGTTGCCAGCGGCGATTGGCTCCTCCTTTATTTGTGGCTTCTTGACCTTGATGAGAACGCGCTCCATGAGCTCAGAAGGGGTTGGGAGCTTGTCGGGGAACGCCTCCAGAGTCTCGGTGACCAATCTGACACCAAAGCACTCCTTGATGATTTCGACCATGGTGGCTTGCTGGGTGGGACTGCAGTGAACCTCGAGAGAAATCCAGAGAGGGAATTTGGATTTGACGAATGCGTATTTGTTGATAGTGGTCATGACCTCTTTGAAGCTGATCGAGGTCGTCATGGTGCGACCATGGTTAACTTCGGGCTGGCCGTTGTAACCGTCCCAGCAATCAACCTCTACACATCGACACCCCCGAACAAGAGCCGAGATGTAGCCCTCAACGCTAGACTGACCAGCAACCTGGCGACCAAGGAGGTAAGTGTTGTGAGAACTTGAGATGAAGTATTCGTTCATAGGTCGGTCCAGGACAATGTTTTGAGGCTCGGGCTTGATCACTTCGTTATCCTCCGACGTCAAGAAGCCAACGAAGGCGGCTTCGGACATAATCTCGGCGGCTTCTGGTGCATCAACCCCGTCGCTTCGATACTGGCGGCACATCCTGGAGAAAAGCTTCTCCCAGACAATCAGGTTAGAGTCAACATCCTCACCCTGAACGTCGCGTAGAAATGTAAGAAACTCTGTCAGAGTGAGACCGAACTCGGGGTTGGCGGCGAAACTGCGGATGATCCGTTGCACATCGTTCCTTTGCTTCATGCGTCGCACGAAGTCCTTAAACTCCTTAAAGTTTAGTTTTTGTCGTCGTCGAGAATCGGATAGATGGAAATTGACTTCGAGTGTCGCTTGCGAGCTGTAAATGTGAAGATTCTGGCACACACGCTTCACGCCGGCGATGTTCATCTCTTCCTGCTCAGTATTTCGGACCTGGTCACCAAACTCCTTAGCCATCTCTGTCCGCCAGTACTGGGCAATGGCACGGTCGTTGAATGTCATCAACGATGTCATAAGTTCCTGCCGGTATCTCAACATAGCGTCCAAGAACTCAGTCCATAGACATAGGCTCTTGTTATTGTCGGTAACAATGTGCAGAAATCGTGCCTTCGAGTTCTCGGGAACTGTGTAAATAATGGTGAACCAGGTTTGAATATAGTCAGCTGCGTTGTCACCCATTTGGTAATCGATAATGTATTGTTGAATATCAGAGCCAGTTCGAATTTCTCTGATCTCATCAACGTGGATGGACTTCTGGGGTCGAGTTGGATCCCATGATAGTTTGTTGGATTCGGTCTCGTAAACAAGGTTGATTCTCTTCGGTCGGCTCTTCCTTGACACCTTCCTCACAGGACATCCGTTGCGAAGCTCAGCTGGGAGCACTGGGCCAGCCATTGCTCCAGCACTTGCACTGATCGAGCCATGAGTACTGTTGGCGGATGATGTGTAGGCAGCAGCGTCAAGGCCAACCATAGAGATGGAGTCGTCGGGAATGAATTCGGGTTCCTCATCAGTGTCTGTCAAGGCGCTGTTCTCTTGGGGCGCTGTAGCATTGCTGTCACTGCGGCGTCTGAGGATACTAGGACCAACACTTCCATCTCGGCTCGTAGGGGCATTAGAAGATGGTCTTCTTCTGCCTGCAAACCGTTGTGCTCGGTTTGAGAATCGACGGATAAGACCTCCTTTGCTGTTGTTGGCTACTTCTGACATAGCATTGTAACTGAGAGAGTTTGTGCTTGTCTTCCGGGATAACACAGATTCAGGCAACTGGAAGCTGGAAGGGAAAGCCTCCTCCTCCCGACCTCGAATTGGCTCAGGCGAGGGCTGGACGGAGGAGTATGTTGTTAGAACAGCAGTGTCAGGAGACATGAGTGGCGAGCCTTGTTGTGAGTTTGAGGCTCCCGATGAAGCACTAATAGCTGACATGGGAATAGGGACTGGTTGTGTTTGAGATGAAAAGGATGTCTGGACCTGACCAAGTTGAGAGCGTGTTAATGAGGACATTGTAGATAGGTTGTGAGTTGTTAATGTGGATTTTGAATCGGAGTCAAAGTTGAAAGACATGGTCGTGATGAGAGTAGTGACTACACTATATGAGGAGGACAAGTCAGATTCGTAGGTTGCATCGACGTATATAAAAGCTCAGTCAGAATGGGGAGCCATGGTGGGACGTTTGGCCTGGGGGTGAACGATAAGAGACGCAAATTGCGGGGAAGAGGCTGCGGAAGCCGATCCCTCGTGGAGCAGCTGTCAACCTGGGGTGCAGCCAGTGTCGAGTGTGAAGGATGTCAGAGACCAGGGCAGTATCAACCGCACGTAATGAATGCAGATGCAGGGACGGAGGTAGCCTAAGATGTTGCTGAGTGGACCACGGGAAGGCAGTGAGGTTGAGCAGCACGCGGGTGACTAGGTAGGTCTTGACAAAGTCGATCCAAGGCGTGATGATGTGCCAAGTTCGCAGCAGCGTGGTGAGCTGGCAGAGGGCGGGATATGCAGGTGGCTCTTTTTGGGCCGCTTTGGGGTCGCTGGATCAAACAAAAACAGGGCGTTCGTCTTTGGCAGGCCGAGAGCTGCAGCTCAGCGCAGAGCAGCTGGTCCAGGTGATGAATGGGATGAAGTGTCCGTCGAACAACCACGGGTTGGGGTAGCTCAAACTACAAACACGCTCGTAGGTAGTAGCGTGGGCGATGTAGCAGTATGAACGTCAACACCAACAACGTCCTGCGCTGGGTTCTTTTGTGGATGCGATTAGTCCGAAGATGCCGATTCCAATAAGACGTCGATCAAGATGAATCGAATAGGCGCAATTCGAATGATAAAATGCTATCAATTCCGAGAAGCCGCAGGCTTTTGAGTAAAAGGTCCAAGAGGGAGTCCGAGGTTCGAGGTCACGAAAGTCGAGACGGCTGAGTCACCCAATGTCAATGGAACGCGACAGTGTCGGGATTGTAGGTTGTCGCAAGTTGATCGGCGAATTGCAATTGGTTTGCACTTTGTTGTCGAGCGTGAAGTGGAACAAACAGAGTAATACTGAGTGAGAAGAGGAGTCGTCTGGGTCGTGCAGCTTGTCCGAGGTTTCTTTGAAGAGACGAATTGTTATGGCAGACAAGAAATGAGAAAGGCGAAGAGGTAAAGTTAGGTTGTCAATGGGAAAGTTGGTGGTGGAGCGGGAGGGGTAGAAAAGATAGTCGAGGTGGAAAAGGGGGGAGTCCAAGTAGTAATAAGTAGTAGGTTGGAAGGTAGCTTGGAGCAGTGGTTGAACGATACCTTAGCCCGGGCAGCAGAAGGTTAAAAAAAAAAAAAAGTAGAGGAAGGGACAAGAAGGGCAATTCTCTCTAGCAGAGTAGCAAGGGAGAAAGCTTCAAAGTATGATGGCGTACTTTTCTGGCGCGCGTTGGAGCGGGCGAGACTTGGTCAGAGTAAAAAAAAGCTAACGTCAAGAGAGCTAGATCACAGAACAGAAGAGACGGGCAATGGAAGCGTCTTGTATGCGGCGGTGCACTTGGGCCTGGGCGGTTGGGCTTAAGGGACTCTTGGGCTGGGGGCCGGGAAATTATGGCGGAGGGGGTTACCACAGCCAAGAGTAGCCTGGAGGTGTGTTTTTTTCTTCCTTTATTTGGAGTGTCTCTACTTGACACTTGACACGAGCTTATCTACCGCTGGCTGTGTCAGTGTCAATGTCAATGTCAGTGCTGTAGCCTGCGCTATGCTGTGCTGTACTGCACTGTACGTTGTACCGTACTGTAAGGTTGGTACCTGTACCCAGTAGCCAGGGCCTGTGCTGTGTCGAGTCGGTCGAGTGTCTGTGTGTTCAGTTTAGTCCTAAGTGGACAGCAACATCTATATCCTACACCAGGGTCTCAGTCAGTACCTGTGCCTGTGCCCGTGCTTGTGCCTGTAACAGATGTACTGTACTGTATCGACACCTGCTGGACCTGCTACCTGCCTACAGGTACCTCACTTCACTTCATCAATTTGCTGCGTTGATCCGCTGTCAATCTCAAGTCAGGAGGATATGTACGGAGTACAGGGCAGGGTGATGAAGATGACGGCCCAGGCATTGCTTTGATCGATTTGATTCACTGATGTAAACTGGGATTGAGCGACCGGGGGGCTGAATGTGCTGTACACAAGCCGGGGATTTCCCAACGCTGGGAACCGACAGTCACTGAAGACTGGGGTACGTATCTTTCTCCCCCTACAGCCCTTTTTTTTTAATTAATTTTTCCCTCCCACGTCTCTTTTTTTTTTTACTGTGGACGACAGTTTGACCGGGGTGGATACTGGAGAGACTGGGGAGGTGACAGGGGGGAGGGGTGTATGATTTTCGTCCGTTGCAACTTGATAGAGTGGGGTGCTTCAAGGTCAAGGGGGAGGCAAATGGTTGGGCCCTGGAGGTGTGTGCGAGCAAAAAGGCATGTCCTGGCTTTGGCTCTGGGCTCTTCATGCAGATGGAAAGTCCAACTTTAGGTGAGGAGGACTCAAACTTGCTCGATACAAGGAGAGACAGAGTTGAGTTTTGCGGAGAGTGGCAGTCTAATGCACTACTTCAAACTCAACGTAACGCAACGCAACTCAAACTTCAACTCTGATGGAATCTTCCGAAGCCTAGGTAGGTAGGTATTTTTGATACCCCAAAAGTGCACATGACCAAAAACCAATGTCGTTAAAGGATATTGTCTTGAATAGAAATTGACCGACATACGTGCCGCGTCGCACTATTGACTATATCCATACATACACAATCAGATACGGTGAGCCTCCTCGCCTTTCTATTCGTCTACAGGCTGTATGTATGCCTCGGTCTTTGAACCAGGGCGAACGAGCAAAGTCCCCAAGCAATTGGAGAGACAGGGCTAAGAGAAACGGGGAAGGAAGTCATACCAGTTGGCAAGCTCGCAGACTGGTCAAGACGGTTACACGGAGGTTGGCAACAAAGCTAGACTCAGAAACATCAGAGGCCAAGGCTCCAGTCCCAAAGAGCAAACGTCAAAGTGCACAGGGATAGGTCAAGTTGCATAGCAATGGGCTGGACTGCTTGCTTACCTCTGGTTAGCTTCCCTGTCTTTCGTCACCTCGAGACTAGCCTCCCAAGAAGAAAGGATGAGTCGCAAGTCGCAAAATGAAGGGCATTTAACAGAGGTGTCGAAATAGAGCTTGGCGGTGTGAGTCTCAGTAAACGAAGTTCTTGGAAACCCCCAGACCATACCTGCGAGAGAAAGCGATCTGTGTTTCAATATTTGCGGAACATGGGAAAATGACGATGGAGCCTAGCTCGATCCCTCGTCTCTCTCATCCTCATCCTCATTACTCCCTGCGAATTAACAATACGGGATCCGGAAACCGTTGTGCTGTGACTTTAGTGCGCCCAACTATCCATTAGCGCTCGGCAGTGGGCTTTTGGGGCCTGGGGGCCTTGGGCTGTTCCTTTGCGAGACGGATTGAGGCTTTGTGCTTATGTGCGGGACTCGGGGCTCGGGACGCCATGGATCATGGATACTGTGGCTCACACCGTTTTCTTTCACTTGTCCTTCTGGCCCTTCTTTCTCGGCCCTCTCTGGCCCTATCCACGGAGGGTTGACAGAATAACCGCAACCTGCGGAGTCATCCAATGCCAATCTGTCCGTTTATTCGGAGTACGGCAGTGCGCCATACCAACAACACTTGAGCTAACGGCCAACCATCCAGAGTGGAGAAAGACGCCATAAATATCATCATCATAAATCATCGTGCTTGCTATAGCGATTACGACTTCATCCTCGACGATGATGATTGATTACCTCGGGTATTTCAAACCATATTTCAACACCAGGATGGGACTCCTAGCATCTGGTCTCTGAAAATTCTAATGCCCTGAGGCATCGCATGAACTATGCTGATCCAGGGTATCGTTCCAAGGGAGAGCCGGCGCGCTACAAGAGAGATAGAGATGGGCGCCGCCAGACCCGAGAGGTCTGAGCTGCACACCTTCACGACGAAACTGATCAATCAGAACGAGTCGCGCCAGTAGAGATCCAATTTCTCGGCCATGCCAGAGCGATTCAAGGAGGCGAGATGCAAATCCTCCCCTCTCGTTCCTGACTAACATAATTTGTCTAACAGGGAGATGAAGCCGACACGAATTACACATGGACGATGTGGTCTGATAAACATGTGCAATGAGTCTAGAGTGTATCGCAATTGATTTATGATGAGCACCCAGCTAAGAATGACGATGCATTAAATCGTCTTACGCATCCTTGGCACCATTAGCACCATCGTCATCTTGGTATGTGGTAGAGTTTTGTCAAACATCAATCCAGTTTCTTTTTCAAGAACGAGAGCAATTAAGCAACCAATGATCACGATGTGAGCTTGAGAACCCATTCCGGTTACGGCCAGGGCAAGAGGGGTAGTGTATCATGGTGAAAAAGTCTATGAGTTTGGGGTTGGCCTGTTTTTGTCTTCACGAGCTTTTTTTATCTTTTCGAAGTTTGGCTTTGGGCTAAGGCAAACTTGGTCTCACCCTCACGGCCTCACTAATTAATCAAGCAACCACCATGTCGAAATTTTTAGTTTGTTTGTTTATCTAGCTGGTTCCGATTTTTATTGTTATGTCTTTGTCGACTCTTTGCCTCACCCTTGGCACAAACGGCATTTTTTGTTTGTCCCTCGCTGTGTAAGACCCTCGGAAATTTTGATCACGAGGCCACCTAAAAGGGAGAGGAGGTGAAAAGAAGGTCAAAGAGCCTTCACAGATCATGGCTCACAAACCCGCTACCGGACAGAAAAAAAAGGACAGAGTCGACTAGTACTCCTCGGGCCAAGGCCAGCAAGCTCGGAGCGGCTTTACGGATACAAGCAGGCCATTCCGGCTCAGGGAGTCATTGACAGCAACCGGGTCGCGTAACCGCTGCCTATGGCTATCCAGGTTTGGGGATGCATAGTCGTAGAAAAAGAACAATTCCATGACAGGGTAGCAAACGCTCGCCAGCTAGCTTGGCTCATAAGACTCAGAGAAGTTCCAACGCCTGCTGATACGCGTATAGTACCTGTCCCTTCGCGAGTGCCTCAATCTCTCGCTTCGACACATGGCTGCCAATCAATTGCCACAGATACTCGCTGCAGTTGAGATATCGAAACGTGGTGCCTCTGCAGCTGTGTCTCACAGCCGCACAGCGTACGTAGGCGATGACTTAACAGTCTCGACATGTATGCCATGGATTTAACTATGTCGCATGATGGCCACATGCCCAAGTGTCTACTTAATCATGGAAAACCTAGCAAAAGTGCCTCAAGGATTCAAAATGTTGCATTAGGGGCTGTTGAAGCTCTGGATGGCGGCTTCGTCTACCCAGCTCCTCGCGCCTCAGCAGCGTACATAGCCTCCGTAGCGTTGCGCTGTGTTTGCGTTGCGACTGTGTCGAGCTTTGCTGGACTGGGTTGGCGGCTGGCCAGACATTTGAGCCTCCCATGCCATGGCCATCCATGACCTCAGTCTGACACGATGTGTGGAGTGCTAATGTCCATTTTCACTCCAACCAAACTTGACCCGAGCGGAGGGAAATTGGCCCCTCAAACGGGGCAGCAGAGCCGAAAGATTTGAAACGAGGGCATCGATGATTTAGATCGACTAACAGCCGATATTGAATTCGTGATCTGATAAAGCTGGCCTGTGGCAGTCTCATCATTTTGAAAAGAAGGTACGTATCTAGATACTTCCGTTGGCTCAAAGGTGTGCCTTTCGAGCATGCAAATACCTGACCGGTCTCTTCTTTATTAACAACATCCAATGGCTTGTTATCGAGACCAAATCTTCCGAGTTATACCCAATAAAGCCCGGTTAAAGATAGTGTTGGCAGGCAGGTACTCCGGAGCTTTAACTTAAGGCTAGGATAATACCTGGCTGCAGTGCCTGGTCATCTTCCCTTGGCGGGAGGAAAGAGCTTGCCGGACTTCCATCTTGCTTACAGAGTACTCTGCCATTAAAAGGGAAGTTACCAGCCTCAGCATAGGTAGGTACGCAATCGGATCGTGCAGGTAACAGTTAACAATGCGCAATGCGCAATGTGCAATGCACAGCCAGATGGCACTAACAAGCCCTTGATGAATCCTCCTCATGCTTCAGTTCATGTCAGCATCACATCGCCTCTCTTTAGCAGCTCGAGGTAATCTCATCTATCCAGGGATGTACCCACTATTGGAGCAAACCGATTGAATCTTTCTATACAGTGTAGCAGTAGCACCAACTTGTGCTTGCTTACCTCATCTGCGATCGTTTAATCTCAGACTCAACAGGGAACCCCGAGCAGCTCGTTTGGAAAGACCGTTAGCCTCACCCTCAGCAACTAGACGCTAGACACCAGATGTCTGTCAACTACAACTCCAGCGCCCGCGCCCGCGCCTGCGGCTCCTCGTGCTCGTAACTTTATTAGGGTCCTCATGCTTTTTGTCGTATCCACTGTCGCGAGCACCGGAACATTCTCCTCGACTCTCCCCGGCAAGCCGTCGTTTGTTAACCCTGCCCTACTCTCGCTAGAGGATGGTACATCCTGATCTTCAGTAAAGCGACCACCAGATTACTGTACTCTCGCCTGTGCGCGGCTGAGGGGCAAGGCTGCATGGCATGTTGGGTCACAAACTCACCAGTGCAGATTGCCACGCAGCCACCGTGGACGTTACCCAAATACTCGGTTAAGGGGGGACAGGGTTCACTTGATATGGCATGCAGGACGGTAATTCCAGACATGGTTTCGGTTGACCTCCGTTTGCAAGGTCGAACCAAGAATTTCGAGGTGACCCAAACCCCGTCCATATGTCTATCGTTCAGTCGTCAACAACTACCTGGGTGACGTGGCAGTATTGCCTTTGGCGCTTGTCGATATCCAACATTACAACAGTGTCGCTCGCTGACGATAGCATCATGTTGTTGGTCATTCAGCGCTCCACCTGAGTTGGCGGTCCAAGTTCTTCTTCGACTTCACAGGCCATCGGCTCGTTTCCTGCTTCCCCGTACCTTCTTCATACCATGCCTCTTCTCTTCGAAACAAGCACCATCAGAGCATATGGTATTGATTGCATCCTCTCGACGTTCCCTAGACAAGAAATGCTCAAACGGATGAGACGTCGGTCAGCGAAGGTCCTGTGGAGATGAAGCCAATCGTGCTCTTCGACCCAGGGGAAGGGTTGAAGAGCGTCATGACTGGTGACAGTGCCCGAGACGTGAGAGGCTGAATGCCCCAGAATACCAGTTGCTGGACTTGAGGTGCATTTCCCACATTCCGCCAATTTCTGTGGAACATCTTCCCAACGCGCCATATGATTTGGTAAATATGATCATACCTGGCGACAGACATCTTGAAACAATCGCCCGGATGGCCAACAACGGAATGAGATCATCATCTCGTCGATCCTTTGGCGCCGACTCCCGCCAATTTTAGGTCAGGGCTCAAGCTACAGACAGGGGAAGACGAGGGCCCTAGTCCGGCTTGGAGTCTATGCAAGGGGTGTGGGTATAGAAAAAGATCGTTTGGTGCGGGCAGCATGTCGCTGTGGGGATCTCACAGCTATCTCGGCCGTAGGTTACGGAGAATGCATGCTGCCCGTTCCTGGCTGTCCGCTCATCCATCTTTGACGGGCGCCATCTCCCCGCTTTCTTATCATGAATACTCGGTAATACGTTCTGCAGCCTTGTCGGGCGTCAAGCTGTCTTAACTGCACTGCAGTGGAATTACAATATTCCATTTATTCCGGTTCAATTTGTGATTATACGCACGGTGGAAGATGGAGTTGTTGTTCTGTCGCAAACAGCCCCCTGGTTGACCGGGTTAATGGCCAATCTTCCAAAATCTTACAGTAGGTACTCTTACTCGCCCCTTGCCGTTCAGACCCTTCGAGGTTCATCGAACAAACAACCCTACCTCGAGTTTTCAGAGATCCAATAGCGGGGCTCTGCCCCGAACCACGAAGGGTATTCATTCTTAGACTCTACATTCACCGACATTTCTTGACGACGAGGCGCGGTTTCTGATGGTCACGAGGTATCCATTCCAGACCCCAGAGGACAAAGACCAATATAGGGAGCCATTACGACGTCGTCTTATCACATGCGGTGTGCCGGTACTCGATCCTATCTGCGTCGATGATAGGGTATTCTTGGGCGGCTCCTGCATCTCGTTACTTGAATAGCAGAATAGGGTGTTGAAACAGCACCGGTGTGCTGGGCCAGCCATAACCGCCAGCGGAACTCTGATTCGTTGATAATTCGTCAAGGGCTCGCTTCATTACGTGGGGAAGGATAATGACGTCGGCTGCCTGGTACGTCGTCCAATCGGTTGCAACTTCAACTGTGGACATCTAACCACCCCCTAGGGGATCTTAATGGGGCTGGCTGTGAGACATGGGGCTGTCAGGTAGGTAGCCAGAATAGCTTTGGCCCTGAGCCCCTGGACTGAGTTCTTGAAGTGTCTCGGGAACGACTTTGCTGTATCGGTCAGCCTTGCGTGTTTGTCAGCGCTCATGATCAGCATGCCTTCTTTATGGGTACCGAGCTATTCGCTTAAGAATTGCACAACACACAAGAACGCTGGACTAAATATGTTCTCGAGACTCACGAAATTTCTCCATTTCATTATTGACCTGGTGGAAATTGGACAGCCAAACAAGCAATTGCCAACGGGAGAATAAGGGTGACCGAAAAGGTGATATGGCGCGATTACTGGGTGACGTAGGGAATCTCATGAAAGACGCGGGGACACAAAGCGACCCGACATCAAATACGGAGCACAAACGCTGGAACTTCCATACCTGCATGGGCAGCCACGTTGCATGCTTATTCACTGTCGGATTGGTGATGGAATTCTCGAAGCTCTAAAGTCTTAACAAGGATCAATGAATAGGGTCTCCTGATGTGGCTTTTTGGTTGCAAATTGCACCATGTTGTACAGGAACAACCTCCAGTATGTTACAACGGACCTTTAGAGCTCACAAGCAACACAACAACGGCTTATGGCGTCCATCGACGCACATGGCATCTTCAAGTCAAATGAGGGGCAGTATCTCGACATTCTCGGCCATGATTCCAATAGATGTGGTCTGGCCGGGGTCCTTGCATACTCAAGCTATGCAATGTCCCGTCGAATCTATCACGCGCATGTATTCGGTCAATGAATTTGCATGAGGCATTTCCGTGTCCTTTTTGCTTTCAGCTATTCTGTAGCTGATTTGGATCTCGTATTCAACTCGCCATACGGTTGTTATTTTTCTTGGGCTGTGATTACCCACGGCTACAGATAACGTAGCAGACGCCAAGCCACAATGGCCTGCAGAGCGGTCGTGCTGTCCGTCGTATTAGGCCTTTCTGGGCAATGGTACGGCTAATTTACGAGTGTGTTCTTACACGGCGCAACAAAGAATGCCGATTATTCCGTTCCAAGACTTCTGCGACACACCCTTAATTTCCACTGTTCTATGGACAGCACCCACGTGCGCTTCCCCAAGCGGCACGTCAAAGTATAAACCCCTTTGTGGGATGACAGCCAACCACAGCGAGCCGAGCAGATATCTGCGTTATGCCATCAGCCTCTGTGTCGAGCGAGACCTTGAATATCTCACATAGGGTAATTACACTAGCTGCGTCACAACTCACAATCACCTCGCTCTGTCGGCCCAAGGCACGAAGCAAATGTTTAATCTCACCACTGCATTGTATCGCGTCATTGCGACTGAGCACCTGATGTTCTGCAGGCGACCTATGCAATGCTATGCCACGAGAAGTGGCACAGCGTGAGACCTAGACTGTTGCATTGGCTCGCGTCTATCTGCCATGTTACGGAAGCCCACCACTGCAAACAAGATACACACGCCAAAACCTCAAGCGTTTGTGGCTGGAGATCCAATGATCTACGCGAGGCGGGTTACTGTTGTCATTCTGGTGGAATGGCTATTGTCGAGATATGCCACAACGCGGTGGAAGCATACCCTACGCAAGCTAGGCAAGCCTGGAGCTGCATCCCGTTTGAGGGCAGGGTCGTATACGGAGCTATGACCAGTGACAAATTGAGTGACAATCCAATCGATCCACGAGACAAACTCATGTAGAAGTCTTCAGCACTACGCATACGAGGCAATTTCAAAAATAGTCAATGGTGGCAGAACATAGAAGCCGCATTAGCCTTGTTTTAGCTCGATAGAGCTGGCACCTTTTAGACGACCACATCCCACGCAAGAAGCCACGCAGAGAAGCTCGCGATGGGCGTGCCAAAACATTCAGCGCTGTCGATTGGTTTGATAAAAACCGCGGTGGAATTGATACCACGGGAGTGCCCGCTCATTGCGCGCCTGCCGCTGCATCCAATGCCGCATATGGATTGGGTAAAAGGTTGACAACATGCATCTGAGACGCCAATCTGTGATACGTAAATCTATCTGCTTCGGCCTTCCTATTGAGGTGCAGATATTCGAACAAGAACCACTTGTTATTGCCATGGAGAGTTTGCAGGTTACAGTATAAGCCGCTGTTACATTCATCAGACAACCTATACTCAATATGTTCGTGAGTACGGGTATCAATCGACCATATCTCAGGGATCACTTCACTTGTATCACGGTCGTTGACCGTCAGCGCAACACACCAACTTTGGCCGCACATACGATCCTCTGGCCTTTACATGCGGCGCAACCATACAGAATGCTGCTGGTCTCTTCAACCATAGATGAGCACACTGGGCATGGGCGGCGAACTGAGTTTCTGCGATGACTCGAGCCAACTCGCACCCTTGCTGTCTGAAATGAAGCTTGAACCTCTAGACCCTCGACTTTTGAATCCTACTGAAAAGGCTTCGGCGAATTCCTGTTACAGCGGGGTCCAGAACTAGCCAACGGCCAGGGTCTGCGCCTTGAGTTGTCCCGAGCTGATGGGAAAGAAACATTTGCTGAAAAGTTTCCCGCGGCATGCTCACAGTGAACCTGCTTCGACAACTTCCGGCTCGACATCAACGCACGGGTGACAGGCCAGCCTGAGGGCATGGCGCATACTCTTCTCAACGGATCAAACAGCCGGTTAATTCATCCGGGAGGAGGAATAATATGCATAGGACCAGATGGCGACCAATTTCACACAGGACACCCCTTCCCTTTTGCTGACACCATCACGCTCGGGCCTGCTGCTGCTGCTGCACAACATTGATGCGCAGCAAGGGGTCCAACCGATTGTCGTGCGAGGTCAGAGATATAGGGTTGTAGCATCGTTGTTGGGGATCAGTATCTACGGTGCAACTCTGGCCGTAGGGGTTGTTATTTCCAACGCTCGTTTCGACAATATGACATTCGACAATGATTCCTGACTACTAAACTGAGTGGCCAATCTATTTTAACGGGATTGACACCCGAAGCATCAAAGCGATATCTGAGGCGACAGTGTTTGTTAGCGACAGCGGCATCAACGGGGGTGGAATATGATGGTTCAAACCTTAGCTCAGTACTGTGTTACTGGAAGCATTTCTGTTACGTCGAGATGCAGACTGCTCAGAAGTTCTTTGACCCATGACCATCATCAATATGCAAACATCAACGCGAGACAACCTATTACACATTGCGTCGCGATGTATGAGTATGTCGTTATTATCCTCATATCACTTTCCAAATGCAAATTATGTGAACAATCTCAATGCTGGTTTATTCTTCACACGACCTGGAGGCTTGGACCAACGGACGCTATGGCAGTAGGGGATCTACTGTGCCTGGAAATCAGTAGAGTGTGGCGGCAGGCATTAGGAGTCTTGGCGGTTTGGTTTCGAAACGATGCTCTCGGACAATGTGCTGCAGAAACAACACCAACCTGCAACTGTCTCGCCCATATTGAAATATTCAAAAGCAATTTCTCCACATTGTCGGAGATACAGGCGTTCGGCAAGTTTGGAGATCGTCGACACGTTCCTGCTCGCAAAGATGGGTAAATTACTTGAGGACTAGGCACCCAGGCACTAAGAACCCCTACCTCACATCCTTTGGGTTGTTGGGGTTTTGGCCTGCTATTCGTTTCGACACTCAGCCTTCTAGAATCCTTCTACAGGACCCCTGACTGGGATCCCTGACAAGTACGACTTTGTCATCTTTTGAAGGCTTTGATTATCATTCTACGAGACGGGTGCTGTAGAACGAGGTCTATGAGGACCAGTGGCTGGTGATTTGCCTGTGCTCAATCTGTTGATACATGTAGTTTGATTGTTTTCATTGCAATGGCCTCATTAGCCTCTAGCGGGAATCGTCCTACATCCATGGGCTTGCTATGCACGGTTATGTGCTGTACATTACAGGGCATTATCGGCAATGACCAGTCAACCATGTTGCGTCACACGAAGGGCATAGGAACCTCACCATAACGCCAATGGGGAAGATTGAACAACAACAAGGTAAGGTGTCATTTTCAACTGGGCTTTTAGCCATATGCGACATTGGTCACTTATCATACAGTCTGACATTCTAGGCTGTTATATGGCTGTGTGATGTGCCGCCCAAGATCACTGGCTGGTCTGGTTCATGCATACTTGGTAACGTATGTAGTTGAACCCGATGCCATGGCATTTCGACCAGCCCCAAACCCTAACATTAAAACTGGCCTATTTCCATGAATAGTCGGGTCTCTTGCACAGCCATTGTGTGTTGGCAAGCATTTACTCCACTAACAAACCTCATTTGGATGTTCTTGCGCCCTTCAGCCTTGTCGATCTCACCACACCTACACCATGGTCTAGGCACTCATGGCACAGATGAGATATACGTTACCCAGTCGTTTGGTCAGCTGGCTCTGTGCTGTACGCAGGCTGACGAGCGCAACCCAAAACCCCTCGAGACGGGATAACAGATTTGGGGGTACCCTTCTGGCCGCTGCCGCCGGTGCTGCCTTGTCTCATTCGCTGGAGAAACTGAAGAGGTGGTTGTGTTGGCAAGAATTCATCGATGAATGCTGCCATGTGTGAGCTATGTCCAACCAGTTATATCTGGTTTCTTATTAAAGGTTGTGGATGCAATCACTAGTCCTGGCTCGGGCCGGCCCCATTAGTGACCAGTCACTTGGTGGGCGCAAGTGTCACCCTACTTCTTGAGCATCAGTTCGAACTGAACTGTGTGAGCGTTTGCGAAGCCAGCACCTCGCACACCCGTTCCTGGTGATGTGCAGACTGTGCAGCACGGCGGGCAAAGACTAGATCGGAAGGCCGTGGCCGGCGCCGTGTCCATGGGTGGTGCATGGCGGAGGGCCGGTTGTGGTTGATATCCGACCTCACACATACCTGCGATGAACAAACAAACATGCATGAGCTTCGAGTGGCTGGAGGGTGTCGCTTTTGACGGCTTCAGCCTTTTCATCATGAGACCAAATAATGCACAGGAGAGCTACGACGTCGAGACCAGAGGCGCTGACTGGATATCACCATCCACTGTAGCACTCAAATCACATTGTGCGAAGAGAAATGATATCAATTTGACAATCTGTCAGCTGAGTCTACCTCTACTTGTCTACCTTGAACGAGGTGCATATGAGTTATCGCCGACATTTGCTCGGCAGCATTTAAAATGATCAGTCGTCACGCCTGATGATGCAATCGCGCACATGCTGTTATTCTCTGGCACTCTGGGAATATTCATTCAGCCTCACTATCAGAGACCGACATGATAGTCATTTTTTCTGACTGTGCTGGCATGCCACGTCAATTGTCAATGCCATCTGATACTGTATCGATGACTAGTTTGGAGAATCTTCAACGGTCCAACCAAGACTAAGTTAGTCTAGTGTACTCTAACGCGGTACATGTAGTCTATGGACTCTGTTTCGGAGTGACAGACACAGCCGCCCAACGGATCTGATTGCACATATTTGCAGCTGATCCTGCGAGTCGCATAGCGCAACATCAACCCCTATCTATTGTGCGAAGACCAATAACCTAGTAACCGAGAGGATTCGGTACATGCTGTAGGTGCATTTTCCCTCTGACAGCAGAGCAGCACTTGGACGTTTCAAACACATTATGTTAATCTCCCAAGCTTACAATACCGGGGCAGCACAATCACTCGCATGTTCATCTGGTCACGTTTTACGCGTCGAGGTCCAACATTTTTTAGTTTTCCCAGAACATGGACATGGGAAAGTTTGGAGGCTGGAGCATAGTGAGAGGTAGGGTTCCCCTTACTACTGTGCCTAGGAGATATGAAACAGCGAATTCGGTTCCGAGAAGCTGGTCCTAGTGCGGGGGTGGACCTTGTTAGGTACATAAAGCGATGGATGACAGCGGATGTACATCTATTTCGGTCGTGGCTCAGTACATGACTTGGGGGCCATCCACAACAACAAACGAGTTACTCGATCAAGGTCGTTAGGAAGGATGCGAAGATTTGCCATCCAAGGTTCCATGTTGGGCTTCATGGATAATCCCAACTCACACGGGGATGCCGGAACAATAGACAAGACTTGATCGGAGCTATGACCCGGATAGCGCCCCCGGAGGTTCTGGAAAACGTCTAGAGAGACCCACGAACAAGAGCTCAGGCCCTTCTCATCTCAGAGACATGGGAAACCCGCCCTAGTCGTACTTTGAGGGAGATGGAAGGGGACTCTTGAGGGGTCCGGCTCTGACACTCGAGTATGCCCAGCATCAGCACCAACAGGCATAAACTTGACCCTCTCGGGAATCTGCCTTGAGTCCTTATGGATCTGTGCGGCATTGTTTGGTGCTTATGCTCCAATGCTCGAGAGTTCATTTGGACCAACCGGCTTGTTGGCATCTCGGTGCCATATCATGCCCTGCTACGTGGTCCAGCTTGCGGCCTCTGCTTCGTTTGATAGGACTCGGCAGCGTATACTATTCATGGCTGTTGGATCTGGCTGTGCTGCTTGTTTCATTTCATGCTTTCCGGCATGAATCATACAGGTTTCGTTGCCGAGACAAACAAACAGCAACCAACACTTTACAGAGCATATGGCATGAATTGACTCATCACCGACATCTCGCCCGATAATTAGACAAAGTTTGCCTTGTCGGTGAACGCGCTGGCACAACACACAAGACAGCACAAACACAGGGAATACCTTGGTAGAAATGCGCAATCTTTCCCTGCGCGTACCCGTCTGCAATCTATGGTCAGAGGCTCGCATAAGCTTCTCTCCGATGAAGCATTCTACAGATGCTGTGTCATGGTCAATTTCCACTTGCGCCAGCCGAGGTCTTGTCTTGGAGATATCTGCAGCTACCTTGGCTTCTTGTGCGCGCATAATCGTCATACCAACGGAGAGACACCCCGTTACAGAAAGAAGTAGCCAAGACGGCCAAGGACATGACGTCGCGACGTCTCGGCAGCTGCCTCATGCTGTGCAATCTATTCTAGTTGCCTTGCTGTATGTTTCCGATCAGTTAGCTCAGTAATGGTACAATGGAAAGTCGACCAATATGCATATTGAGTGACACAATGTGAGAATGTTGGGGATGACTTTGTAGATTGTGATATGCTGTGTTGAGGTAGGTCATGACGGACGGTCATGCGTCGAGGGCGACGACGCAAGCCTATGCCGCCATGTTCGTTTCGTTATAGTGACCTCTGTCTGAATAGACTTCTCGCCGATATCTCTTCGCATCTCACATTGCTGTTGTGTTGTTAGTGTTGACACATAATTGTACGCCTTCAAATTTACCAATGGATGATTATAACCATGAAAGAACGAGTCAACCATGAAAGAACGAGTCAACCATGAAAGAACGAGTCAGGCATGACAACGATCGATCAATTTCTGCTTTATAGTGTCGCAAAATATCTTCAGTCGTAGGATTGTCCATACCTTGAATCTGTTCAACCTCCTTCGAATTTTCGCAAGGGATATATGGTATAGGGTAAGCAGACAACGGAGGAAACCCGCCAGGACAAACTCTTTGTGAAGTGATCAAACATTCAGGTGGTCTAATACATCATATAGTGTCCATTCATATGCTGTTGATAAGCTGTGGCATTAAGTTGAGTGAGTATTGGTGTTTAAGAGTATCGTTGTTGAGCATGTGTGTGGACGAGGTGAAGAGAATCGGATACACAGCACACAGTTTACTTCATGGCGAACGGTCCCTGATTTAGGCTTTCTCTTGATCCAACAGTCATTCATCAATTCTAAACCGCTAAAAATGCTGTCTATCACCAAAACACCCGTGAGAAATAACCTTAATCTGCCTATGCAAACTTATCTCATCATGTAGCTAGAGGCGTAGGCTTGGACTGGATCTCACGAATGGTATCCCTCGTCCTTGCATTTGCTTCGAAACTAGCCTCGATAAGGTCAATGACCTCCGAGACGGAAAAGTACAAGCTCAGCTCGCTTTCGAACCACAGGTAGCGCACCTCGTTAAGGTTGCTCTGGAGCACCTCGCTCAGATACTTGAGACGCAGCCAGCTGGGCGCGTACTGAGCTGTTTGAGGAACCTCGTCTCCTGTACTGGCAGTACCTGTCAGGGCGCTAGGCAAGAAGAGATCATCGAGCTCGGTGGCCGTAGCGATGAGCTTCGCAATGTTGTAGGCCTCGTCCTGACCGATGGATGACATCTCGAGGACGTCTGTGATAAGCTTGGTCGACAGGGCATCGGCAAGCGAACCCAGAGCTTGGGTCCAGACTGAACGAGCCAAGATAGGTTTCCAGACAGAAGCCATAGAGCGAATGCGGGCTGTGGCGAGCTCTACACAGGATTCCATCTCATCTTGTTGCATCACGCTTTGAGCTCCACCTAAGAAATCACGGAGAATAGTCTTTTGAATGTTCATTTCGTTAGCGTAGCTGCGATTGGCAAAACTTTGTAAACTCTTGATATCGTTATCAAGTCGCAGCATGTTTCGAGCTCGAGGTGTCAGTTCTTCGCGCTTCTTCCAGCCATCAGCAAACTCGGCGAGCTTCTCTGCTAGATACATAGCATCGTTATATAAGTACCTGTTTCGGAGTCAGTAAGTAGTTGACTGCCGGCCTCGATTGTGCTCTTACATATTGCCACCCTCGCTGAGAGAGTAGTAGTAGGGTGAAATAGCTCGAAACAAAGCCAATGCAAATGTCGGCAGGCCGAACAGACCAGGCGCTGTAGCTGCAACAGGTGCATACTCTATGTCGTCTCTTGTCAGGGCAGCACCATCCTCGAGAATAGCGTATATTAGCTCAAGGACAGGTTCCGGCATGGATGAAATGCTATATGTTTCTCTCAAGACAAGTTCTCGAGTCTCACTTTGAGCATTAGGGCTCTTGCTCTTGGTTGTTGTCGGTTGTTCTGGGTCTTGGGTTCCATCGTCATCCCCCCAGCCCCAAGCAGCAGCACTATCATCTTCATCATTCTTTGGATCCTGCTTGTTGTCTTTGGCTTCAGAAGTGGTATCTTCTTCGTCCCATCCCCATGCGTCTGCCCCGTCGTCCTCATCGGCCTTGGCCGAACCAGGACCCGCCGTTGTAGGTTTGCTCTGGTCTTTGGGTTGGTCGTTGTCTTGCTCCCATGCATCGCCCCAATCGGCACCCCAGTCAGCGGTTTCACTTGTCGCTGCAGCGCCACCTGGGGTCTTTGTGATCTCTTTACCCTCCGCAATGGATACCATCTGTTTCTCAACCTTCTCAACCTGTTTGGGTTCGCCAATTCCACTGAGTAACTTGGATCGAACAGAATCAAGAGTTGTCTCCCGGCACTTCCCCAACCATATTGATGGTGCGTTGTCAACCCAATCCTGTAGATCCGCAAAACCCGTGTACCCGTACTGAGTGAGCGATTGGCAGAACTCTTTCGCCCTCTTGATCATGGCCTGAAAGTTGTCCATCTCTTTTAATGATGAGGGCACTGCCACATCTAACCATTCTCTGATAAGTTTAGGTATTACGTCAGTCATCATGAAGTTGCCGAGTGAAGGCAAGAGATCTGAGGGAAGTTTTTGAGCGAGGAAAGCGAAGGCCGTTTCCAAATCAGTGAGGAGAGCGTCGACAGATTTTGTAGTTTCCCCTGACAGTTTGAGGATTTCTCCATCTGCCTGTACCTTGAGGAAAGTGCTGTTCCTGACATCCATCCTGGGAGATACGATCGCAGCGTCCACATTCCGCCACAGCTGCTCCATGCGCTCATCAACCTCTTTGTAAGCTTGAAGTCCGACTACTGCATCGGCGAGGCTCATCTGTTCATCTGAAATTTGTTAGCTGCAGTGGTAATTCATGATACAATGTTTATTACCTTTTACAACGTCATAAACGGCAAATTGGCGAGTCTCAATGTCTGTGTGAATTAAAGTTTTCCAAATATGATCAAAGACTTCGTGAACAGCAGACTTGAGTTCGAAACTTCTTATGTCCAAAAGTTTCATTACCCGACAAGTCTTACTGACACCAATCTGATCAATTGCTTCCCATGATCCTGCCCACTGTTAGTACTGTGCTGATGGGCGGGAGAACATATGCGATATACTTTCGAGTAGTCGTAAAGAATCCAGAATGCGACGCTCGTTCTTAGCAGCTTCCACTTCACTCAGAAGCTGATTGACACGCTTAATGCCTTGTAATGCACCATGGAGCTGCTGGCTGTACTGCACTTCTCGATTCAAGAACTCTGCTTTCTCCTCTGCGTCTTGAATGGCCTCACCAGATACATCAGGGGCCTCGGATTGCCGTTCAATTTCATTGGCCATCGCTTTTGAACGGAAGATGTCCTCCTGTAGTGTCTTTGAGTTCCGTACCCATGAATCTACATCTTGTTTGGTTTCTTGGTTGATGGTGTGTAGCTCGGTCTGTGGGCGTCGTGAGCATCACAGCTTTAGCATTTGTTTATAAGAATATTGAGTTACCTCCAGCTCTTTCTTGGCCTTTGCCAGAGCCTGGATCGCAGGCTGTAAATCGGTTTCGGAAACAGGAGGGAGGACAGAGACATCTTCGGGGAAGCGGCCTTCAAGCGAGAAAGAAACTATGGCATCGCTGAGCTGCTGCGGCGCTTGCTCTGTCGTGGCGGCCATGTTGAAAGGCCCGGGCAATTTGTCGTGAGAAACGGAGCGACGACAAGTGAAGCTATACGTGTGTCGTAGGTTTAGTGTGGAACTATAAGTTGCTTCAACTCGTATCGTGTTCGGCTCGGTACTTGGAGAAAGGCGAGTGTTTTCGATCAGAAGTCGAGATTAGATGTCAATAGTCGCATGTTTCGTTGCAAGAATCGTCATGAGCTGCTGGTGTTTGTCGCAAGTTACAAGTTGTGGAAGAGTAGATCAGCCACAAGGTGGCAGCTTTGCACTCCGTCATGACAGCACCGCAGCTTCCCCTGCGGGCCTGCCACGCCTGCACCTGCCCACATATGAGGTGCCCGGCGTGGCTGAACGTTGGTCAGTGCGCTTAGCGGCTGTGTAGCCAATCAATGCCAAGCACAAGCCATCTTTGACCATTGTTTGGCGGAGCGCATTCTTGGATTGGATTGTTCTTGTGGTTATGAATGGGAAGGCGATGGATATAAGAGACCGTGCCTGCCATGGCTGAGGTCGTTAGACAGTTGTTTGGCTTGTGCTTGAGCTTGTGCTGCCTGGCATTGAGGAGGTTATACCCGGATAGATGCTCAGCTCAGGCAGTAGTGGAGGTATCGAGCATCATTTGATAGGTCAATACATGAATCAAAGAGCATAAAGAAGGTATAGTCGGTGGCTTATAAACATTATATCATGTCCTCTATTTCCCTCTTGGACTCCCTAATTTTGCAATATTGTCCCATCTTCAACTATCATCAAAGTGCTGATAGCCTTGATAGCGGGGTAAATTTTCACGACAGGCCCGTTCTCACTGGATTGATTGGACCCCTCTTCCTAGGTCGTCATTCTCTTACTCTTACTCGCAGCAACCTGAACCTACAGCCTGGGCTGACCTTACGGTACTTACGCAACAAATCTTTGAAGGCGAGTAAAGTAGTATCTTCTTGTCCGGCTGCATCGCGTGTCACGTAATTTTGGTGGGTTTTCTGCCTTGTCTGCCTTGTCTTCCTTGTCTTTCTCTCTTGTTTTCTCCCTCTTCCTCAGTGGTCGCTCATGGCGGGGTCTTTTGCTCTTTCTTGCTGTGTAACAAACAGCTCTACATGAGAAGTCGTATATCACTATGACTTTGTCCATTCCCCTGCAAGAAACTTCTTGAACCCGTCGTCCTTTATCTTTTTCTTTTAGCGAGCGAACTTTGAGTTATAAGCTTTGAATTGTTGCAAGCTTCTCCTTTTGTTCACTCTGAGACTATCGACGATACACGAGACGTCTTTTAGTCGTCATGTCACCTCAACACCCACCTTCACGATACCTTGCTGCAGTGGCAGTTGCCCTGTTCAGTATTGTCACTTATCTGATTGCATCGAATATTTCCTTTGCGGCTACAAGCATTGAGTCAGTCTGCCTTCGATCTGTTTGTTGTCGAGTTACTCTCGACTTCATCTCGTTTGCTCAACACCTAGTCACTGTTGACGAGAGTCCTCACACCTTCGTTCCTTATTGCACTTATCGAACGCTATTTTCTTACCTCTCTCTCACCTAACATTTAATCACCGAGGCTCATTACTGTATAAACGCTTATCTCTCTGCCTTCCTCTTTCTTACCTTCTTTATAAATATAACAATCCGCTAACTTGACAAGTTCTCTTTGGAGCCTTACAGGCCTCAAACACTTCAAGATGTCGCCAGACACAACAAAATCGCAATTCCGAAAGCTACAAAGCTTCAAGACGGACTATGCTCCTTGTACAATCACTCAATATGTCTCGGACCGCAGTGGTATGCAGGTGATCGTCGCTGACCGCAAGGGTCCCAAACTCAATGGTTACTTCACCCTAGCCACTGAGATCTTTGATGACTCAGGTGCTCCCCATACTCTTGAGCATCTCATCTTTATGGGTTCCAAGAGCTACCAGTACAAGGGTCTCCTTGATAAGCTCTCCTCCCGAGCCTACTCCCACACAAATGCCTGGACCGCTACGGACCACACGGCTTATACCCTTGAAACTGCCGGTTGGGATGGTTTCGCTCAAATTCTTCCTGTCTACCTCGAGCACGTTATCTTGCCTACCATTACGGATGAGGGCATCGTGACCGAAGTTTGGCATATCGACGGGGAAGGCAACGATGCTGGTGTTGTCTACTCTGAGATGCAAGCCGTGCAATTCCGCAGTTCTGAGATCATGGACCTGAAGGCCCGTCGTCTCCTCTATCCTGAGAACGTGGGTTTCCGCTATGAGACAGGCGGCATGACTGATGCTCTCCGGGTTCTCACCCCTGAACGCATCCGCCAGTTCCATCGTGACATGTACCAACCACGAAACCTATGCTTGGTTCTTGTGGGAGAGGTCAACCAGGACGAGCTTCTCCAGATCCTCGATGAGTTTGAAGAATCTATCAAGGATGACATTCCTTCTCTTGATACCCCATTTAAGAGGTTAGCCACTCAACATCTGTGCGTATATGCTCTAGCTGACTGACTCTCACTAGGCCTTGGATTGACTCTGCCCGGCCTCCCAAGATCAACGAGACACAGATTGTTACCGCTGAATTTCCCGAGGAGGATGAGACAGTTGGTGAGATTCTTGTTGGGTTCTTTGGCCCTAACTGCAACAATCTGATTGACTCATCTGCACTCAACGTGCTCCTTACCTACCTTTGTGGTTCCTCTGTTTCTATCTTGGAAAATGTTATTGTTGAAAAGGAAGAACTCGCCAGTTCTGTCTCTTACTGGATGGATCCTCGACCTGATTCGGTCATCTGGTTGCAGCCAACAGGTGTTGCTACCGAGAAGCTCGAGTTTGTCGAGAAGCGTCTATTTGAGCTACTCAAAGAGGTTGCCTCGAAGCCTATGGATATGGACTATATGAGAGAGTGTATTCGTCGTGAGAAGCGCCAGGTCATGTATCATGCCGAGACCTCTGAGTCGTTCTACGCTACCAACATCATTACTGATTACCTCTTCGGCAAGCGTGATGGTTCTACTCTAAGAGAACTGCAGAACCTGGACGAATACGATGTCTTGGAAGAGTGGACAGACAAGCAGTGGCGAGACTTCCTTAGCAAATGGATGGCTGATGCTCCTCACATCTCTATTCTCGGCAAGCCTTCCAATGAGTTGGCCACCAAGATGAAGAAGGATGAAGAAGCCCGCATTGCCAAGCGTAAGGAAGATCTCGGTGCTGAGGGTCTCGAGAAGCTCGCCAAGCGTGTTGAAGAGGCTAAGAAGAAGAATGACGAACCCATTCCTGCCTCTGTTGTTGATCGTTGGAGTGTTCCTGGTACCGAATCCATTCACTTCATTGAGTCTGATACTGCTCGTTCTGGACATGCTCGTGCAGTTGGTTTGGGCAATGGTTCTGCACAGAAATTCATCGACAACACAACTCAAGGCAAGCTTCCTCTGTTCATCCAGTTCGAGGATGTTCCAACCAACTTTGTTCACATTACCATCCACATCGGCACTTCTCAGATTCCTAACGAACTCAAACCCCTGATGCCCATCTTCAGCGACAATTTCTTCAACACACACATCATGCGAGATGGGAAGCAGGTCGGTTTTGAGCAGGTTGTTATGGAGCTCGAGAGAGACACGATCAGCTATTCCCTGAACTCCGCCCGCTATCTGAGTGACCCTGATGGTATCATGATTCAGTTCCAGGTTGAGCCTGAAAAATACGCCGCAGCTGTCGAGTGGATCCGCACCATGATGTTCGACTCCATCTTCGATCCTCAGCGTCTCAGAGCCAGTGTCACCAAGGCATTGGCCGATATACCCGAGTCTAAACGTGATGGCAAGTCCATGGCTAGTGAGGTTAACGCTGCTATCCACATGGAAAAGTCTTCGCTGGCTGTTGCTAAGCGTGTGCTCGTTCGCGCCGTGTACTTGAAGAGACTCAAGAAGCTTCTTGAGAAGGAGCCCGAGAAGGTCGTTGGCTGGTTCAACACTGTCCGGGACTCGCTCTTTACATTCCAAAATCTTCGTTTCCTAGTCACGGCCAACCTTGCTACACTCCCCGATCCCCTAACTACATGGGACAAGCTTTCACAATCTCTGACCGTAGCCGAGAACATGATTGATATCCCCAAGCCCGTCAGCTTGCTTAACGACGAAGGTCGCAACCCTGGATCAGTTGGTGCCGTCATTGTCCCGATGACTACTCTTGAGAGCTCCTACTCGGTCTCAACTGCCCAAGGATTGGCTTCCTTTACCGATCCTCGCCTTGCCTCCATTATGGTTGCTATTGGCTACCTTGAAGCCGCCGAGGGTCCTCTCTGGAATGCCGTCCGAGGTGCTGGATACGCTTACGGTGTTTACTTTTCTCGTGATATTAACTCAGGAATTGTCTCGTATCACGTGTACCGGTCACCCGATGCCTATAAGGCCGTCAAGGCCTCCAAGGAGGCTATCAGCAAGATCGCCAATGGTGAGGTTGAGATCGATCACCATCTGCTTGAGGGCACCATCAGTCAGATTGTCGTCATGTTCGCCGATGAACAATCCACAATGCCTAGCGCTGCCCAGCAGAACTTTGTTCAAGGTGTTGTGCGCGGCCTACCCAAGGACTGGGACAAGGAGGTGCTCCGACGTGTGCGTGCCGTCACCATTGACGAGATCAAGACTGCTCTTCGCGAGACTATCTTGCCATGCTTCGAACCGGGCAAGAGCAATATTGTTATCACTGCTGCCAAGATCATGCAAGAGGTTTGTTATCCACCTTTTAAGATTTTGACCATCACTAACTTTGTATAGGGCATGGAGACGGCATTCAAGGGTATGGGTTATAAGGTACAAACACACGAGCTCAGCTACTTCCACGACGACTACGGTCTGAAGCCTGAGGAGGGCGAGGAGGAAGAATCGTCCGAGGAGGATGAAGAAGTCGAAGGTTCCGAGGGCTCCTACGACTCTGACGAGTCCGATGATTAGTTAAATGACCAGAAAAAGTAGATGATGGCGCTAGGTAGACTCTAGGTTCAACAAGAGCATATCGGTAGCAATGCCATAGATAGATATGATGCAAAAAATCAGCTTATATTGTACATATGAGTCTGGAATCTATGTGATGTCTCAAGGGTGGCCAATCCCTGTTTCGATGCCCAGCTCTTCCGGCCTTTCCTATTCTAACACATTTTGGATTGAGATCCACCGAAGATCTCAGTTTTATCTAATATTGTGTCTTTCTCTATAGCTTTATAGCTCATCGCGTCCACTGGCCTTCACAACACCTTCCTTCTCGTTCTCGATAGACTTGTCAGTGACGCCCTCTGTAACACCTTCGGAACCCTTCCAGCCGAGGGCGTTGAGGCGCTCAGACAGGTGAGGGTGAGAGAAGTGGTAGCTGGCGTACATCCAGTCGGCGTCCATGGTGCTAAGGTTCTGGATCTGGAGCTTGAGGAGAGAGCGGGCGAGCTGCTCAGGGTAACCGAGCTTCTTGGCGAAAGCATCGGCCTCGAACTCGAACTTGCGGCTGACGATGTGCATAAGAAGGTTGATGACGAGATCCATGGGGGCGAGGGCATCAGAGAAAAGGATAAATCCGACAATGATGGGGTGCTCCTTGAGGAATCCGAAAGAAGAGTAGAGAGAGTGGTTGTTGATAAAGACAGAGAAGAGCATGAAGATGTAGAAGGAGTGAGCCTATATAGTCGAGTTAGTTTTCTGGCTTGTTTTAAATCGGGTTCTTATGCTTACCTGAGAGATACCGAAGAGGCTGGTAGTGTGACCAAGCTTCCAGTGACCAAGCTCGTGAGCGAGAACAGCAACAACCTCCTCAGGCTCGCTCTTCTCGATAAGAGTATCGTAGATGACGATGTGCTTCTTCCAGGGGAGACCAAAGAAATAGGCGTTGGAGTGGGCGCTTCGCTTGCTTCCATCAATGACGTAGAGCTCGTGGAGAGGGAACTTGAGGCTTGCGGCGAGAGCCTCGACCTTCGTCTTGAGCTCACCATCCTCGAGAGGAGACAGCTTGTTGAACAGGGGTAGAATGGCAACAGGGTAGATGGTGATCATGAAGACCTGGAGAGCGATCACGAAGAGCCACAGGTAGTAGAAGAACTGGTTGCCAGTCTTCTGGATGATCTTGAGGAAACCAGCGAGGAAAGGAGGCGCAAGGAGGAAGGTGAGAGCCTGGGTCTTGACAAGATCGGTAATGAAGAGCTTGGGCGTCTGCTTGTTGAAGCCGAATTTCTCCTCAAGGACAAATGTCTGGTAGATCGAAGATGGAAGACGAAGAAGCTGGCTGACAACAGCGAAGGTCAAGACGAAGACGATAGTATGGCTAATCTCGCCAGTGAAGCGCGCAGGAGCCCACTTCAGCAGGAGATCACCAGTCCAGGACCAGAGCTTGGGGAGAACATCGAAGTGCATGAATGCGATATTTTGAACCTGAGAGTATAGACCATTGACGATTTCAAACTTTGCCTTGGCGCGACCGTAGGCCTGCGACTTGTCAAAGACTTCCTGGGAGACTTCCTTGGAGAGGACGGCGGGAGGGCTGGTTTTCTGGAGGACACGGTATTGGCGGAGGGTGAGGAACGATTCGAAGAGGTATTGGCCGACTGAAAAGCCCATGATGAGCTTCTTCCATGGGAAGAGCGGGCGGTCGAGGAAGCGCGCGAGGCGCTGTCAGAGGTGTTAGCATCCATTACTCAGGGGAGAGTGTTTAAATGATAGATGGGTTACTTAAGGCGCATCTAAACACGCGCTCGAAATCGACTTACCTGAAGGAAATCCATGGTTGCGGTGCTGTTGATGAGAACCGTAAACCTGGGGTTGTTGATGTAAGAACGAAGCTATGAACCCCCGTTGCGCTGCTTATCAAAGTGGGATGGATGGGTACAGTAGATCTGGCCTAACGCACGTCGGCGATGATATTTCCCGACATCCCGATGCAACAATACGACGTAGGAAATTCGAAGTAAATATTGTACTATGCGTTTTAGCAGCGTAGTAAACGGTTCGTTCGGATGCTATGTCTAACATTCATGTATTCCAATTCAATTGTCGCATCTCATTAAATCCAATTGGTGCAAACATAAAAAATCACACATGTCTCACATCGTCTATTCAGCGTCAGATAATAATGAGGACATCAATGCTTGAATAATGCTCAAGCTACGGCAATACATCTTACACGCAACAACAGCAAACAGGAACAAAAAGCATCTCTGGTAAGTAACCCAATCGGCTAGCCAACTAGTCGAGATCCATGCGCTTGTCCAGTACGTGATATAATCAACCACGCCTTCAAAAAGCAGGTCGATCCCTCTCGTGCCAGGCCCGAAATAAAATCTTTTGGGACATGATTCCTCATCAACACCGGTCGTAATAAAAAAGACGCTTGTTGATGTGACGCTGGGATATCTCTTCTTTGGATGTGGCTATAGCTAGGTTCCTTTCCGAGTGGCCTTCTAGTGCCCATTTGTCGCGGCTGAAGCGACTGGCTGAGGAGGACGCTCGGGACCATATGCTACTGGTGTTCCCTGATCGTTGCCTTGTGGTTCCTCCTCCGTGTCGTCGTCAAACTCGCTAAGCTCTTCGTCGTCACCATCTTCTTCGGAGTAGTTACTTTCGTCTCCCTCGTTACCACCGTGGCTATCAGAATAACAGCTCTCAACAGTGTTGGCCATACCTGATGGTATCTTACGGCCTTGTTCCTGCATTTGTTGGATGATGCTCCTGAGCTTCGAGGTCTTCTTTTCGGCCTCTTCTTGCTTTCTCTTGCAGTCCTGTCGATCTTCCGCCATTTTGATGATATTAGCGGATGCTGCCTCCTTCTGGCGCTTCAAGGCTTCGTTCTCCTTCTCTAATCGCTTGCCCTTTTTCGACATGTCCTCCATTTCCTTGCGGAACGACAAGAACAAGTCGTTGCTGTTGTTCAGGGTATCTTCCACCTGCTGTGCCATTAGTCAACATGCCGAACTACCATGTTTGAATCCACCTACCTGCTTAAACTTATCCACGTAGACATTGAGCTGATTTCTAAGCTCAGTTTCCGTCTTGGTAAAAGCTTGTACTTGCGCTTGGAGGTGTCGGGCTTTGGTCGACTCTCCTTCTGCGTTCTTCTTTTCTCGTTCGTATCGCGCCATATGGTACTGGACCTCGAGCTCCTTGGTCCGCATTAGAGAGTGGAAGTGCAGCTCTCGTAACTCGTATTGTTCGATAAATGTCTTGAAACGGACTCGGAAGCTGTCGATAACAGGTTAGTGGCTGAACTACCGAGTGGCATAGGAATAACCTTACAGCTCGTCGACTTCCATATCAACTACTTGCTTCTTCGGAGTATCTTTCTCTTCCTGATACCCCTCGAGCTTCGATAATAGAGTAGCGTACTTCTCGTCCCAGTGAGTGTTGTTACGCTTCTGGGTCGTCTGAAGTTCCTTGTTCTCGTTCTATCATCGATACGTCAGTGGATGTCCCTCGCGCCTACATCTTCGCAACCAACCTTCATCTTGTTGTTATCCCGTTGGAGTTCGCGACACAGCTTTTCTAACTTTTCCTTCAGCCCGACAGTCTTGCTAAGTTCCGTACGGCTGGCATCTCTTTCTTTCTGTAAATTGTCTCCACGTCGCTTATTCTTCTGATTTTCTCGCTCCAGTCGTCGCATATCTGCCAAAAGTTCGCTGGACCGTTTGGTGAGGTGATCGATCTTCTGCATGTTATCCATCTTAGAGACCTGCTGTAGCAGATCACGGTTCGCCCTCTTCACTTCACGTTCTGTACGGCCCACGTATCAGCATATATGGTTCCGCATTCATGGGGTTTGACGTTTGCGAACGACGAGGGCATGACGCACCAATCTCCAGCTCTTGGTCCTTCTCTCCCGCGGCATCCTGCTCCAGCTGGGATATCCGCGCATGGAGCAGGCGCGTCGCCTCGTTGTTGTCCATGACTTTCTTCCCTTTGGATTTCTTCGTTGGTGATGGGTGAGTGTGGCTGTCGTGCCCGTTGGCTAGAGGAGCGTCCAACTGGCTGGCTGGCATCGCCGACTAAGCAACGATGAGAGCCAAGGCAGTGGACGACAATCGTTTATGCGGGGGTCACGAGATAGGAAAGGCCGAGTGCATCGAAGCGGGATGATGTGGTCGTAATTCGAAGGTGGGATTACTCGTCACCAGATTCGGGAGGGGGGTCGAGATCGCAATACTGAGAAAATGATGTAGAAATTGATATTCGATATCAGCTGAGGTATGAGAAGGTGTCGTTAGTTGAGCTCACGCAAGAATTGTCCACCAAGCAATACACTTGCAGCGCAGGCACGTTGAGTGGTTGAGGAGGCAATATCTTCGTACCTCGAGGGGCTTTGTGCGTGGGATAATAGCAATGGTTACAAATGCTGAGCAACGACAGCAGTGCGACCTATGTCAAGTCTGAAGGTGCACAGCGTAGGAGCCAGGTCTTGTTGGTCGTTGAAGAATACAAACAGTCGCTAAGATGTGACAGGATGGAGGGCTCATGGAGGCTTGAACGCATGGATAGGTTTTGCCATGGACCTTTGTGGTGATTCTGTTGGCAGTTGCTAGGGCGCTAGCAATTTATGGCGATTATCTCTGTATAGTCAGATAGTGCGTCAACTGAAGCTAATGGGGTTTTGGGGGGCCTTCGCGCTATCCCGCAGTGGTCGTCCACTGAATGGTGTCCACTGACCACCCACAATTACGGCATGGATGCTTGGCGACTGACGTGGGCTGGCACCCGGCTTTTCCTTGAGGATAGCGCTGGGGTTACAAAGCAAACCCTCCACTTCCACTTTTTTCTTCGGGGCGAAGCGTTCCGGGCGTCATTACATGCATCAAAATCCCCGTTCATTCTTTAACGACATTTACCCCTTTGCTATATAGTTCTGCATCTTCCTAGTTGTGTACTGTTTTCTTTGGGTTCGCATTTTATTGTTTATTGTATTATTATTATTCTTCTTTGTTCTTATAAATGCACTCGACCACAATGCTGCGCAACGCTGCCGCCGGCGCTCGAAAGGCCGTGACAGAGCTATCCCAGTTTCCAAAGCCTGGCGAGAAGCTGCATGGCTTTACCCTCGTTCGATCCAAGCACGTTCCAGAGCTTGAATTGACAGCTCTACATCTTCAACATGACAAGACGGGAGCCGATTATCTCCATATTGCCCGCGACGACAGCAACAATGTCTTTTCGATCGGCTTCAAGACGAACCCACCGGACGATACGGGTATTCCTCATATTCTGGAGCACACAACACTATGTGGAAGCGAAAAGTAGGACACGATCTTTTGGTGCGGGACTGCAGGTGGATAGCTAACGCGACGTAGATATCCCATTCGCGACCCCTTCTTCAAGATGCTGCCACGAACGCTATCAAACTTTATGAACGCTTTCACGGCCTCGGATCATACTTTCTACCCCTTTGCAACAACCAATGAGCAGGATTTCAAGAACCTCATGTCCGTGTATCTGGATTCAACATTACACCCGTTGCTAAAGAAGTCCGATTTTACCCAGGAGGGTTGGCGAATTGGTCCTGAGAACCCTCTTGCTGAAGATGAGGCAGGCAAGAAGTTGGTGTTCAAGGGTGTTGTTTACAATGAGATGAAGGGCCAGATGTCGGATGCTGGATACCTATACTACATTCGGTTCCACGATCATATCTTCCCAGATATCAACAACTCTGGTGGTGACCCTCAGAAGATTACCGACCTCACATATGAGCAGCTCCAGAAGTTCCACGCTGAACACTACCACCCTAGCAACGCCAAAGTCTTCACTTATGGTGATATGCCTCTGATTGATCACTTGAAGCAGGTGGACGCCCAGCTCAAAGCTTTCGAGAAGATCCAAGGCGACAGGCAGATTCACGCACCTGTGACGCTAAACGGTCCCCAGGAGGTTACTCTTTATGGACCCCTTGACCCTCTTGTCGATCCGGACCGCCAGTTCAAGACTTCGGTGTCATGGATTATGGGAGACACCACCGACGTTCTCGAGTCTTTCTCACTAGCACTCCTTTCCACTCTATTGATGGACGGCTATGGTTCACCCCTGTACCGTGGTCTTGTTGAGGCTGGCATGGGCGCTGATTGGAGTCCTAATGCTGGATATGATAGTTCCGCCAAGAAGGGAATTTTCTCTATTGGTCTCACTGGTGTTCAAGAGGCCGATGTGCCCAAGCTGAAGGAAAAGGTTCAGCAAATTTTGCGAGAGGCTCGGGAGAAGGGCTTTGACAAGACCAAGATTGACGGCTCCCTGCACCAGCTTGAGCTAGCTCTCAAGCACAAGACAGCCAACTTCGGATTCTCTATGCTAAACCGATTAAAGCCAAAGTGGTTTAACGGCGTCGATCCATTTGACTCATTGGCTTGGAACGATACCATTACTGGTTTCCAAGCCAAGATGGCCGAGGGTAACTACCTGGAAGGTCTTATTGACAAGTATCTGCTTAACGACAATACTCTTACGTTCACCATGGCTCCTTCAACGACCTACGGTGAGGACCTGGTAAAAGAGGAACAGGAGCGATTGTCAACCAGAATCCAAGCCGCGATTAAGGAGGCCGGTAGTGAGGAAAAGGCCCGAAAGCATTTCGAGAAGCAGGAACAGGAGCTTTTGGCCGAACAGAACAAGACCAACACCGAAGACCTTGCATGCCTGCCCACTGTTCATGTTAAGGACATTCCCCGAAGCCAGGAGCCTGTAGTGGTCAGGGATGAGAACGCCAACGGAACCAAGATCCAGTGGCACGAAGCTCCCACCAACGGTTTGACATACTTCCGTGCTATCAACACATTAGAGAACTTGCCAGATGAGCTGCGCGAGTTGGTCCCCTTATTCACCGACAGCATCATGCGTCTGGGAACTAGGGACATGAACATGGAGCAGCTCGAAGACTTGATCAAGCTCAAGACCGGTGGCGTTTCAGTCGGCTACCACTGCACACCCTCCCCTACCGACTTTCAAGCCGCAAGTGAGGGTATCATCTTTACCGGTATGGCATTGGATAACAACGTCCCGGTCATGTTTGATATCATTCAGAAACTCGTTTTGGGAACCGACTTTGACAGTCCTGAGGCGGCTCTTAGGATTCGACAGCTGCTTCAGGCGTCTGCTGATGGTGTTGTCAACGATATCGCCTCAACTGGACATCGGTATGCCATGGGCAGTGCCGAGTCTGGTCTAAGTCGCTCCGCGTGGCTCCGACAGCAAGTATCCGGTCTTTCACAGATACAGCTGGTAACTTCTCTGGCTAGCCGACCTGAGACGGATAAACTTCAGGATGTTATTTCCAAGCTGAAGCAGATTCAGAGTCTTGCGCTTGCTGGTGGAAACATTCGCACCGCTATTACTTGCGGCTCAGAGAGTGTCGCAGCCAATGGTGCTTCGTTGCAGAACTTTGTCGGCAACCTTTCCCGCGACCCGCTCAACTTGAAGAACCCCTCTCCTCGACAGCTCCCCAAGGATAGCAAGTCTTTCTATCCCCTACCCTACCAAGTCTACTATGGTGGCTTGTCAGTACCGACCACATCTTACACGGCAGCAGAGGGAGCACCCCTCCAGATTCTGTCGCAACTCCTTACCCACAAGCACCTTCACCACGAGATTCGTGAGAAGGGCGGCGCGTACGGTGGAGGCGCTTACTCCCGAAGCCTCGACGGTCTTTTTGGCTTCTACTCTTACCGTGACCCCAACCCTCAAAACACCCTGGGCATTATGCGCAACGCTGGCCAATGGGCCGTTGATAAGAAATGGTCAGATCGCGATTTGGAGGAGGCCAAGATCTCTGTGTTCCAAGGAGTTGACGCGCCCAAGTCTGTAAACCAGGAGGGCATGGGTCGATTCCTTTCGGGCATTACTGAAGAGATGAAGCAGAAGAAGCGCGAGCAGCTTCTAGATGTTACCAAGGACCAGGTGCGCGAGGTGGCACAGCGTTACCTCGTCGACGGAATGGCCAATGGCGCAGGCCGAGTGGCCTTCCTAGGAGAGAAACAGTCCTGGGTTGACAGCGAGTGGCAGATCCGTGAAATGGATGTCAAAGGCGCCGAGTAAAGCAACATGATTAAAGAGCTAATGACGAATTTAGAGTTGGAGATGGCAGTTTGCTTGGTTTAACATCCAAGTAGCTGCAACTGTATGATGGCATGTACGATGAAGTGTAAATTACACAGATGAACAAAAAACAAATGACCCTTCTCAAACGTTGCCTCGCAGCGGAAACTTCCAATTTTGGTGAACGAGGATCTCGTCCTCTTGTTACGCGTTCAGATACGATACATCTCTTTACCTATTCGATGGCATAGAGATCACAGAGCAACGCAATATCATGCAGAGCCCCTCTCACTTTCTTTTCTGTCAACCTTTGATTTCTGGAAGTTATCTTTCATCTCGGCCTCTGCTGTAGAAACCCTCGAGGCTGCGGAGCGCAAGCACCAAGCACGATGTGGTTCTAGGATTGGCATTGACTGAGCAGATTGGCTGCTGAAGGGATTTATGGTGATGGTTGGGAAGATGAGAAGCGGTAGCTCGTTCTATCAGAGCCGGAGTCCTTGAGCGATGGATTTACTGGACTAAAGAGCAGAGTACATGTATCATGGTGTTAAGTTGTGGCAACAAAGGGGTTGTGGTTGTTGGTGGACGTTGTGTGATGTGTCGAACGTGCATTCGGGAAATAAGCCGATTTGTCAATAATGAACGGAGTACGGGTCATTAGTTGCAATACATTATCCGTAACGACTTTCCCATAATGTTTGAATCTCCAGATAACAAATAATAGATAGTAGAGACTATCGGGGCAGTAATTTGTTGCTGTTTCTCAACCAAAGGGTTCTATAAAATACCTTCTTGTCTATAATATTACTGATGTAAATAAGCCGGGAATTGTACCGGTCGATACTTCAAACGGCTGCAACTGTAACAAGCGGAGGCATCAACGGGCGATCAATTGGTGGCTTCGGGAGGGAAAATAACGACGATCAAATGCTATTCCAGGCGTTGCAACGTCGATGGTGCCTGACCGCGTAAAGCTGGAGCTCATTCCTAGCAAGAGGTCCGGGCTTCTTTTTGTTTACTGAGGGAATTACCGGGTCTTTCTTATGCTAAATACCTTGGATATGCGACATTCCAAGAATTGACATGACGCTTACAGTAGAATAGCCGGTCTGTGACTGTCGGTCAGGTTCCAATACCTTGTAGCGGGCTGGGGCATGGGAGTTTGAGTTTCTATACCGAGAAATGCATATGCACGGTTTGTTTTTACATGTACCAATACACTACACCCGGTAACATTCTCGACTTTTTGAGTCTTGACCTTCTTTTTTAAACTTCCCGAGACTCTGGAAGTGTGTGAACGCCACTAGAAAAACGGCTTCACCAATGGGATATTCTGCCGCGCCTTGGGGTTGGGGTTTTGGGTTTAGCGCGGGGTTTGGGGCCTGTAGCTGTATAGAATCGAGATGGTTCATCACCGCCAGTTCCAGTTGGGGTTGTAAATGCAGGATAGGATGTTTACGGGATCAGGCCACGGGAGCACATGTTATACTGGTGTTAAGAAGAGTCTTTAACATTGCTTGAATGCTGCTTTCATATAGTGGCTACAAGTATCTTATACAGTCCATCTATAAGCACCTCTGTCAGGCCGCTATCGACTTCCCCATCACCCCCTGTAAGTTGCTCTACTTCACTGCCCCTCTTGTCAACGTCACAGTGGAGGGTAAAAATTTCTCTCAACCTTCGACCGACCTAGACCTGCGACCTGCAAACCTCCACAATTCTTCTCCTTGTCCACCAACCACTCCAAGTCGAATTAACCCAGACTTGGAAGCTTATCCCCATCGCGTCGAGTTGTCGACCTTCTTTAGAACAAGCCAAGGCTAAATAAAAAGGCCCCCGTCTCCCCCCGTCACCTCCTCTTCGCTCCGACTCTTCTTTTGACAACTTCTCAAGTTATCACGAGAAATCTTTTCACCCTGCCCTGCAACCACAACCAACACGTTGACAGTCAACAAACCGCACCTCTTGAGCACTTCTCAGCTGCTCAACTTTTCCTCAACTCGACCCGCCTTTGGTCTTTTAAAGGCACCGCCTTCACCACGGCTCCTCCGGCCGTGAGCTTCGTCAGTGACAAAGATTTCAGCCTCTGCAAGCCCTCACACATCATCAACGCGATCCCCCCTCCTACTGCTACTGCTCGACGATAAACTACTCGATCTCTCCGTCTTGGGAACTCCCCGACCCGATTATCCACCCCCGTCGTTCTTCGACACCCACCAGCTGCCGCATAGGAGGTACTTAGAGGTTCTTCCTCTTGCCGAGGAAGAGTCGAGGAGGCCTCGCCAGTCCGTCGAGGGATCTGTCTGCTACCGCTCACGACCACCTTAACACTAGCTGCAACCACCCGGTTAAGCTCCAATCACTTTCACTACAACTACTCTACACGAGTTTTTGCAATCAGTCCACGGACTCACTCTCTCTTCAATTCCCAAAACAACCCCCGCAACTGTTTGGGATATGGTTATGGCAACGGCTGTCCTCGATACTTACAACCACAATGTCAATCATCCTCATGTCGCATTAAAGAAACCCCTACTCCAGGGACCTCTTGAGCAACATGGCCTGATTAACCCAAAGCAGCTCATCGGGCAGGCTCTCCACGATCGCGTGAAGGCCATTGACCATGAGATGTGTGAGCCTGGCGACGAAGACACCTTCTTCGTTGCCGACCTGGGCGAGGTCTACCGCCAGCACCTCCGCTGGAAGAAGAATCTCCCTCGAGTCAGGCCCTTCTATGGTGAGTACCCGGTTTCGTCCGACCATTGTCGTTACACAGCTAACCAGTTCATCAGCCGTCAAGTGCAACCCAGATGCTCAGATCATCAAGCTTCTCTCTGAGCTCGGCACCGGCTTCGACTGTGCCTCCAAGACCGAGATTGAGCAGGTTCTGTCCGCAGGCCTCAGCCCCGACCGTATCATCTACGCCCAACCCTGCAAGACTAACTCGTACGTCCGATACGTCAAGTCTGTGGGCGTCAAACAGATGACCTTTGACAATGCCGACGAGCTCTACAAGATCGCAAAGCTCTACCCGGGAGCCGAGCTCTTCCTCCGCATCATGACCGACGACAGTGAGTCATTGTGCCGCTTCAGCATGAAGTTTGGTGCTGCCATGGACACCACTGAGGGCCTCCTCGCCTTGGCCAAGGACCTCGGCCTCAACGTTGTTGGCGTCAGCTTCCACGTTGGCTCCGGTGCCTCCGACCCTCTCGCCTTTTTCAAGGCCGTTCGCGACGCCCATACCGTCTTTCAGCAGGCCCGCGATTTTGGCTTCGCCATGCGTACCCTCGACGTTGGTGGCGGCTTCTGTGGCGACACTTTCGAGGCCATGGCTACCGTCCTGCGTGGCGCTCTCGACGAGTTCTTCCCGCCACACAGCAACGTGGAGATCATTGCCGAGCCTGGTCGCTACTACGTTGCCACGGCCTTCACCATTGCCTGCAACATCATCGCTCGCCGCACTGTTGAGGATCCCACTCTCGATGGCAAGGGCTACATGCTCTACGTCAACGATGGTGTCTACGGCAACTTCTCAAACATCATGTTTGACCACCAGCAGCCCATTGCAAAGGTCCTCCGCGCCTCTGGAAAGACCCTTTTCGAGACTTCCGCCGCCCATCCCACTCCTGAGGGTGAAGGCTTCGAGTACTCTATCTGGGGTCCCACCTGCGATGGTATTGATCGCATCACCGAGAGCACTCGCTTCGACTCGATTCTGGATGTCGGCGACTGGCTGTACTTTGAGGACATGGGTGCCTACACAAAGTGCTCTGCCACTCAGTTCAACGGCTTCTCCAACGCTCACGATGTCATCTACATCTGCAGTGAGCCTGGTGCCAAGGCCCTCCTTGGTCTGTGATGCCCACAGGGTCAAATCTCTTGCTACGCTTGAATCAATAGCGAGACATGTTTCTTTCGTATTCTCTCCAGAGAATCCTTTTATACATATGTTTTGAAGATCATGACGATCTTTGCGCGCAAGTTGATGTGAAGATGGATTGAGAAAAAGAGAGAAAGAAGATCACTCGAGTTAGATAGACTTGTTGAGCATCTTCAATATCAACGCAATTTTCGTCTCATAACTTTTACCTCCGTGAACCCCTTTTTTGCAACGCATGTGTAATCTGTTTATGATAACAAATCGACATTAAACACGACTCACAAGATAAAACCCTCCTCTCAGGTGCAATTCTTCATTCATGAAACTAATACTATACATACTTACGACCCTTGAGATGGCCAAAAATACAGTCCTGCCGTAACGCTAGAGTAATCATTGTGCCGGCTCCTGACTCCCTAATTTACTCCGTATCTGTGCCCAGTATGTGCAGTGGTCAGAATCCCATAGTGTACAGGCTCCTGCCCATAAGTAATGAGAAAAATGGGGGTCGACCGCGAATAATAACAAAAGAAGCCCAATCAACTTTCATATGCGTTCCACCATAATAAACTGGCAAATCACAGCGGTTTCGAGGTGTTTCCGGTCGATTAAGAACCGCGGAAGAGAAACTGCATATCCTCAGGACTGAGAGAGTCCATCGCTTTGTCGTCTGCGTTGACTGTAGAGTTGATCATGTTGGTTTTCTTCTCTTGAATCAACACCATTCTGCTCTCGACTGAATCTTCAATGCACAGGCGGGTGATTGTGCAAGGTCGAGTCTGTCCGATACGATGACATCTATCGGCTGACTGCCACTCGGCAGCTGGGTTCCACCATCTATCTTGTGGTTAGTTATTGACCGTGAACCAACTTTAAACAAACTTACGGATCAACGATGAAGACTCGAGAAGCCTCGGTGAGATTGAGTGCCACACCACCAGCCTTGAGGGACACCAAAAAACATTCAACGTTCACATTGGTCATGAAGTGCTCGATCGAAGCCTGGCGCTGGGCAGGGGTCATGCTGCCGTCAAGCATCACTGTGGTGATACCGGCTCGACGAAGGCGCCACTCAATGAGTTGCAGCATGGTGGTGAACTGCGAGAAGATGATTGATTTGTGTGAGGCATTGTCTGAGCGTAGCTTGTGTAGCTCGTGGACAAGTAGTTCAATTTTTGATGATGAAGTCCAATTTTCCATCTTGATTCGGTTGATGATTGAGTTCTTCTTGACGAGATTTTCGTCTTGTTCAATCTCTGGCTGCTCAAGATCAATCGACAAGGGGATATGACAACGGGGGCAATCAGGCTCATCAGTCGATCGGACATAGCTACCGACGCAGGCTCTGCAAAAGTCATGTTTGCACCTGCTGCGCACCGTGTCCTCAGCTGGTTCATCGCAAATGCAACATACAAGCACGTTCTGTCCTCCTTCGGCATGCTTTTTGAGAAGCAAGTCAGGATGATCTGCAACTTGTCTCATCTGCATAATGAGACCAAAAATGTTGGCGTAATTGTTCAAAAGGACACCCTGGGCAACGTAAGTGTCAAACTTGCGCTGACCGCTGGTCATGATACTGTTGGCAAAATCATTCTCTTCTTCTCCGAAGAACTGTCGGTCAACGTAGATTTCCTTGACTGGAAGCTCCATAGAATTTGTATGATCTTTCTTGAGACGACGCAACATGATGCGGTCAGTCATCAATCGCAACTTCTTGAAGGCCTGATGGCCAGGACCACGGTTGCCAAACTTCTGAATGGGGTTAAGAAGCTCTTGGTTGAAAACAGAAACATGCTGCATACCAGCGTGCTTACAGCCTGAACAGCGACTATTCTCATCCATAGACCATTCAAGAGTCGAGCAAGGACATTGCTTACAAAGGTAGGATGCGAAAGGTCGAATGTTAAGAAAGCGAATCAAAGAGAAAAACTCTCCGATTCGATTCTGAAGAGGTGTGCCGGACAGACACCATCGAAAGCCGGTCTTGAGGGCGAAGCATGCTTTGGCGGTCATGGTGGTGCGTGTCTTGATACAGTGTGCTTCATCCAGGATGATGCGATGGAACTCAATCGAGTGCATGACACTCTTCTCCTTGTAGATACCATCCTTGCGTTTGAACCCCTTCTCCTGCTTGCGATAAATTGACTCGAGACTGTTGTACGACATCATAATCACGTCGAACTTCTTGAGCTCCCTGGCAGTAATACCTTTGGTCTTCTGGTTTGTGCCATGGTAGACAAAGGTCTTCAAGGTTCCATCAGTATACGACTTGATCTCCTGCTGCCATTGCATCAATGCAACTGGCGGCACAAGAACCAATGTCGGTTGTTTGGCGGGGTAGTCCGACATAATAAGAGACACGGCCTGGATGGTCTTTCCTAAGCCCATTTCATCACCGAGCAAGCCGCCCTTCCATTCTGTCTTTTCCATCTCCATCATCCAAGCAAGGCCTTCAAGTTGAAATCCCTTAAGTTGGCGTGAGATGGTTTGTGGTTGTGGTGCCTTACCAGCCTTGAGCACTGGCATGCTCTCTAGAGTGGTCCACATGGTTATGATCTCGGGGTGGTTCTTTTCCAAGCGCTCTCGTTCCCTAATAAGGCGGTTGCTTCTACCCTGTCGTCGGAAAGCCCGTCGGCTTTGAGAGATAGCTGCCATATTGGCACCGTTGCCACCAGCATCATCCTCGGTATCACTAGTACTAAGGTCGTTGACGGAATCATCGTTGGCAAAGTCGGTAGAATCCACATCCCCCATGCCGTTTTCCATCGCGTCGAGTTCATCAGCGGATGCGCTTTCTCCCTGTACAGTTGCTAAATCGAAAGTCGTCGGCAATGTAGTGGCGACATCTTTTCCACGAGATGACCGTATCGGAGCGCGTGCTGGCAGCTTTCCAGCCGACTTTCGTGATCTCGCCAACGGGACATCCTCATCACTCGAGGCGTATGCAACTTCTCCGTCACTAGCATCGTCGTCTGCAAGGGATTCATCCTCATATGAGCTCAATTCCGAAAGATCTTCGTCTAGATCAAGCCCCTCAGCTGCTGCAATCTCAGCATCCATGTCAATATCTTCGTCATCTGAATCGGCTATAACCCTCTGCTTCTTCGGCGGGCGTCCTCGCTTGGCAGAGGAATCAGTCAACGCTCGTTCGCGCTTAACAGAAACCTGGGTAGGATTGGTAGTGGAAGGGAGACCGGAAGTCAAAGAAGGTCTACCACTCCGGCGTAAGGGAAGTGCAGATGATGCAGCGACTGATGCTTGGTCGACCTCCTCTTTATGTAGACGACGAGCTACCTGGGCATCTCGCGAATTGTCCATAAGCTCATCGTCGTCCGAGTCTTCCATCTTGACTGACCTCCCCTTCCTTGTTGTGTTCATCGCCCACACGCTGTTGCGCAGACCCCGCTCCCGATCTGGAGGGCGTGAAGCAGAAGCTGCAGGAAGTTGAACTTCAAAGGACATGCCGGATTTTCCATGGTCAAATGCTGCCGGCGTCGGCACTTTACTGGAGGCAGGAGTTGAATAATCACTTCCGGAATCCGGGTCCTGAGGAGTGGGCACCGATGACACTGATTCGCTTTCTGCCACATTCGCCTTGCTTGGACGACCACGTCGTCTAGCAGGGGGTGCAACATCCGGAATAGGACGCTGAACGATAGGGGATGCCTCTACCTCAACAACACTCTTCCGCGGACGCCCTCTCGGTCGTGAAGTGGAAGCGGCAGCCGGAGTTGGAGTTGATGCAGATGAAGGAGCCTGACTTCTAGACAAGGCTGAACGAGTCACCCGCACAGATGCAGTAGATGTCTCCCGAGACGCTAGAATTCGTCAATAACGTCCAGATGTTTTCATAACAGAATACTCACCATCAGCTATAGAAGCAGCGCTGGGATTTCCCTGAAGCGAAGGACGACCTCGAGGCATGATGTCAGGCGGGCAGGGGGTGTTTGGCTGATACTTGCGACAAGGCGCTTTGTCGCCTGTTACGAATTCGGGTGTATAGCAGCAGACTACAGTAACGAAAGAAAGATATGTAGGTCCTCGACAATGTTTTTCTTTCAGATGAGAGTGAGATCAGAATAGGAGCCTGGCAGAAGTCGAAGGGCGGCACTTTGAATCCCTGCCTGTTTGCAACCCACTAATGCACAGTCGTGAATGCAGTGACTGTAGGTGACCGTGAACAGGTACAAAGTAGTCACTGCGGGCAACGACAAACTGACAACTGCACAAAGAAACGATCGTTATTGACAAAAGTTATGTCAATGGGATGAAAGCTCCCACAACAGATGAACAGAGAAAATAAAGACAGAAAAGAAAAAGTAGGATAGAAGTTTAAGGCAAATCGCCACCAGCTCCTTTTTCCGGAGGCGTTCCTTCCCGTCCTGAGACTCCAATTCACGGTTCACAGTGTCGGGGAGGAACACCCCTCTACGCGAACGCACGTGTCAGGGGCAGGGGGCCTTGATTGTCGATCTGATTGGGGTGCATCGTGCCTGAATCCTCGATTTGCCACCAAAAGTATCCACTTTTCATTCGATCTTATCACGTGACACGGTGTCAATCTCGTGGAGGAAGGCGACAACGGGAACGCCACTGCGCTTGACCGAGTCGCAGTGAATTCGTTTTTTTGCGCCAACTCCTTTTCAAGCTTTATTTTTCCATCCCTTTTGTTGTTTGGGGATTCATCGTAGTCGCCAAAGTTCTGGGAACATTTCCTGTGCAGACACACTCTTTTCCTGCGTCACTCGTATCTCATTCCACCATGTAGGTTTCTCTTTTGAATACAGAGTGGCGATAAGCTTATCATATCCGTAGGGCCCGGGCAAGGAGCAGTAACCAGAATGCTCAAGGGCAGAATGGCCAAACCGGCCAGAACGGTCAAAATGGTCAAACTGGTCAGAATGGCAACCAGAATCAAGCCAACCGGCCTACTCGTGCTGTTTATGGACCGTAGGTGGTATTATTATAGTTAACCAGATATGATACTAACTTTTCTCATAGTCAATCAGCATTAACTGACTTCCTTGCTGTAAGTCTGCACTTGTGTCTTGAGTAAACATATATTAACCTTATCTCAGTCGCATAATATCTCTGCTGCCCAGATTCGCTCCACTGCCGATGCTCGTCGACGAGCAGCTGCAACTGAAGAAGAAGCTGAGGACGAGAACGGCAACGGTGAGTCTTCTGCAGCGGGCGCCAGATCCGGGCGACGCTCTGTGAGCAATGATCAGGATCAGGATGCAGCTGCTCTCAAGCGCAAGCGAGAACAAGAGAAGAAACTTTCAAAGATCAAGGAAAGCAAGGCTTTCAAGAAGCGCAAGAAGAATACCGACGAATCCGACGATGAAATTGCCCGTGCACTTATGGAACAGTCATCGGGCCCTATGCCTGGTCAGATGGAAAACTGCGAAATTTGCGACAAACGTTTCACTGTCACACCCTACTCGGTCGCGGGCCCTGATGGCGGACTTCTCTGCAGCCCTTGTGGAAGGGAGGTAGCTAAAGAGCGACAGGGAGCGATAAAGAAGAAACCCAAGAAGCAGCCTGGCGGCGTGGGAGGTGTTGGCAGGCGCCGTGCTATCCAAAGTCGAATTCTCGATGGTGATGTTGGCACTAAGAGTTTGGCTACTCTTTGTGTCCAGACCCTGTCCAAGAACGTCGACTTGGCCGACAGTCTCGGGGACCTTCCCGATCACCTAATTGACAAGATTGCGCGCATGTTTTCTAAGCGTCGACTTCTCAAGCCAGAAACCCTACCGCTTTTCGTCCAGCCAGGGACGGAAACACTGCATATCTATGATGGTGCAAAGCTTGGCGAACAAGACTACTTCTCTATCTTTCAAACTGCCTCACAGCTACGACATCTCAAGATTCGATGTGGTATTCAGTTCAAGGATGAGGTCATGGACTATTTACTATCTCGCGATACTGCCCTCGAAACGTTTTACCTCCATGGCGCGAACCTTTTGAGCGAGGATAAGTGGCACGAATTTATGCAAGCCAAGGGTCAGACACTGAAGGGTCTTCAAGTCTACTACACGGATAATCATTTTGGAGATGAGAGCATAGCCGCTCTGAGAGACCACTGCCCCAATCTGAAGCGGCTCAAGGTTGAGAACAACCAAAAGCTTACCAACGACGGTGTCAAGACCATTGCAGATTTGGCAGGGCTAGAGCATCTTGGACTCCAGTTGCAACACACCACACGATCCGACGCTTATATCAAGGTCGTTTCGAGTGTTGGTGCCAAACTTCAAACATTGTCTTTAAAGATCGTCCCTGAGGTTGACGATGGAGTGCTACGAGCCATCCACGATCATTGTCGCTCCCTCACCAAGCTCCGAATCACAGATAGTGAGAAAATGACTGATGATGGCTTTGTCGATCTGTTCAACAACTGGGCCAATCCTGCCCTACATTTTGTAGATCTCCAGAAGTGCCGGCAGATTGATGCGAGTAAGCCTCGAGAAAACCCTGACAATATTGGACTCTGTAGCAAAGGGTTCAAGGCGCTGATGGCGCATTCAGGCCACAGACTCCGCCATCTCAACATTCACGCATGTCGACATATCTCACGCGAGGCTTTCGAGGAGGTCTTTAGCCAGGACGCTCTTTATCCTGAACTAAAGATGGCCGAGATCAGCTTCTGTGAAGAAGTGACTGATTTCATTCTGGGGTCCATCTTCCGAGCTTGCCCAAACATTCGAGAGGTCAATGTTTTTGGATGTATGAAGGTGAAGAGTGTCCGCGTTCCTCGCGGTGTCATTCTCGTCGGTGTACCTAATGCGCAGGGCATGGTCGTTGAGGGAACTGGCGATTGAGTTGAACCCAAAAGCGAGTGGCGATTTGGTGTTTGGAATTTGTGAAACTTGACTGATGACGACCTTTGTGTCAATAGCAGGCAGCATCATTGCATGGCGTATGGTAACGATGTATTTATGAAAAGTGAGCATAAGCAATTCAATTCAATATGTTGATTTTATATACTGTTCATCCTATATGTACTCTAGACTTGTTCGTGATAATCATATCATCCTTACACCGGCATCATACCCCTATGAGCGGTTCTGGTGAGTCTTGACATACTCCTTGTCCATTGCGACGTAGGAGTTGAGCTTCTTCTCCAACTCTGCGTCCGACATAGTATCCCTCTCTTGAATACTCTCACGCTTAGCACTCCTGTAGCGTCTCCACGAGAAGCCACCGGCGTTGCAAGCATCAGTTCCTTGGAAGTAGTGCAGATGAGCCTCGATGTCGAGACCCAACGTTCCACCGTTGCACATGAGGTTGGCAGCACCCTCACAGACCTTGACGTCGTTGATGGTGTAGTCAACCTTGTCGCCGCCACCGTTGGACAACCAATACTCGGGAGATGTGTGTCTGTATCCAAAGATCAGAGGGGGAAGACGAGGCACGGGATCCTTTGCGTGCGTAACGCGATATTCTCCGCCAGCCTGGTTCGAGATGAATGCAGAGAGCTGTGCGTTTCCTACTCGAGGGGCGCCGTAGGTGAAGATGTCCACGGGTGTACCGCCGACTCGAAGGTTCGCAGCAGCCAGTGTGGCTACAGCACCGCCCAGGGAGTGACCCGTGGCAATGACCTTGAACGAAGGGTTCGCCTTGCGGGCTTTCGCTACAGCAGCGGTTGCTTGCGCAGAGATCTCGGCCCAGGCGTTCTGGAAACCAGAGTGTACACCGCAGCCGGAGGTGAGACTGCAGTCATCCTGGTCAAAGTCGAGGTTTGTAAGCCAGTTGCGGATATTGCTGCTGCCACGGATCGAGACGACGATTTCTTTGCGGGCACTATCTGTCGAGACGTAGCCACCGATGCCGGTCTTGGAGCCACTGTGAAGCCGTGTAAGTGGGAGTAGGGCATGCTTGTGGAGGGTGGGACTTACACAAAGGATGCTACGACGGTCACGCCGTTAGATTGAACCGTTGGGCAGCCGTTGTTGGAGCAGGTGATCTTTGCACCGGCTGCGGTCTCGGAGTTGCAGTATGCTGCGGCGCCATGCTGGATGTAGAACTTGAAGTTGCTAAAGTCTGTAGAGGTAACGCCAACGGCTAAAGACTCTATAAGTATATAGTATGTATGAAGGTGGGAAGATGGTATTTACCTCTGTCTTCAAGAGAATTGGCGTAGTCTTCGAGAGCTACAGGACTGGCTACCGCAAGGGTGACAGCAGAGAGGAGTGATAGAAGAAGCATGTTGGCAGACAAAGATAAGGGTATGTGATGGACAATATACAATGAAGTACTCCGTACAACTCCTTCAGAAAGGATAGTGAAGATTGAAGCTGACCCTGATATCTCAAGTCATGAGTATTCACATCGTGAGGAGGCGGATGCATTATATATGTCTTTTTCTTCAGCTCCCATCACAATACCCGCCCACCTCCCTCGAGCTCCAGCTCGAGCTCCAGCTCAACCTGTCCCATCACATTTATCCCCATCCATCTTGGCACATAGCGAAATCGCACAGTCGGTCTAATAACCGCCCAGGGGTCCCGCAAAGATGGGGAGAAAATGAAATGAAGGTCTCTGTGTCTCCCGACAGTCTAACTGAACAAATCCTTCCTGGTGCGTTCTCTGGTCATCACCCCGCATTCTTGGCTCCATGATCCCAGCAATACGCCTAGCACGCTCCCTCCTAGAGACTCTCTGAGTAGTTTTTCCTTGGTCGGTTTCCCGTTGGGCCCGGATGAGCTTCCAATACGGGCAACGACGATCTCGGACCACGTGAGGGTGGTGATGAAGGTGGGCAGCAGGGGTGCTTTAGGTTCAATTACGTTCCTTGCGAGTGGATTGACTGCCGGGGCATTTCAAACTGTTGGGAATGTAGGGCCTTTTCTTTATGGTCTATGCTCCAAGACAGAAAAGAAAAGGAAAACAGGGGAGTAGAGGAGAAAAATAAGACAGAGTCGTGTGATCTAGTCAGTCGTAAAGAGTGGTTGGTTGAATATAGCTTTTGGTGTCACTGTGACGAGTACACCAATTATAGTACACCAAGGCCAGCTATCTATTGGATTTTACCGCCCAAGCTACTGGCGGATATAAACCAGCTTCTGACCAACCATCTTTCACAGAACATTCCCTCCACCAGTTGACTATCATTGATCAACATGCTGCAACCATCTCGGCGCAATTCTGCTCACTTTAAACCTCAAGATGATCTACTCGCTGGACCTTGACCGCCAACAACTGGAACTTGCATTAGATGTCGAGTTTGTGGGGGGGACGGATTGCAAGGACTTTTTGTCAGATGCAGGCTGCGCTGGGATGTAACAAAAACCTGTTTTTGATCGATTTGATTCGAACAGATCTGGACGAAGTGCCGATATCTGGGGAATAACCCAGTAACAATTGAGCCTAATTTTACCGCTGTCAATGCAGCATTCAATTCTTTGCTTTTTTGGGACACTGCATATGACTGACATGTTACAATATTGGCAATCTTTTATCAATTGCATTCTACAGTCTCACAATCTTTTTTTCAGCTGCAAGTGATATGTCTTGACACCTCCCTATTTCATCAATCTGCACACCATCTCTTCCTGTTAATGCAAGGCGGGCCGGCGTAAGCGCATCTCTCGACGCTACCTATTGTCGTCATCTTCTCTGCCACAGAGGCTGAGGCTTGGAGACATGATAGCGATTGATCATATAGGTTCGTATACCAGGTACTTATAATTATTTGAATATTTACCTTACTATGGAAGTATCGATGATTCATCAGGTCAATCACATTATACTCAATTTCCCAAGCACTCATCATAACATCCGCCACATTAAAAGACATGTCCAATTCATCCGGCCATCACTAGTCTTCTCCCTGCTTACTTCGTACCTGATGATCGGCACACTCATGACCTGCAGGCAGACACACTAGAAGAAAGGAGCCGAGGAATATGGAAACTCAGTGCACCTTTTGTCCCTGACAAGAAAGCCTGTGATTGTCATTCCGATGCGGGGTTTGAGCTATTCCGCACGTCGTGATGGTGTTGACTAGTTCCGGTGAGGCCGGGCTAGTACTGCATACATATTCGTAGAGTCGTAGTCCTTCTCGTTTGAGAATGCCCTCCGGGGTCAGGTGCGTTAATATTGATAGTGCCCGCGTATAAATTGACCAACCAGCCTTTCTCAAGCACGACGTCGACCAGGCTGTGAGGATGGTCTTCAGGTAAAGTCTCGAACTGGAGTCTGAATCTTTGTAAAAAGTGCATGATATGTACCCTGTTTAAACTTCAGTTGTGATATGCATGTCCGGCACTACACCAAAGGGCGTAGATACGAGATCTTTTGTTTCTTGGTATTCTTTGTACAGGTTTGTATTGCACGAGGGTGGCCGAGATATGCCGTACCCGAGCCTCCCCTCTCTGTTCCTTTCGTATCGTACACGATTCTCTCTTTCTTCGTTGACGCATGCTATCCAGCCTCCTCGCTGCCTCATAAATACTTGAGCTTATTGAGCAATGTGCCTTCGGCCCTTTATCTTCCTCCTGAGGAGAATCTTCCTGCCTGTCTTGCTTCGCTTGCGGCAGAGGAACCCATGTCTGCGCTTCTGCACCAGTCTAGTGTGTCCGTTCATAGTATTTCGGGGTCCGCAGCGGATTTGCATATCGCCCAGAGCGGGGTGTGCTGAGATGGCACTCGAGGGCACGATATCGGCTGAGGCGGCTGTGAGGGGAGTGAAGCTCGACGGGAGAGCGGTTCTTCGAATAGCACCGTTCAAAGGAGTCAATGAAGGGCGTAGAGGGACGAGAGTTGTGAATGTCCTGATGAGGTCAGTGATAGTTCAATAGAGGCATCGTGGTGAGCATACCTGGGTGATTGAGCCAGCGACTTGGTCACAACCGGGCGCGCGAGACGCGTGATTGATGAGAACATTGTGTTCATTGCCGTAGAGTGCGCAGGGCTGGAAGGACTGCGACTGACGATGCGTTGATGCAATGTGCGGTAGAAGTTGGCGATGTTGGACATGTTGAAATTTTGGGCTAAGCTCGGAATTGAGGCCGCTGTCCGCGGGTGGGGTCGCCTACCCTGTACCTTTTTAGGATACAATGCCTCACCTCACTTTACTTCACTTTTGTCGTTCTCCTTCTTCAGTATCACAGTTGTTACTATTCAGTACAATTTGAATGACCTCATTAAAAACTTGGTGTGTATGTGCTTATTTCTATCATACTCTAGGTGGGCTATAACTTGATTAACCCTTTCCCTGCAATAGGCGTGTATAGGTTCTGATAATTTCCTTGCATATTTATTCATTTTCTCTACATTCTAAAACGCTTTCTCTTTTCTATAAAATTTTACATAACATTATCATAATATTATATTAAATATTCTAATTCTTATACTATCTTATGTTATTTTATTTTATATATCCACAGTTGGCTTCTGACGGACTATTTGCACGGGACTACACACTTCAAACAGTCCTCAACTTCCCTTATTGAAACTAGAATGAACACTGCGCACCACCACCCGCTTGATGGAGAGCAAGTCTTTGAGTCACCAAAGATCGACATGGCAGACAATTCCGTGCGAAATTTAGTCAGAAATGTGTAGCCCAGCCCAGTTAAAGAGTGTTCCAATTCTATTGGTTATTCTACTATTCAGCCGCCGCTGTTGGTTGTTGATTGGAATGTCTCTCTTCCGGCCAAAATGACGACCTCCAAGGATCAATCATGAACGGGATCATTGTGCTATCTTGAAAGCGCTTAATTACAGCCTACGATACAGCTCAGCTGAATACGGTCTGCAAAATACTCGCAATGTCGTTGTATATGCTGTGAGAGTGATGCTCTAGCACGACTAAAGACGGCCTCATCTTATAGTACAGCTCCCTCCATACAATTAAGCTGACCTTACACAGCATGGCATTTCTCTCTCAATAAGACATATACCAGGCGAGAACAGATATATTGTGCCGATCGGAGTTCCTTTTTTCCAGCTTCTGAGTTATCCGCTCAACCCCTGCAGTAAACCGCAAAGTGATTGCATCAACCAACAGCATATGTCAGCATCCAATAGCATCAGTCTTGGACGTTTCAAATATGCTGGTCAACTCCTTCACGACCTCAATTGAACTTTATATTGTCTATGAACTATTTTGGTTATCGCGACTTTGAACATCTGCACCTACTACTGAACCGAGTATCCACCACTATTGGTCAACAGGCCCTTTGTTACAGGCCAAGACAGTTCAGCCTCACGATATCCCTCGCCAGAAGTCCTAACATAGCGAGGGAATCCTTCGAGCTGAAGATAAACCCGTAACTTCAAGTGGAGAAAACTCGACGTCGGCGCGTAGTAACAGGACGACATGATCCCGTACCATACGGACCTGCATTGTTGGAAGTTGAGCTTTACCTGAGCAACAGGTTATATTCATCGTCAAGATGGAACGTCTAAGAGGTGCCGCGAGGTATAAAGTAAGGCGAGATCCAGTCGAAATTGATAGAAAAACATCAGCTTCTCATTTTCAAGTCAATCTCAAGACACCCATTTCCCATTATCTTTCCTTATTCTCATTTTACTTATTCACTACTCATCATGGCTGGCCCAGTTGATGTTCCCATTATGAACCCATACACTCCACCTCGAACACCTCTCAAGCATGGCGATGGTCTCTCTTCGCCTGGAGATATTCCTAGCATGCTTCTTGGAAAATCGCCTGCTGACTCCGGCGTTGAGGATGTGTTTAATGATTCCACTCCAGCACTCCCCAAGTCAACTCTTCCAGCCTTGACAGTCGAACCGGCTACTCCCAAGAGTCCTCACCCTCATGACGAGAAGCAGCAAAACATCATGCCGGAAGATCCTTTTGATAACCAGCACAACCGGATACTGTTCAATGCCATTGATGCTTTGCAGTCGTTTGGCGCTGGGGACTTGAGCATTCCTCAGGTATTTACCCATTTACAATCAAGGAGAGTCCAACCTTAGTAACGTTCAATAGCTTGTGATTGTCGGAGGTCAATCCTCTGGAAAGTCGTCTCTTCTGCAAAGCTTAACTGGAATTCCATTCCCTGTCGACAGCGGATGCTGCACTCGCTTCCCTACGCGCATTGTCTCTCGACGAACTGAACCAGACAGCGATGATTCGTTCCGCATCACAATCGATCCTGCTGAAGTCAATGTGCCTGGTCTGGATCCTGCCTCTGACAACATCAAGAACTACGAATGTAGTGGAAAGATTCTTACCAAGGAGAGGTTTGCCAAAGTCATAGATGAGGTACACTCTGAAACCTGGCTAGACATACATGAGCTTGAACTAACACTATTAGATCTCCTCTGAGTTTATGGGCCTACGCACAGGCTTGGGCGATGATAGGAAGAACTTTGTTGCAGAAGTTCTCAAGATCGAATTGTCGGGCCCAAACCGCTCATACTTCAGCATTCTTGATCTCCCTGGAACATTTCAGATGGCTTCCATGGTTAACGAGGCCGATCAAGCTAAAGTAGAGAGTATGGTCAGGGAGTACATGAACAACGAAGACAATATTGTTATGTAAGTTAGATTGTGGCTTGGTACTATGTATGAGATTGCTAACAGTCAAAAGCTGCGTTATAGATGCACCCACAGACTTTGACCGACAAGAGATCCTGAGATTGGCCAAGAAACCCATCAAGCAAGACCGCTTTGTCGGTGTCTTTACCAAATGTGATATGGTACAGCATGAACCTGAAGCAGCAAAAAGGGTCAGTATATCGCATTCGCGAATATATTTACGCTGCTAACACGTCAACAGATCGTTTCGATTGCTACTGGCAGCTCTGATCACAGTCTCGGGCGTCTCAGAAATGGCTGGTTTTTAGTTCGAAACCGGGCAGACAAGGACCCAGCATCTTTCGACCTCAGCGCTGCAGAAAAGAAGCTTTTCAGCAAAGCCCCCTGGAACTCGGTTTCTCAAAGCCGCCTGGGGTCAACCGCTGCCAAGTCCTATCTCGGTACTCTGCTGAGTTCAAAGATTCGAGATTGCTTCCCGATGCTTCGTAGCACTATCCAGCACAATCTTGAAGAGAGAATGCGGGAGAAGGTTATGCTAGGGGAACCTCGCTCGAGCCATGCCGCAAGACAACAGTTCGTGGTTGGTAATGTTCGCAAATACGAAGAGAAGGCGCAGATGGCCCTCGACCGTCCCGGATTTCTTCATCCGAGTATGGAGATTTGCAGGGAGGTCAGTCGCCTGAATTCAGAGTTTGATCAGTTCATGAGAACTCATGGCGGCACGTGGGAGTTTGAAGATGAGGGCGTCGATCCTCGAGCACTGACCGAGGAACGCCTGGCGCTTCAAAATCAAGCAGAGCTCGAAGGCAAAGTATTACTTCCTTATGTGAGGCGTCCTTCCAACATAAAATTAGATGCTTCCCTGGCCAAGGCATTTCCCGACCTGTCAAAGGTGCACGACACGGACAATCTTTTGCACACGATAGCTGAAAAGCTCGCTACCTATCAGGTTTCTCAGCTTGACGGCGTCATCAACCCGGACATTTATCCAGACATGTATCAGGAGCAGGTCAAGAAATGGGGTGCTATCGCGCAACGTCACCTCCACCGAGTCGCAGCAACTGTCAGTAGCTGCACAAACTCCATACTCAGCTCCGTCTGCCCATTTGAAGGTGAGACGGCAGTTCTTTCACAGGAACTAGGTTCTCTGCTTTCAATGTCCTTCAACGAGTCAAAGGCCAAAGCAGATGACAGATGTAGGTCTCAATGCGAGATGGAGACCGACGGTCGAAGACTACAATCGACGGGATCTCGCTTTGGGGATGAGATTATGGAATGGCGAAGATTTAGATTCTTCGAGGCGTTTAACAGATCTTGGACAGGCTTAGGCAGTGACTTTTCAGCTTGCTTCCACTCCATCCATCCAAGCTTGAAGGACAACATGGTTCTCGACGTTCATGACGTCCTCAAAGTATACTACAAGGTACGTCTCCTCATCAGCTACTAATATGCGCCCACTAATCTTGGTTTAGATCTCTATGGATGCATTCATCCGCAACATCAACATGCACGTCATCCAGGCGTTCGTCACTGCTGAAGATGGACCTGTTCGGGGACTCAGTACAAATCGTATCCTAGGTCTCTCGGAGGATGAGATGAAGATCGTTGGCGGAGAGAACGAGAACACAGCCAGGAGGCGCAAAGAACTGGAGCAGGATATTGAGAAGCTGCGTGGTGCCCTCGATATCGTCGATAGGGCAACTCGACAGACAGCAAATCTAGAGAGAGACTGCTAGTAGATATAGCATGATCGTTATTCGTTAGTTGCTTGAAGGGAAATAGATACACGATTTCCAATATTTTAAGCCCGATCATTATCGAATCTAGACCTTGGCCGCGTTTCCATCAGTACTTCCACTGCGAACACTGCCCTTTTCATCAACACGCCCAGTCGTTTTGCGTCTCCTCATGATAACAAAAGCAACGGCTCCCACAAGAGTAATAACACCAAGAGTCACCATGGCACCAATAACACCCGCAACAGCATTTGACATACCACCTTTGTCATCTTCAGCTTCATTATCGCCCCCAACACTGTTGTCATCGTCCTCATAGGCAGCACAAAAGTCCTCGTCGGAACCACACTTGGAGCACCAATCTCCGACATTCGTGATAGCACGTTTCTCAATCTCAGTAACAAACTTCGACCAAGACAAAGAGTCCTGGCCACTTCCGAAGAGAGGAAAGGTCTGTAAGTCTCCGGCTGTGCTGTTGCGGAAGAGCCAGCGTACTCGGAGGTCTGCCTCTGGGTTCGAAGGAAACTCATCCGTGTTGTCATCGGTAAAGAGCTCAAATGCCATGGTCGATGCATAGTCTGGTAGACCATGGAAATCAGGAGACTCATCGAGCAGTCCTGAAAGTCCAAAGAATGCCATAAAAGTATCATAGCTCCCAGCGAATAGAGAGAACTTGAGGTTTCCTTTGGAGGTCACAGTTTGATTCAGTTGGTTGAGTATGGCACCGGACAAAGTCTCTGCACCAATGGCTCGAGCAGGGTCGGATTCGTTCCAGTTCTGACCCAGTTCTGATGAATCGGCGAGTGTGCGGAGCTGCAGAAGATCTTCATCTGAGACGTTGCGAGCTGCAGAAGTGCTGTTATGAATACGGGCAACATTGACAAGATCAAAGACATTGTAGGCGTTGCGGTATGACATGTTCTCGGGCTTGAGGTTATAAACTCCCTCGGAAAGGACATCATAGAACTGTTGGTAAAAGCCTTTCGTGTCCTCTTCACGCTGGGTGAACTCATCGCTCTTCATGAAGGACTTTGAGGCCGTGACATACTTGGGGCAAGCATCATCCCCCTTGATCCAGATAGTGTCGGGTGAGTTGTCACCAACAGTATGAAGGCGAACATACTGATAACCATCCAGAGGAGATTGGCTCTCTGACCCGTTGTTAAGAGTCTGCGAAGCAATCTCTGGATCAAGATCAGCGAGAGGAGGATAGAAGCCTTGGAGAAAGGCCGTGGCTGTGTTCATGAGAATGCCCTGATCAGGAGCACTGGCGAAGATCTGAGAGGGTTTATATTCATCCTCCGAGATACCCAAGATGCGATATTCAGAATCAGATGCGAGATAGCGATCGCGGTAGTCGCTTCCTACTTGGAAGTTTTGCTCTGCACCGAGACTGGTGAGTGATTGAGCGCCGTACCATTTGGTGGTTCCTAGACTTATAAGTAAGTGAGGATATCACCAAATTGACTTGATCAACATACGATCACCATGTCTGGAGAAAACCACAGCGCCATGAACGACTTCGCCCGCAGCATTGCTAATCAGCAAGCTCAACGAGATACTAGAGAGAACTTTGGAGTACATATTGAAACAAATATTCGTATGAACCGACTGATGAGAGCCGATGTTCCGATGGAACTCGGGGACGATGCTTGTATTTATGCTTAACCCACCGCTAACTCTAATTCCGACTTTGGTCTTGGCGTCTGATAAGTTTAACCCATTGGACCAATAAATCACTCGTTAAGCAATGCATCATCCGCGGAGAAGTTCAACCGGTCAGTGTCTTTACGGTTAAAGAACCCCTCATGATGCATGTGAATGTGCAACCCCGCCTGTGAAAACACGGTATGATTCGATGATACGACTTGCAACTTGATGTGGCGTTGAAGAACGTTGATAAGAAGAAGCAATGCATTGGTTTGGTGATTATATAAAACCCATGTTCTCAACCTGCACAGTGATATATGAGCTATGAGGTGATGCGTGGTAATGCTTTGATGCATTCATAAACTCTGACCAAAGATAGTGGCCCTGGTTTGCTTTCCGGGGTTGTTGATTACAGGTGGAGATATGTTGAGAGGTCAATCGAGGTGCTATCAGATGAGATCGGATATGTGCTACTCATTGCTAAACCCATGTGGCTATAGCTAATGAAGCACAGCATAAGGTAGTGATGAACTGAACAGGAAGCCATCGGTATGGTAGCTAAATAGTTCGTTTATGAAGAACAAGTGCTTATGAGAAACTGTATCCAATCCCTGATGAATAGGTCGAACTCCAGTAAAGGATATGTGAGGCAATCAGGCAGATTAACGGAATCGCTGTCAATTCTCACCTTAGTTACACTGTGGATTGATCTCGGGAACTATGTAGCATCTTCAATGCCCTCACTGACCCTCCAACTCATACCTGACCTCTCTAAACTCCTCCTCCGCTCCCTTCCACCACACTCTCTCCAACACCTCCTCCCATCTCATGATCATCAAGATCTCTCCAAAGTAGTTCGCCTCTCCCTTCTGTACAAACCCCAACTTCTCAAACAAAGCTCTGCTGCTTTTATTCCCCTCCTTGATCTTAACCATCAAGCCCTTCAGTTCCCGTGCTCCATACTCCGCAAGTATCCCCTCAATGTGTTTCTGGAGATATACTAGCAGTCCGCACACAGCTGCTCGGCCTAGACCTTGGCCGCGGTGTGAGGGCGAAGCAATCATGACGTCTACCTCGCCAGTGACCCAGCCTTGTGTAACGGCAGGTTCTTCCTCGTCGTCAGCTTCGAAAGGGTACAGGAAGAAGTTAATATCGCCACGCATGAGAGCGTTTGAATCAGCGGTGCCGGCTTTGACGGGTGATGTATCTTGTGTGACAGGTGCGCAGACGATAAAAGTGAGCTTGTCAGATGATGTGCGCCATGATTGCTGGTTCTCATATTCCTCCTCTAGCGTCATGGGCTCTGATGCTGTAGCTTCCTGAATATCCTAAGCTATATGAGTATCTGTAGATATTCGTTGGCGAAGATGAGCTTACTGGATCTTGCATCCATGTATGGTATTGCCGCACATGGTGCGCCTCGTATGGGACGAGCAAGACCCGGTTTGTTGAGATCGCTACTATTTATTAGCCGCAAGAATAAAACACAGAAGAACTTGAGCGGTTACCCGTGTTCTGGTTGATCTTCATCTTGAGGTTGTTTGATGTGAGTTGCAAGGTCAGTATTCACAGTCAAACACTATTGGTGAAAAATCGAGCTCAAGATGGGGCACCTGAGAAACATCCAGTAGCCACATACAAATTAAACACATCATGAAAACGCTTTCATATATAATATCGTACATATTCTACATCCTTTTCGTCACTCCTGCCTTTGTTTCCTCTGGCTCTTAGTGGCATTGTCCTTAGAGGTTTGAGCCTCGCCAGCCAAGGATTGCACCACACGACCCAATCGATTCCTCACCTTCTTTGTTTTCGGAAGCACGGATCGTGTCTTTTGTGAATGGTCGGTATCAACTAAGGCCTTCTTATCTGGTAGCTCAATGCCTGCAACAGGCGGGAACAGAGACTGGAAAGGATTCGGCACCCAGCCTTCCTTGGGAACAGGCTTTGCGCCATATTCCAGATCGGCATTCTTACAAGCGAAGTCGACGGTACGCCTCTCTTGTTTAACGCCTAGGCCATCTAGCAACTCAGCAGCCCTTGAAGGCATGACGGGCTGTAGGAAGATGCCTGCGATGCGTAGTGCCTCAGCGCACCGGTAGATGACCCAATCGAGACGGACTTGTGCACCTGGGTCTGTCTCCTTCGCGATATTCCAGGGCGCGGTATCAGTGATGAAGCGGTTGGTCTAGAGACGTCAGTTAGTCATAGGGAAACGGGGTTGGGGTATTTACCATTTGAAGGAGTCTGAAGATGCCTTGTAGAGCACTGCTGAGGTTGATCTCATCCATGTCTTGTCGAATCTCATCAGGAACACGGTCCAAGGTTGACTCAAGGCCCAGAAAGTCAGGCTGGTCCGGCTCATCGGACCTCTGAGGCACAAAACTAGCGATGTTGTCGAAATTGCCCTTTCGAGCAGCTTCGAGTGACTGTTGGGTCGACCAATTGCCACCCTTGCTGCGAGCTATGCGGCTGAACAGATTACCAATGTTGGCTTGTAGTTCCTTTTCGTAGATAGCTATAATCGTTTCATTCGCGTAGCTCATATCCCCTTTGAAGCTACCATTCTTCATGAGGAAATATCGGAGAGGATCGACATTCCATCGCTGCAGGGCAGAGAAAGGGTTGACGACGTTTCCAAGGGACTTGGACATCTTGCGATTGGACATGGTCCAGTGGTTGTGGCAAAGAATCTTCTTTGGTAGGGGGAGGCCAGCAGCCATGAGGAGAGCAGGCCAGTAGATTGCGTGGAAACGGATAATGTCCTTGCCAATAACTTGGACATCTGCTGGCCAGATACCTGTGTCGGGAGCGTCAACATGCCACTTGGAACCAAATCCAGCCTTGGTCAGATAGTTAACAAGGGCGTCGACCCAAACATAGATGGTGTTGCCAGGATCGTCAGGGTCCGAGACTCCCCAGTTTAGTCTTGACGCCGGGCGAGTGACTGAGAGATCCTCTAAGTGATTTTCAACCCAATTCCGTACTTCATTCATACGGGTAACTGGCTGGATCCAATCAGGGTTCTCATCGTAGAATTTAAGTAGCTTCTCCTTGTACTTGGACAAAGGGAAGAACCACGTCTCTTCTGTAACCCACTCGACTTCATTGCGCGACTCCTTGCTGATCATGATCTTGCGACCTGTCTGCGGCACAACACCAGGCTGAACGAGGTCCTCGGGATAGAAACACTCATCACTAACACAATACCAGCCGTCATGCTTCCCTTTGTACAGGCCCAATCCTTCAGGTGCACGAGCTTTTAGGAGCTGCCAAAACTCCTGCACAACAGCTTTGTGGTCTTGGTCGGTAGTCCGGATGAAGAAGTCGTGGGAGATGTTAGAGTGTTCAGCGAGACCCTTGAACTTGTTGGAATTTTCATCGCAAAAATCCTTCGGCGGCATTCCCTCCTTCAGAGCTGCTTGTTGAATTTTCATGCCGTGTTCATCGGTACCTGTACAGAGATACGCTTCCTTGCCATTTATTTTCTGCCATCTTTTAAGCACATCGGCCAAGACCATGGTGTAAAGATGGCCAACATGAGGAGCTGTGCTAATTAGCAATGTTCAATTCTACAAACAAATAAAACTGACCAGCGTTGACATAAAAGATGGGCGTGGTCACATAGTATGGCTTCTCGCTGCCCTGCGAGCTGTTCGAGCTACTCCATCGCGAGGTGGGCGCTTGATAAACTCGACATCCCGGGCGAAGCCAACTAGGTTGATGAGGCAATCTTGACTGCACTTGGCGCAAGCCTTGCAGCGATTGAAGCTTGAATGCCCTCATAGCAATTTCAAGCTCATAAAGCCTTTGTAATTGCTACAGTTGAGGCGAGATGCGGAGATGAAGCTCATGCAGCTGCCAGGCGCGGGAGCTTCAACATGCGATAAGCTACGTGATGTACTGTGCGAAGTAAATTCTCCGATAACTGTATATTTCCATCATCGTAGGCTTCTTTTCAAGCTCTGCCTGCGACTGGTCATTTACTTTTGCGCCAAACTTGACAACTCCAAAACACATCTTGCGCTTTGTTCTATCTTCACTCAGCCATCATATTAAACAAACAACACACATTCCAACACCAATATGCCGCTCCCAAACAACAGCACTGAGGTGCAAGCCTCCAGCGACGGTAAGTAGTCTTCAGCGTCGCGAAGACTTCACAGCTAACAAAGTTTCAGCTGCTGAAACCTTCACCACACACTACTACCAGGCCATCAACAGACAAACCGATCTCCTCCCCTTCTACATCAACGCTTCCTCGCGATACCCCATCTCAGCAGACATCTCCATCAACGGTGCCGTGGTCCCTACACCCGCCGACTACTCCAAACTCCTCGAAGCCCAAGGCAAAGATGCGCACTACGAGATCGAATCCTTCGACGCCCATGTCCTCAACCCGTGCTTCACCATGGGCGCCCCCGAGAATATCTTCGACAACGCTAAGAGGGAACGAACTGGTGACAAGATGTCCATCCTCGTGACTGTCATGGGCAGGGTACAATACGGCAAGGGTAAAGAGGCGCCGCAAAAGATGTTCAATGAAACTTTCGTTCTGGTGCCCAACTGGGAGTCAATGGTGAAACTCCCACCCAAGGGCGTCAAGAAGTGGCTCGTCATGTCTCAGAACTTCCGCGCCTTGTAGAGCTGGGCGACGGACGAAGAGATACCCATGACCAGAACAGAGACGGCTTTCGAGAAAAGCTTTGGGAAAACCAAGAGTGCTTTGGGCGAGGACAGCACCAAGGCCAATTCGACCAAAAAGCCCCGCGACAAGAAGGCATAGGGTGCAGGTCACACTGCTCGGGGAAGAAAGGCAACAAATGGCCAACCCAGATACCAAGCGCGACAGCGACAGAGCTTCCTTAGGCTATTGGCAGATAATGGGGAGCGGGATACCATGACAATGGGACGGCATTCAAGCGATTATGCTTTCATCTAAACACCAGGAGTTATATTAGACAGTCAACAACCAACAACCTACTCGGCGTTAAATACGCCCCCAAATATGTTTGCTCAATATTTGTGACTTGATGCTCCTTAACGTCCTCTGTATTGTTCTCTAACATGGCTTCGAGAACAATAGCTTCACTTTGGCGGGGTAACATGTCCCCTGCACCCATCTCCATACAGCAAAAATGTACCAAGTGACAAACCCCACCATCCATCACAACCTCCAGCTCTGTCCAGCCCTCGACAATGCCACCCAAGCCAAAAGCCAGCTCCAAGGCCCCAAATCCCGAGCCTAAATGTAAGTCTTCATCTGCCTATATCTGCATCTTCTTCCATCTGACACTCCACAGCTGCTCCAGAATCTCCCCCAGACACCATCGCCGAGCGCTCACAGCAGCACTTCTTCCAGACGAATCCCATCGAGAAACGCCGTCAGCAAGTCGGTCTTTCGTCTTTGACTCCCGCTGAGAAGAAGACGTACGCACACGTCCACCTCATCCATCCCGTCGTCAACCGCCGCGTGCCCTTCGCCAACAAAACAGAGCGCGAGTTCTGGAAGTTCGTCACCAAAGAAGGCCTTCCCATCCGCAGACTCCCTCGCGACTACGCCTGGGGTAAGGACCGCTCTGGCAGAGATATCGGCACCTATTCTCCCGACGAGCTTGAACAGCGCACACTCAAGCACGCCAAGCTCACTTCACTTCAAATCCAACACCGCCAGTTCCTCAAGAAGCGGGAACTGCAAAACGAACTGTCCACCGAGGATATCAACGCCGAAAAGACGAGGAGAAAAGCCATGGCTGCGCTCAAGAGGGATTTGTACGGCGAGATCACAGGTTCTTTGGCCCAGGAACCTGAATGGGACGATGTCATCCCCATTCCGCAGAACGAACCCGAGGGCGCCCTCGCGCAGATTGCCTACCCGGACGACTATGCCGAGGGTACGTCCGTCGTTGCCTATAGAGCCTGAAGGAGTGACTGACTGAAAAGCATCTTAGCCGTCTCCTACCTCCGCGCTGTGATGGCAGCAGATGAGTGCTCCCCACGAAGTCTACGTCTCACTGAGCACGTTATTTCCATGAACCCAGCACACTACACCGTCTGGCTGTTCCGCTTCAAGATTATTTCTGTTCTCAAGCTCAGCATCCCCGATGAGATCAAGTGGTTGAACGAGGTGGCTCTGGCGAATCTGAAGAACTACCAGATTTGGAACCATCGTCAACTCCTTATGGATTACTACTACCCTCTGATTGAGGAGGATAGTCAGACAGTGCGTAAGCTTGCTCGATCCGAGACTCAATTTATCACGACCATGTTGGAAGAGGATGCCAAGAACTATCACGTTTGGTCGTATCGCCAGTATCTCGTCTCCAAGCTGTCCATGTGGACCATGAGCGAGCTTCTCTCCACGCAGAACCACATTGAGGAGGATGTGCGAAACAACTCAGCCTGGTCGCACAGGTTCTACCTAGTCTTTTCAGACCCAACAGCCTCCACGCCTAGTTCTGGGCCTACAGAAGCAGACCCTCGCATTCCAGCCGAAACGCTTGATCGTGAGATCAATTACTCCAAAGAAAAGATCAGTCTCGCACCACAGAACCAGTCTCCGTGGAACTATCTCTTTGCCGTACTGGCCAAGGGTTCCCGTCCCCTGTCCTCGCTCAAGGAATTTGCCGAGGGTTTTGTTAGCGCACTTGGTGAGGAAGCAGAGGAAGTGCGAAGCTCTCACGCCCTTGATTTCTTGGCCAAATTGTACGACGAAGAAGGTGACAAGGAGAAGGCTGAGCTTTGTCTGCGACGTCTGGGTGAGAAGTGGGATCCTGTGCGAGAAGGATATTGGAAGTACAGAGTAGCGCTGCTGAAGGGTGAGGGCTCGAAGGAATAGTGGATGTGGTAGAATGTTTGACATGTAATCTGACTTGATACTGAAGCCTTTAACATTTCACTTCACTTTAGATTTGATCTGGATGACAGAATAACTAGACGGCGCAGTAAATGTGAACAGAAAGAACATATCGCATTACTAGATTAAAACCATATATATACCCTAAAGCGACCGCATATAAACTCCAAACCAAGCTATCCTTTCCAACCGCTTTTCTAGCTTCCCTTGGTCATGGCGACGTCGCATGGCTTATAACCGTAGTAGTACACTGAGTGAATGCCTGAACAAGTTCAGCATATCCTGTTTTATTAGTATCTCTTACCGAGTTTCAACCCTCCAGAACTTCCATCCTTCTCTTTCTCCAGTATCACCATGAACTCCAACCAACTTCTCGACACCTTCAGTGCCCTCTGCTTCGAGGAACTTCTCAAGATCTATCTCCATTCCACCCTCATCATCTTCTTCTGTGCCATTCTTCAGAACAGCTGGCCAAAGAACACCGATGCCGTCACCTCCAAGAGTAGTCTCGAACTTGGCGTAGTTTTCGGCCTCAAGTTGTCCTTCAAGCTTCTGTAATTTCTCCGCGTGGATATCAGGTCGCAAAAGTGTGATAGAGCAGCCACCGCCACCAGCACCCGTCAGCTTTGTCCACCCGATGCCTTCGTGGTCGACCAGTTCTCGGACTCTTTCCAGGCGAGGGTGAGAAACGCCTAGTGATACAAGTAACCCGTGGTTGATGGTCATAAGCTCACCAAGCTTGCTCAGATCCGACTCAGAATCCTTATCAAAAGCTACGTCCTGAATGAGTTCGGAAGCAGCATCGGTGACCTTATCCATAGCATCCAGAATGGTGCCTACAAGCTTAGGGTGTGTCTGTTTCAACTTCGCAACCTTGGCAACCTCGTGTGCGGTGGATTTGGACTGTCGTGTGTCCACAAGCAACAAGGGTAGTTCGGGAAAGTCCCACAATGGTCGAACTGTCGGTGGTCTGGTGTAGTCCGTTCGTTGGAACACCACAGCCTTACCTTGTGTCGCAACGGTATTGTCCACGCCGGAGGGGTTTCCATGGATACACATTTCTGACACAAAAGCCCATCTGTTAATTCTTTCCACCTGAAGTCGAGCCTCGTCCGCAGGTTGGTCTGGGTGAGGACCGGATAACGTTCGCAGTTGTAGAAGAAGGGCGGATGCAAGGCATACTGAGACTGATGCGCTGCTCCCTAAACCAGCACCAATTGGTATCGTCGAGCGCAGAGTATAAAGGCATGGAGGAAAAGATGGCGATCCTAGTGATAAGAAAAGATAGAGGAAAGCTGACACTGAGCTGTGGTGTACTCTTCGAATCTCCTCAGGGTGGTCGGGGGAAACGACTTCGATATGTGGTTGGATCGCAGCAACAAGGTCAGGGTCGAGCTCTGTCACGAGAGAATAATATGACTTCTTCTTGTCCGGGTGTTGAAACGCGTTCCATGGTAGGTCGTCGATATTCCAGGTGTGAACAAGATCGATATCGGCGAATCGGAGAGAGACGGTACGTTTTGACTTGGAAAGCGTGGTAACGTGGAGATAAGATCGCAGCGAGATGGCTGCAGCAATGGCTGCCTATGCGCCAAATACGGTGTAAGCATGCGATTGACGATAAGATGAACTTGACATACCTTGCCGTGAACAACAGAATGTTCACCAAAAACAATGACCTTTCCTGGTGCTGATACCATGAAAGGAGGTGCCATGGGACTAGACATCTTGCGGCTCAATTTAATGCGACGATTGACACTGCCATTGCTCGAAGCACCAGACGTTTCCGAGCTTGAATCTGAAATATGAGAATGACCATTGCCGTTGCCATTGGCATGGTTAATAGTCAGCCCGTTGACCATGGCTGGGGTCAAGGAAGGCATAAGGGCGTAAATGGGGTCGCGCGTGTTGATGTGTTGTCGAGTCGTGGTCTCCAAATACGTGGTTGATGCACCCTGTCGACAGCGTCTGTGCGGTGTTGTTTCGTCTGAATTGAAATGTCGTCCAAGGTAAACAGTGATTAAGGATTGTAGATGAAACGGAAAGAAGCAATGCACAGAAGAGAATTAGAAGGAAGAGAAGTTGTTTGGGCCGGTAAATTAGAGGTTGCCGTTCTGGTTACTACCCATCGTCAGGGGGTGGGAAAGCCGTCCTTCTTTAGATTCGAGAGCGGGGGTGTAATAAGTTAGAATAAGTTGGCACGCGTAGGAAGGGAAAGTCAAAAGTCAATGGTCAATGGACAACAACGGGACTTGCACGCCCAACAAATACAAATGCAAGCTAACGTAGCTGAGCATGAATGGGTTCAGAATAGGGATTGTAGCGTCACGAAAGGAGCGTTAGTTGCCAGTCCAGAACGCAACTGAACTGAGTTATTGGCGTAATCTGTAATTGAGACCCCCCGCAGTTTCCTTGGGACGGGCCTTTGTCCCTGGATCACTGTACCTGCCTTTTGACACACACCTCACTTGCTGGACTTATCAACACAAGTGCGTAATGTGTGCAGGAGTGAGTGATGTAAAAGAAGCCCGTTGTCCAGAATAGGCAAGGATCTGGATGTGAGTGCCTCGATGGTGCAGCAACCTGCAGGCTTTATCAAGGGCCGCCAACGATCAGACAAGATGAGGTGGAACAGCCTTGTCAAGACGGGTCTAGGGGGTCTAGGGGCTTGGGTTGCAATCTAGTCGCTGTAGTTAATATCTGCCTCTATATGATAACTTCGTAATGGATAAATGAAACTGCGTACAAGACAAGTGTTGCTCGAGACAAGCACAGCAACAACTATCCTCTCCTGTTGAATTGAATGTGTAATGATAGGCCGCCAATTGGAAGAAGTCAACTAGCGGTCTGCCACTAAAAAGTTATGGCTTGGGCTTTTCTGGAGACTCAGCCCACCACAGTAACTTATACTTCAGGTCGTCTCTTTATTCCCGGTCTTCGGCAACTTATCGATGCAGCAACCGAGAACGAATTCAATATGGATCGAGTTTTGACAAGGGAAACGGCGAGTCCCGGTTTGGATGCAAGTTCGAGGATTAGAGACAACAAAAACAGCTGTAGGCTGGGGAAGACAATGAAGCAGGAATCGACATTTGCGGCCGCGTGATAGATGACGATGACAATATCGAAACGATACATGATGAACTAATAGCCCAACTAATAAAACATTCTCAGGCGTATGACCCCGCGCTCCATCCCTGGCCCAGCTGGTGATCGATGCGCCAACGAGACGTTGTTTCTGTTTCCATACGCTCCGGTTGGTTAAGGAAACTTTTATGAATCAGGTTCTGAGACTCCAAGCCGCAATACGTAAACATGGCAGAGGCAGAGGTACCGAAGTAACATTTGAAGTCGCTGCAATGAGACGCAGCTAAATCATGACAACTGCGGGAAATTCTCCCAATACCTCCCTGCAGTGATACCCTCATCGGCAAGATCGTATCCGTACAGAACTGCACTCTGTTGATGACCTGCTACTGGACAATGTGGAGGTGTTCTCGATTGTTGCATCTCCAAGCACCCCTATCGTATTCGCATCTCTATACGAATACCTACATAACCATCAGAATACCCGCCAGCCATGTCAGCACCAATCGTCTCAGCGTGGAAGGTTATCCCAACTTTTGAATCACAGTCGATACAGCGGACTATTGAATTCTACGTTGACTTTCTCGGGTTTGAGTTAGGTGGTGTCAAGCCTGAAGACGGGCTTCCCTCTCAATACACATTCTGCTCGGTTTTCGCTGGCGAGAAGGCTGCAGCCAATTTCTACTTCTTCAAACCTGATGGTGGTACTGCCAACCCCGGTTCAGCATACATTGCTCTAGGAACCGAGCAGCTAGACATGATGTACAAGGTTATCAGTGTGCAGAGAAAGGATGTTATCAAACATGCGATTGAAGATAAGCCGTGGGGGTATCGACAGTTTGCTATCCAGGACCCCGATGGGAATACCTTGACGTTTTTCAAGTTTCTAGAGGGCGGGAATCCAGGCAAAGAATAGCATGTATTTGAGGTGCTCAGGATTAACGGTTCTCTCGTCGCTGCTATTTTCTTCACTCGCACAGGTCACTAAGGTTGCTCGACTTAGGCATCAGCTACACATCATCATCAAAGAATCCGCTCACGTCAGTCGAAGATGCCTGATCAACACATCATTATTTAATATCCAGCTCCTGTTAGCTTCAGCATCATCATACAAACATACACTAATACCAAGACTCATTATTACGCCATGGCTAGTGTAATTGAAAACGCCTTCATCCAACTTAGAGCTGGGTATGATGCTCAAAGGCTCCGTGCTATCCTCAAAGATTGCCAGCAAATCCAAGCACTATGGATCCGTGAACACCAACCAAAACTCCTCGAGGGAAAACCTTACGATTATACGACCGACTGCTGGATCACCGAGGACGAGTCGCCGCACTTACTTCTAACCGCACCATGGGAGTCTGCAGATGGGCATAAAGAATGGATCCAGAGCCATGAGAACTCCTATGTGATGGACGACCTCAAGGCATTTATCACGGAGGGGAAGGACGCCGTGGTCCTGTATCACCTAATTCCTGCTGGCGAAAATGAATTTCGAGGTGATATTCTTGCCAAAGGGCCGGTAAAGGTCTGGAGGATATCAGTGAAACCTGAAGAGAAAGAGTCTCTCGAAAAACAATATCGTCTCATCGAGGCCAGTTCCTCCACAGAACCAGGTCAAAGGATGTGGGCAGGCTGGAGAGTCGAGAAAGAGGAAACCGAAGAATTGGTAATTATCGCATCTCCGAGCTTCGAAGATGTTATTGAGTCCAGCGTTGTTGTCAAAATGGAGGATGCCAAAGTCACCCGCTTCGAACTGAAGCCCTTTTTGCATTAGCGAGCTCAAACACGACAATCACATATTCCGAAATAATAACTTGTGACTCGAATCGTTCTTTTATTTTTTGGACTTCATCCGAGTATCCTCCTTTCAGAGCACATGAAATGCAAGGTATCCCGAGACGCCCATTTGTGCATGTGAATCTTCCCGCACCCAGAGTAACCCGTTATTCAACAACCTTCTTAGTTAGACTTCTTGGTCTTCTTGGAGACATCGGTGAGCTGCAGGTCTGGCGCAATTGTCAGTAAATTTCGTTCCATCGAGAAAATGTCGTCGGAGAGAGCATACTGGGGGGGAGGCTCTGCTTAAGCTTCTCGGCCTTGTCGGTGTCCTTGAGCACCAGGGTGTAGAGGTGCTTCTGGCAGCGGACCTTGAACTTGATGTCCTTGGTCTGGGTGCTCTTCTTGATCCGCGCGGCTATTGGAGAAATTGTTAGAATCGAATGGTGTTTCGCACTCCCAAGGTTTTTATCGTCAAAACGTACAGGAAGCGTCCTTCCGACGGCAGATCTCGATGAACTACGAATTCAAGTCAGTATTTCAACATCTTTGGGTTGCAGCAATTCATTTTCCGTACCTTCTTGATATCAGCGACCTCCTGAGGCATCTTGGCGGTAGTTCAAGGTGGGATAGGTTGAACAGGGGAACTTGTCGGATTTGCGATTTCGAGATGGATTTTTGGGGGAGGAATTATTTTTGTGCGCTGCTTTTCGCGGGGGGTGCTTCAAAAACGCCCGGACCATGTAGAGCTAGGCGGTAGACCCGACGGGACCAGTTCGGGAGAGTTTGTCGCCGATCCACCGAGGTGTGGCGTGGCGATACGTGGCGCAGACGTAGGCATGAGAGGCAGCAGCGATATATTTGATCAAGCGGCCACCTGTCATAAGAAGAGTTGACTGTTTTAAGGTGCTGATAATATCTTTACGTATACTTGGCTGTTTTAACTCGTTACTGATAATCTTTTGAACTATACGATACTTGGTGCTATTGCAATCAAATTGCCACGAATAAGCTTGTTGAGCAAACCTTACGATAACATCAACAATGCCTACCCAACTCGATAATCTCATGAAATCCAAGGTAAGAGAAGAGAGGCACAAGCCTACCTAATTACAGTTTGATGATAGAACACTGCTGACTTCCTCTCAGAACGTCGTCCTCTGTTAGTACCTCTCATCTGCAGGGTAAGCCGCTTACTAACTGAGACTCGCAGTCTTTGGAGGCGTCGTCTCCATGGCAGCAGCATACACTATCTGGGGAAATGATGGTCAAGGAGTGTTTCCTCCTCCAGCAGATCCTGCTGGTGATCCTAAGACATGGTCTAAGGAAGAATGTCGCCTATGGCTGGACAAGGTAAGTAAAATCGTGAGACAATTGTTGACGTAGACTAAGCATCCGCAGAGAAACCTCCATCCTGATCCCAAGGCCACCAAGGAGGAATTGATCGATAGAGTATTGGCGAATATGCGCATTCCAAGAAAGTCCAAGAGTCCAGGAAAGGACCAGAACTGATCGTTGTCATTGCTCGTTACTCTGTATTGTTTTTTCATTGCCTGATACTAGAGCCAAGCATGCTGTTTTCTTTTCAATACAATTATCTCACTGGTTTCAATCGCGTACACCCTTGACTCAGAACACGCATTAGACGCCAACTGTAGAGTGTAAACTTAAACTCCTTTGATGATCCCATCAAATTGCCAACATTGAAGTCATACATCATTCATATCAAGCCCAGTGGATCCCGGTACTTCTTCGCCAGGCCATCAAACACGCACGTTTCAAGTACCTCCACTCAACCAACCACCCAACAAGTTCAGCTGTTAATCGTCTCACCCGGCTGCACGTGCCACAACCAACCGCTATCTTGCTTTACAATAGCAGTCGACTTTTGAACTTCTGCCATAGCCTTCAATTCACGTTATTGTGCTTGGCCGCTGATCGCCAAATCATCACATCTGCGATCATGTCTACTGATTAATTCAAAGTAATTACCAAAATCACCCTCCGCTCTCCCAAACTCTCTTACACCATCTAAAACACCTTTGCGACTTCGGCGCTTCCATGTTTGCGACGTCATATCCACCATCTAGACAATGGCTTTCCTCGAGGACCCCCGACTTCGCCAACGCTGGAATCAGATTGCACACGACACCGAAACTATCACTGAAAACGCAGCAGCAGGAATCTGGACCTTTCAACATAATTACATCAACCCGTGTTTCTCCTCTATCGCGCACTCTTTCGAACAGTGCACAACTGTTTGTCTAGGCGACCCAGAAGACCGTCTACGAAGGCGCAGAGAACGGGAACTGTCGCATGGTGGGGCCGAGTACAGCTTCGACTTTTACGACGATTGGTATGAGGAAGAGCAGAGCGGCCTGTTTGGAGCATGGGGTAACGAGGATTGGGATAGACTGCTGGCAGGGACCGGCAGTCAACGAAAGCATAACGGTGGAGAGACAGAACAACCGCGCAAGAAACGCGGTATGAGCTACGGAACTCGAGACAGACGACACAAGCCGAGTATAGACGACGACCCGACCGTAATTCCCAGCACCCAACCGATCGGATTCCTCAGCAAGCTACCATGGAAGGTGGGCGGTACTCTGCGATACAAACCTAGTGCGGCAGATCTGCAAGACAATCCACAACGACATGGCGACGGGGAGAACGAACCACTGCTACATTCTGATGACGGATCTGACTTTGAACTACCAGCGCCTAGAAAGCGTAGTGGGACGACAGGCTCGGGCGATACATCAGACTCGTATCGATCGCGAGGGGATTTGTTTCCAAGCGACGGCGAAGGTGAAGAGGACGCGATTCCACTCGATGACGAAGTGACGTATGATATGGTTAGGAAGGATGATAGAAGTGGAAGAAGCGGGAGGACAAGCAGCAAGGGTAAAAGACCAGCAGGCGGAATGGCAGGATCAAGGACGGTATCACGAACGACGTTAGGCTCAGTCTCTTCCAGGGACGACTACCGAATGGAGAACCGATCCAACTCTCTTTCTGCTACCCCAGACGTTGAGGATACGCCCACCATGCATGATCTGGAACGAGAGGAGTATCTGCTACAAAAAGCAGAAGAAGATGACGTTGAAAGAAAGAAACGCGCGGCAGCACAGCTTGCAACAGAAAAAGGCCTCACGCCGAAGAAATCACGGTCCTTCTCGGTCTCAAAACCAGAGGTGGCAGATGATGATGTTTATGAAGCTTCGCCCTCCAAGGCCGCGTGCCAACATGTGGAAGAGGTTGACGACAAAACACTACCGAAGCGAGGCGATTCACAACAAGGTGTAAAGAGTCCACAACCACCTGACAGCACAGAGTCACCAGAGAAAACGGATTTCGTTCCAGCGCGTTTACCACACTTCCAATAACAGCAACATTTTGGAGGAGATGCAACAGACGACTTAATTCGCTATAATAATAATGAGGTGATGGTAGCGACCATCACAGATGACTTTACGTATGATACCAACCCGAGCCAAGTATGGGATTTGAGCCAACCATGATACGTGTATTGGGTATGAAGGATAAGTTTAGAGCGTTAAGCATTAATGGACACGGAATTGCACTATTTCTCGGCAATTCATCATTAAGTGTTTGATGGAGAAGGAGTCCAAGCACATGGTTATGCGAATTGGTAGCCCAATACGGAAATGCCTCGGACAAGAGTTGGAACTCCCCCGCAAACCGGTAGATCGGTTCGTGATGTTTAAAGAGCCGAACCCCACACGATAGACGAGACTGGAGGCGAATTTACCATACATATTCATTACCTGGATGTTCAATTGTACATAAAACTTGCTCCGCTGTATGTTTTACTTCACCAACATTGACTTTCTCATACGCACTCACGTATAACATCACAATCATGACGGCGCCGGGCCCTATCACAACACCACTTACGTCCCTTTTAGGGATTAAGCACCCTGTAGTCCTTGCCGGAATGGCTAGGGTATCAGGTGGTCGCCTTGCAGCAGCTGTGTCTAATGCTGGCGGTCTTGGTATAATCGGCGGCTTCCAGTACACACCCGATCAACTCCGAGAGATCCTCGCTGAGATGAAGGATAACTTTTCGCGACCTGATCTGCCCTTTGGTGTTGACCTCGCACTACCTCAAATCGGCGGCAACGCACGTAAGACGAACCATGATTACACAGGCGGCAAGTTGGATGAACTGGTGGACATCATCATTGATAGCGGCGCCAAATTGTTTGTCAGTGCAGTAGGCGTTCCACCGCCGGAGGTGATTAAGAGGTTCCACGACAAGGGAATCCTGGTGATGAACATGGTTGGCCATCCCAAGCATGCAGTAAGTTCAAATAAGGGAAATCGTTTGCTATTCACTGACACGATCTCAGACAAAAGCCCTCGAGCTCGGAGTAGACATGGTCTGCGCTCAAGGCGGCGAAGGAGGCGGTCACACGGGCGACGTCGCAAACTCAATTCTCATCCCTGCGGTCGCGGACATTGCATCAAAATTCCACCCTCCTCTCCTCAAAGGTCTGCCCGCGCTGGTCCTTGCAGCCGGAGGTATTTCCTCTGGCCGTAGTCTCGCGAGTTCACTGATGCAGGGCGCAGCAGGCGTGTGGGTTGGCACGCGGTTTGTCGCCTCGGTGGAAGCAAGCTGCAGCGAAGAGCACAAGAAGGAGGTTGTGTCATGTGGTTACGAGGACACGCAGCGAACGCTTGTTATCTCTGGGCGGCCGTTGAGGATGAAGACGAACGAGTATATCAAGAAGTGGCACGAGCAACCTGACAAGATCAAAGAATTGTGTGACCGGGGCGTTGTCCCGATTGAGCACGACCTTGAGCAGGGGAATGATTTCGATATTCCGCATTTGATGGGGCAGGTTGCGGGAGCTATTACCAAGATACAGCCGGCGGGGGAGATTGTTGATGAGATGGTTAAGGAGGCTGTCGATATGCTTAAGTTGGGAGGGACGTATTTGACAGCTATGCCAAGGCTTTAAGCTACGATACCAGAGGGTTTGACATATTGTCGGTCCTTCAGAAATGTGGTTTGCGAAGATAGAAGCCTAGAAATTATATGATACCTGATTAACTTTTGCACCGTTACAATAACCTCATTTGCTGCTTAATCTGTATAGACTATATCGAAGAGAAGCAGACTCGCTCCAATGAGACCAGCAATGAAGCAGTACTCTTGTTGGATCAATGCCAACTAATCGCATACTTAGACATGTAGTTCACTCATATTGGTCTGGGCTGTCTTAGTTCGGCAGATGAGACCGTTGAATGCGGGAGAATATCTTCTTTAGCATGTCATTACCGATGCTCAGTCATGATCGCGGCCTGGGCTTTATCTCTTGTTTGTCTGGCATCGGAGATCGACCACAAACGTGGGCACGGTTCACTGACAAACTGCTACGAGGGACATTCACTCACAGACCTTCTCGCATCTAATCACTTACACCAGTACGAAGAGTGTGGACGACTCCAAGTTTATAAATAGGGAAAACTGTAGCTTAAGAGATTCGCTATGTATCAGTTGACCATGAATTAAGACATTGAACTTTTCGAGTCGATTGCCCTCATTTGCTTCCCACTGCCCGATAAAGGTCTGTTCATACCAATTCATTCTAACGATGTCGACCTCGAGTCAAGAGAAGGATGGCTTATCCAATAAGACTCTCCTCTCCGCCAAAGACACGAACTACATCTCTCTTTTTTACGACAAGACCTCTTACGCAACACCTCCCGACAATGTTGAAAACGTCCTGCCTGCACTGGATCCTGAGAGCACCCAGTTCATAAAGACACCAACAACTGACCATATCCTCATTGCGCTGAACTTTGAACATCTTTGCATGGCCAAGTGTGGTGGATCACGACCTGGAATACCCTATCGATGCCACCCAGTCACTGAGGCTGGGGTTGCGTATATGGATATGAGGAATGTTCTACACGGCCGAGGCAAGGGTATCGTGCCTGGAGATCGTGGATCAGCTTGGTTCAAACTCATGACGCCCCTTCATTACATAGTGGAGGAGTACAAAGACCACACACACCAACCAGGCCAACCACAGCAGTTCTTGTTTGCTTTTGGAAGGTCGAAACTGGTTAAAGCAGATGAACTTTCATACAGGCTGTACAGACTATTTGCTTCATTGAGGAAGATGAACCGACTGAAGGACGAGATTGAGGAGGGAACGTTTCGAAAACTCATCTTTATCACCTTCGACTCGGTGCCTGTGGAAGAAACACTCAGCAGACTTGGTTTGAAATGGTTAAGGGAGCCCTATGTTCAGATATGGGATCTCCAGAGAGACAATCACCTTCAGTCTCGATTCCACAATCTCTCATTGCCTTTTGAGTATGTACTGGAAAGCCTAGGGATTCGCTTCGAAGATACTCGGTTTGGGGATCTGTCACGTTGCGCAGGAAACATAGCTGTGTTCATGATGCAGCTTCTTTTGGCCCTTTCTTACAGAGACAAAGATCAGAGAGATGCCTTTATAGCACGCAAGTCTATGTGTTGGTTGAGGTACACCTGGGTTGGGCATGCTTTGGATCAGATGTATACGGAACCGGGGGAGTTGCCCAAGCGAAGAGAGGAGAGCCAGATGAATTGTAATGATGTGCCTCAGAGAAGGAACGAAAATGCCTTTAGCTAACGGGGTTTCTTGATGTTGTTGGATTAGATGTCGAAAACTTGGCAGACGTTAATACAATCGGTCTAACTTGGTGGACTAGAAGTGGCATGTAGACTGTAAATTTGGAAGGTAGATTCCTGTAAGAGAAGTCCAAAGGAAACTGCCATCCACCAGCAGTGAATCAAGAAGGTATTTGTCGGAAGGCACTGCTATCCCAACAGAATAGAAACAGCAACAATTCAGCATCAACTTTGACTTTCAACATCACAAACATTATCATCACAGAAATAAGTACAGCATAATACGCCATCAACCCACTGCAATGACCGACGAACAGACCCCAAGAAGCGATGACATGCTTGCTTTACGAGTACTGTTTCCTCACATGAACGACATGTATTTCGGCGGTCTCCAACACTTTGATCTTGGACTGCCCAACCAAGCCTCCTGGACCAACTGTGTTGAATGGATGATGAAAGTCGCCCGCGCATTCCACAGCCAAGACCCAAAGAATTCGCAAATATTACTGCTTGCTTGCATTCGCTATCGTTGTTCGTTCTGCCGCGAATCTTGCCAGAAAATCGAGGTTCCAGACTTCATTGAGTCTCACGGCCCTGTGCTATTTCCCTGCGGCCACGTTCTAGGCCAATCTTGCTTTGAAGCACTCGTGAAGGCATATAGGGAGGACCCAGGGGCGTCTCCCATTTGTCCCTTCAATGGACCATGCAAAAACGAAGCTGGCGGATATAATACCGAACCATGTCCACATCGGATTATTCATGACTGTGGCCATGATCTGCTCAGTTTTTCTAAAGGACCGGGCAGAACCAAACCCACTAAAATGCCAATCGGCTGGAGGTTACAGTCTAATGGAAAGGTACCAGCAAATTGCCGAGCTTGCATAACCCAAGAATATCTCGACAAGTGGACCATCGGAGCTCGTATTGAATTCAAGAATCCGGAGATTTATATACGCTGCGGAACACTGCGAGGGTTGCCGCAAGTGGAAATACCAGAGGGTTTTGATATATCGGACGATTTCGATGCAAGGGAAGAGGAGCATCATGAGGTGTTGTCGAGGCTTTAGGCAGAAACCCCGACGCCTCTTTTCAAGGACGGACAACCAAGGGCTCGTTTGTCTACTATGGTAACTTATTGGACGGAGACGGAAGAAGATGAGGATAGTGAGGCAGATTCGCCATCTGAAAGGAGAAAGGGAGATGAGAATAACAGGGTGTACTTGCCTTTATTGCCGAAGAAAGAAGATGAGGATGACAGGGGAGATCGGTCTTCTTTGTCAAAGAAAGATGATGAAGATGGTGCGATAGAATTGGATTTGACTCATCGCCCGAAATAGAAGACAGAGCAGGACTAAAACTATAGCTTCTCTTGATTAGGTTTATTAAGAATACAATCAGCAACATGATAGCATTTTTACCTATCTCTTGTTCCAAGTCTTTGTTTTTGACTAAGGTAATTACCCCAGCTCCCCAGCTCCCCAGCTCAAGGCCAAGGTGGACCATGCATGTTTTGAATCGTGTGCCAATCACAAGCAAAATAAAGACAATTCATGCATCGTGAGCTGAGCCAATGAAACCTCAAACGTCATATTGAGATCGGCTACGCTTGGACAAAATACTTGTAGATGGGGTCAAAGCAGGGCTGACGTGTTTGACGTGGCGCGCTTCAGGTCCAAGGTCGTTAGTACTCCGTACTTACCGAGTAATACTATAGTAAGCCGAAGCCGAAACTCCAGCCAGAGCCGAAGCTTGGTCGTCAATGATTCGAGACATAAGGTGATGCTCGGATATGTCGGGATCAGCGTCATGACTTGGTCTGCTCCAGATGAAAATATAAAAACTCTTGGGTAGGCAATCAGGAATTGTGGATCATTCCTTGCTATTTCCGAAACGATACCACGCTGGAAGAATTGTACGACTCATGCCAAGTGTTTTTGCTTTCTTAAACCTTGACAAAACTCAGTCTTCAATTCTGCGATCCATCTCATGATGGAAGCGCATAAAACCATCGTCGCCGGCGTTGCTGACAGAGTCAAGCACTTCCACGCCCGCCAGGAGCCTTTCCGATTATACCATGGGTCGACTAACAGCACACGGCACTCGAATCGCCGTGTCGACAACACTGTCGATACGAGCAAGCTCAGCAATGTTCTAGAGGTAAACAAAGACTCAAAGACCGTTCTTGTCGAGCCGAATGTCTCCATGGAGGTCCTCGTCGATGCGACGCTGCCGCATGGACTGGTTCCACTCGTGGTGATGGAGTTTCCGGCTATTACCGTGGGAGGTGGCTTCTCGGGCACGTCGGGAGAGAGCAGTTCTTTTCGATATGGCGCATTCGATGCGACTGTCAACTGGATTGAGATTGTTCTTGCAGATGGGACCGTTACAAGGGCTTCAAAGACGGAACAAGAAGATTTGTTCTGGGGAGCTGCCTCGGCATTCGGAACCCTCGGTGTCGTCACATTACTGGAAGTTCAGCTCAAAGAAGCAAAGGAGTTTGTCGAACTCAAGTATAGACTCGCAAGGGGCCCGTCTGAATCGGTCAAAATCATCAAGGAGGAGTGCAAGAGATGGGAGAATGACTTTGTGGATGGCATCGTCTACTCAAAAGACACCAGTGTGATATGCGCTGGACGACTTGTGGATGAGGTCCCCATCAGCGCAACAATAAGACATTTGAATCGACGCAAAGATAAGTGGTTTTACCTCCATGTGGAAAAGGTACGAGATGGTCTGCGGATGGGTTCAGTAACTTGCGTGGCCGACTACATCCCGCTAAAAGATTATCTCTTCCGTTACGACAGAGGCGGGTTCTGGGTTGCAAAGTACGCATTCGACTACTTCGTCACACCGTTCAACCGCATCACACGATACATCCTGGATCCCCTCCTTCGAGCGCGCGTCATGTACTCTGCAGGCCACAAAAGCAACATGTTCGACTATTACATGGTGCAAGACGTCGGCGTGCCATACAAGAGTGTACCCGAGTTTCAAAACTGGCTAGACAAGCAATTCCACATCTATCCTCTCTGGCTATGTCCTCTCCGCGTCCGTCGCGAGGATCCAAACTCGGGCCACGGTCTGCATGCCGAGTTTGCAAAGTCTGGGACATCGGATCTACTCAACTTTGGCATCTGGGGTCCTCTACAGGGAAACCGCCGCGATGCTATTCGACATAATCGCGAGCTGGAGCAGAAAGTGCAAGATTGCGGAGGAAAGAAGTGGCTTTATGCACAAGCGTATTACACAGAGGATGAGTTCTGGTCGCATTACAACAAAGAGTCGTATGATGCGCTACGAGCAAAGTATGGAGCGTCGTATCTACCGAACGTTTACGACAAAGTCAAGGTCGATATCGAGGGTAACGACAAGCTCATGAAATCGACTGCAAAGACAGGATGGCCGATAAAAGGATTGAAGGGAGTGTATAAGGCGGTGTTTGGGGGAGATTATTTGTTACAAAAGAAGGCGGTCGAGACCAAAGAGCAGAAGTGATATCACTAAGTGGGATTGCTGGAGGCGTTTACTTTTTGTTCATGATATTAATGTACATATCTCATGGCTAAGCACTGATAGACAGTTTGATACTCTGGGCGACAGGCCCCCGTTATGATACAATTTGACCCTTTTACTACACGCCTTATCAAGCAATACACTCCTCGGCCCATAGAAAATATTGAATTGGTAGCTAAATTTGCTCAGGCGATTTTCCTCTTGAGGGTAGCATGATCCAAACGCCTCCTGCGAGTACACCAGCGGCTGCTGCGATGGGCATCCTGACGGTGTTAGCTATGAGCAGTGGATGGGAGTAAAATTCGACATACCAGCTTCGCTTGAGGGCCTCTGGACCGCCTGGGCTTGCAGGTGGAGGTTGTTGTCCTCCTGGACCACCGAGATTACCATCTGGCTGAACATGCGAGGGATTGGTACCCTTTAGACGAATCTGGGGACGCACGAGCGACATGCGAACCACGGGACGAAGAAAAGCTCGCATCGGCGCCATGATTATGTGATTTTGGTATTAATTGATTGATGTAGCGTATACTGCAGTACAAGGCGGATATTCAGTGAGGGGGGAGTTTTCTGTGTTGATATTTAGAAGAGGAAACGGTTTGAGATCAATGACTTAAGGACTGAATGAATGATGAGGCGATGACGTCTGATAGTTCACCAGCTAGTTGATATTTTTGGAAGCTTCCATTCTCCCCGCGTTGGAAGGTTCGGGGAATAACGAGGGACTGACGATTATTGGATGTCATTGTTGTTAAATCGCCGTTTTTGGGTTGGAGGCGTTGCGGAGGTGATCATGACGTTTGATTGGCATGTTATTCAATTGGTGAGTTCGATGGGATATATTGCAATCATGGAATTAATAGCATTGCTTATTTTTACCAAGATCAATTAGGAGTAACACAGCTAAGCATTTATTGTAATGTCCAATTGTTAGATCTCAAGCTACGATGGCTTCCGAATGCAAACTGTTATTAATAGATAGCAATCATTTCAACATTCATCATCACTTTTCAATCGGACAAGTGATTTGAACAGCAATCTCTTTATGACCCGGCAAAGAACACGACGAGTCAATCAAGTATAATGCATTGATCACTCGCGCCGAACCCGCGATTGATCGGATCTCGATTATGGCGGCTTCACTAGAAATGAAGCTCTGAATACTTCATCGCCGACTGTCACCGGTATAGACACCGATAATTGCGGACCTTGCGCCCGGCAGAGAAAATGAATTCCGGGGTATCGCAGACACAGATTGGGCGAGGACCTGCTGTTTCTTTACATGAATTGCCGTTGTCTTCACATCACCCGAGCTGAGCTAATAAACCGCAATGTTGTCGCAGCACCCTAGGCAGGGAACCAATAGAGAAATGATACACTAAAGATTCCGGAGTTTGTTAGGATAAAAATAATGAGTCGATCGGTAGTGAGCAGTTGAGAATTGGCTCCGGCCGTGGGAGTGTCGAGAACCGGATGATGTGCTGATTTTTCGGAGATTTTTGGGAGGATTTAGGAGGGTTCGGTAGACGCCGGGTCCGATCATCAGATGATTTTACAGACACCAGATTTTAGAAATGCCATCAGCGACAGTCGACTTTTCGGACACAATCGGGTGTAGAATATCTAATGGAATACGTTGTATTCAGCTTCGAGGAATAATTACTTAGTTGTAATTACTACTTGGTAATATTTAAAATGTATAACCGTGTTTATTGTACTCTAACACTGCTGTAGTTGGGTTGGACAACGGAGTACCTACTTCTAAGTTATCGATTGGACGAAGTATTGATGTAAAGGACAAGCCTTGATAATATCAATAAGATGTACAATTAAATACACGCTCCATGTGGAAACTGGCCAATCCATTCCATGTTAACAACTTCCAGAATAAGATGTCGATTCCCAGTGCCGTGGTACGGCCCCCGGCATGGCCCGACAGGGTTATGAGTGTCAGCTGGGGCTGGATCATTCTATGGCACCACCAAAAACAGCACCTTCAGTCAGGTCAGATTGTCAACATGCGACGGATACTCTCAAGTATTCGGAGTTCAACGTAAACAGCCTCAAGGCAAGAGTATATAATGTTGAACCTCAATGCTCCCAGTTCTCGATACTCATCACCATCACCATCAATCATCAATAACAACCACTGAGATCTTCTCACCACCACAATCTACATCTCCCTCTTCATCTTCAGCTGTACCAGTCACTTCGACTTACACCCAACCAATCACATCAACCTATTCAAAATGGCTGCCCCCATGATCAAGACCACTGCTGCCCCCAAGTAAGCCTCAACCTTTACTCCGTACAACCTCCATAACTAACAATTCCTCAGGGTCCTTCCAGTCCTTCTCGTTGTTGGAAGCATTTCTGTAGTTGGCGGCTACGTTCGCAATCAACTCATGACCACATCCCGCAAATTCGACCGCTCTTTCAGTCAATACAACACCAACAAGAGCGAGTCGGTGCGGGCAAAGACCTTCAACGGTTCTGTTCCCGACAACCGAACAAGTCTCTTCAACGTTCTTGGCTGGTAGATGTTTGTTATGGAATCGGAGTACATAATGCTTGGGAGGATAACATGGCGTTTGTTAATACCGGGATTTGGGCTGGGAATTTGGACTAGAGGCGTTTTTAAATCTGCCTTGTCATAATAAAGTTGATTAAACATTTTATTGAAACTTGGAATGCGAAAATAGTGCAAGGCTAACTGCTGTCTGGCTTGGAGGCATCCAATTGCCGAGTCTACCTGGTTTAGTGGAAATGAGCCCCCCCTGTATGTCACTCATTAGGGGTGAAGAGAAGCACGGAACAAAGTCCAAAATTGTCTATTACTTTTTCATAACCTGTCTCCAAGTCTAACCTTGAGCATACGAACTGTGATGAGACTACGGAGTAGTTATGATCTCTAAACACTCTCTGAGCTTGGTCGATGCTGAAGTTCTTCTACCATCCTGTCAACACATGACATATTTCCGAATGCAAACCTGCAGAACCCTAAAAGATGCAGCTTCGTTAAGCTTAAATGGTCTAGACGGTCCAAAACTTCAGCTCGAGCTTGGCATTTCTCAATTGGGCCTGTCTAACCTCAGCCCTACGCACCATTCGGCTGTTTAACCCAATGACCACCCGCCAAACCGTCAATAGCGACGCCGCATTCTGCAATTCCGGTTTTCAAGGGAGACGCCACGCCTGTATTTTACGTTTAGCATCTGTCAACTGTTGAGGCGGTAGATGGGTTCTCGCCAATGGAGGCTTGACAATGACAGCTGGTGAAGCGGAACTTGCCAGCCCTGCTGCCCTGCGCGTGGACTAACACAGCCATGGCACTCGGAGAGCTGAGAAGCCGGCTGTGGGCGTTGCGTTCGGCTGTAGTTTATATAAAGTTGTCCTCGCACGCGATATGTTGTTCTGGTGAAGCTACACAAGGCTTGAAGTTCGACCGTCGACAAGATGTATCAACCACCATATTTACAAGACCAAGCGTGGCAGCAGCAGCAGCAACAACAACATCAACAGCATAACGCCTACGAATACAAACCGGTAACCGCACAGGAGGTTTATCCCGTTGAGGCAGATGCAGGCCAGACTGGAAATGTCTGGCCGCAACAAAATACCTACGAATACAAGCCTGTCGCAGCACAGGAAGTATACCCTGTCGAGACAGACGCAGGAGTACAAGATAACAAAAAACGGGAGAGACCTGATTACCGTCCCATTCCCCTGAGATGGCCCTTCATCACTGCTCTCATTCTTGTACTCTTGGGTCTGATGGGCTTGATCATATACGCCACACGCACTCTGGACGGCTCTGACACCACCGCAACTCTCCAAAACCGATCATTCGGAAGTGTCAACAAAGATCTCTACTTCATGAAGAGACAGGGCGTTGCCAGTGAACCTTCCCAGCCAAGTGCAACAGCCGCTGCTGAAGCCCAGCCCGAAACAGGAGCTGATGATCCCGGTACCAAAGCAACGGGGACTTCTGAGCCTGAGCCTGAAGATGAATCCCCAGTTACCGCGACTGACGTTGGCGAGGGCGAAACCTTGACAACAGCACTCGTCGAGGAAGTCTTTACAACAATGGTCACCAAGCCAGGTTCGGTCGAAGTCGGAGACGTTACCGAGATCGTCACTGAGACGGGAAAGGTGACTGTCACAGAGGTCATCACCGAAGAACCGATTGTTTACACCTCAGAACTCCCAGCTCCTTCGATGGCTTCAGGCGAGGAAGCTTCCTACGCACCCGAATTTACGACTGTTTCATCGGCTGGACAGACAAAGACGAGCGTCACCGTGGTAGAAAATGGCGTGGTCCGCACAACGGTTAAGGAGACGACACGTACTGGAACTCCACTTGTATACGCCTCTGTTGGGACAACAACGCTTTACTCTGTCCTCACTATTGGCTCGGACGGAAAGGTTGCTAAGCCTGCTGTTACAAAAATTCGAACGAGCCAAGTCGCAGCAACTGTCAAGACAATCGTCGATGCCCCGCCGCCAGTCACAATGGTTCAGACACTGGCGGATGGACAGGTTGTAACGTCGGTGACAACGCCAGTAGGCACAACACGAGTGACAACCATGCCGCCGACGCAGGTTATCATCACGGATGTTTCCAAACCCACTGGCGATACACGTATTGTCGTCGAAGCCACGACACATACGCTCACGCAATCCGGTTACTTCATCGGAAAGTTCCTCCCGCCTCTCGTTGCTGTTCTTCTAGCCATGGCGATCCGCGCCTTGAACCAAGCAGCGCAGCAGTATCAGCCGTTTGCTGCGCTTACAAGACAAGGCGGTGCTTTAGGACGCGAGGCTTTCCTGCTTAGCTTCGATGGTTGGATGAGCATCTACCTCCCGTTCAAGCTTCTCTTCAATAACCAGCCTCTTCCCTTCCTGACGGCCCTTGCTCTGTGGGCATCCAGTCTTGTAGTGCCCATGTCTAGTGAAGCCATCGGCCTCAAGATTTATGGTCGTTGCAGCAAAGGCGCCATCGACGGTTGTGCTCTCGAGCTCGGTGTCTCTAACAAAGCTGCCTATGCCCTCGTTGGCCTCTTAGGAGCCATCGCAATCCTCCTCGCTTTCACACTCAGCGTCATCAGTCGTCACTGGCGTACTGGAGTATTCGCCAACCCCTGGTGCGCAGCCAATACTGCAGCCCTTGTTGCTCGCAATCCCGAGATTCGACCTATGGCCTCCAACGACTGGAAGAATCTCAAAAATGCCGTCACGGAGAAGAGGTTTTCCATGGGATGGTTCCGTAACCAAGAAGGAAGAGACGAGTATGGCGTTGTTGTATGTGGAGAGATCGATCGTGATGTTTCAACCGCTTATGGCAATGTGCCGTATAGTGAAGGCATGGCCCATCGACCACAGACACGCCGTCGAGCCCCTCAGACTTTCATGGCTCTGAGTTTCTGGTACAGATTCACGTTTCTTGTGTTTCTGATCTGTCTTCTTGGCTTTATCAGTTATTATCATTTTGTTGATACTTTTGGCGACTTACCCAAGAGCTTGAAGAAGGTTATGGAGAGCCAGGAATTCGGTGTTCGCTTTGTGTGCTCTGCTCTTGGTGTCATTGTCGTCTTTTGCATGGAGTTTCTTTTTACCAGTAAGTCGCTCTATGTCTTTCTCTGATTAATATTAACAGTTTTAGGTGTTGCTGTTATCACCCCTTTCCGCCGGATGGCCGAGGACCCTCAATTGCCTACTCGATCGGTTCTCGTCACGCCCGCAACAAACGCCGTGTCTGGTCTATTTGTTGCCCTGAGAATAAGAGATCCTCTACTCTTCCTCACAGCATTCACCACCCTCCTCGCCCAATTCCTACCGATCTTACTCGCCAACGTCCCATACAGCCTCACCCAAACAAGCGAAGCTCACGAGTATTGCTCCCGTCTCAGCATCGGCATTTTGCTGGTAATGGTCATTGCAATGCTGTGCAGTCTTCTTGTCAAATGGCCAGATCTGCCAGTCGATCCTCGCAGTCTCGCTGGAGCGCTTTGGTATGTAGCTGATGCACCGTGGGTAAGAGGTCTTGAGGGTATTGCGGCTATGAGTGCCAATAAACGTAAGGATGCGGTACAAGGACTTGGAGGAAGTTGGACTTATGGACCTATTCACACACCCACGGGAGAGAGGATGTGTATTGAGCATGGAACTACTGGATTCAGGAGATGATATAGTTTAGGTGTGCTGTTGATGTTTCTTTAAGCTTGTATAGCATTGTAGTGTCTAATTGCAGTATAATCGAGTCTTGCTCTTTCTTACACATGTCAGAGTCTGTACTCTGTAGATATCGGGGAGTTCATCAACCGAGAAAAGAGGCGAATATGCGCGTATCGGTCTGCAATTATCATGATTGGATCTATTTTGCGGAGACCCCGCACGCCATCGCAGGGCGAAGTGATGTGACGGGGAGAAGCAACAAAGTTTATTGGATACTCGAATACTCAGGTCGAACCAAAAGCCTTCTTTTTTTACTCATAATGGCGTGCTCGAGGTGATTGCCTTCATTTGAGGGGAGAAGAGGCAATGTAATGCCCGTAGTTGCTCAAGGCTGTGAGCCAAGGCAATATCTGTGCAATATGAAGAAACGAGCATTTGTCTCTTACATCTATTGTCACTTGACACTTGAGAAGCCAGAAGAAGAGTTGATACTGTTTATTGCGCATTACAGACAGTGTTGGCTACTAACGAAACAGAAGCCTATAGCACTCTACTGGAATGTTCACGTATAGAAACAACCACTCGAATGTCCTGAAATGAAGGCCGCTTGTGTCCAATGTCGAGTTCGCAAGGTATGCGTACAACCTTAAACCTTTTCCCGGTACTCGGCCAACGTTGACTCTCCGAAGGTCCGATGTGATGGCACAGTCCCTCGCTGCCGCACTTGTGAACGATTAAGTTTCCAGTGTTCCTTTGAGCAAGACGGATCTGGTGGACAGTATGCGCCTCGCATCCCGCCAAAATGTCGCGGTACAAAGGCTTGTCAAGAATGTCGAGCCATGAAGGTTCGCTGCTCTGGTGACACGCCGCAATGTACCAACTGCCAGCGGAGGAATAAGCAGTGTACATACGCATCAAAAGCTGGATCATCAACTACCGAGGCAACTTCGTCTCGAGATGACTCGTCTTCTGCGTCGACGTCCCAGGCTACTGTTTCGCCTGAAATACAACGATCAAGCATAGCTTCTAGCTCACAGTCCGATGCTCTCAGCCCGGCCGTTGAAGAAAACATACGTTCACTCTCGGATGAGCTGGTCATTGGGCTTGTTAGTCTGTACTTTGAACGTCTATACGCCCTTCCTTCATACAGCTTCCTACATCAGGCAACGGTTGTCCAGAGATGTCGCGACAAGTCAATTGATCGTGCTCTCCAGCTGGCAATATGCTCCATCACGGCAATTCACTTCGACAAATATCAGGATGAACGCGATGGCTGGGCCCAAGAAGCTGAACGTCTCATACTCGAGCGCCTCGAAGAGCCCTCCATATTCAAAATTCAGTCATCTCTTCTTCTGATACGCCACCGAGCTGCCATAGGACAATTCCCCAGAGCTTTCATCATGGCTGGACTCGCGGCAAGATGGGCTGCAGCTCTGCGACTTAACTACGAACATTCAAAGCTAAGCCCTGTTGCGCAAGAGGTACGAAGGCGGACTTTCTGGTCACTGTATCTACTGGAGGACAGCTTCTGCGTTGGCCTGAAAGAGTTTGAGTTATTCGATCCTGAGATCATTTACCTCCAACTGCCCTGCGAAGATGAAGATTTTAACCAAGAGAAACATGTCGCTACAGGATACTTACAGCCAGGAAAGGGGCTAGAGCCTGAGGTTCTGGGCCCCCGTGCTGCGTTCGTGCGATTGTCTTCCGTCAGACGTGCTATTATAAGATTTAATCGACGGATATCTATGAAGGAGGTCAATACTTCAGAGCTCTTTTCATCGATAGAAAGATTTCAGAACGATCTTCTTCGCTTAAAGACCAAGCTTTCACCTCAGGACCAATACTCGCCTTCGAATCTGGGAAATGCTCAGTTGTCACCTCAATATATCACAATGGTGAGTCTAACAGTGTCTTACAGCTGGATTATCTAACAAGCTTCAGCATATGAGTTGGCATCAATGTCACTGTGATCTGTACCGCATATTTATAACTGAATTTCCCGAGTCTACACCTCACGCATCTATCGATTGCATATCCGTGTCTGAAAAAGCGTCGATGAAAGAAAGGTGCATTTCACATGCCGAACAGATGGTGAATATTTTGTCAGATTTCGTACAGCACAAAGACGAAAAGACCATGCTTGAGTTTGACGCAGCTATCTGCGCATACCACAGCGCAAGGCTTCTACTGTTTGGGGCGTATACTGGTAGAGACAATACTGGGATACTGATGCAGACAGCTATTAGCAAAGCACAATTGTGTCTTGATGTCATTACACGATACTTTGGCTTTTCAGCACAGCTCAAATCAATGGTGAGTCAACATCTACAGTCACGATCTAGCTGCGCCTAACATTGAACCAGCGACAAGAGCTTGAGAGAGTTATACGGCAGCACAAACTATGGCTCGAGTCTCCAGATCATCAGCCAGTTACAACAGCCGTTCCAGTTCCTTCATCAAAGCTTTCCAAGGACGCCTACAACCGCCAACGCCTTGCCATACACAGCCTGCTTCGTCAGTCCGATTTCGAAGATGATAGCCGCAATGCGGCTCTCCAACCTTCAACTGAGCCGTCACTGAGCTGGACACCGTCTACAGAGGATGAGCAGGCGGGGCCTGAGACGCAGACGGATCGAAATAGCAGAGAGCTATATACTCTTAATGATCCACTTATGGATTCGAAACTATTGTTTGGTCTACCTTATGGTGGCGATTTTAATGCATGGGCGGGTGGTACGCCTGGAACGAAGGATTTGGCTGGATGTTTGGCGGATGTTGATGAACAATATATGTATTAAGATTAAGATTAATAAAACTTACGAGAATATGAATGTTTCAAGCTGGAGAGGCTGTACTTGTTTAGACTTGGGAGTTTTCGTGAAACAACCGTGACCAAGTAGAAAGCATCACCCAACACAAGGTCACAGCCCTATAGCCTGTTCTGTGCTCCTGAAGAATGGATTGATTCCAGGTAGATTAACATCATTGACAGTTGATATAATATGCAATATAATTTTGATAGAAAGTAAATAGATGATTGTATTTTATTATATGCTCCTCATCTGCCTCTGCTGTTTAATTATGCTTCTAACTAGGAACCTGATTATGTGTGAGGAATGGCTAAATTCAAGTTTGGGGGATGAAACGATGATATTCCGGGAGTCGGAGCGGCCGTCGGATAAATGACGCAGTTGTTCATTAAGCGTCACCCTGCATGTCCACTTACCCGCTAGAAAACACGCTAAACTAAAAAGAAAACCGTCCGTCTTTTTTTCTTCGGTTGGTCGCGCGACTTTGATCAGCTCACTTCGGACCGTCGGCATCCTTGACCGATTGGTCTTGAGTGACTATCTCTCAGATTTTACAGGGGAATGGGTCAATCAAGCAATTGCATTATTACGTATCCGTTCCTCGGATACTATCTTGAGGAACTCGTCTCGCATGCCTCTTTTCCCAGATTCGGTGTCGGTCAACGGCGTCCAAACCTTGACTTTTAATCCCGGTCGATAGCCTGGTCTATGCGGAGACCCCTTCAAGCCCACGCACCGGGATCGATGTGCTCGAGCGGGACTGAGGCCCTCTGAAGGCGTCGCTTCTCGGTCCATTCTCGCTCTCATTGGTATCCCCAGGTTTTTCCTTTTCTGCGTCGTTGCAGCCAGGAAGTGTTGGCGATAGAGTTGTTTGTTGTGGGAACTTGGCAATGCTCTTCGGTAGAAGTTGCAGCCGTCCGTAATGGATGGTGGGATATGAGCTGCGGGGAACTTGAGAAGCTGTCCTTATGAAATCAGCTCAATGGATTGATCGGCTGGTCGGCGATCTTGTTGTGCAGCCCAATCTTGTCGCTTGGGCTGTACAATAGCTTTACTGACTCATGATTTTGACGCCCCGTCTCGGTCAACACATCATAAAAACAACAAAGGCAAACTGACTGACAGAGACTTTCCCCTGATAAAACATTGGCGGTGACCTTTGTGTGACTATCGACCACCGACCAGTGAGACATGCGCAAAGCTTTTGCCAAGCGTTGTGGGCCATATTCGCTCCGCACAACGTCGTTCCATGAGTTTTCCATCGGCTAGTCAAGGTGTTGATGTAAAGAACGCTTACAGAATGGTAAATCAGTGCAGTTATCTCACGTATTAAATAACGTGCTCAATCACAAATATGCTCAGATAACATCCATCTTGAGCGTATATCTAGTATTCAATTATAAAATAACGTCAAAGTCAATTGCAGTCCACTATATCGACACCGACACTAGTTACCATACACCCACCATCTTCTTTCCATGCTCCTTCCGGTCCCGCTTTCCCACCAACCTACCTACAGTAGCACCTGCCTACGTAGTATCAAGCAGAAGCTACTAACTCCCTAACTTAGAGCCCAGAACCCCAGGGCCCCAGGCCTCCTTCCTTATCTCGCCTCCACTACTTGCCCGCCTTCTGACTCCCACCATTCACTAAACATCATCTTCGTCACTACAAATTCTCTTAATTAAAACAAACCAAGAACTCAAACAAATCGTTTCTCCACCAAGCGGCCCTCGTCGATGTCGACGTTGGTCTCGGTGAATTGCTCTTGAACTGCTGCTAAGCTGATATTCATGATCCCTAGCTTTTGGGTCCCTCCATGCACCCTAAACTCCCGACGTCGCCATGGATCTCGCCTCCGCCGCAGGCGACCATCCGAATAACCTCATTCACTCCCTCGAATCTCCTCTTCCCGTCTCAGCCACAACTTCCTCCACCCCCGTCGTGTCTCAGCAGCCCGTGAACCCTTCTCAACCCGCCTCCCACGCCAACTCCCCCGATCGCAAACCTAAAAAGTCCTCCTTGACCTGTACCACTTGTCGCGCTCGCAAGGTACGATGCAACGGTGCTCGCGACATCTGCTCCAACTGCGAGCGACTAGGCTTTCCCTGCTCTTACGACGATGGCGATACAGGTGCTTTATCTGGCGCTCTACCGCGCCGCCGGGTTCGACAAGCTTGCATCAGCTGCCATAGTCGAAAGGCCCGATGTTCCGGTCACATGCCGGCATGCGATCGCTGTCGCTCCCAAGGCATTGACTGCGTGTACAGACCAAGCAAAAGGGCGCGCATTGCTTTGAGAGGAGAAGGCCGAAGCCCACAAAGCCATGAAGGTGATCGAGAGGATGGTCACAACGACAGCGACCCTGGATTGACCGACCCGGCCAGCACCGCAACACCCCAAGGTTTTGCACCAGAAATGTATGTTAATAACGTAGTTGAAGCTCCGATGGCTAACAAGAAGTTGTAGTCCCTTCCCAGACGAGTCTTTCGATGCGCTAATAGGCCGAACATTCAACAAGTTCTTCAATCATGTCCATCATATTCCCATGTTCTCATTTCTACACCGAGCATCTCTTGAAGGACGATACAATACGGGCAAGGTTGAGAAGGCTCTGTTGCTGGCCCTGGTTGGTATAACATCGTATCTTACGGATATGGGTCCTGGCATGAAGGAGTATGGTGAAAGGTGTATCGACGATGCTGAGGGTCTCATTTTCGCTGATTACACTCGGCCTTCAACCATCAAAGTGCAGGCGCTTGTCCTAATTATCAAGCATCGTATCCTGTCCAAGAAATCTCCAAGCGCTTTTATGCTGTTGAGTATAGCATCGAGATATGCTGCAGCTTTACGTTTGAATCACGAAGCTCCAAATCTTTGTTTCCTTGCCCAAGAGTCTCGACGTCGACTCATGTGGGCACTCTACTGTATCGACTCGGGTGTCTCAGGCGGATATCGTGACTACTCTCTATGGAGTGCTGATAAAATCCATGTAGGATTGCCATGCAACGAGCGCAACTTTGAATTTGACCTTCCACAACCAACCGAGAGACTCATTCATGATCCTGACAAGCCACGCAACCCTCAGGCTGAAGACGTCGGAAGTTTAGCTCTTCATGTTCGAATACAGCATATGAGACGTCGTATCATGGAGTTTTCTCGTCGTGTTATGCTAACTCGCACTACCAAACCTGACGAACTTCAAACCGGTATCTGGGGGCTTCAAAAGGATCTCAGCGACTTCGCGACACACTTACCAGCATCTTTCCAATTCTCGGAAACATCGCTAAGACTACGGGCCTACTCCCCTCGAATCTGCATTTTTATCATGATCCACGTTTGGTGGCATCAGTGCCAGATCGATTTGTACCGTCTGGCTCTCGGCGGTCTTCGCGAGGCTCTTCCACGTGCTATCCTGGCCACTCTCGACGACGGGTTCGTCGAGCATTGTCAGCAGCAGTGTGTTCAACATGCCATGTCAATGGCCAATATATTCTCATCTATGCACAAACTCAACGCAAAGCCTGTTACCGATCTGGACATGGCTATTTGTGCTTATCAATGCGCTCGCGTGTTGACTTATGCATACCATACCAACGGTCCGAAATACGATCTCAACTTGGATTCTGTTATGGAGCGGGCCAACATTTGTTTATCAACAATCAAGTCTTGCTGCGCAGGAAAGACAGCGGAGGGCATCCAGGTTGATTTGGAGAGGTTGATATCCCACGGAATTGCCATTCGCGTGCCTTCAGTGACCCCAGATCATGGTCGACTTCCCCTCGATAATGGGTATTCCCAACAAACCCTGCGTCAACACGGTCTTATGGACGACAATGGCATGAACGACCCTACGCAATTTGTTCCGATGACCCCCGTTTCAATGTCTGCCATGACCGATTCAACGTTCCCACCTTCGCTCGTCGCTGATCCTTGGGTCCCCGAAAGTCAAGTCTCGCCAGATTTGCCGCACCCAACCACCGAAATCCAAGTCCCTGCGAAACCCACCGTGAGTGTTCCAGAAATTGTAACACGACCAGATTTTGGAATTTCGGAGATCAACAATGCTTACGACGGGGGCGCGGATGGATTGGGTGCAGACAATGGATTAGAGTACGGGATGGGGCTCGACCAAAACCTATGGATGCCCAACAACGATTGGTTAAGCATGGATACTCTCCACGGTGGTGTTGGAGCCTGATAAGCCTCCGATGCGGCTGGAAGCTGGGTCATAACTCCATGAGTATCGCCATTTCTTCAGATTCACCCATCCACAACGACACAGCATGTCTAGCACATGAGGTAATCATAAATGCGCCAATGCCCGGCTATCCACTCGGTGGTTGGGCAGACCGGCAGGGAATGGTAAACGAGCCACTTCCAATCGAGATAGACTCGAAGTATCGAGTTACGCAACACCCGAGAACTCTGTACCAGGCCTGTCAGCTTGGGCAATAACATGAATGGACTACGACAAACCCAATCTCAAACGACGAGGCGGGCACTCCACTACCGCAGTTGACGAACTACAATTGAAAGGTCAGAGGCCTAACAGCGCCCATAAGATTCATCAGCCCACGGGTTCATAAATAGTCAACCGACCACATGTCCACAACCAACTCGATTATTAGTTGTGGCCATGGGCCGCCGACAAGGACATTTCTGTCTACTCAGTGGACACACCTTCATCATGGTGAAAAGAGAAGCGAACGGAGACCTCGAGATTCTAAAAATGCTATGTATGGAGAGGGTGTATCTGTTTTCAAGATTTGTGATATAGTACAAAGCCAGCGCGCACTTCATGGACACGATACCCTTTACGATACAACGAGGCGCAAATGTTCTAGAAAGTGTATTCATGTACATAACTTATTTTTCACTGCAGCAAATACACGCGATATGAATCAGCACATAAATCAAACCCTATCTGCCTAATAAACGCCATTTTCGTCTCCCGAGCTGTCTCCTCAATCATATTGGGAGCTTGACCATTTTCCACTCCCAATGGCTACATAAAATACACAACCAATGCGCCGACGCAGAAAGCTCCATACTGCCCAGCAAATCAAATAGAAGCCTCGTACATTGTAGATGGCTGCTTGACAAATGCACAACATGATTCGATCAAAATCGTACCGAGCCGGATGCAGTTGTGAAACCCGCCGTAAATCCAGATGGTTGTAGAGTAGTTCGCAGCGCGAGTAGCTCAACCGATATCAACGCACGATTTACTAGACCTTGACACGGAGCAAGTAGCGCAACTTGACTTGGGCAACATCGTAGCAGATGAACTCGTTGTAGTACAATGATGCGTTTTGGACATTGGTATCGCCAGGCTTGACGTTGGGGTCGGGCTATGAGGGTGTTAGCGTGTGAATAAAAGCGATGTATGGATGTACAAGGATGAACTTACTATTTTGATTCCCTTGAGACTCTCGTGAACAACGCCGGCGTCGATCCACTTGCTGGGGCCTGTTCTTCCTTGACCCCATGTACTATGCATGCCTTGCTTCTTTGCATCGCTACCTGCGCTGTAGCTCGCGCTTGTGAGCTTTTGGCAAGGATCTCCAAGTTCAGCTTCACAAAGGAGAAGCAAGGCCTCGCCACCAGAATTGTAAGAGCAGCAGTAGCCGGCTGACTTGGAGGACATGTCGGCCAAATAAATACCCTTGCCAAACATGTAACCTGACACAGGAGCCTCTGGAGGGGCGATACGAAGACCCTGGCTAAGGATACCACCATAGTTTGTCACTCGAGATCCGTGCCAGAGCAGACGACGATCAGATGAGACCTTGGAAAACTCGGAGTCATCAAATCGCTTGAACTCGCCCTCACGCTCGATGCGGAAGATGTCCTTCACCTCGTAGTTTACATGATGAGTAGAGCCACGAGACCCAACAAGATAGTCTTTGAGGTGGCTGAACTCGTTGCTGTTGTGATCAAGAGGAGTCATCTCCTCGAGGCCGAGACCCTGGAATTGACGATCAAGAGGATGGATAGTATCTCTCGACTTGCGATCGAGCTTCATGATGTCGGCGGCGTCCTTCATATCCGACAAGCTCTCAAGAAGCTCTATTTCTTTCTTGAGCGAGGCGTTGTCACGGATAATGGGTGGTCGTCCGCGGCCAAAATCGTGAGGAATGAAGGAATAGTAGGTGTTGGAGAGGTGTTCAGTAGCAGCAGCTACAGACAAGTCGTACTTGGTCGAAGCAAGATTGGGGCTGTCCATCAAAGCAGCAAGGTCCTTCAGTTGCTGGAAACCACGAGTAATGGTTGTCTTACTTAATTTGCCCAAAGGGAGCTTGTTGGCATCATAATTGAGTGAGGACATTGCCTGTTGGAAGTAATTCTGGTTGAAGATGAGTTCCATCAGCTCCTTGACGGGCTTCTCTAGTTTGCATTCAGGAGGGGGTGCCTCGTCCTCTTCCTCGCCATTCTCCTTTTTGACAGCTTTCTTGTCATCCTCGTCATCCTCGTCATCGGAATCGGGATTGTAACTGCGCTCGACAAAGGCATACTTGCCAGGCTTGGGGTTGTCCGTACGGTTATCCCAAGCAAGACCTGACTTGTCCTTGAACTTCTTCTGGAACTGCTTGACGGCATCATCAAGAGTTCCGCTCCCGAGTACAGCCTTTTGGCCCATTTCGCCAACGCGGCCCCATCGAGTCCATGTCTTGAAAGTTGCGGACTTGGGATCCTTCAGCACCTGAATGCGATAGAATTTGTTGTTATTGGCCGAAGAGTTGGCCTGGTTCAGTGAAGCGTCATAAATGAGGCCAGTATCAGGATCGACATAAACGTGATAGGTGGGAAGAGTGCAGTGCTCATCAAGAGGAATGGCGACATCCTTTCTCTTCATGAATTGGCCTTCAGCGACGACCTTCTCCTCCTCTGGGGCCTCTTCGGGTTCGTCCTTGACAGCGGCCTTACCCTTGGCACCCTTGGCACCCTTTTTGGCAGCAGCCTTGGGTTTGGTCTTGGTTTTAGGCTCGTCTTCCTCTTCCTCCTCAGATTCTTCCTTGACAGCAGTCTTTGCCTTTGTGCCCTTAGTAGTCTTGGGTTTGGCCTTGGATTGGGGAGCAACGCTAGTACTTCTTGCGCGCTTGGCTCTGGGCTGACTATCCTCTTCATCGTCGTCAACAGTTGGGGAAGATCGCTTCTTGGACGTGCCGTTGGCGGTAGTCTTAGCAGTGCCGTTGCTCTTGGAAGACCAATTGTAGTCATCCGCGTTCAGCTTAGTACCCTTGGCGTCGGTGTCAACGAGCCAGGACGGGTCCAGGATAGGAATGCCTTTTGTACGAGCAGCCGTGACTTTGTTGCTGTTGGAATTAAAGTCATGATCAGTGGACACAACATGGGTGGTGGCCTTTGTGACACTTCTGGTGAGCGTTCCGCCATGTTTGCGAATAAGAGCTTCAAGCGAAGAATGGCTGTGGCCGATTTCCTCAAACTTGCCGCTGACAGCAATCGCGCAGCCGTCCAGAGGTGGATCAGCTGCCGGGGGGTTGGCGGCCCTTCTTCTGGTGGGGGGCATTTTGGTGGGTGTAAGTATTGATGGGCTTTGTGATACCAATGTGAGATGAAGTGTGGAAGGTCAAACGTTGGTCTCAGATGAGGGATAGGCTCAACTTAAGGAAATGTTAGCAGTGGGACAAACTTGGTCAGGGGCTGAGCTGAGCGTGTCATACCAACAGTTTTTGGTGTCAACAAGAGCTGACCGAATTGAGCAATCGCCGAATCTCAGGGTGATCCTTGCTTTCGCCAATGGCACTAGATGCGTCTTGCGAAGTGTAAACGAACCGAAATTGAGTGGCTGCGAGGTAAAGAAGAGAGATGATGTTGAGGAGAAAAAGTGAGAGGAAGAAGGGAGGGAATTGGGATATTTAAAGATGCGGTCGGTTCCTTCCCATCTTAAGGTCACGAAAGCTCAAGCTTAGTCTATATGGGATGACGTTCAGCTGAATGGGAAGGTAGCACAGGCTTCTAGGCTGAAACCCCCCACTGCCTGGCGATCCTTTGACTGCTCTTCAGGTGGACAAAAAGTGAAGAATTGGAAGGTTAATTGATAGCTCTTATGAGATGGATTAAAAGAAGAGGACTTCAGTCACAAAAAGAGCTAATTGTACCTTCCCCTCCCTATATGTTCCTTTCATGAACAGCAGTTCTCCCAACTTTGCACCACCAGCGCAAAACTGGTTACACGTTCTTAGTCAATTTGCAATTCTCGATGAAAAACATTTGTCGGTTTATTCTGTCACCTTTCAAACCCGCAATTCCGTTTAATCTACGAGACCAGGCGCGCTTCTAGGCACCAGCACGCCAAAAGATCCAAATTCCAGGCACGACCCTGGCGCGACATCAGGTGACTTACATTGAACCCGTCAAGTGGGAATCGCTGCCTGAAATCAATGGGGATTGATGGGTCGGCCTGGAAGCTCAGGTGGAATGGTCTTGGCACTGTAGCTGCGATGCCCATTGCTACGACCCGGAGTCGACACAGGAGATGTGGCAATTCGATGAATTTAATTCAGTTTGATTGAAAGCGATTGACTTTAGTGATATCCCCATACATTACAAAGCCATCAAGTATCCGTGAGACAAACCACCATCTAATCGTCTCTCGAGTGCTTCTATACACACAAATTGGCCCAGAGAGGAACCCATGGTATCAATACAAGTCTCAACGCATTCCGTAAGCCTTCATCCGGCCATAACCCCTTTTCTCGATCATAACCGCTAAAACTCGTTTTCATCTTCATCCCCATCGTCGTCAGTATGATCTGTATCATATATCGTTAGCAAAACCCAGCGCTTCTTACAGATCAAGCGCATATAGGTCCCAAATACCGTCATCAGAATCATCCTCGTCGTCGTCGTCATCTCTAAGACTCTCCTCATTGGCCCATTTCACAGATACCTTGGGTATCATCTCGTGTCCGACAAAGTGCTTCCAGTCGGGTCCCGTGTATTGACTAACGGGATGCTCATCTCCTCCAAACCGGACATCAGAGCGCGACGGCCGTGGTACCCATTGCTGTTGCGGCGTGCTGATTTTGATGTGATGCAGGTTGAGATCAGGGCTGTCCTTGAGCTTTTCTAGGAATTTGGCCCAGAAGCTGATCTTGGGTGAAGCACCTGAATGGCCATCCGGCAAGCGTCGGCGGAGGGTGATTTTGTGTAATTCCAGCCTCGCAAGTGTACGTGCAAACTTTCGGACAACCGCCAACAGTTGCGGGGCTTCCACGTGCATCATACCTAGGTTGAGTTCTTCAAGTTGGTAGTATTCGGGCGACGGCTCAGAGGGTGCAACAGGGGATCCTGGTGTAGGAGATTGTCCCGAGTTGGTGGGAGGTGTCGTGGACGAAGCATTATCGCGGCCAAGCCACCCAAGAAGCATAGCGGGACCAGTAACACTAGTCTGGGTCTCGTTGATGCGCAGGTGCTTGATATCCCTTAGCTTGAGTAGAAATCTGCGAAGCATCATATCCGCAGTTGACGAGTGACTAGCACTACCATCGCCGGAGAAGTCGGTGCCTCCGAGCAGATCGATATCGATATGCAACTTCTCAAGATTCTCTAAAACAGGAATAACAGATGATTCCATGTAGGAAGGAATGTTGAACGCACAATCGCGCAGATGATTGCCTGATCGTGACATATGTTCAATACCCTTCGGTCTCGCGTTGGCCTCCCCAAGGGCGAAGAGAACTGAGCTGAAAACGGTGCTACCGTATGCTGTTGACGTGTCTGGACCCCAGGCCATGCCGCTCTTGAGGCCAGGCCGAGATCCAGTCTCTTGCAGAGCTGTAGTTGATCCGTAGCTTGTCCACTGCTTGTGGGGACCATCACGAGTACGTCTTCTAGAATTGAAATCGCGAATGACAACATCTTCGAGGTTGGTGAGATTTTTGAACGCTTCGACAAGCATGTTTCGGTGATACCCTGTACTCAGCAGCGTGAACTGTCCGTTATAGAGCTCCGTTTGTCTCGCGGTCCGAGCATTGTGGCCATGAACCTGAAGGGCATGTGCAAAGCGATCAAGACCAATGTGAACTTTGCGAAGGTGGGAGCTGAGGCGGCTCTTTGAGATGTCAATCAAAGCCTGTAGACTTGTCTCTGAGATCATAAACTGTTTGCGGGTGAAGAACTCATTGGTAAAGGTAGTGTAGAGAGATTGCTCAATGGAGCGGCATGTCAGACGGACATTGCCGAGTTCGGGAGTGGTGAGAAAGTAGGTGATCCGTAAAAGAACCTCGAGAGGGATCTTCTGGAAGGGAGAGGCTGAGGACACAGCTAACAAAGGAGTGTTGATATCAGCCATGGCGGTGTCTGAGTCGGCGGGCATATTGGTTGGTGGTGTCGAAATGGATTGAAAGGGAAAGAAAGGTCGAGCAGAGAAAGGATTAGGATCTCTTGATTCTGCGGGAGCTTGCGCAGTGAAGGCCTTTTAAATTGTGAAGACGAGGTGAAATGACTGGCTGCTGTAAATCACGGTTGATACCAGGCAGCAAACAGGCAGTCGCTCCACTTGAGGATGGGTTGATGAAGGTCTATTCACAGTTAGCCAATCATCCTCACGTACAACCATAGAAGCATGCACAGAGTTAACTCACAGTAGTTCAAAGACTCTACAGCTGTAATCAATATAAATTAGTTGTCAAGTTTTGCGTGTTTCGGTTGATGAGATGTTATGATGAGGTGAGAAGATTGTTTGACGACAATGACGTTGAGGTCCGAGATAAGAAGGAACCACGCGCCATAACCGCCAGCGATCCACTGAAACCAGCACAGCCAACCCTGTCACGCACCTAGTACTCTGTAAGTCAATCATTCACGACACAATATTATATCTGATCACTTTCAAGAAAGATCGAGTTAGAGGCATTTGGATAAATTCATCTAGCAAAACAACTGGCTGTTCTACCAGATTCAACACCAACATGGTATCATTTGTATAGCAAAATCCTGTTCCTGTGCATCTAATGCATCTTTCCAAATCATCATCTACATATCAAATGCATTCATACCTATCCAAATATCCTCCTCTATAAAGCATCCATATAAATCTTATAGACGCCCAAGCGCCAAACATCAAAACATGTGGGTATAATACTATCAGCGCCGGGAACTCAGCGACCCCCCATAAACTCATTCTGTCGCAGGAAGCTCGTCGCCAGCTCGTCGCCTCCATGCTCAGCCGCTTCCATCCAGTGAACCGCGACACACATCAACCCAGGGTCGCTTCTCACATCACTCTCCTTGCCATCGCCTCCTCCGCTCGAAAATCCAGTGCGGCCTCCTCCATTGCCCAGACGGCCATACTTGTCCATAACGGTTTGCTTGAACACCTCGCGTGGCTTGGAAAGAGGTAGCGTTGTTCGCTCAACGTATTCGGGGTTGGAAAGGTAGAACAGCGCAAGTTCACGCTGCGCCGTGGGAAATCCTTCCTTCGCCGTTATTGTCCACATCTTGCCCGCATCTTCCAGTTTGTAAGTTGTAGAAGGCGGTGGTGGTGTGCCTGTTGTAGATTGAGGCACGTCGGTTAACGTATTCTCGCTTGGCTTGCGCACATGTGCATGTGCTGCAACCACTTCATCCGCCATCTCTACCATTGTACGGCATACTTCTGACTTGAGTTTCAGAGCTGCCAATGCAGTGTTCCAGAATGCTTTGCCGCGTTCCTGTTTATCCAATACCGACGGTGGAACGAAAGATGCAATAAATTGCAGGTCACGGAATATCGTCTTTGGTCGAATTGATGCCTCTCGGAAAAGAGCCTGCAGCTCTTTGGTAATGATATCAGTGTTAACATTTCCTCCTGACATAATTGACCTCGTCTCCGAGTTGGCTTGTCGGGGACCAAAGAAGGGTGTCTGAAGTTGAGATAGGAGTGCCTGTGATCGCCTTTCTTTGACATTATCAATCGTTCCTTCCAGAGGTGTGGGCCGAGCATTAGTATTGTGCTCTGTCACCACACTTGATCCAGCGTCGGATCGATTCCATCGCGGCCTCTTCGGTCCGCTTGACTGTAGTGCCGCTACAATCAGGTTCTCAAGTTCGTAAAGAGCATTGAGTTTCGCATAAGGGTTGGGGTGGACGCAAAACATATTGAGCAGCCGCTGATATGCTTTCTTGAACGGAAACTCTGTCTTATCCTTGTCTTCCTTGGCCGCAGATAGACGTGGAGTAGACTCATTGGTGCTCGGTCCCTCAGTCGAACCCAGGGGAAGGCCTTCTGAGGTTTCCGATGCCCGATCGTTCGGCTCACCGGCACCTCGTAAGTTGCCAAAGCTCTTCTTCTTTTCAATTACCCTTGGTCGTCCTGAACTTCGCTTCTCTTTGATCTCAGATCGACGTCGTGCCCGTCGATCAAGAGCATCTTTGCGATCAATACATTCTTGTCCGAGTTTGTCAAACCAAGCATCTGTTTCAGAGCCTCGAGAAAAGACTTGGTTGCCAAGGTCTGACAACAACAAACTGGTAAGAGACTGCCTGAGTTCATTCAGAAAGCGAGTCTTCTCATCGTCCACCCGCTGGTGCTGGAATACTGTCTCATTAGAGGACGCCGATGTACCAGGACGTCCTGTCGAGAAGCTAGAGGTAGAAGCTGCAGTACCATAGTTTGGAGGGTGAGAGAAGGTTGTAGAGATATTCGTCAAGCTCGTTGTAGGAGAGTATGCCCGAGAAGCTCCTGAACTAGGAGACATGATTGGTTGGAACGGCGACCAGAAGGTACTGGCCGAGTCGTTCGTATGTGCTGGCGAAGCTCGATCAAAGTATTCCTGTCCATCAAGAATATCCGAAAGGGCTGAGCTAGCTCGTGGCATGCTCTGTCGAACCGAGTCAAGAGACTGCTGGCTAGGATTATGCATCGAAAGCGATCTGAGATCACGAGCAAGTGAGTTCGGTCTGCTCGACGTAGGGCTGAACTTGCGATCTTGGTCGCTGATGATGCTTCCAGAGTCATCTCCTGTCCAGGAGAGTTCCTTTTCTCTGGCTCTTGCGCGGTCGTATCCAAGCTTGTCGCGTTTGTACAACTCACTTGACCATAACACTGGTGCCTCTCGAATAGTCTCGCCAACTAATCTTGAGATACACTTATCCACCTCATAACAGAATCGGTGAATTCGCTCTTCGCCCATACAAAAGTTTTCGATGCCACGGTTTTGGAGCCATGCTGCGGTCGTCTCAGCAGGGTCATCGCTCAACTTGTTTGGTCCTCCCTGCTCTTCGGAAGCTGCCAGCAGATCCATTATCTGAGACTCGGTGCGATAGAGGTATGACGAACTTGGACCTCTAGCCATGTGGGCTCGAGATCGTTGGAAAGAGTCCCAGCGTCGAGGCATACCCATAGTCTTGAGCGCTTGACAAATGTCACGACTATGAGCATACTCTTTGGAGTTGCGCACGTCCGTCACGAACCACATCTTGTCGCGCACAGCCCGTACGCGCCTCATCATGCGATCAATGATGCCTTCGTGGCGTTCTTGACTCTGCTTGAGCCAAACGAGCCAAGCATCATACTCCTCAATAGCGGAAGCAGATCGACGAATTGAGTCCCTTGGACCACGGGAGAAGATATTGATGAGCACCGCAAACCCATTCTCCCTGAGTGAAGGAGATGCGAGGGCGTTGAGTTGGTTGAGTGTCTTCCAGTATTGGTGAGATGAGACAAAGTCAGCAAGGGCTTTGGATTGAGCTGAAGCCGCCTTGAGCATTGTGATGAGAACGGCTTCTGGCTTTTCGTTTTTGGTATCTACCTCAGGGATAGACGCTTCTCTCTTCTCACTAAACTCCTTGCCAATCTGCTTTCTGTAGGGATTGCGGCTGGCCATCGAACGCTCAGTCGTGATGATCTTAGTCTTGGACTTGTACCTCTTCAGACCAGAGGCACGGTTACTAAGTTGCGTTCGGCCGTTTTCAGGCTCAAGGCTACGTGGAATTTCATAGTCCTCGACCAGTTTGAGAATTGAATCACGGAGTTGATGATAGTCCTTGTCGAGCTCGGGTCCATCAGAAACATCTTCCTCATCAGTGTCAGTACTAGATGAGTTTTCTTCGTCGTCCAACTCCTCATCAGGGTCAAATGTCATGCTTGTGGATAGACTCTTGCCATCAGACGAGATGAAGAGCACAAGCCATCGTTCGGCGCAAGGGTGGCATGTACCACGGACGATGTCAGAACCTAGATTCTGTGTCATTTCATGGAGTGCCAAGCGCAGTCGATAACCGTCATCTTCGTATTTGTTCAAGCGCCTTTGTAGCTCAGAGTCCATTGCTGGTGGCGAATACCGTTGAGGTGTCACAGATACCTGATCATCTAGGTACCCATCTCTGGTTGTTGAGTCACTAAACACTGAAGAAGCGCTAGTGCTGATGATGGAGACGGTGTCAAAGTTGTTGTTGTTTCTTGGGTTTGACATGGAGATAGGCTGTGAGATGGAAGACATGCCAGATATGGATGCTGGTCCTGACCTAAAGCTGCCCGAAGCTGAGTGTGGTCTTCTCTCAGGGAACATGGCATTCACCAAAGTCGCTAGATCAGCTGGACTAATAACCAAATAGGGGTGGACCTCCTTGGTCTCTCTCAGGGACGTGATAGACCTTGCTGGGAGCAGCTTGGCAGCAGGTACCTTGGATCGGGATCCTTGGAAACGGGCGAGGATGCTTTCCACATGGCCTTTGATCTTGGGAGGTACCTCCACTGGAACACAAGTTGCTGAAGGTTTACCGCTCCACATGCTAGAAACATACTCATGAGCCTTCATGGCTACCTTTTTCAAAATCTTCTCACGGGCGTAAGGAGTGATGTGGTACTCGGCCAGCATTCCATAAGACTCTGGATGGATAATGACGCCCAGGAGGAAAACGAAGAAAAGGCATCTCCAAACCAACCATCGGGAGGTATTTTCGACATACTTGTGGTCAAGCTTCTTCAGGATGGCATTTCCAAGTTCCAAGAGTCCCTCAGGAATTCCAGTAGCATCTTCATCGTCGACGAGCTCAAACAGTTGGTTGACTGCCCTCTCGTAGAACTCCTTGGCTGCAACTTCATCTGAGTGGTTCCAATCGGATAAGTTGAATCGAGTACCGTGCTGGTCCTCGGCCCGGTCCAGCAGAAAGGCTCCGTCCTCGAGAATCTTCATCAGATACCACTCCATATTAGATTTACCAGACCAGTCACGCATTGCTGTCCAGATATTGAGAACGGAAATCAGAAAGTGTTCGCCAGTGGATTTAGGCTCCGAGATCAGTCGTGCCAAAGCAGTGGCCCATATCTCAGTTCGCCGTTGATCCTCGGAACTATCAGGTCCAGCAGAATTGGCAAAACATGTGTGGATGAGTATAGAGAGAGGGTCGTGACGTTGAAAAGACAACAGTCTCTCTATGTCCGCAGCAGAATTGTTCTTTCCGGACGCGCTTGCGTGGGATCTTCCTCCAGAACGGCCATGAAAAGGGAGGACAGATTCCACGGGCTCCAAACCTTTATGATAAGTCAAGAATGAGTTCAGCTCGGAACTTGACAGAGAACATATACGAGTGGCTAGGTAGTCCGGGTTTGTACGGAGCTGTGTGAGAAAGTCCAAAAAGGTATCGCGAGCAGATGCAGAAATGTCGTGCAGAAAAGGTGTTAATGATTTGAGAGGACCAAGAGCTGCCGAGTTAGTGGGAGTATCCAAACTTTCCGAAGATCCGAGACCAGCATTGGCGAGACCCTCCATCTCGGGATCGAGAAGAGCGTAGCGGCGAAGCTCGTCACAGCTGTTACGAACATCATGGATAGCGCTGTACAAGGCGGCAAAGTTCTCCTTGTCGTCACGACGGAAACTGTCGACCAAATTACGATGGGCTATTTCCCCGCAACGGGTCAGACGGGCGCTGAGAGCGGTCGAAACTAAATTCCTCTGCAGACGCAGACGGTTATTCGCGCGCTTGCGCTCCTGGTACTTGGAAAGCCGCACTAAGTGAGCCAGCTCTTCGAGGGTTGTGCTTTCTGATTCTGGTGAGAGATGTGGATTTGAGTATTGCGAAACATCTTGTAATAATGGCTTAAATGGTGAAGATCCGTTGTCGGAGTCGTTATCGCTAGGTTTTAGAGCCGAAACTCGTGGACTGTTTCTTGCTGAAGATTGGCCAGGCATATTTGGCTGTGCCACAATTGGCTTTCGAGAGGACATGACTGGCGAGTGTTGGTGAACATGACCCCGACGGTCTTTGTCGTCAAGGTGCCGCGATATTTGTTTGGACTCGCGGGTTGGGCTGGGGCTTGGAGAGCGTCGTCGTCGAGATCGAGGTGGTTGCACAAGTATATCGACAGATGGAGGGGGCGAACCCGAATCTTGCGCACCAGTAGACACAGCTGTGCCAGTCAAATCAGCATAACTCGAGGGTATACGGAGCCAGACAGTAATCAAAGCCAGATTCTGACAAAGATACTGAACGGCAACGTCGGAGACGTACTGGGAGCAGAATGGATGCGGACGGGTGAGGACAAAGATCGCTGCATAGAAACCATTATGAGCTCGGTGAACTCTGCGTCGCAAGAGCGCAGCTGTGGCAAGCTCTCAATGAGGCGCCGCTCGCTGGCTTATGAGCAAAGGTATATGGTTCGAGTAAATGCAGGCGGAAGCAAGTTGCAAATAGATGGTTGTACGAGGATTCGAATAGGGTGCTAGACCTGCCAGCAAAGATCGGATCCAGTAAGGAGTGACAAGGCGCGCGAGGTTGGAGATGATGGCGCGTTCCGAAGTGTTCTAGCGTATGAAGGACTAGAAACGTATCACAAGTTGCAGTCGCACGTCGAGTTCTGCCCAAAATAATACAAGACAAGAACACGAGCAACAAGGAGCGAGAAATCTATGGCAGAGAGGAGAGGAGAGGAGAGAAGAGGGAAGACGTGGGAGGTAAGAGACGAGAGTTGAAGTGGGAGGTGGGGGGAAGTCAGGTATCGTGGGAATAGACGGACTGATATTATGGTACTGTAATAACAGAAACAGCAAAGGGGCCTCACAACTGGCACCTGTCGGTTACTCCGACTGCATATAGGCACAGACGCAGGCGCAGGCGCAGACGCGGACGAAGATACAGACCACAGACACAGGAACTGGCAACCTTTGGACAACGAGATCGGGCTGGGATAAGGATAGGATCTAATATGATGGGGTAGAAGTATCGCATCCTATCCCTACCTCGCTATAACGGGCGGGAACAGGCGGTACGATGCGATAGTGGGGACAGCAGTGCCCCCAGTGCCTCCAGAGCTGGCAGACGATTTACCCCACTAAGCCCGTTGTAGCACGGCAATGCGGGTGAGCTTGAAACGCAATTGGGTCAGCGGCTCTTTTATGGGTCGGTACCTGAAGCCCTGTGCGATTCGCACGTGTCATCCAGCGCCTGGCCTGCCCTGGCTCCAAGGTCGGGCCGGGTCACAGGGGAGTTGTGCGTTGGCAAGCGCTACAAATATGAGTCGGATCAAGTAACATCCAAGGCTCAGTTGAAGTTGAATTATCCAGGAACTCTCTTGGCGGGTTGAAGTGATCGGTGAACTACAGTGTGGGCCTGGAAAAGAGCCTCTACCTTTGCCCTATCGAGAAGACCTGTTCTGTCCCGTCGTTGTGGTTGAAGAGTGGAGGCATTCAAGGTATGATGATTCAATGGGTAGGATAGTAATGACCTGCAGATAGGAAATTGGGATTGTCATCTGTCGTCAACATCTAATTGACTTTTTAGCTTAAATAAATTTTATTCAAGGAATTGTCAAAGTGCTTCTTGCTTCGTGCAACTCCAAGCTCTGAGTTGTCATTACATTCCCATCAGCCAGCAAAATCACATATTAAACGTCAACCAGACAATTATGACCACGAGGACAAGCGAGACGACCAAGTGAAGGAAACGAAACAAGCAATTCAAGGAAAAACAAAACAAATATCTGCACGTCTCCGTGTTCGGATTGACTTTTTTTCTTTTGTGCTGGCGGTAATTCCCACATCTGGTATTTCATGGCCAGGGTCTACAATGTATTGTTTCGTCCACTTATACCACTCATGATACACATATTCAAAACAAACATGATACTGTTAAAAACTTCACATGTGATAGAAACATCACAGCATGTTCTTTTCCAGTAAAATACCTCATCCTTAACAATTCCAATCATCTTCTTACCAAACCTCAGCATCACACAATGTATCAATCCCCCTCCCCCCATCCACATCAGCAGCCAATCTCATCGCACCACGCCAGTTCCCTCTATGCGAGGCAAAGACAACAGCTGCTGCAACTCTACAGCAACTGGGTTGTGTGTGCCAACGCATCGGCATCCATAAACCCCCCCGGTACCCCCAAAACACCAATCATGCGCCGACCTCCACATGCATCGTCTTCCAATCATTGATTGCCAGCCCAATTCTGTGCTGAAAGCTCACCGAAAGGCCCCGACCATTCATATTTGTTAGACAGACCGACTTATTAACACTCCGAGCCAGTTATGCAGCCGTATTCGGTCTGATATCGACTATTCTCAGCTGGTTCTGACTTCCGACTCTCTGACTCCTAATCCGCCACTCCAATGCAACTATCCTCATTCGTCTTTTCATAGAATAGCATATTTGTCCTACTCCCATTGTCCTGTACCAGTTGTGCGCTGGCTATTACTCCACCATCAATTATCCACCGCATTTTCCCAACAGTTCACGACGACTTCATCCGCACATAGCCCCCGGCTTTTCCCCAGTATCTATGTCTTTTTTAAGCCGAGGCCGCCTTTTCATCATGCATGTCAGCGCGTGATCAATCCAGCAGAGGTTGACAGGTGCACCCGTGGTGTGCTGTAATCCCGCACATGGCTGAGTTGAACTTACATGTCGGTCACTACGATTACCTTGGCGATGTCCTGGACCAACTCTCAATCTGGACACCGTTTGTCCTGACTAGTTTGAAGCACCCTTCCAGAATAACACCCAGCAAGTTCATCCTGTCACTTCTGATTCGCCAACCTTTCCGACTGGTCCTAAGTGCACACTGCGCAAGCGTTGCTTCTAGAACCATGCCATGTCCGATATTAAATGCATCAGCCGGGACATGTCTCACATCACGAGCATGGAGTAGCTTGATAGATGCATAAATTCATAGATGCATACAAGTGAAGTGACTGCATCTTCACCTAATAAGGGTATAATATCAACGCTCAACCAACCTAACCCAGTGCCATATTAGGCATGCCGTGACTCTTCTGCAAGAGCTTGTTTGCTCGCTAAACCGCCAATTTTATCATGTACTCAATCAATCAACCATTTTAACGGTTTGGAATCCCTTAAATTCCTCTCCCAAACCGAATATCAAAATCCTTCAAGACACTCATTATACTTGCTGCTTCAACCTCGATAGGCATCATTGCACCAGGAGGTGCTGGTCGAGTACCAGGTCGAGGAGTAGCCTTGAGTTTGGGTAGCCAAGAGCCAATATCATCCGCAGCCTTGGAAAAATTGCGATGACTGGATAGTGTTTGATATGCCTCGGCACAACTCAAGCCTAGACTAGGCAGGCTTGGGAGGTTAATCTTTTCCGGTTGCTGAGGTTGCTGAGGTTGCTGAGGTTGCTTGGGCTGAGACTTGCAGCAGCCACCAGCAGCACCCTTGCCACCACAGCAACCAGAACTTCCGTCCTTGCGGTTGAAATTGGCGGCCATGAGACGACAAAAGAGTCCAGACTTGGGATCGGCTTGACACTGAGCGCAAGAGCCAGGTCCCTTAGGGCCACAGCCTCGACGCTCTGTTGGTTGAGTCTGGGTACGGCGGGGAAGCTTGACGGCTCCATCTGCAGTCATCTCCATTGCAAGTATAGGGAGATCATTTTCTTCAGGAGGAGGGGTCTGGACCTGCTGAGAGATGGGAGGAAGGGTATCGTTGGGAGTCATAGCAGGAGTTGCCAACGCAGTATCGGCACAGACACAGTATGTACCATCCTTACAGAAGCCGCAGCCATCTCTGAATGGCATAGAGTCCATGGAAGGTAGTTGAGAGGGAGCAGAAAAGGCTTCTTGGGTAGCCTTGCGAGAGAACATAGCTGTATAGTCGGTCTCCACGGCATCTTGGCTAGGACTAGAACGATGTCTCTTCTCGTAAGATACATCTGCCGACGGTGAGACGGGACGCTTAAGGGCCTGAGATTGATTCAAAGCCTCGGCCGCATCGTCAAGACATTGACAGTTCGAGGTGAGAGTGCACTTGCCACAGCCGTTGACGGCGGAGTTCATCACCTCTTCGGCACAGGCACAAGGTCCATTGGGTGAACAGTTGCCGCAAGTAATGGTGGTCTCAGTATCATGCGGGTTTATGTCGAGTGTCTCTGGAGGAGAGATGATCTGTGAGATGGAAAAGGAGTGGCCTGACTGGCGATCGGGTCTTCCGTCAGGAAGACTGTGCCTTGGTGGTTGGCTGGTAGGACTGTGAAGCCCATCAAAAGGGTGCTGAGAACTCATGCTTCGGGATTGAAAGTTTGAGTTAAACACTCCTTCATCAAGTCGCCTTTTAAGTGTCTCGGCTTCTGTTTCAACCCGGATACGATCCTGTCTCTCCCGGTCGAGCATGTTTTCAAGCAGCAAACAGCGAGACCGGAAGGATTGGACATCGAGCTCAAGTTCATGGATCTTGTCCTTGAGTTCAGACTCATGCTTTTCTTGAACATCACGTTGCTGATCAAGTTGTTCCTCGAGTTCTCCAACCCGAGCAGCCCTCCGCTCTCGGAAAGCCCTTTGAGCTGCGCGGTTTTGAGCCTTGCGCTTAGTGGGTGGTGTATCGGTAGCAGGCTTCCTGCCAGGCTTGGGCCTCGGAGGAATCACCCATTCTTTAGAAGTCATAGACACCTTAGGAGGCTCCGGCGGAGCCGGACTGGGGCTGATTACGGACGACATGGACATCTTGTTGATGGAAGGAAGAGCAGTCCGCTGTTGAGGTTGTGTGGGTGGAGGTGGCTGTCCACTCGGCTTAATGGAGAGTGGCGTTCTGTGGCTGTGGGGACCGGTTGTGGCTGGTGAGACAGGCCCTGGTGCGACTGAAATAGCACGATTCTTGATTCCAGCAGGTGCAGGTGCAGCAGCAGGAGATCCGGCCCCAGGAGATTCTACCGACTGTCGAGGAGATGGGCCTGACATGATGATAGTCGACTGGTAATAGACGTTGTGTGGTTGTGGCGAGATCGGGTCTCTATCGGTCGGTCGGTTGAGCCAAAACGGGTCGGAGTTCCGAAAAGTAAATCTCGAACAGAGTCAAATACAACCAATGTAACGGTCGCAATTGCTTCGATATTGTTTATGCGAGGTTAAACCAGAATGTTTCGTTGGTGGTTGAGGGTGGGTGTGCCCATTCGATAGATTGATAAGATTGATTGTTTGGATCCGTAGCTGCGTCAGCTACGATTTGACAGCTCGGTACGATCTCGGCTTTAGTCTCGGCTGATTGATATGGCTGGAAGCCAGGGAGTCAGATTGATAACGTGTGGATGAACCCATTCGTGTATACACAAGAAGGGAATCGCCAGGGGCATTGGATCAAGAACCACAGCACAAGAAATGAGGGGAGAAAGAGTAGCAAAGTTGGAAATTAATCGCGGGGTGCGTCGCTACTTTTGTGCCCCGACCGCAACCGACGGTTGGGAAACCAATGGTCCGATTCCAGGAGACGATAGTGGATCTGATCAGATTGATAAGATTTGATTGATAAAAGTTTCTTTACCGCGCATGCGCCAGGCACGAACCATGATACGCCAGGCAAACGTTTGCATGTGGGCGACCTCGCAACACCCAGAGATGAGGGTTCATCAGATTATGGCTGAGTCCAAGAGCAAATTTTCTCGTAATCTGATTCTATGGCTAGTCACTTTCTAGGCCTCAAGTTTCATCATTGGATTCCAATCAGTCATAGATTACCGGCTCCGCAGCGCCTTGACCTCGAATGTTGTGACCCCACCCGCACGTAACCCGTCGTGAACCCTTCAAACAGGTTGTCCAAACACAGCTCTCAACTCGGGCATTTAATCAGCAAGGAACTGTTCACTTTTGTCGATCTTATCCACGGCAGTTAACGTGACGTCGCAAGATGTTCGCATTCTCGTCATGATACAGCAGGAGGTAGGATTATCCCTGGTGATCTCCAATAGATGTTGTTTGTTAAATGGATTTTCTCCGCTGAAGCCCCTTCAAAACATGGGGCTTCACCTTGCTAAATGATCCGAGGCTCGGTCTTACCTAGAGTAGGACGGCATAAGTCGGAATTGCAAGAGCGAATCCGTGAGCTCGCAACCATCAGATAAGATCCAGTCAAGATCAATCAGTGCCGATCACATGGTTCTCTCCGATTTCGCTCCCAGTTGGTAACTGTTCCAAGATGGTTTGTCGAACACAACCATTTTTCTCCAAAGAAACGATCATCAACGTCCGATCTCATGGATAACCACAATTTTCCCGGAGTTTCAAGGCCGATCAAACAGGCTTCAATTCCATTCGATGAGAGATCATGGGGGAAATCAAGATATACCTAACACTTGCCGATATTTCATATCCTAGGGTAGTTGAGAACAATTTATTTTGTCGCCTCGAACACATTATTGAGAACTCAGTCTTCAACTCGGCTTATTAGACGTAACAAATATCCGCTTCTCCGACCCCATTCTAGCCATTTCTGCTTCCGCTTGCCATATCCTTGTGCATTCGACCCTGGCTCTCAGTGTTATATCCACTGATCTGAGCAGTTTGGTTCTTCGGCGAACCAGGTCTAGATCGAAAACAGCTCCAGATGGCCAATAAAAAAGATCTCGCCTCCGGAACTAAAACTTCCAGGTGGTGTGATTTTGGCGAGCGGAATATTGACAGTACCAACCTCAGGTCGTGAGTAGTAGGGGACCAACAGACCGAAAGCATTTATTCTAAGAGCGTTTTGTCGCTGCCAAGCTCGTGTTCGTGTTGCACCAAACTCCCACATCCTTGACCCACCAAGCTGAATAGGTCGAAGAGTCAGTAAAGATCCGACAACAGTTTTACCGTGCAGATTTTAATGAAGCCATCTCGAAGTCAAAAAGCGTATTGCGTTTCAATATACCATCTAGTTATCAAGTGCCTTTGACGTTTTCTGTTAGTGGTGCTGTTATAGATCTGGGGTCTATCGATAAGATATTCGGACCCTTCCAAGGCTAGTGCCGCCGAAAACCACCTGTTCCGTCACCTGGAGCTCCACCAATCCATGCCACCTCACCTCTAGTGCTATGCATATCTAGACACTCACAGCCTACACCACGTTTACGATACCACCACCCACAATGGCCGTCGCGCCGGATCCTCTCGCAAATTCAATGGCGGGCCTCGGCGTATCTGCCCCGTTCACTCTTTCTGACTCCGACTCCTCTTCCGTCGACGACGATGCTCCTCTGCCTTTCCCCGAAGCTCTCCCTCGCGCCGACTTCCTCGCTGAAGACTTCCAACCCGCCGCCTACCTATCTGCTCTACCAAATCGTCACCAAACACTTGAAGACCTTCGATCAGATCTGCGAGACAGAAGCGCTGCCATCAGCTCTGAGCTTCTCGAGCTCGTCAACTCAAATTATACTGCCTTTCTTTCCCTGGGCAGCGAACTCCGTGGCGGCGACGACAAGGTTGAAGATGTCAAGGTTTCTCTACTAGGCTTCCGGAGAGCTGTCGAAGAGGTTAAAACGAAGGTGTCTGAGCGCAAGGAGGAAACAAACACCCTCAATGGAGAGCTCCGTGGCGTGCGATCAGCTATTGAGCAGGGCCGAAAGTTGATGGAGCTATCCGAGCGTCTCGCATCTTTGGAAGAGAAGCTTTCCCTCGACAGCTTGCCGGCCGATCAAGATTGGGACGAAGAAAGCGAGGACGAAGAAGAGGACGGTAGTTATGGAAGCTCATTGACAAGATTGCTCGCTTCGGCTCAAGAATGTAGCCGTATCACAAAGCTCCTCGGATCTCTGGATCCTGACACACCTTTTGTGATCAAAATGGAGGAACGTTTGACACGTTGCAGAAACACATTACTGCTAGATTTGGGCAATGCTCTAAAAGAGGCCAAGAAGGCCGGCGTGCAGGGCCAGGATAGAGTGCTGAAATGCCTCGCTATATACAGAGTGCTAGATGCACAATCGGAGGCTGTCAAGGCACTCCGAGGCGCCTGAGATATCACTATAAATGAAACCTAATGATACCCACGACCGCTCACAAGGTCTATTCGATAATATGACATATGATACAATTATACAAGCTCAAAAAGATATTTTTACATGATGCTTGACAATGCCTCGGGGGTAATCTGCTCCTCGGCGTCCTTCAACTTTCCATTTAAGCTGACGCCCGGTCCGTTAGTTGTGCTGAGGATAACCTCGTGGACCTCTTTGTGCACCTCCTCTGAAATCTCTGCACACTCCGCCTTGACCTTGTTCAGCAACACCTTGATGTTGTTCTTGAGCTGGTCAGGTGAGTAACCCAGCTGTCCAATAGCCAGACGGATAACACCTTGTCTCTCACGGTAGTCGGCAGCACCAGCAGAGTCTCGCATGGACTTGACGACATCGGGGACGATTGTTCGCATACGCTTGCTGGGCATGAGGCCCTTGGGACCAAGGATCTTGCCGAGACCGGCCTTGTTCATGGCAGATTCGCTGGCCTCGTGGCAAATAAGACGGTCGAAGTTGATCTGCTCCTTCTTGATAGCTTCGAAAAGAGTCTCTTGGCCGACAGCTACGGCACCTGCAGCGGTGGCTTCACGAGCGATCTCGCTGCCCTCGGGACAGATGACGGCGATTTGCCAATCGCTCTGGACGGGGTGGGGTAGTCGGACGCTGTTCTTGATAACGGGACCATTACGGGCGGTCTTGAGGTTGATGTGAATTTCGTATTTGATCGAAGCGGGGGGCTGGCCGACCTCGACGGCGCGGAGCACTCTGTGAGATGTTAGTCTTCTGGTCGAATGATGCTTGAGCTCCCATCAGTGGACTAACCTCATAGCCTCACATAACGAATATTGGGGAAATTCCCTCTTGTTCAAGTTATGTCTCTTAAAGTCTTTAGGGAGCGCCTTCTTCTTCTTTGTCGTCTTCTTGATCCGAACTACTGAGGCTTGTCGAACTTGTTGAGCAGCGGCCGGTGCAAGGAATTTCGGTATCGTAGGAATAACTGGTCGAGGAGTCTGTAGGAGGGATAGCCTGGCCATTGAGGCCAAGCAGCGGTCGATTGGCGCCATATTACGTCGGAATTGAGAGTCTAGCGGACCGGCCCTTGATCGTGATATTGGAGACGGCGCAAAAAGTGAGGTTGCACCAAAGTGTTTGAAGTGGCCTGGAATGTTAGGCGTCAATGCTTATCGATAAGCACCACTATTCGAGCATTCGGAGGGTAGAAGGGCAGCAGGTAATCATTCATTAATTATTCGGAATGGATTTTACGAACGTGAATTAAGTGGATTGATTCCATTCATTTCAATTATACTTGTATCAATTATTTACAAGGCGACAATATCTACTTCCAGATGCTAATTTAATCAACACAGACAAGGATGTCCCTGAGCTTATTAAGGACAACCTTCTGGCTGGCGGCATCGGCAGTGGTCTTGTCGCTAGCATCTCCAACACTAATAGAAGCATAACATCCACCCTTAAGAGCAATCTCGGTCTCGGTAGGAAGACGATCATCACCACACCACTCAGTATCATGCTCAGACAGCAGACCAGTGTTGATACGTGTGAGAACCCACTTGAACTTGGACGCATCAGTGCATTGACCCTCGACCTTGGGGAAGTTGACGTTGAGGTAGACGTCCTTGGGCAGGAAAGGCTTTCCAGAGTCGATAACTTTCTTGACGAGGCTGGTGGCGAGCTCAGCGTAAACCAAGCTGCGCTGGGGGACGGGCTTGGTGTTGAAGGCTGTGGTTCCGCCAGAAGCTCCAGAGAAAGCAATGGCTGGGATACCAACATCGTGAGCAGCATAGCAAGCAGCGCCGACGGTGCCGGAGAAGGGGACTTGAAGCCAGAGGTTGGATCCGACATTGGGGCCAGCAACAGCGAGCTCAGGAGCAGCGCCATCCCATAGACTGGGACCAAAGGTGTCGATACCATATTTCATTGAGGTAACAGGGAAAGAATTGACCCAGTTGAGATCAGGACGCTTGGGGTCAGATCCAACAGGGCCGCTGTTAGCGGGACAGCTGTTGTACTGGCAAGCCGAGGTGCGGTCTTTGGGCCTTTCATCCCGAGAGCCTGGGTGGTGTTAGATTTAAACGCGACGATTGTGCATTCGACTTACTGCTGCCCGACTTGTTCTCTGCAGGAGCTGAGAGGACGACATCGTAACCCGCGCTGTTCAAAGCGTCATTGAAGGTACGGACATACGACTCAGCCCAGCCATCATCGTTGGACTGTACGATTCTCACGGCCTGGACTGCGAGAGGCAGAATAGCGACAGAAACGAAGGACTTCATGATGACTGAGATGCTGAGGGAAGAGGATGTGGGAGCAACAACAAGGCAAGATCTCTGTTAAAGGAGTCTTGGAACTATATATCCCCTTTCGCATTAATCCATCCCAATATCTGTTCCTCTAATCATGCGCCGTCCAATACATCCTCGTGAACCGAAGGTTGCCCCTAGTTAGCGCCCGCCAATCAGCATCTGCATTGCCCTCCTTGCCAGCCTCGCATGAACGTTTGAAACCCCCAGGTCATCAGCATCGGGCCACCCACGTGCCGATCAACAGAGCTAATCAGCGATGGCACGAGACAACCTCTGGCGTCCATCATTTCCACGTTCACAGCTCAGTGGTCAATAGCCCCTGATATGCGCCTTTGCATGCAGGCACGTTCAGCACGTTTGTGTGCTTTAAGCCAACGGCCCGAGCCGTTACATGGTTATTTAAGCTTTAAGAGAAGACTCGGTCACTGTTTTCGGGGGGTATGCAGGTGTTGTCCGGGGTTGCTATCGCGAACTGCCGTAATCGGGTCAACAGCCGGCGCCGACCGGGCGGAAGTGGAGAAAGGCCCGGACGTTTACATTGGCAAACAAAAGGACAATGGCATGTGGTTTGTAATAAAATTCGCGCATTGTAGGCTACTACCTAGGCACAATCTAGTCATTAAGGTTAAGGCGATTGAAGTCTCGATGGCGATAACCTTTTGGGATTATTTATCGTCGATTTTCTTCTAGGGAGATCTCAACCTTCTCACTCCCGTATGTGTCTGAAAAGCTGGCAGATAACAATGAACAAGGTCTTTGAGTGCTCAAGATCTCTAGAGCCATTGCTTTAATGCCATTGGAAATATTAAGCTCTTCACTACGCCATGTTTCACTCATGTATGTACCAAAAAGCTGAATCACGATATACCCTACATCATAATGAGTAGATCTAGCCCCGGAGCGAATAATGCTCGGCTTGTCCACCTAGATAGATGTAGTTATGCATAGTTATAAGAGAAGCGTTCAAGGTAATTCTCGGATTTGCGTACAAAGAGGTCGATAGTATCTACAGGTTGCAAAACACCTGGGGACTATGCTTCCTGCTAAAATATGCCTGTGAGGCGAAGATACTAGAATCGGTCCCTCACGCGCGCACAAGGATATGTAGGGTCCAGGCTCGCTAATGAATATAAATTGTCGAGCTTGTGTAGTGAAAAGACACTGTGAATGAGCCGCTCCGAGAGGAATGACCCACGAGTTGATCTACTTTGGCAACAGGACATATTGGGACGTCACGAAACGTGTGATTACATCGAGTGATTAGTACTGCCTCGCAATAGTTCCACATAAGACCGAAGAGATTCACTAAACCCGCCGCAGTATTTATGTTCAAAGTGCATGAGTTAACAAACTTGGATTTATCGCAATCTATTGTGTTTTTGTGCTTGATTCTAGCCCATAGATTCTCACCACTAGTCTAGAGCCCATTGTACTTCTAGATACTGGTCCAAAGGTTGAACAAATCACAACCCAGCAATGCTGCGACCTTCTCGCCTATATTGGCATCTCCAATTGTCTCGTCTGGCTGTATATTAGCCCTGACATACGCAATATGGTACAAAGCTACTTCTGTAGATGGCCATCGCCACCCACTGCCATTCCCCAAAGAATCGTGTATGAAGAGTCTGAATCTAGTAGCCTTTGTCATAGGCTTCTAGCAAAGATGCATGTAACAAAAAGATCTGGCTGTATGTATGTGGCTGATCCATAGCCCAAAGCTCGTCAAGATGTAGTAGCACAACTCCAGCTGCTTCAACAGCCTGCTGCGTGTGGCCTGTCGTATGTGAAGCAAAGTTGTCTCGTAGAGTCGACCAGGGTTACCTTAACCAGTATGCATCTGACAATCTCGTGCTGGCTGCATTTCTTGACATTCAGGCCAAGTGCAGAGTTTCCTTTGTTCACAACATCTTGTAGACAAAACCACTGGTCCCGATAAGCATGGTCGAAAAAGCTACGCAGTTGTCTATAGTCTCCATCTTGTCCGATGTAAGAGGTAAAGGTCGCGGCCATCTGCAGATCGAAATCTCCGTCGTTAAGTACTGTGAAATACTCAGCCCGGAGTGCAAGATCGCCCATGTGCTGAACGAGGATATTCTCCTCCTCGTTAGACGGGGGCGGATTGGGTCGGAGTCTCTTGCGCGCTGACTCATGTCCGTCTCTAGAACGCTTCACTTCTTTGGTAGTTGTGTCGTGCGTAGTCTTGATCTGGTCTTTTCCCAAGGCTCCCAAGGCTCCGGGCACGGATAGCTGTTGAACTATTTGCAAGATAGGCTGAAGCTCGTTGCAGTGCTCTTTTGTCTTTTGAAGAGGTTCGGCAATCTTTTTAATACTTTCCAGACTTCGATATTGTTCCAGGTTTCTCTTTCGGAGCAGGTCGATCTTAAGGTCCTTTCGTTCGGATTCTGCCCTTTCTTCATCTGCTGCGTTCTGCTTCTCTTCCAGCTTTACTTGTAGTTGGCGTATCAAGCGGAGGTGCTCAGCCCTTTCTTTCTCAGTCTTGCGTTTAGCTGCTTCAGACAATTCGTATTTTGTCCGGTATTGATCAAGTTTCGAAGACGTCTCAGAGCTGCGTGGTCCGGCTGGCTGTTTATCGTCGCTGCTATCCAGCAAATCGCCAGCATGCTGCTCGTAACATCTCTGGCGTTCAAGAAGGGAGACTTTGGTTTGTAAATTCACAACGACACCCCTCATACGTTCAACCTCTTTGTTGGTTTTAGCGGTGTCCCGTTCTTTGAGCGCTGCGGTAGAGTCGACTTTTTGTGATAGTTCATCGAATTGCTTCTTTGTCGCGAAATACCCAGGATTTGCCTGGATATCGGCAACTTCTGCTTCGATGCGGCCATGGGCATCCTCATTCTATTCGGATGGTTGACCACGGCGAGCAAGCGTCGTAGTGCCACTCAAGTTTTTCGATGTGTCTTCGAATTCAGTGAGCTCATCATCAGGCGCATACTCATCAAGGTAGGTGAACTTTCGGTCCTGGAGTTGGTCTCGTAAAGGGAGACAGTCGATGCGGCCAGTCTTCCTCGCTCTTTTCATCGATCTTTTTACGATCTTGGACTTGCCGGTATTTGACGTAGGAATCCAATTAGGATCTTCCATTATTATCGGTAGTGTTTGGCGCTGATGTTCGGAGCGCGGTGCGTGGAGATGTTTCGCGATATTTGATGCTATCGAGCGGTTTTGATTTTATTTTGTTTCTCTCAAGTTGCGAAAGGGTCAGCGCAGTCACAGTATTCGAGTGGAGCACGTGACTACCCTCACAGCCAACACATAAACCCTAAGTTTTGACAAAGCCATACTCCTTCGATGATGAATTCGGTATACCAGTCGGAGATGGAAGTTAACGGTTGGTAAACGGCGACGACAAAAACCAGGATCCACGTACCACCTCTCATTGAGGCTTATGTAGGGTTACCCTCCCGCTACTCAGTCCAAGGTGGAGAAAATCTATTTCAGTTGATATCCACCTATAACCCTCTATCCCATTTGTTCGGTGTGCTTATATTTGATCCAGATTCAGCAAGTTGCTGGGCAAGGGTGAACGAGAAACCCGACCTATGAGATTGTTTGCTATCGACATACAAACAGCTGGCGTCACCAAAATACAGGAAACGGAGTATGAATTAGATATGAAAAACCAAAGCAAAAACCTGGATGACATGCCTGCCTTGAGATTATTATGTTTACACTTTAGGGGAGTATACTTGATGTTAGGTTGTTAATAGTTATCTGCCTTCCGACCTACAGTAATTCAACAACCTGGCTTACGGCTTAATGTATATAATTACGTCGCATATTTCGTCAATGGATTTATCACATGCTTTAAAGGCGATGTCCATTCAGAAACATTCCCTTGGCCTTGGCTGCATCTCCTATCTCAATCGCATACTGACACAACTGACTCAATCACATCACTAAAGCTATAATAGTACCGGAGGAATTGCCTTTTACGCCAGGTCATATCATTTGCTTGCCAACAGTCCTCTTCAAACGATCAAGCGCTGACAAGCCTCTTCCAGCTTCACATCGATATGTGCATGATACAACTTGGAATAGCTACGACAAAGTTTCTTGTACTTTGTCCTAGGACAAAGGCACGAGGATCGATAGGTCTTACAAAGGTTAAAAACGTTTCCATAGCGTCAACCACTTGTAACCCTAGGTTGTTGTCACGCAGTGTCTCTTGACCAAATGTGGTCATCCATGGGAACGTCTCCTTGCCCGGGATATCAGGATGCTCGATGGTGTCAGCGAACCTTGTCTTACCCAGAGATTGGTCGAGATCATTCTGATGACAATATAGTACTATGGCGAATGTTACTGAGTGGTTCAAAACTCAATACTGATAAGAGTGATCTTCATGTCAGTATAAAGATGAGGGAGCAGATATGGTAGGATAGGCTGGAGAGTGCTAATACGTAACATGAAATATATGACCATGGCTCACTATTTATACTTCAGGATTGCGCTTCCAGTTTGAAGAAATTTCTACCTGGAATAATGTCTTTTTTAGAAACTTTCGTCATGCAACTGCTTACTCAAGTGATTTACAGCAATCCTTTGGCCTCAGGCAATACCATTGCCATTAAAACAAGACAAGCAGCTAGTAGATATGCTGAGCGCATCCGAAATACTAAGTCTGATGTATCGAGATGTAAAACACAAGTACTAAGATTGATACCGTAAAGTTTTTGAACGTATCTAGGCAAGGAAATCACAACCTTGAATGAAGGCCGTTTGATGCAATATTGCCAAACGATCGCGATATAAATCACGAATACAGCCATCGAAGCTCAAGTGTCATACAACTGCCAAGTGGATGGTCTCTTGTAGTCTCATGGTCACGTTAAAGAGCGCCTAAAGAAAGACGTCTAGTTAAGCCGATCTCGGTTTTCTAGATTTAAGACACACATTGGTCGGGAGAGGTGTCGCGTTTCTTATATTCCTCACGCAACTGACAGGCCTTACCTGGCTACTTGCGCAATTGATATTTAAAAAGAAAATACGTTTATCTGTTCATCGCTCACTGCAAAATTCATTCTTTTACAAAAAGAGGCTATTGCGTGGATGGGTGACGTTGAAATGGGTGCACTGCCACCACCAATTATGGGACCAATATGTTGGCGAGGCCGCGCGGCCATCCGAGCCCTTGGCTACATTTAAACATCGAGCATTCCCGCATACGTATTGCAATAAATGCTTTGGCTTGTTTTCTTGGTTTGGTTTCCTGTCTGAATACCTTCTTTTTACATCGCGAATGCTGCAATAAATATGAGGGTCTGAATGAGGTGGGCACTGGTACAATGGGACCCTCACTTGTCCTTGATCTCGGCTCCCGGGATTGTCAGATATCAACACGCGATAAACTTTATCAGACATCGAACTCTATTGAGGCCCTATCGAAACCACCACGAATAAAATCGACTCGATGAAGCCTCCAGCGTTGGGCACCCGGATGGCGAACCGAAGCCACACCTTGAGACGATTAAGCTTATTTGTGTCCGAAGACGATCGCTAACCAATCAACTCTCAGCATCTCACCCACGATTTCTGTAATCCCGGTCAATGCAGCAGATGGCGATCGTTACGGTGGTAGGGACGGGTCGGCACCCACTTTCCGGTACCTGACATGCCTGAATCTGCTGCAGGATTGAGGGGGGGAGTATGTCACTGACAGGTGTTGATTGGTGTTGCGCTTACCATCGTGGGCATGGAGTAAGCATAGCCAGGAGAAAGAAAGCTATGACACTTCATGACCGATATTTCCGTTCTCCGTAAGTGAGGCAGTGAATCCTTGATTCCATGATTGGTCCTTCTTCACAGTTGAAGAGTGCACCTTCCTGTTCTCCAACTCTATCAAGACGCGTTTGCCCACTTCTCGCTCCTTCCTTCAACCTCTCTCCTCACATCTTGTATCCTACCTGCCTACCCAACTCTTTCCGCCCAATTCCTCTTCAGCTTCTTCAACCTCGATCATACAGACAGCATACTATTGTCTTCACTATTCTGCAATGGCGCCCACCAACTGTTCAGCTCCGCCTTGACAGCATACTTCTGGCAACGAACCTACTCTCTACAAGGCAGCCTTGCCCCCATACCACACTTGACCTTGCCTCCGAATCCTACAGAATGCGAGCTACGGTCGCAATCTTCGGAAACCGTCACAACGACAGCCCTGTCCCCTTCGCTAAGATTATCAATCATCTTATCACTTCCCTACCTACAAACCTTGCAGTTCAATGGGTCAACATGACGCCGTTGTGGATCAACAATGGATCCCGGTTCCCTCGGCCTTGGAAGACTCGAATGTCACTGGTCGTGCCAAGAACTGTTTATGAAGAGAAGATGAGAAGAAGTTCTTTGAATTGGTATTATTCTCTTTTCAAGGACTCGAAATGTTCTCAGAAAATTCATTAATCTTTTATGGCTGCTTGTTCTTATCTGCATCTCCTGCAGCTCGTCTCAACACAGTCCGTCAGGTTGTGTTCCTTTGACGGATTTCTTGGCTTCAGATACGCGCTCCAACTCCCGGCTAAGCATGTTCCCCGCCTTCTTGGAGTTGCCTGGCTTGCAATCTTATATCTCCACTGGGCGGCCTCCCATGGTTGCAAGTCCAGGACCATCAACTTACAACCCTACACCCGTCGCCAGAGTGTTCTGCCATACAATATCCAAACCCTCTTTCTTGAGGATGCATTCCTCAGATCTGGTATTTCTACTACTGTGATCTTTGTCACCATTTCGTTTTCTGACCCCGGGCCTCGGGTTGCCACTTGAACTTGCCATTTTGCAAGCAATTCTGGGTGGTGACAACTCGTCGTATCGAAAAGACCACCTTGTCATAGAAGATGCAGCAACATTGGTAGTTGCAGATTCGCGATCTGATAACTCTCTATCACCCCTTTCGTCGAGCCAGTTTGCCACGGAGTATCGGCCTCAACTTCATACGTTGCCTTGAGTGACTTGCGTCTTGGCCGGTGTCTGAACGCCGTGTCCTTTGTCAGCCGCTTCACTTCATAGCAGGTAGTCTCTGGCTATGCATACCATGACGAACACAAGGCCGTCTGCTTAACAGTGTTGATCGATCAACTTTACGCTCTCATCGCCTTACTGATACCCACCCCGGGGATCTACCGCGGCTCTTCCTATTAATCTTGCCAACTGGAGCCTCTCAATTGGATTTGCTGTCGAGTATGCGCCTTGGTGTCGAAAGTACGGGTGCGAAAGATACCCATACTTCTGGCTTCATGGGGACGTTGAACTTAGTCGACTGGGAGTTGTGTGTGAGGAGGCTGGCGAGCTTTGCCCCAGTGTTGATGGGCTAGGGACACGAAGACTATCGGCATTGGAATGTGAACGACGATGTTTCTTTGCGTCGGGTTCATGGTGTACACTCGCTGTCGCAAGTACCGACAGTTTATCGAGGGGGTTACGCTCTGGCCTGCCCTGGCCGAGGACGAGGGCTGGCAGTGCTGGCAGTGCTGGCAGTGCTGGCAGTATGGTTGGCTGGGGTCGAGGTTGTAATAGGGGCTGCCCCTGTTCGATCGGTAAGGGAAGCTTTGGTCCATGTGGTAATCCAGCTTTTCGAGAGTCTCTCTTGATTCCTACAACAGCATCCACAACATCTCGAGTACTCGTGCCGTTCTTTTGCACAACCTGTGGAGCAGGTAACGTTGACCTTGGAGGATCAGCTGATGGCGCCCTGGATAGAGGTTGAAGAGACATCTTCGGTGCGGCAGCAGTAGGTGGTTGGCCTGCGGTTGACTGTGAGATGGTTGCCTTCGCGGCATCTGAAGCTGGTTGATCTGGAAAGCTTTGCAAAAACTTTTCGATGTCATCATTCGTGATGCCATGGTAACTCAGCAAAACCTTCAGTCGCGAGTTTTCAATAGCAACATTTCGAGCTGCTTGTTGCATCTCCAAAGTTGCCTCGACACCCCGGCGCTCATAGTCTTGGAGCTTCTTCTGCAAACCTTCGACATACTCCTTGTGTCGTGCACGAGACCGTCGTTGGTTGTCACGAATTCGGACTGCTGATGGGTTGGTCGAGCCCTCCTTCTGCATGGCCATGTGTCAGACAGAGTAGCTTGTTGTAAAGCAGGACGAATCGGCGGCAAAGGTCCGCGACTTAGGATTATGAACTTACCTTTCCTCCTGTCATGTTAACAAACACAGCTCATCTGGATGCCGATCCAAGGTCTACGCTACGTCAATGATGGCGAAAGCCAGTCCATATGAGACTTGAGCTCTTCTTGATGAAGGTCACCTTTTGACATGCCAAGCAGGACGCGCGTTGATGGCCGAGCACCCAGTTCTTGGCAAGGATCCATGTCCTGGACGGTGCAGATCCAGCCGATGTCAAGAAACGCTAGCGTCAGCGATGTTTAAACCAATCTTCAACCATGTCAACCCTATCACAACTTCGTGCATTACGAACTCTTGCGTTATTGGTCTCTATCTTTGAGGAACAATTAGGAGACTAACGCAGCTGACAGAGATTAGCGCACGTTACGATTGCCGATGATCAACGACCATTTACGCAACCCTTTGCAAAGGTTTCGAAATTACCAGCTACGAAACGTTGCTAACGGGCCAGTCGTTGGTGGATACGTTTGTCGAGTTTTCTGCCCTAGCCTCCCTTGATTGAATAACATCCGAATCTTCCAACGAAAGGTATCTGTGATTGCGGGATGCCCAGACGCCTAGAGGCCCCATATTTTTCAACGCATTGCTGGCCTGGCAGCTGCTGCGCCACGGCCTCTCGGGCCAGCCGACTGCCAAGCCAGCCTCTCGGCTTCTTATAGCCGGCCAAGCTGTAATGTTGACGATTTGGGCTGATTCAGGGTCATAGGGGATGGTCAAAGGATAATTGAGACCAATCCGCTTGGAGCAGAGACCGCTGCGTCTAGGGTCGGTGAGCTCAGGCACAGACATATCAATCGACGAGTCTAGGCCCTGATTTGCCAAGTCCACAAAACAACTTCCTGGCTGGTCAAGTTGTCACTGATGGCTTGCCC